>CM025793.1:41781688-42501794 GCA_014635995.1 Sarcophaga peregrina
TTTTTCCAGGCCTTTATTTTACATTTTTCTTAAGAATTTGGTAGAGCTGGTCACATATTATTATTTCATTAGTTAAAATATTTCAATAGCTTTAATTTAATGTATAAAATGCATAAAATTTGTAATATTTATGGAAAAATAATTAAAAATAAAAGAATATATTGAAAAATCTAAGTGTTCCTATTATTTTTTCCAGGCCTTTATTTTACATTTTTCTTAAGAATTTGGCAGAGCTGGTCAAATATTTTTATTTCGTTAGTTAAAATATTTGAATAGCTTTAATTTAATGTATAAAATGTATATACTTTGGAATATTTATGGAAAAATAATTAAAAATAAAAGAATATATTGAAAAATCAAAGTGTTCCTATTATTTTTTCCAGGCTTTTATTTTACATTTTTTTAAGAATTTGGCAGAGCTGGTCAAATATTTTTATCTCATTAGTTAAACTATCTGAATGGCTTTAATTTAATGTATAAAATGTATATACTTTGGAATATTTATGGAAAAATAATTAAAAATAAAAAATATATTGAAAAATCAAAGTGTTCCTATTATTTTTTCCAGGCTTTTATTTTACATTTTTTTAAGAATTTGGCAGAGCTGGTCAAATATTTTTATTTCATTAGTTAAGATATTTGAATAGCTTTAATTTAATGTATAAAATGTGTATACTTTGGAATATTTATGGAAAAATAATTAAAAATAAAAAAATATATTGAAAAATCAAAGTGTTCCTATTATTTTTTCCAGGCTTTTATTTTACATTTTTTTAAGAATTTGGCAGAGCTGGTCAAATATTTTTATTTCATTAGTTAAAATATTTGAATAGCTTTAATTTAATGTATAAAATGTATATACTTTGGAATATTTATGAAAAAATAATTAAAAATTAAAGAATATATTGAAAAATCAAAGTGTTCCTATTATTTTTTCCAGGCTTTTATTTTACATTTTTCTTAAGAATTTGGCAGAGCTGGTCAAATATTTTTATTTCGTTAGTTAAAATATTTGAATAGCTTTAATTTAATGTATAAAATGTATATACTTTGGAATATTTATGGAAAAATAATTAAAAATAAAAAAATATATTGAAAAATCAAAGTGTTCCTATTATTTTTTCCAGGCTTTTATTTTACATTTTTTTAAGAATTTGGCAGAGCTGGTCAAATATTTTTATTTCATTAGTTAAAATATTTGAATGGCTTTAATTTAATGTATAAAATGTATATACTTTGGAATATTTATGAAAAAATAATTAAAAATTAAAGAATATATTGAAAAATCTAAGTGTTCCTATTATTTTTTCCAGGCCTTTATTTTACATTTTTTTAAGAATTTGGCAGAGCTGGTCAAATATTTTTATTTCATTAGTTAAAATATTTGAATGGCTTTAATTTAATGTATAAAACGTATATATTTTGCAATATTTATGGAAAAATAGAGCGCCCTGGTAGTCTAGTGGGTAGTGTGCTAGACTATTAGCGTGAGGGTCGTGGGTTCGATTCCCACCAGAGGCTCTGGTCTGTGACACTACACCGGGCATATGGTCGAAGTTACTCAGCTCGTATAGAATTAGAATATAATTTGTAATTGTATTGTAATTAATAAATAAATAAATAAATAAATAAATATGGAAAAATAATTAAAAATATAAGAATATATTGAAAAATTTAAGTGTTCTTATTATTTTTTCCAAGCCTTTTTACTTTATATGAAATGCCGCACCCTCTATTGCTAGTTCCTCCATTTTTATCTAAAATATTTATATTGAAACTGTAGTTACCTGTAAAACATTTAAGGTATCTTGCTTTGATAGTTTTTCCAATAGCTAATTATAGGTAATGTAGTACATGTGGGCGTGGCACAACGCTCATTTAAAGTTTCAACATAAAAAGTAGCCTATAACTTCTTCCAGACATACAAGAAGGTACTGTGAAATTCCAATTTCAAGAAAATCGATTCAGCCGTTTAGTCGTCTGTAAAGTTCAAACATAAAAACATTTCATTTTTATACAGTGGTAGTCATAAGTATTTATATAAATAACAACAATTTCGATGTGAATTTTAAAAAGTTATAATTTTATTTTATTTATTTTTGTTTGTTTGTTTTTTTTTTAATTTATTTAATCACATTTATTTTATGAATGCTTAAAAAAGAAACAAAACATTGCAACCTATTCTGTATTCATACATAATTGAGGTTGTTTCGATTTATTTCACATGGAAAACTAATCCAATTAGACAGAGCAGGAGGAATATTTTCCCTTTTTTAATTTTTAAATATTTTTTTTGTTTTTTGTTTTATATATTATAAATCGCATATAAAAAAAAATGAAACTTATTATAAAAGCCAATTATTTTATAAAGTTTTTAAAAATAAGGAACAGAACAAGTTGAACTTTGTTTTAATTTTTTTTTCTTTTTGAGTTTTTGTTTTGCAAAATTGTTGAATAATAAAAATAAAAAAAATTTTTAAAAAATAATTTTAACAAGGCAATAAAATTACTGGATCTGCTTTTTACTACTTTTTTTTTTTATTTGGTTTATTAAAAAAAAAAGGTTAATAAAACTATTTCAATGAGTTTTTTAAACAACTTTGATTTTCAGACCAAGTAATATTGCCTTAAGACATTATCAAAAAATTCAACGATAATAATTAAAATAAAAAATAATATTAATTTTGTTAATAAAAAGAAAAGGTAAGTAGGTATTCAAATATAAGAAGACCTAATTAATGTACATGTAATATAATAAAATCTTAATAAACTGACAATAATTTTTTATAATTTAATACCATTAAAAATTAAATTTAAATTTTTTTTTGTTTACAAATTTGTTACTAAATAAATGTTAATATTTAATTATTTATATGAATCTTTTTATTCTATTTTTGTATAAAAAAAATAATTAATACACACCATTTATAG
This sequence comes from Sarcophaga peregrina, assembly GCA_014635995.1. Classification (NCBI taxonomy): domain Eukaryota; kingdom Metazoa; phylum Arthropoda; class Insecta; order Diptera; family Sarcophagidae; genus Sarcophaga; species Sarcophaga peregrina. Next base: position 41,784,620 of record CM025793.1, read on the forward strand.
AGAATTAGAAAAAAAAAGAAAAATTAAAAGAATAAAAGCTCAGCAAGGTTTTTTTTTATTACATTATTTAATTTGAAGCTGCCAAATTTTTAAGTATATTTCGAATAGCAATTAAATTATTATAGTTTTCTGTTTTATACGGCATTAGGTTTTTTTAATAATTAAAACCTAAGAAATATCATATGAGATCAGTTTCAATAGAGGTGATATACAATGATTTTTTTTTTTTAATTTTTGAAAAACGTTTACTCAGACAGTTTAACGCTTTATTTTATTCCGAATTTTTGGAAAATAGTTTTTAAACGAATATTGAATTAAAATTATTTTTTTCAATACAATTTCTGTTTTAATTTCTAAATTTTTCAAGAGTTTTAGAAATTGTTCCTAAGCAAATATGGAAATTTTATATATTTTTAATTTAAAATTTATAATTTTTCTTAATAGATATTGAATATTTTTTCGGAACTTTATTTTTATATATATTTATAAATTAATTTTGATTTTTTTTTTTATAAAAAATTTTTTTTATTTAAAATTTTTTTTACCAATTTTTTTGAAAATGATTCTGAGTGAAGATAAATTGTAATACTTCCCATTGAAGTAAGTAACATTAAATGAAATATCAAAATGAAAATGAATTGTTATAAATTTTTATCAAATTTTGGTTTGTTTTCAAAATTAAATTTTTAAAAAGATTAAAAAATAAAAAAAAAAAAATTATAACATTAAATGAAATATCAAAATGAAAATTAATTGTTATAAATTTTTAAAAAGATTAAAAAATAAAAAAAAAAAATAAAAAAAATATAAAAAAAAAATATAAAAAAAAAAAAAAATATATAGTATATATAAAATTTGAAAAGTAAAAATTTTAAATTTAAAAAAAAAAATTAAATTAAAAAAATTTTTTTCAAAAATTAATGTTTTTAAAAGGATTGTTAGAAAATTGTTATAAATGTATATGTTTTTAAGATTAAATTTGTAACTTTTTTATTTGCTATATCACCAATATTTTTAATATGTATTTTAGTCAGTGATTATTTTTGTTTTTTTTTTTATATTCTTAAAAACAGATATTAGGTGAACAAATATTTAATTAAGGATTTGTAAGTACTTTTAAAAAATGTTTTTTAATTTTTAACGATTTATTATGCCGTATTTTACAGAATTTGTAAGAAAACATTTATAAAAATATATATCAAATTTGAATAGTTTTTGATTTATTTTTTTTAGAAAAATATTAAAAAAGATAAAAAAAATACTATAACAATTATGAGAAAAGGAAGAATTTTAATAAAAAACAAATAAATTATTAATTTTTTTATTTCTATTTATTTATTTTTCATTTATTTTTTTATTTTTATTTATTTTCTTATTGTTCTTTATTTTTTTTATTTATTTATTATTCTTATTTTATTTATTTCTTTATCTTTTATTTATTTGTTATTTGTTATTTGTTTTTGTATATTTTTATTTTTATTTATTTTTTTATTTTTATTTATTTTTTTATTTTTATTTATTTTTTATTTTTATTTATTTTTTATTATTTTATAATTTTTTATAGGCATAATTTTCCATTTTTATTATATTATTATATAAAATTGTTAATTTTTTTCTTTCAAAGTTTTAGATAATTTTGTTTGAACCCTATAGTACGAAATGATGGTCCATCATTTTTAGTCCCCCAATTTTAGTTTTTCTTTAATAACTTAGTAAATAATTTTTTTCTATTTTAAATTAATACGTTTTTATGTGATAATTGAAAATAAAAACTGAAAATTAATAAAATAAAAGGTTGTTATGTCCTCTAATAAAATAATAATGTTTTAATTTTTTAAAAAATATATTTTTAGTTCTTTTATGTTAAGCTAGTAATCCCATTTTTCTTTGGGGGACCTTAGTGACCCCACTCAGTACTTATGTCGTATCCTAAGGGTTAAAGGAATACGATTATTTTTTAATTAAATTGATTGATTATTCTTAAGTTTCTTCAAAATTTTTTATGGTTATTAGAAAATATTTATAAAAAAAAATATTGAAATTTTAGTTCGAGATTTAAATAAAGTTGCAAAATTTTTGAAAAAATGTTAAAAAAAAAATATTTAAAATTGGAAAAAAAGGAAATATAAATTTAAAATAAAGTGATGATTTTTTAAATTTAAATTTTAATAACTTTCATATTAAAATCATTTTCAAAAAATATTGGCAAAGAAAATTGAAATTATTATTTTTATTTTTAAAATAATTAATAATTATTTTTAATATTTTTTTTATTAATTTTTTAGCATTAAAAAAATAAGTATTTTAAAGGATTTCTCTTCAAAAACTCAATTTCATTTTTATTAATACGGATAAAAAAAAAAAGTATTTGTAGTGAATAAATTTATGAATTTAATGCTGAACTTTTTTTCTTAAAAGATTTTCTTTTTCTTTGTTCGTATATTTAAAATATACTAAAAAAATATTCAAGTATTGTTAGATTATTTTGTTAAAACTTAACTACAATTTGTTAATACATATTGTAAAAAAATAAAACTTAAATTTATTAAATTATTTTCCGTTTCTTTTTATTATTTTGTTTGCCTAGATCAATATTAAATTAAATAAAATAAAAATAAAATAAAAAATAAAACATTTATAAGCACATTGTGTTTATATTGCAAAAAGGTTTCTTTTTTCATTTAATATTTTAAGGGATTACATAAGTGTTTATATAACTATGTATACCTATAAGTATATGTATATAGAAATGGGGGGAGGAGAGAGAGCGTTTTTGTTGTTATAAAAGTTTTATATGCATGAGTTTAAGTTGTTTTATAAATATTATTAGAATTTGTTTTATGATTATTTATTTATTTATTGATTTATTGTTTAAATTTGTTTAGATTTTAAATTGTATATTGCAAAAAAATTTTATTAATTAGTATGATTTGTTTTTAAACTTTTCTTTTATTTCAGTTTTAATTTTTAACTACATACTTTAGTTGTAATAATATTATTTATTTAGTTTTAATAGCAGCAATTGGCAAATACTAAATAAAATTTAGTTTCTTTAAAATAAGTTTTTTTTTTTTTCTGTAATTTCTTTTTTACTAAATACTCTTCTAGTATCATTATTATTATCATTATTATTATTTAATTAATTAATTAATATGTTAAATTGTTAATAATTAGAATAATTTATCCCTCGACAGGGAAAAAGTCTTTGAGCAAAGTAGTGCGCCGTTTTTCAGCAATATCCATTTGATTCTCTAAATCACCAAGGTCAGTGGTTTCAGCACGTTCTATTTTCCAAGATAAATTTTCAATTTCAGCCTCTAGTTGTGCCTTAAATAAAATAAATGAAATAAAGAATCTAAGCTTTGAGAGACAAGAGAATGAAAAACCCTTAAGAAAAATCATTAGCATGCTACGTAACTACATTACATACATAATTGACCATTACAACCCTTCAGTCAGGATTACGACCTAGCTTCTCACAGCACTTATGTTGTGTGCGTTAATTTTATACATGAGTGGCGGGACCTACAGTTTAAAGTCGACTCCGAACGACAGATTTTTGAGAAGCTTCTCATGGCAATTTTATTTACTCTCAGCGTCTTTGCCAGAAATCTGCTGAGAGGAAGTCGCCGAAGAAATATTTTTTCGTTTTAATGTCTGACCTGGGATACGAACCCGGGCCTTTTGTCTAATAAGCCAACACACTATCCACTAGACCACGGCAACTTCTATGCTGCGTAACTACCAACATCAATAAAAGGTATCTTAACACATTCGCTGCCAAGCCTAAATTATATGAAGTCCTTGCCATTGCCATTTATATTTTGAGTGTTATTGTTTACCAAAACCCTGTTATTTCTTGGTAAGAGCACATATATTATCATACATAATCATTTACAAGCAGAAAACAAAGACGAATATACTCGTCCTTGGCAATTGGAAGGCAGAAGGACTCGATATCCTTTTTCGTATTTGCTTACGTTTTAGTAGAAAAACAAATAATAAATCGCGCAGACGGATAATATAAAGAAAATGGAATAATACTAGACATATTGGGAAAATTGGCAGGACTTCGAAATTCACTATCGTCGAATGGCAAAAAAAAAATTTTTTAAATCAAAAACCTGCGTGTTATAATATATTTAAAGTAGGACGAATATACTCGTCTTTGGAAATGTATCCGGACGAGTATACTCGTCTTTGGCAATGCATCCCGGACGAGTATACTCGTCTTTGGCAATGTATCCCGGACGAGTACACTCGTCTTTGGCAAAGTATCCCGGACGAGTATTCTCGTCCTTGGCAGCCAATGTGTAAACAATAATAATAATAAGGTCAAATTGATACTAAAAGAAGCATAAGATCTCTCCAAATAGCGTTAACATCTCTGTTTGATACTAACGCCTTCACTTCTTTCTATCTCTCTGTGTAACTGTTTATCTCGGCCGTGTTTTCTTTTTTAAGCCGCGGCTTTTTTAACAAACTGACTCTATTCAATAGATTTTTGTGTTTCTGTACTAATCTTCTTCGGTGATCTTTCGTAAAGAGAGTGTGCCGATAAAACCCTGACCTTTTTCGAACTTTAGTTCCCATTTCCATCGGTGTACTTAGCAGCTTACTATGGCTAAGTCTGATACACCTGTATTACGTTTTCCATTTCACAGATCTAGGTGTCTGAATCCAACCTGCATTCTTCTCTAAAGTGGCGTAATTCTGTCAAAAATTCTCTTGAAAATGATCTAAGTAATAATCTTGTTAATCACGCACAGCAGAATAAAATGCCGCCAGTTAATAACATTTGTCGTATCACCCTATTTCTTTTTTATTTATTTTATTTTACCGTATCCTTTATAAATTCACCGCATGAATTAATGTCCTACCAAAGTGATCGAACCGAAGAGAGTATTTTTACAGCATGATTAACATTTTGAGGCAATAGGAAAGCCAACAAGATTTTAAACAACACTTTACTATTCCTTTGCCTTCTTTGTAGCCTTCTTTCCGGCCTAAATTGTGGATTACAATTCACTACACCTTATAGTATTCGGAACCGTGAGTTTTCCAATCGCCCAAACACATCCAACAGAAATCGTATTTGCAATTGAAACATTGCATATGATTGCAGCCGCCGTTCTTCTCAATACAGATGTGACATTTGGGACAGTCTTTGGTATTGGCGCTAATATAATTGGCCGTTTCACTATCGTCGGCACATTTGGTCAACCATTTCTTGATAATTTGACAATCTGTGGGAGCATGATAGTCCATGCCGCATTTAAAGCAAAAACTTGTAGTGCAGGAAGTGCAGACGACACGTTTGGGTGCTATTTCGCGTGAGCGCACTATAATTTGACAATTAGGACCGGGACAAAAGCGTAATTCAGGATGTGATTTTACATAGTCTTTAAAAGCGAACTGTTGGTATTTTTCGCGCATTACCGCACGTGTCACCAAAGTCAAGACTAAATCCTCGGGCACACGAACATTACACATTTGAGCCATACAACCAATTTGAGTAGAAATTCCCTGTAAAATGTGATACGAATTATGGTAACCCTAAACATTCTAGAAGTATTGTAGTAAAGTGTAGTAGTGTGATGAACTTACCTGAAAGATTTGTGTTTCGAAGTACATGGACCAACAGTCTTTACAAAATGAATGAGCACACGATAGACTATAAAATTTATCACCTAGCTGCACTGTAGCACACACCGGACACATTTGACTACGATACTGTTGCGGTGTTAATGTGCCTATTAACAACCCACTACTACTTGCCGAGGGCGTCACCGTGGGCGACTTACTATATGTACTTAAAGTACCTATTGGTGTTATCCCGCTAATAGCTGCTTGTGCACTTGTTGAGGGCACATTTTCCGTTTCCAATGAGGGATCTGCATTGTTGCAGGGCGGTTTTATGCGTGTCTCTACGAGTAAAGTATTGGCATTTTGCCGATATTTATCCACTACCACCTGATTCATCCATTGATGTTCGAGCAGCAGAACTTTCGCCAGTGATGGTGTTATCTGCAGTATTGTATTGAGCTTCTCTACTGATTCATTCAGTAGTTTTTCAACTTCCTCAACTGTTAGGCATTCGAATTCGAAATATTCGGGATCAGTTTTTTTCGGATCTAAACGTTCAACATCACAATCTTCACCTGCGGAAATAAAAGAAATAAATTGGAAAATAAAGCGATGGGAATATTAAAAAAAGGCAAAAACTAAACTAAATAGTTACTGAGCAATAGAATTCAATCATGACGAAACAGTTTTGAAAGTTCTCACGAACCCATTGAACCGTCTGCGCCAAATGATGTTAAATTGGCCATTTAGTGCTAAGTTCTACATAAAAAGTTTACTTGCTAGGTTGGGTCTTCACTTGAATAGTAATATAGTTGTCGGGCCCTAATTCTCTAACCTACAACCCCTAAGAACTAGTACCTTACTGGCAATCAATAAGCGTAACGGGCATGTGACTCCCTGGAGAGGAAGTTTGACTCTAGCTCTCCTGAGGAGTATAAACTTTGCATTTTTTCTCTCTCGCTCTATCCATTTTCATTCTCATTTCTGAAACAAATACAATTTGTCCAATGCCCTTCGGGTATTATTGGGACAAACTAGGGACTGCCTCCGCCACCCCATCATTACAACAAATCCTGCAGAAAGATAATATCCCGGAGCCATATACTAGAACTGGTCCTCGCAAAGTTTTTGTGCCAGATTTAGAATCAATTTAGTTCTATAATGATCGAATCTGGAGTATTGTAGCCAAGAAATTGTGCTATCTCCCCAAAAAGTATCCCATGATAGTTCTAATCGACCGTTGATTCAGATTTCTTGCTTTTAATCTACAATTCATTCACTGTCTCATTGTCTCAAACATCACAACACCAAGGACTCCTACACACTTCTTTCTTGTACGTGTCCAGGATCTTCGTGAGGTACGTTCTACAGCATTGAAACAAATCTTAGCTAACACATCTTGAGCTAAATATAATGCACAGTCACGGTGACTAACTAACTATAGGGTGATTTTTAAAAGCTATAGGAAAATTTTTCAAAACGAAAACACTTAAAATTCAGAAAAATGCATGAAATCTTTATTTGAATCGATAGTACGGTCCATATAATTTAATGTTTGAAGATTATTTCATGCAAATGGTTGACCTCAAATGATTCTTCCGCTTAGTCCATTTTGGCATACTCTTTCCAACATTTCGTCGGGATCTCACGAATCAATGTTGTCTTCCAATGCATCAATTGAAGCGGGCTATCTGTATAGACATTATGTACTTAAAGTACCTATTGGTGTTATCCCGCTAATAGCTGCTTGTGCACTTGTTGAGGGCACATTTTCCGTTTCCAATGAGGGATCTGCATTGTTGCAGGGCGGTTTTATGCGTGTCTCTACGAGTAAAGTATTGGCATTTTGCCGATATTTATCCACTACCACCTGATTCATCCATTGATGTTCGAGCAGCAGAACTTTCGCCAGTGATGGTGTTATCTGCAGTATTGTATTGAGCTTCTCTACTGATTCATTCAGTAGTTTTTCAACTTCCTCAACTGTTAGGCATTCGAATTCGAAATATTCGGGATCAGTTTTTTTCGGATCTAAACGTTCAACATCACAATCTTCACCTGCGGAAATAAATTGGAAAATAAAGCGATGGGAATATTAAAAAAGGCAAACACTAAACTAAATAGTTACTGAGCAATAGAATTCAATCATGACGAAACAGTTTTGAAAGTTCTCACGAACCCATTGAACCGTCTGCGCCAAATGCCCATCATTACAACAAATCCTGCAGAAAGATAATATCCCGGAGCCATATACTAGAACTGGTCCTCGCAAAGTTTTTGTGCCAGATTTAGAATCAATTTAGTTCTATAATGATCGAATCTGGAGTATTGTAGCCAAGAAATTGTGCTATCTCCCCAAAAAGTATCCCATGATAGTTCTAATCGACCGTTGATTCAGATTTCTTGCTTTTAATCTACAATTCATTCACTGTCTCATTGTCTCAAACATCACAACACCAAGGACTCCTACACACTTCTTTCTTGTACGTGTCCAGGATCTTCGTGAGGTACGTTCTACAGCATTGAAACAAATCTTGAGCTAAAATAATGCACAGTCACGGTGACTAACTAACTATAGGGTGATTTTTTAAAAGCTATAGGAAAATTTTTCAAAACAAAAACACTTAAAATTCAGAAAAATGCATGAAATCTTTATTTGAATCGATAGTACGGTCCATATAATTTAATGTTTGAATCAAATGGTTCTTCCGCTTAGTCCAATTTTGGCATACTCTTTCCAACATTTCGGTCGGAATCTCACGAATCAATGCATCAATTGAAGCGGGTTTGTCTGTATAGACATGAGCTTTAACATAACCCCACAAAAAATAGCCTAAAGGCGTTAAATTGCACAAACTAGGCGGCCAATGGACCGGTACCGAACGTGAAATAAAATGTTCACCGAACTGGCCTCTCAATAAGTCCATTATTACGCGTGCTATATGGTATGTGGCACCGTCTTGTTGAAGCCACATGCCATGCAAGTCAAGCTCTTGCATTTTGGGCAAAAAAAGTTGGATATCATCTCACGGTAGAGCTCGCCATTCACAGTTACGTTACGATTCGCAGCATCTTTAAAGAAGTACGGTTCAATGATGCCACCAGCCCTTAAACCTCATTAAAATTTGACTTTTTCTGGATGCTTTGGTAGCTTTTGCAATACTTCTGGCTGATCTTCACTTCAAAGTCGACAATTCTGCTTATTTACGTACCCATTGAGCCAAAAATGAGTCTCGTCGCTGAACACAATTTTTCGTTCAAGAAGTGGATCTTCGGCCAACTTTCCAAGACCCCATTCACCAAAAATTCTGCGTTGCGGTAGGTCGTTTGGCTTCAATTCTTACGCCACCTGTATTTTAAAAGGGTTCACACCTTAATCGTTCCGCAAAATTTTCCACGTTGTTGAGTAACAGAGGCCCAATTGCTGCGAACGGTGGCAAATCGATAATTGATGGCTGGCCGATACAGCTGCGATATTTTCTTCAGTTTGCACTCTACGTAAGCATGTTGGTGGTTTAATGTCCAACAAAGTATATTTGGTGCGAAATTTAGTCACAATAGCCGCATCAGTGGATCGATTAAACTGACCATAAAATTGAAGAAGCGCGCGATGAATTTTCTTAACAAAGCACGCATTTTGAAACAAAACATGAAACGGACGTTAAATGTTTTAACCAGTGTTGCCAAAAAGATAATAGATAAAAAAAAATCACCCTTTATATAGACGCAGTATCCCGTGACGCAATCAATTCATAAACTAGCTGTGGTGGCTTCGTGATCATAAACACTTTAGCCTGGAATGGATTAAACTCATTAGGGAGAACAGCGCAATGAACTTTCTTAACAAAGCACACATTTTGATAATAAAATTCAATGACTTGGAAGCATTGTTCGTTTGTAAGACGATTCCTGGTTAAATAATCCATCAAACTGAAGATGTTTGAGAGTGAAACAAAAGTCGAAACTTGCGTGAGATGTTTAAACCAGTGTTGCCAAAAAGATAATAGCAAAAAAATCACCCTTTATATAGACAAAATTTTTTTCACACTATCTTTTCGACGCAATCAATTCATACACTAGCTGAGTTGCCTTCGTGACCATAAACACCTAAGGCTGGAAAGGATTAAACTCATTAGGGAGCGTATATGATAGCTTAAATAGACTCCCGATTCAGTGTCAGGCACCTTTATCGAGCACACTGTCTTCTGAACTTGTTGCCATACAAAATGTAGCCATTCATGTGAACCGTTACGACCATAGAGTCATGAAAACACTTCGCCAACCCCTGGACAAAGAGCCCAAATATCATGAAATTTTCCATGGGTTTGTATATGAAAAAGGTAAACAAATAAATTGTAAACAAAAGAAGTAAGAAACTAAGTCATTGTAATGACATAAATTATTACGATTGTAAATAATTTAAAAAGAAAAGAAAAAATTCAAGACGACGTCAGTCATTACTATTGATTTAATGATAATTGAATATTAAATAATAAGTTGATTGAATTACAATAACAAAAATAACATAAGCCTGATTGTATGATTTAAAAAAGAATGAAAAACATTTCATAACCAACAGTTTACATCGCATGCAAACTAGCCAAAGACAGACAAGAATAGGGAAAGGTTATCTCAAAAGGCTTGAAAAACCAGCCAACAATAGATGAAAGGAAAGGAAAGGAAGAAAATAATAAAATAAAAACAAATGAAATAAAAGGTATTAAAAGGTATTCGTATAAACAGAGAGAGAGAGACAGTTAAACAATAACAATAACAAATGAAAAGGTAAACAAAAAATCACTTTTTATTTTTTAATACGGCAAGAGGCAAGAGGAAGAAGTACAGCAAAAAATAAAAATAAATCGTTAACTAACTACGCAACAAGAAATGTTAAATAAAACCAATCACTTCCATACCCAACCAGCCAAATACGTCATAGATGGGAAGACAATAGGAAATGGCAACGTGACCAGCTTAATGATTTTCTAGTCACGTAATAAGTGGACTAATTTTGCAAACCCCGTTGGTTTAATAAGAAATATTTTTAAATATTCTTTGAACGCAGACACACCACACCAACGCAGGCACACACATTCACACAAGTTTCCTGTAGTACTTTTTACGGCTCTCAAATTAATAAGTTTCAGTTTCACACAATCATCGGACTGCAGTAAATTCCATAGGCAGGTAGATAGATAGAAGTGGCTGTCCCCCCGATGGAGTCGTGAGCAGACACACTTAGGCCGCAGCCCACAGTTTCTTATTCTCCCTTATTCCAGCAACCATTTGGAGCTTCTGTTGAAACGACTCAAACTGCGAATATCCATGCATGACATTTCATCTAGGCCCTCCATGCTGTAGGCATTCAGGTGCTTCTTTCTCCTCTGACCAAGTGCCGCGCATGTGTACAGTAGATGAAGAATAGTTTCATCATCTTCCTAATCTCCACATCTTCTGCAGAAATCATTCCCCAGGAATGTCCAAGACCAATACGCCTCACATGCGTTCCTATAATACAATGCCCCATACATACATAATTGGTCATTACAACTCTTCAGTCAGGATTATTGACCTAGTTTCTCACACTACTTATGTTATGTGTGTTAATTTTATACATAAAAGGCAGGACCTACAGTTTAAAGTCGACTCCGTACGACAGATTTTGTGAGAAACTTTTCATGGCAATTTTATTTACTCTCATTTATTTGCCAGAAATCTGCTGAGAAGAAATCGCCGAAAATACTTTTTGCATTTTGATGTCCGGCCTGGCACAATGCAATGTCCAATATTAACCCCAATAACAGCGCTGAGCTTGCTTCTTTGAAGTTTAAGCAGAGTCGCCATGTGCTTCCTATCCAGCCTTGGCCAGATTTTCTGCACCGTTCTGCCCTTATCCGAAGCTACCCACCTACTGTTACAAACATATATGTATTTGCATATGTATTTGCCACCTCATTGAGACATCTGCGACAGTCGTATAACGTCTAGGAGTAGAATCCATTGCCTTGATGGCGGCTTGGCTATCAGTAAGGTGCTCCTTCGCTTATGAACATTTTTGTCTACAATAATTTTCACCGCAACCGCAATTTCAACCAAGTCTTTCACATCTTTTGTGGAGACGGACGTCGGCTTAAGACCCGTATGTGGATTTTTACGAGTTCCGTTCTCGTTCTCCCTAGTGGAGGTGTTTTTCAAATTTTCTTTTATTTTAATTTTATTTTTTCATTATTCATTCCCACAAGCTGCGGATAAGGGGAAGGTCCACCTGAGCAGTGATCCGCTGTGTCCCGAAAACTCCGTTAGCAACTGGGATATTTTTGATCGGCCCCCAACCAGCCTGACTATCTGCACGATTCGCGTAACACCTTAGTCCAGCCCATACCTCTATCCTATGGCGAGAGCCACAGTTCATCCGGTCCTACGAATGAGTGTGGCCTCCTCCCTTGGCTGGTAGACCACCCCATCGGGCAACCACCATTACCAGCAGACACTCTCGTGGAGGGTTCGGTAGAGGATTTTCGTTTCCATAATGTGCAATCTTGAGAGTTTCCATCAATTGTCATCTGGTATATATAGTCCATGGTCGTTCCAGTTGGACTTTTTCTCTATTCAATATAATTTTGTTAGAGGCCTCTATGGAAAACTACGTTCACTACCATCTGGTATAAATGGTTCATGGTCGTCGTTCCAGTTAGATTTAAAATATATTTCGTAAACAGCAGTTCATAAATACTTTCTGGAAATCTGAGTTCATTATAGCACAAGTCATTACAGGGATAACGTTAGAGTAGAATCTTGAAGGCTCAAGAAATCAAGATCAACAAAACAAAGCCTAGAGATCCTCCTTACTACAAGATCTAAGACAGAGTGAAAACCTCGATCTATAAACAGCAGCAGCCAACTTTTAAAATGGAAATGTACTGTTAAAGCTACAAGATATGCCGCTAAGAGGTGTAATGGAAGGAAAAGCTTAAGTAAAAATGGATTTCAGATGACTAGTGTAGGTTCCAACTAATGCTTTCCAAGCAGCAGAAAAACTGGACATACTTTTGAGTTTCTTGTTGTTAGAAGGAATTAAAAAAGAGTAAGCTTAGTACCACGCCGCTAAAACTAGATGGGAGTATTGGTGCTGTAGCCTTTTGTAAGCATCTCCAAGTGGAGCTTCATTACAGATTGGCTGATATTTGTAGCGCTTCTTTTCAGGCAGAGATATTTGCTGTTTAGAGAAAATTGAAACACTGGGCGTGGCTGATCTTGTTTCTTTTAGTAGGAATTCTTATATAGTTTCCGATGGTAGTAAAGCGGCCCTGACAATGATAGCATCGGGTCTGATGTAAGTGTAACTTTTGATTGTAAAGACTCCATAGGAATCATTGCACTGGATCTCTGGATAGCCTCTAGCCGGTTATCAGTTTAATTCATATGTAAACCAAAACAATTTTAATGAATTGTAAACGTAGCAGACATCATTGGACAATACAATACTTATTTAGGTTAGGTTGGGTTAGCGGGTATTTTGTCGTTCACAGGCAAATTCACTCGATGACCATATGGTCCGTTGTGTTAACCAGTGTGAGATAAGCCCACTTGTTAGTGGAGGGATTAAACTATACCGAGCTTCTGACCGTTCAGTTGCGTTACTGGCACGTTCTTTAACATGCCCAGATCTTCAAATGTTTTGTCAACCAAAAAACGATAACGTCTGTTCTGAAGGGCAGGGAATTTGCATAAAAAGTGTTGCACAGATTCCATTTCACCAACGTAACATGGTTAACACCAATAAAAAGAAAACTGCGGATCATCACATACATAATTGGCCATTACAACCTTTCAGTCAGGATTACGACCTAGCTTCTCACACTACTTATGTTGTGTCCGTTAATTTTTTATACATGAGTGGCGGGACCCACAGTTTAAAGTCGACTCCGAACGACAGATTTTTGAGAAGCTTTTCATGGCAATTTTTACTCTCAGAGTCTTTGTCAGAAATCTGCTGAGAGGAAGTCGCCAAAGAAATACTTTCCATTTCGATGTCTGGCCTGCAGATCATCATTTGTTTATAAAAAAAAAAAATTAGACCTCAAGGGAAGGAAGAGCTTAAACTGACTGCAACAATTTCAATGAATTCCGTAATTATTCGGTTAATACCCATACCATACCATACCAAATAAAGTGGTTGGCAGTACAAAGGAACCCCAAACATCCGCCTAACGTTGGTCACAACATTGTCTAACGTATTTAACTATCATGACTTGCCTGAAATACATACGTAGTACATAAGTAAGTAAAGTAAAGTATAAAGACTTAAAGAAAGAGTGTAACTCATACACCACAACAAGTACTTACAATATGCAGCCATGAATGAACGACCCGACCGACAAACATACCCAAGACGTGCTTCAAGTGTTTGTATTTTTACTTTTTCAAGTTCAGGCGAAGTGGTTTTGTTTTCTTCAAGTATGGATTTTCTGCGTAATCACCTTCCTTTTTAGACTGGTTTTTCTTTGTTTTTGGTTGGCTTTTGTATGTATTTCTTCGTTTTCTTTTCTATTTTTTCTTTTTCGTTTTGTTTTAAAGGAAGTTGCAATGAAATTGCTTTGAAGGATAAGGTTTTGTTGGCTTTTGCTTGTAGTAAAAACGTCGTCTACGAAATATGTTCCATTAATTATAAAATAAAAACAAATAAAATCGAAAGAAGAAAAAACTTTACAATGAAAATGAATTTAATTCCGTCCAAAGAATTTAAACACAAAAAAAATAAAAATAAAAAATACGAGGTTAATTCTAGCACTACAGGGGTAAGCGTTCGTAATGTTATCTTTAATTCCACGCTGTTGTAGTAAACATTTTGGGTCCGCCAAATGAAATTTGAAAGTACAATCCTTCCGGTTAATAATGGAAAATAGTTTCATTCAAAGGGCTGCCTCGGCTGGCCATGCAGTAGCCTACACGATCGCTCCAATTTTTAAGCACGTTATCGATTGTGTGTAGCTGTATTTCGCCAATGACTTCACGAATATTGTCCTTTAAAGTGTCAATTGTCTCTGGCTTGTCGGCGAAACACTTATCTTTGACGGCTTTCCACAAATAATAGTCCAACGTTATCAAATCGCAGCTCCGAGGTGGCCAAACGACATCAGCTCTGCGGCTGATAATACAATCATCAAAAACAGGGCACAAAACATCGAGTAAAGCTTCGGCTGTGTGTCACGTAGCGCCGTCCTATTGAAACCAAATGTTGCCAATATCCTCCTCTTCAATTTTCGTGAACAAAAATTCGTTCAACATGGTCCGATAACGATCGCCATTGACTGTAACGGCCATTACTTGCTCATTTTCGAAGAAAAATGACCCAATTATAACTCTAGACCAAAATTCGTACCAAACAGTGACTCGTTTTGGGTGCGTAGACTTTCCAATGTATGCATGCGGATTTTCTGTGCCCCAAATGCAACAATTTTAATTGTTTACATACCCGCCAAGATCAAAATGAGCTTCATCTGAAAAGATGATTTTTTTTTTGCCAAAATCCGGATCTTCTGTAAGTCGATCGCTGGCCCACTTAGCGAAGCGAAAACGTGTATACACAACCATATTCGTTCAGCGGAAGGATGAAACTAATTATCTGTCAAATCAGGCATGAGCTTAGGTAACACTTACCATTCACGAAATAAGCACTAGTTGAAAAAAAAACGTTAGATAGCGGATCCGATAGAAGACCTCTGCGATTACATCGTACAAGGCTTCTTAAAATTATGTTGCTTTGAATCGTGATCGAATGAAGAAAAAGCCTATTGCTTACACTAGAAGAAGAAACTTTCTCTCAGGCAACATAATGTTTTGTCTCGACTAGGCAAAACTTCATGACTACGATCGCCTATGCACCTAAATCATCAAAGATCGAGAAATTCATTATTAAGCAGGACTTTCAACGCATAATTGCAGTCACAAAGAACCTCATACTGCCTGACAATGACCTCTTGTAAATATTAAATCGCCTGCCTATCTGCCAATAGAATCGTATCCTGTAATTATACAGTGGTATGATATAACTATCCAAGTGAATACGATCCACGCCACCTCTATTGGAATCAGACAGGCTGTAATATACTTAAATATTATCCTAAGGGCATTATTTTATACCACAAGCACCATAACAAATTTAAACACCCTGTCTACCCTCACAACACTGTCCTTACATTGTCTGTTTTTCGGAATTAGTTAGTTTGCATACACTTTTTTGTTGTTGTTTCAACTCTGCTCCACTTCCAATTGATTTCAGCCACAGGTAGGACAGTTGAAACTGTAAATTGTGCTTCATAAACTTTTGGGACGACTCCGGAGAATGGCTTAAGATACCGCGACTAATCTCTCTCGATAGAAGTTGAGAGTACGCGACCAGCCAGATTGGACCTTGTTTTTCTGGGTAATTTCCTCCCCTATATCTGTGATTGTAGAACGATATTCATTTAGGAACCTGTTGTGTATGTTATTCTTTATAGCCTCTATGCCTTCCGACAGGTGCAATGCACTTTATAAATCTCGTACTTTCGGAATGCCATTGGTTTTGATGACTGATAAGGCTATTGTGGTGGTTGGTTAGGTTAGGTTAGAGGACGTTTACTTGTCAGTTAAGACAAGTACAGTATCCGGAGGTCGAAATTGACCCATTGTACAACGTTCTTAGAGAGAGAACGAAATATAGGGATGAGGATGAAAGGTGGTAAGTGGGTAATGGGAATCGGAGGAATCACACAGAAAGAAACAGACACAAACAAAAGAGTGTCAGAAGGCGACTACACTTATGAAGCCCTAGCACCTTTCAACCAGCCCAAGCTGCTAATGAATCTGTGGAGAGCCTTGATGTCGGCTCTCGACTGAGAACTCAAGCTCTCAAAGAAGGCCCTGCCCAAAGGTCCTCAACCTCAATCTACCAAGGGCTGGTCAGTTACAGAGGAGGTGTTCGATAGTTTCTAACTCCTCCTCATCGCAACTTACCCTACAATAGTCCAGCTGGGATCTGGTTCCGTCAGCGACCTAATCTTGCAGTACCCCGTGATAAAACCGACATCCAACCTTAATCTGGCCTTAACCAAGCCCAGCAGATAATCTGTGCTCTTACTGTCCACAGCAGGCCATAGATGTCTAGAAATAGAACAACCCGATCCCTTATTGTGTTGCTAAGGCTTGAAACTATCATTGAGAATATGTTGTTTTGCTAGTATTTCTTGAAGAGAAAGAATATCCCATCTCATTCTCACCATGACCAAACGGTTGTAATGGCCAAAAATATTTATAACATGACCTCAAACCCTAGGGAATTCACATGGCACGCTGTTGTAAAGTTTAATATGTGATTGGTCTCTAATAACAATTTTCATCTTTTATTTCATTTATTGCCTGCAAAGGTGTGACATTTAATTAATTTTTTATATTTATTTGTAGGAGTTGTATAGTTCCGTTCCACACTTCCCTTTTTCGTTCACCATCCAAACGGGTTTTTAATTCTTTTTTTTTCTCATTTTCCTATAACTCTTACGTCTCCCGCATGAGTTCAATGAGTTTGAAATGAAAAAAGAGAAAACAAAACAAAAAATCATGACCTGCGTGTGTTTGTTTACTTGTTTCATGAGGGGGTTTCATTAACCTTTAAAAATTTTCAAATACAAATAAACCTGCTACCTACAAACTCACACACAAACTTTAAAAAGGAAAATAATCTTTAGCATAGGCCAGAGCGACCCTACATATGGATAGGCTAGATAGACAGACTATAGACTGGTAAATAGAGAAGCGTAAGGAAGGGCATAATAATAATACGTTAATCAAACGATACACTCACGAACATCTTAGCGTAAAATAATAGCAAAACGAAAAACAAAATAAAGATGGTTATTGACCCTCTCTGCTGATGGTGCTGGTGCTGCTTCTTAGTTTAGTTGTAAAATAACAGATTACTAACATTCACTATAAAAGATACGACAAGAATGACAATAACAACAACAACAACAACAATGAATACATGTTGTTGTAGTAGTTGTTGTTGTAGTACTACGATTATATCATAAAAGTGGCTACAAAGAATAAATACGAAAATACGTCATCATTGTGTTTTTGTTTAAGATTTTAGCTGGAGTTAACAACAAACAGTTGAGAGTGGAGTTATGATTTCATGGTAAAGAAGAAAAGCCTTCAAAGATTATTCGTATTTATCTGTGTCTACAGTAAGACCCCGCTTTACACTGCTGTTTCGGTATTACGCGTAAGTACCGGGATTCCCCTAAATCGTACACTACAGTAAGACCCCGCTTAATGCTGTTTCAGTATTACGCGGTAGTATTGGAATTCCATGAAACGGCAATGCACCAACCAGAAGCGATGCACTATATAGCGAACGTGTAGTCTATGTTGCTTTTTCAATGTTCTTTTGTTAGTCTGTCCAGAATAAAGACTCCCGAACTGTATTTTCCAAAGTCGCAATTACAGTTACAGCTGTTTCCTTTAGCGCTGGAATTAATTGGAACGTAACCCCTGCTTTAAGCGGGGTTTTACTGTATATGTTGATGCTTGCTATATACGTGTGCATATGAAACGGTCATGTACCAATCAAAATCGGTGCACTACATACTAACGGTGTATTTCTGTTTCTAGGCGTCTATGGTCTGCTGTGGACAGCAAGAGGGCAGAGTGGTTGCTGGGCTTGGTTAAGGCCAGCTTAAGGTTGGTTGTCGGTTTTATTACGGGGCACTGCGAGATTAGGTCGCTGACGGGGATCTGGAACAGATCCCAGCCGTACTGTTGCAAAATATGTTGCGATGAGGAGAAGTTGGAGACTGTCGAACATCTCTTCTGCAACTGTCCAAGGTAGGTTGCGGACCCTTTGAGAACTTGAGTTCTGCGTCGAGAGCCGACATTAAGGCTCTCCACAGATTCATTAGCAGCTTGGGCTGGTTGAAAGGTGCTAGGGCTTCATAAGTGTAGTCGCACTCTCACCCTCTTTTGTTTGTGTCTGTTTCTTTCTGTGTGATTCCTCCGATTCCCATAACCCCCGCCCTTACCTCCTTTCATCCTCATCCCTATATTTCCTTCTCCCTCTAAGGACGTTTTACAGTGAATCAATTTCGACCTCCAAATACTTTACTTGTCTTAACTGACAAGTAAACGTGCTCTAACCTAACCTACCATCACAGTAGCCTTACCAGACACCAAAACCAATGGTATTCAGAAAGTACGAGATCTATAAAGTGCATTGCACCTGTCGGAAGGCATAGAGGCTATAAAGAATAACATACACAACAGGTTCCTAAATGAATATCGTTCTACAATTACAGATATAGGGGAGGAAATTACCCAGAAAAACAAGGTTCAACCTGGCTGGTCTAGCACTCTCAAGCAGTATGAGGTTCTTTGTGACTACAATTATGTGTTGAAAGTCCTGCTTAATAACGAATCTTTCCATCTTTGATGATTTGTTTGAATAGGCAGATGGCATGTCATGAAGTTTTGCCTAGTCGAGACAAAACATTATGTTGCCTAAGAGAAAGTTTATTCTTCTAGTGTATGCCATTCTGACATAGCCGACGAGATTCAAGACTCTATCTTCATTCTGCCACGTTTTGTGTGTCGCTGAAGAAAGAGGGTTCAATTCAAAGCAACATAAATAAGAAGCCTTGTACGATGTAATCGCAGAGGTCTTATATCGGGTCCGCTATCTAACGTTTTTTTCAACTAGTGCTTATCTCGTGAAGGGTAAGTGTTACCTAAACTCATGCCTGATTTGATAGAAAATTAGTTTCATCCTTCCGCTGAACGAATATGGTTGTGTATACACGTTTTCGCTTCGCTAAGTGGGCCAGCGATCGACTTACAGAAGATCCGGATTTTGGCAAAAAAAAATCATCTTTTCAGATGATGCTCCATTAGATCGTGGCGGGTGTATAAACAAACAAAATTGTTGCATTTGGGGCACAGAAAACCCGCTCGCACGCATGAAGAAGCTAACGCACCCAAAATGAGTCACTGTTTGGTGCGGATTTTGGCCCAGAGGCATAATTGGGCCATATTTCTTCGAAAATCAGCAAATAGTGGCCGTTACTGTCAATGGCGATCGTTATCGAATTTTTGATCACAAAAATTGACGAGGAGGATATTGGCAACATTTGGTTTCAACAGGACGGTGCTACGTGCAGCACAGTCGAAGATATACTTGATGTTTTGCACCCTGTTTTTAAAGATCGCATTATCAGCTGCGGAGTTGATGTTGTTTGGCCATTTCGGAGCTGCGATTTGACATCGTTGGACTATTATTTGTGGGGTGCTGTCAATGAGAAGTGTTACGCCGACAAGCCAGAGAAAATTGACGCTTTAAAGGACAATATTCGTGAAGCCATTGGTGAAATACAGCTGCACACAATCGACGATAATGTGCTTAAAAATTTGACCGATCGTGCAGGCTACTGCATGGCCAGCCGGGGCAGCCATTTTAATGAAATTATTTTCCATTATTAACCGGAAGGATTGTACTTTAAAATAAAAAAGAAATTTGAGAAAATATTCAGTAGTTCAGGGTGGAGCATTTACATGGCCCAATGGGATCATGTCAGAGCTTTAATGCCCATGTTCTGAGTACTCGTTTTTTGATTTACTAGTGTACATATGCTGCGAGCGAGAAGAAGTGTACTCTAATTTTGAGTTCGTAAGCGTAATTAACTACTCCTCCTTGTCTTTCTGTAGGCAATTAATAAGATTACCCGTGCGCACCGTTAGTTAGCATTTTTGTAACATAAAATGAAAATAATTAATAGAAATTTTATTAAAAATATATTAGAAATCATAATATCATCATACATATTTACATACATACAATGTTAGAGGAAATGACAAGATCATCGTTAACTTTTTGCCCGTACGAATCCTTAATACAACACAAAAATATCTTTAAACGTACGCACTCGAGAAAAAGCCGCGTATAACTGGCCATGTGAAAAGACCGGTTCTGGTAAATACAATCCTACCTTTTGAAGGGTTTGATCTTGTGCTTTGTTTATCGTTATAGCAAAAGCAACTTTCACAGGGAATTGTTTTCGTGTTATTCGGAAAGGCACAGTTGGATCAGAAGGTGTAAGGCTGCATTACTATTAAGCGACCCTGTATTATCACACTTGTACAAAAACATATATAATCATAATGACAACAGTATTATTATACAGTTCTATATAAAATATAATTTTTATCAATGAAAATATTAATTTTTCAATTTCTAATTATTTTTCGCCATTAGTGTTAGATATAAGCTTTAAAATGAGATATCATTTAGTAAATTTGATGCAGTGGTATGGGAGATATATGCAACCGACAAAAAAAAGTGCTTTAGAAATAATATATATGAAGATTGACCTCAAATGTTTAAACTTTTAGATCCCCCGCTACGAAACAATAATAACGATCAACATTATTGCCATCAAATCTGATTTCTTTGCATGCGATTAAGCTTAGTCCATGTAAACTTATTTCTATTTTTACCTCTGAAAGGGTTAAGTGGGCAATTTATTAAGAAATTTATTACGAAAAAAAACAAAAACAAAAGAAAAAACTCACCTGAATTATAATAATCATCATATTCGCAATCATTATCGGAATATTCCATATCCGAATCGGCTGACATGTTCAATAAATTTTAATTTTTATTTTAATTTAAACTTGTTCTGCTGCTGCTGCTGATGTTGTTGTTATTGTTGTTTTTATAAATTTTTTAATTAAATTTACAAGTTTTTTTTTTTTTGTATTTCAATGCGTTTTAAATAATCTTTAAATTGCAATTAAATTTTGTATTTTTTTTTTCTTCTTCTTCTACTCTCTCACACACACACAGTCATAAATAAATATTTTATTTATGGAAACACACAAGCATACATGCAGATGATGATGCAAATCTCATGTAAGTTACACTGGAAGAGAAAAAAAATATGACCCCATGAGGGCTAATAAAAAAATACGCACACACACACACACACACAGACACACTCTCGTTAGTGTAATGGCTGTTTTTTAATGTAGGGGGGAGCTTTGAAAAGTAAACAACAAACAAAACAACAGCAACTGTGTGTATGTATGTAAATGCACTTTGAAAGAAACCCCGGAGTCTCTACAGCAGGAATCTATGAAAATCATTAATTTTGTAATATGCACGGACGTGTATAGTATATTTTACAACAACAGCTGATTGTTGTTTTCCTTTTTTGTTTGTTGTTTGCTTTACTTTACTATTTATTTCACTTTTTTTTTTTTGTTATAAAAAATATAAAAATTTGACTTGAAAACACTGGTGGTTGGTTGGTTTTTTTAATTGTTTAAAAACGAAATAAGTTTAAAAGGGATACGGGATTATCTGGTTTAACTCCTTTACTGATGGTTTTTTTGAAAGCTTAAAATTCTTTTTTATGCCATTTACCGTCAAACGGGTGGCGGTGGTGGATGTTTGTATATAATATTGTAAGCGAAGGCGTAGCAATAACTTGTTTTTGTTTTCCAGTACCTTACTTTACAAGGGTTGCTTTTATTTTTATTTAACACTTCATAAGAATTTTTGATTTCTTTCTTTTTAAGTTGCTATTACCAGCTAGTACTTTTTTTTACATGCCGTCGGTATTCTAATAAAAGCTAACGTTTACTTTACTGCCTCCCACTCTTTTTACAACATTAAACGAAAAATAAAAGAAAAAGATTTGTTTTATCTCCCAAATTATCTATTTCACTTGATTTTTTTTTTCTCTTCTCTCACTCACTCTTCTTCTTCACTGACGAAAATAACAAAAGAAATAAAAATTTTTGTTTCTTTGTTACAACAAATTTGTTTTCGTTGTTATTTCTTTCGTATTTTTAAACAATTTATTGATAATTTTATGCTAAATTAACACTTTCTTTCACTAAATTAACGCTTAGTTAGTATTCTTTGTAGTACAAAACTTGTTAAAAAAAATTTATTAAAGAAAATTGTTTTTTCTCCGAAAGGCGTCGTAAACAAGCCTGCCAGATTTGCCGATTTTATACTGAAAAAATACCAAAGTGCCAATTTTGCGATTTTTGTTCCAAAAATTGCGATTTTTTTACGTAATTTTAAAAATTCAGCTACTTTACATATTTTAAATATTTTAACAAAACTATTTGCACAATATTTATGTTATTTCTTTAAAGAGTAAAGAGAAATTATAGTTTTTTATATTTAATTTACTACTTTTCTGCTTTAAAAGTATTTACTTTGAAGAATAAAGGTAGCAAAACAAAACAAAAATGTAAAAAAACCTAACCTAATCTAAACCTAACTTTAAAATTTACTCAACAAATAATGATACATCCCAGGGATCAGCAACGAGTATTCAAAATGATGAGTAGATTCGTGTTATACTTATAATTTCTGATACTTATACGCATTTATACTTATTTTAATATGATACTCATAGTACTCATACTCAAAGTCAGAAGTACTCGTCGTAATCATACTTAATAATACGCATGATGCTATTGACTTCGACTTCTCTCTACTTAAAATTTACACGAAGTACAAAATAAGTATGATTCGCGCACGAGACTGCTATACTCACAAGAAGATTGTGTGCATGTTTTGCTTGTTGTCTTTGTTGCCTTTCTTCTTTGTTTATATATGCAACAACAACAAAGGTCGTAAATTTTGATGAGTGACTCGAATCATTAGAATCACTTATAGGTAGTATAAGTATTTTTCTAAATTTATGAATCAGAATCAGTAGGCGTATGAATCAAACATATTTCAAATGTTATGCGTATGATGTCAACGTTGTACTCGTACTCGTTGTAACGTATACTTTCTCCTTTGTTTGTATATGCAACAACAACAAAGGCTGTAAATTTTGGTGAATGATTCGAATCACTCAAATGACCTATAAGTATTTTCAAAATTTATGAATCAGAATGAGTAGGCGTATGCATCAAACACATTTCGAATGTTGTGAGTTTGATGTGAACGTCGTACTCATACTCATTGCTACTTATACTTATAAATCAATGTTGTAGCGAGTACGAATGAATCAGAGTAGTTGAATTTTAATTCTGTTCACTTATATCAAAATTGCAAAATAGCGGAAAAAACGATTCATTGCTGATCTCTGATACATACTGTCACATTTTTTCTGCGAATGTTGACAGCATTTTTAATCTGGTCAGTCAATCTTAATAAAACTTAATTTCGATATTCCCTTGTAAATGAATCTTTTAATGTATTTTTTATTTTAATGATTTTTTAAAACATAACAATTCAAATTGTTTTGATATAGATATTAAGGAAGACAGATATTCTAAATTTGACAAACTCAAGCATGTATGTACTCTTTTAAAACTTCAAAACCAATTTTCATTTCATCATTAATTTTAATTAAATTTGTATAAGATAACGGTAATATGTTGGTCGCTAGATAGATTTCTTTTATTTCAATATATAATTTATTTAATAAAAATTTTTGATTTCTTTCAATACATCATTTATAAAAAAAGTGCCTTCTTTTTTAATTACCGATCAATGCCGTTTTTTGACAATGTTGACAATTTTCCTTCAAAATTATCTGGCATCTCTGGTCATAAAGGTAGTGATTCAGTGTTGAAAAATTTAGTAATGTTATATTTTTTAGTACTTTTTTCATTTCAAAAATATCGCAGTATTTTAGTACTATTTTTATCAAATTTGTTCTTCTTTGTTCGTTCAAAAAATTTATATTTATTATTCACACATTCTTTTTCCGTTTCCGGTTTATTTAAGTAAGAATAAAACCTTCGTTTGGTTAATGTGCATGTGGTCTATCTGTCTAATACGAAGTAGTTACAACAAAGTAAGACGCCAACGGCCACTGTTCAAACCCCAGGTCAGACAAAACGGAAACCAATAGTGAATTGGGGAATGGTGCAGAGGTGGGTGGGGTTGGGGGGATTGGTTCCTCCATAGTGTGTGAATAGGTAAAAAAAATAAATTAGGTCGGTGGGAGGAAGGGAGGCCCAAAAAAGAGGGGGCCCCCGGTTCAAACCGCCGGTTCCGGACAAAACGCGGCAACACGGAAGGGAGTGGAAAAAAAATTAATTTTTTCTTTTTAAGGGTTTTTTTTTGTAGTTGTGGTGAGTTTCTGTTGTGGTGAGTTTTTTACAAAATGTGGTGAATTTCTCTGGTGTGGTGAATAAAATCGAAACTCACCAAACTGCCGTTACTCGAAATACGTACTGTATTACCATAATTAATGTACTGTATATCGAGAGTATGACGGTTAATGTCTCGAATAAGCATTTTTCACTTATGTTAGTGCAGACATTCACGTATAGTACTGCATTATTACTACAATCACGGTAAATTGTTAGCACATATGAGGTGCTGCCAAGTCTATTTAAAAACATAGAGCCGAATGAAATGTTTATGTTATTAAAATTCATTTTTAGTATTTCTAGCGGTCGCTTTAGTTTTAAAAGAATGCATAAGTTAAACAAACGTTATATTTGAATAAAATAAAATTAAAATTTGATCATTTTAATCTTATTACTCCAGTTATTACTACAAAGTTAAAAGAAATATTAATTTATAATTAAATAAGGAATATTATAGGAGATACAGTAAGACCCCGCTTAACACGGGGGTTATGTTACAATATGTTCTAGCGCTAAACGAAACTGCTTTAAACGAGGCAATTGGAAAAATGCGTTCGTACTGTGATAGCGACTTCGGAAAATACTGTTAGAATCTTTTTACTGTACAGACTAACAAAAGAGCGTTGAAAAAGATGCATAGCATCCACCGTCGCTATATAGTGCACCGCTTTTGGATGGTGGATTGCCGTTTCATGGAATCCCAATACTACGGCGTAATATTGAAACAGTGTTAAGCGGAGCAGCGGTCTTACTGTATTATTTATTCCTTTGGAAAATTCATGGAATCCCAATACTACCGCGATATATTGAAGCAGTGTTAAGCGGGGTCTTACTGTATTATTTATTCCTTTGGAAAATATGTTGAAAGTCGCCTTAAAAATCCTTATGTTTTCCGGTAAAGGCAGCATCACTGTATAACTTGGGCACCTTCTCAAATAGAGGAGCAGATCTGGCAATAGTTAAAGGGGTTGGTAGCATGCTGAACTAAAGTCCAATTGAGATTTATCTGGCCTTTATAGGCTGCACTGATATAGCGATTGCAGAATTTTCTTGGTCTGTCTGTTCTAGTTGGGGTCCTAATTATTGTGTTTATAGAGAAAAGATAAAAAATCATGGGTTACGCTGAGGGCAGCTCCGTGAGAAATAAAGGCAATCCATTGGTGAATTGCTTATCTGGAGAGGAAGAGAGATTTTTTTTTTTTATTAAACCTGCACTCAGGGGATGACCCCTACCTATGCAGTGCATTGTGCAGGTGCGAACGGAAATGAGTTGCTGCTGGTGACGGACTATAAAATGGCCAGTGCTATACCTTCACCATTAGACAGCCTACAGCAATGGTTCCCAAGAAGCCCGCAGTTTCTTACACCACTTATGTTGTGTGTGTTAATTTTATACAGAAGTGGCAGGACCTACAGTCTAAAGTCGACTCCGAACGACAGATTTATTTGAAAAACTTTTCAAGAAGAGAAAGAGAAGAAATCGCCGAAAAAATACTTTTTTGTATATTTTTTTATTTTTGATGTCTGGCCTGGGACTCGAACCTTGGCTTTACGTCTAATATGATGTAGTAGGTTTCCACCTCTAACATAAAAAGTTGTTTTGCCAATACCTAATCATATTCACTTCTATGAAAAAGGAAGGAGAAACCTGAATAATTGTGAGTACCCTAAAGGTTTTTATCTTAGTTTTTGCAAACTATTGGGGGGTTATTGCATACTTGAAAAGTATCAAAAATTCAATGTTATCTCATGTTGTCAGATAACAAAATTAATATTTCTACGTTTACCGAAAAACATATAAAAACCAAGGAATGCTAGTTGTTGACAGTACATTTGGCTTTTTTCGCGGTTTCTCAACCAACACCCTCTGCCATTATGAAGTTTTTCCTGTTAGTGTCTCTGGCTTTGGTGTCTACGGCCTGTGCGGCTACGGTTGCCAATCCAGCTTGTGGTGCTGCCACCTCTTCCAAGTATATACAGCTAATAAATCCGAAAAATCCTCCCAGAGAGTGTAAATACCAAATTAACGCGTACAGCAAGAATGTATGCCAATTGCGTATTGAAATGTTCTATACGTTGGCCCAACCATCATTGCCTACAAGGGAGAATGGTTTAAAACATGTGGCCTGTGACAAGGACTACTTCCAGGCGGGTGATCTGAAATTGTGCGGTGTTGAAAACTTTCAGCATATCTATTTGCCTTTTAATCGTAGTGCTGGTGTTACTAGTATAGAGTTAAAGGTAGCCTTGGCCAATCGTTTGGGTGGGAATTTACCGGTAGCCAAGTGGAGTATACAGGTGACGCAATTGGAATGCTCGGTTGAGAAGGATAGTTTCTTTTTGGCTCCTGCCGGCTGTTTACAATACTTCCCTCAAAATGAGGGCACCATTACCTCTTTCAATTATAATCAAGGTAAAGGCATATACCCAGGCGGCATGAATTATGGCATTTGCTTTAGACGCACTACTGAAACCAAGAGTCTGATGTAAGTTTCTGTTTATTTTTTTTTTGTAATAAAAAATAAATTTCTTTTTAATCCAAAATTTTAATTAAAAATTTAAAAAAATAGTTTGCACAACAACTTCTTCCAAATGGGTTCCAATGGCTATACAAATGAGGATACAGATGAGTTCTGCTACAGCCATAATAGAGAACCCTCGGATTATTTATTGGTACCCCAATCGGTTATTGAACCCTTGGGCGAAAGAGCCAGCTATTTCTGTGGCAGAAGTATTAATCAAAAGGAAATAGTCAGTAAGTACAGCCGTAAAATTATAATTTGAAACGCAATTTTGTTATAAAAAAATAATTTTTCTTTTAAATTTTATTTTTAGGCACCAATCCAGGACCTTTGATGGCAATCTTTAATAGTGATGGCTTCTACTTCAAAGAGTCTGGTTTCTCTTTCAACTATCAAGTTACTTCTAAGTAAAATTTGTTGGTTTTCCTTTATTTCGTAAATAAAAATTAGAAAAAAAATTTCTTTTTTAATTAAAACTTAAAAGTTATTGAAATTAATGCCTTTACGGAGCTCTGGACAAAGCCTGTAGGGTCTATAATTGTGGAAAATGTTTCACAACGAGGCTGAGTAAAAAGAGTGAATGTAGAAATTTGATAGACCCCTCTATGGTGTATGATCTCAAAGTGAAATATTCGGAAGTCATGAAGGAACTCGCAGGTATCGTTTAAGATGTCTTCCTACTCGTCAGCAAGATGTACTCAATTCAATTGACAGATTCCGCTTGTAAGCAAGAGAGCTTCTATTCCATAGATAGTGGAAGTGGAGTGGGTAGAGAATGATAGAGAAGTTCATTAGGGCAACAAATTTGAGGCAGATATTACAGTCATACCCTCTACAGATTGGCGACAATACAATAACTCGCATGGCCTAATACCATGTTCAGACAGACACTTTTATTGCGTAAATTGCAATAAACGCCATTATTGAGATCAATATTTGAGGGAGATTTTACAGTCATACCCTCTACAGTTTGGCGACAATACAATAACTCGCATGGCCTAATACCATGTTCAGACAAACACTTTTATTGCGTAAATTGCAATAAACGCTATTATTGAGATCAATATTTCATATAAAGTCATAGAAGTCGCCGTGTCTAGTGGGTAGTGTGTTGGCTTATTAGACAAAAGGCCCGGGTTCGAATCCCCGGTCAGACATCAAAACGAAAAAATATTTCTTCGGCGACTTCCTCTCAGCAGATTTCTGGCTCTGACTGACTCTGAGAGTAAAAATTGCCATGAAAAGTTTCTCAAAAATCTGTCGTTCGGAGTCGACTTTAAACTGTAGGTCCCGCCAATCATGTATAAAATTAACGCACACAACATAAGTGGTGTGAGAAGCTAGGTCGTAATTCTGACTGAAGGGTTGTAAGGGTCAATTATGTATGTATTTCATATAAAATTTCAATTAATTATTGCTCAATAAAAATGCAAATTGTTATAATATTGAGAAAAATTTTAAATACAACACTGTCATAAGTACGTTCAGTTACCATATTACAGTCTTCCGAACACTTCCAATTGATATTTGACAACTCAAAATGTAAACAACGGCAGTGGCATAAGCAAAAGCTTCCTTTTCTGCAAGCTATCCAATATTATACAATTTTTATTTCTCATCCTTCTGAGGAAAGCCACTTTGGGGTTACATGTAGTCCCTATTAACCGCAACAGCTCGACGTTTCGCAATAACTTTTCCAACGTTAAATTGTTTTTCATATTTTTTCTACATTAAAAGCAATGTTATAGAAGCAATCAGCTGTTTTGTTTACCAGCTGTCTAATAAATTTGTCAGATATTATATGTCTGAACGCTAAAAATATTGTTCTCAATAAACCGAACGTTGACTTAATAAAAATGCATATCTGAACATAGTATAAGTACTGTAGCACCTTACTCGACAATAAAGGCTTAAAAATTGTATTACTTTGGCAATAAAGCAAAGGTGGCCAAGCTAATTAAAAAATTTAGAATCACAATTATAAACGTAAATACGTAAGCATGTTCATATTAAAAGAATTCTTTATTGAGTACCGCAAGTACTCTTTCAAAGAGCTGCATGTGGCTTGTTGGCCCAGTGCTAGGGCAACAGACTTTCGATAAAGATTTTTCGAATGAAATTTACTTCAGCAATGAAAACAAAATTGTTGCATACGAGGTTCAGAGAATGCCGAAATACTTACTTACTTAATTAGTCATTATCAACCCGATTAACGAATTTCGGCCTGCCGCAATACATCCTTCCAGGCGCCTCTGCTTCTTGAGCCCATACGACAGTTGGTCACACCAATTGATGATAGAGCATCCTCAACTTGGTCCTTCTAATGGATACATGGTCGTCATTTTGGCCGATTTCCACAGATCGCCGCATCAAATATCCATCTCGCCGGAGCATCCTCCTCCATTCGAACGACATGACTGAGCCAGCGCAGCCTCTGGATATTAATACCCCGGACAATGTCTATGTCGTTGAAGAGCTCATACAGTTCACTGTTGTATCGGATACGGAAATCATCGCCAACTCACACTGAACCGAATATCTTACTTAGGACTTTTCTCTCGAATACTCTCAAGGCTGTTGCATTGGATCTTAATAGGGTTCATGCCTCTGAACCATAAAGATGCACGGATAGGTTGAGCTCTTGTAAAGTATTAGTTTTGTCTTACGAGAAAGGTCTCTGCTATTCAATTGCCTATTGAGACCATAATAGCACCTGTTGGCAAGAGTAATCCCGCGTTTGATCTCCAGACTGTCATCAATTTTGGTGGTAACGCCGGAGCCACGATAAATGAATTCCTTGACTGTGTCAAAAGGGTGGTTATCGGCCGTAATCTGAGAATCAATACGCCTCACGTCTCTACTACTCTACTTTGCTTTGCCCTCATTTACTGCCAGACCCATCTTTTTAGACTTGCCTTTAATAGCACTAGAAAAAACTGTGAAAAAACTGTGATGCTTTATATGGTCTGGAAGTAATACTGGGCGGTCTTTTGTGGAAATGACCTTGGAAGTAATGCCACCGTGTACTTAGAGCGCTATGATGGTTTGATAAATCAGTTTTTTAGTTTTTCAATTGAAAATTATGAAGTGGATGATATGTGATTGCATCAAGATGATGTCAGAAGCCATACAACACGATCTCTTAGCCGAAAATATCAGTCGACCTTATTTAAAGACTGCACAAAAGACTGCGTTTACAGATTTACAAATTTCGTCAAATTATCGCCAATATGCCACTCGAAATGCGTGAAAGTATGATCGAGAATTAAATCAATATGCACGACTGCTGCAATCCATTCAGAAGCGGTTATAAAATTGACAATGTATTGTGTGTAGCCGATGTAGTCTGGAAGGTAGGGTGTTGACATATTAGATGTAAGGCCATGATTAAAACCCTAGGCCAGAGATCTAGAACGAAATGAAATCTGAACAAATATTTCTTCGGTGACTGCTTCTCAACAGATTTCTGGTGAAAAACTTTGAGGGTGAAATAAAATTTCCATGAAAAAGTTTCTCGAAAATCGGTCATACATAAAATTAACACAGAAAACATACATAAGTGGTGTGAGAAGCTAGGTTGTAATCCTGACTGAAGGCTTGTTATGATTAATTATGTCTGTATGTATGCGATCGATCAGTTGAATCTCACGGACTGCAACTGGCCATGCACAAAACGGAGCTGCTTATATTAACAAGGCGACATATCCCGGTCGAGATTGATATAAACATAGGCGAAGAAATCGTTTAAATACCTAGGGATTAGACTAGACTCAAAACTGATCTATTCAGAGCAAATGGAATATGCTACGGCAAGAGAGGCTAAAATAACAACTCAATTAAGTAGACTGATGGCAAACATCGGAGGAAGCTACTCATGGAGGCTGGGAGCAGTATACTCCTTTATGGATCTGAAATCAGGGCTCCCACTCTGGAAACCCAAACTAGAGCTAAAAAGCTTCTATCTGCGCAGAGAATAGCCGCTTTACGAGTGATATCCTCGTACCGCACGGTGTCAACACAAGCTGTGCTAGTAATAGCTGGAATAGTTTCCATCGACCTACAAGTAATCGAGCGCAGGATGATTTTTAATGCCAAGCACAGTATGACTCAGCCAGAAAACATAGAAGCGATAAAGCAGGAAGTTTTCCAAAGATGGCAATCTCGCTGGCAATAGCATGGAAGATGGACGTACAAACTGATCCTCGTATTGAAAGTGTGGAAAGACAGGCAACATGGAGAAGATGCTGACGGGCCACGGATAGTTTAGAGAGTATATGCATCGCATGGGTAAATGCCTCTCGCTATTTTGTATTTACGAGGAGAAAGAAACTTTAGACGATGCCAAACACACATTCTTCAGCTGGCGTCGCTGGGCCGAAAGTCGTCAACGATTCGAAGCTGAAATTGGTGTCATTAGAACAACAAATGTCATGACGAAACTGATAAATACTAGAGAAAGCTGGAATGCCGTGAACAAATTCCCAGAGTACGTTCTACGAAGAAAAAAATCTGACTTAGATGCAGCAGAATATAAATAGTGCGGACGATGATGTAACTGGATCACATGCTAGAAAAGGGGTCCATCTCGACGTAATACAACCGTAGTTCCGAGGTGGAATGATTCTCCGGTGAGGAGACAAGGTGGGTTTTTAGTCGGTATACCCAATGGGTGAGTCCGACATATCATGTCTGGTGACGACCTTCATGAATGCATAAAGCATTATCCCTCCTTCCAGCACAAAAAAAAATGTATGCGATCGATTGTTGCTTAACTTAATCAGAGACCTTTTTTTTTTTTACGCCGAGGAGGGGCAAATGTACCTAACCGCACCATAGAGGAAGTCGTCACGTCCTCCGTGTGTGGGACCCTCACCCACTAAATCCCCCCCTCGTACCGTGGACTGTTGTGTCCACTCCGGAACTACGCTGATATTACTAAGGAGTGGAGTCCTTTTGGCCCTTTGGCTGCCTTCATGCTCACATCCGCGTCCAGACTGCGTAATGAAGGTTGGGGAGACTTCTAATTGTCTCCACTATTCCTTTCGTTCAAGCTTCCGACTGGGACCTCGTTTGACACGTAGGCTAGTGTCATCTATGCTGTGTCCACATGCTCCGCAGCCTCCAGATTTCTCTTCTTCAGTCTCAGAATGCGCTGCACGTAATTCGCCACTGAGGCCCAATTCTCTCTGCTCGCAGTCATAACCGCGACAATGTTAGCGGCCGTTATCGTTCCGATTATCGACGTCAGTGCAGAGCGATAGCTCTGCCAGCGTGCACATTACATCTATTACCTCCCCTTCCTCGTAAAGACAGTAAGAGGAGGTGGTCTTGCCCATTCTGTTCAGATATTTCCTAAAATATCCGTGGCCCGATAGCATTTGTGTAATGTTGTAATTTAGTTCTCCAAATTTCCGATAGATCCATGGCTTTATTTCCGGAATAAGTCTCGCCGTCCACCTTCCTTTATGCTCGTCGTTCCATCGTCGTTGCCATTCTAAAATGGTGTTTTCCCTGAAGTGACCGGTTATGTGGATTACAGCCGATTTCATCCGCTCTGCTGCCAGTAAATCGACAGGGATTGTACCTGCTATCACAAGTACGGCTGGGGCGGACACCGTACGATATGCCGACGCGATACGTAGTGCATCCGTGCTCTGTACCGATAGAAGTAAGTCTCGGTCTCGCCGGTAGCAGGCCTCCAATATTCGCCATTAATTTGCTGAGCTGCCCGACGATCTTCCGGGCTTTGTCAGCCGATTACTGAATCTGGTATGAAAATTTCAGCCAGGGGTCCAGCCTTATTCCGAGGTATCTTACCGAGCTCTTGGTCCTAATTACCTCGCCTAGTGATCAACAGTAATTGCGTTTTATGCTTGGCCAGGTCTAGGCCGTGGGAATCCAACCATCTTTCCGTCCTTAGCATGACACCTCTCAGTTTTCGTTGCGCCTCTTCCGTATTCCTGGCCGTGATAACGGCTGCAATATCATCTGCGTATCCAACCAAAAAAGTTCCATCTGGCATATGCTCTCTTAGAATTCCATCTTAGTTAACGTTAAATAGGTCGGGGCCAAGGATAGATCCCTGTGCCGCTCCTGGTGTTATATGTTTCACCCTTGGTCCCGAGCTTGTGTTATACAACAGCTGTCTGTTACTCAAAAATAACTACTTATCATGGCCAGAATGTAGTTTGGTACCGAGAAATTGAATTCCAAAGCATTTAATACATCCCTCCATCTTAGACTGTTAAACGCGTTTCTAATGTCCAAAGTCGCAAGCAGTAGCACTGGCCATTGAGACCTAAGCATTATTAATTCATCGATATCTTAGGTTTTTCGATGTTTTATTTAATTTAATCGATAAAAAAACATTTTTTTTTTTTTTGAGGAGGGGCCTATTTACAAATTAATTTATTTGAAAGCAATTTAGAATGTCATTATAAAATAGTGAAAAGGATTTATTTTTAAAGATTACTAAACAAAGTTCAAGTTAATGTTGTTGTTAAATTGCACTTATTAAGGGGGGCGGAGGTGCCTTCATTATTATCAACTGAAACCGAAGCATCAAATTCTGTATGAAATGAAAACGCAATTAAATTCAATGTTGGTGGTATCTGTTATCGAATGCTAAAACATTGATTTAATATTGCCTGACAATTAATCGATTGCTGTTAAGTTCAAATAATTGTTAGAAATTTTTTTATTGCTGCTGATAATTTCACCCAAAAAAAAGTAAAAAAAAAATAAAAGAAATGACAATAAAAGCTGATGAAGAAGCTACACACTTAAATTAATTGAGAGTAGCGTGTATATTTTTACAGTTAAATTTTATTTTACCGTTAAAAAAAGATATTTTTAATGCATAGCCTTCACCTGATTATGAATTTTTTGAAAGAAAAATTTTTTTTTGTTTGGTTATGTATGCTATTATTGTTATTGTTTTTGTAGTTATTTAATGTGTCCTTTAAATAAAAATGTTGATTAATATTCTCATTCATTTGCACGCTCTCCCGCTCTCTCTTTCTCTCTTTCTAGCTACGTATGTATATCGGTCTCTTGATGGTTAAAAAAGCAAACCGAAAATTAAAACAAAACAATACAAACCTTCAGCCAAATATGCAAAACACTAACGAACACCCATATATACACATACACACATACAGTTCTTATTGCATTTAATGCTTATTGTGTAGCTGTAGGTGTGTGTATGTAAGCATAAAATCTACATGTCAACATACACCTGTCCTACATTCGCTGTAAAACAAAACCAAACCAAACGAACAAACAACACATTAACATGCCAAAGCTAAAGCGAGCTAGAGAAAAAGAGATAGAGAGAGATACAAAAATGGACTTGCAAGAGACAAAGAGGGAGAGCAATGGTATATGAAAGAAAAACCTCATTTGTATTTATCATAATGCACATTGTTTTTATTATTATTCTGCATACCGTTAATATATTTCTGAACTGCATGATGAGCGGAGAGAATGTGGCGTGCGTAGGAGAGAGGAGAGAGAGCAGAGATATTTATATTAAAAGTATTTGGTTGAGAGTGTTTGAATAAATAACTATGCCTGTGTGGCTTGTAATCTATTGTGTATAATGTTGCTGGTTGCTACTACTAGTTGTTGTTGCTATTGTTATTATTATTGTTGTTGTTGTTATACATAAATGTGCAATGATACTGAAAAACAATATCATTTTTCTGTGTACAGCAGCAGCAGCAGCTAGGCTTTTTGTTTTCATTTCTACGTTAGGCCTAAGTGGGTGTGTGTGTTTGTGTGTTAGTATATGCATGTGATAATGTTTATGCGTGTGCCTGTATTTATTTATTGTTGTTGTGTGGTTTTTTTTTAATTTTTCTGTTTTTTTTATTTCCAATCAGTTAATTGCAATGTTGGCAGCATTATTATCAGTTTAATAACTCAACAACAGCCAAAAACAAAATGAAAACAATACTTTCACACACACACATACGTATAGGCAAAGCTAAATGCTCTTTTTTTCCAATACGTGTTCTTACAAATACATTTATGATTATGGATATGCTTGTTACTAATACAACTACATGTGTAGTAGAGTAGTAAGCAATAAATGTTTTATATTTTTTTAAATTAAAACACAAGAAACACAGTAAGAGGACATAGTGTGTGTGAGAGAGAGCGAATTAAAAGGAAAATAAACATTTTTATAGTCTACTTTTAGGAGAAAAAAAAATGAGAGTTTTTGCATTCGTCATAAAAACTGATTTTTTAATGAGTATTGTATTAAAAAAAAATTAATTTCCATATTTCCAGGGCTTAAGCATTTAAATAAATTATTATTAAACAGTGTATCAATTTATTTTATAACTTAATTTGCTTTTAAATGTAGAAAAATTAAATGTAAAGCAGCTGTTATTGCAATTAAATACAGGGTGGCTTTAAAGAAAGTTTATTATTTAGCAAAACGATCAAAATATTTTAATTTTTTTTTGATTTTGTATCACTAAAAGGGAATTTTTATTTGAAATTGAAATCGTTGGAAATTGGATTGTGGAAAATTTCAACATGCTACAAGGCATAAGCACTTTGAATGCTTCAGATAAATCGAATATTATCAGCTCATTTTGCCGGAAGACTCAGATTAATTAGCTGCAAGAGGATACATGCAATATTACTAGACTCTGCTGGACAAGTATGGATAAGAAGAGCACCCACTCTCTTCTATTATTAGATAGCATGGCCATCTATGATGCAATAGCGATGCTTACAGATAATTGTTCTTTTGCTAGGCATGCTGAGAGACTTCTAGTATTCCGACAAATAACTTCTACAGCAGTTGTGGGCCTGAGCAGGAGCTTATATGCCAGTGTCCTGCCTTAATCGAGTTTTTTTATTAAAAGATTCCTGCAATAAATCAAATTTATTTTGATCTCGGTTTGGTTTCCCTTAGGAAATGTTTGATCCCCGATTTAAATATTGATTGCGTCGCCACAATGGCTGTAAATGCCAGAATGAGTGTGACCTCTAGTTCTTAGGGGGCATGCCATCTTATCTAACCTATCTAACTAATTAAATCCAGTTCTCTCGTTCCCTTAAGGAACAGGACACTTTTATAAAGCATCTCCTATATCTTTTTATTTGGTGACTTCTTTTCTTTTGCTTTTATTTACTTTCTATCGTTTTTCTCAACAAAACTGATCAACTTTAACAAGTTCTGGAATGATAGGGTTGCCATCCGTCTGATCTATGTCTAAATTCATAATGTTTGTAGTATAGTAAAGAAACTATTTTCATTCATCTTAATTGAGTGAACTTCTTATGATAGTTGTTGTATCGGATCCGCCATCTAGAGTTTTCTTTTCAACTGGTGCTTATTTCGTGAATAATAACACTTAGCTTATGTCTAATTTGACAGATAATTAGTTTTATCCTTCCGCTGAATGAATATATTTCGCTAAGTAGGCCTGCGATCGACTTACGGAAAATTATCTTTTCAGCTGAAGCTTCTTTTGATCTTAACAAGTAAAGTTGTCACATTGAAAAGCCGACATACCCAAAACGAGTCACTGTTTGGTGCGGATTTTGGATCAGAGGCATAGTTGGGCCATCTTTATTCGAAACTGAGCAAGCAGTGGCCGTTACAGTCAATGGCGATCGTTATCGGGCCATGTTGAACGAATTTTTATTCACAAAAATTGAAGAGGATATTGGCAACATTTGGTTTCAACATGACGGCGCTACGTACCACACAGCTGGAGCTGCACTCGATGTATTGCCCCCTGTTTTTGAAGAACGCATAATCAGACGCAGAGCTGATGTCGTTAAACCACCTGCTGCGATTTGACACCGTTGGACTATTATTTGTGGGGTGCCGTCAAAGATAGGTATTACGCCGACAAGCCAGAGACAATTGACACTTTAAAGGATATTATTCGTTAAGTCATTGGTGCAATACAACTGCACACAATCGATAATGTCCTTAAAAGTTCGACAGATCGTGTAGGCTATTGCATGGCCAGCCGAGGCAGCCATTGTAATGAAATTATTTTTCATTATTAACCGGAAGGATTGTACTTTCAAATAAAAAAAAGAAATTTGAGAAAATATTCCGTAGGTTTTTTTTTAAGGATTTAAAAAAAAAAAGTTATTTGGCAGACCCTTTAGTTATTACTTCTGTATAAGGATTCAGGGGTATTGCATAGATTATTTAGAGGATCTAATAGTTTAATGAAGTCGTTTTAATTTAATAGCTAGTGTTTTGGCTTATTAGATGAGGACCCTTGGTACAGACATCTAGAACAAAATTATTTGTGCAGATTTCGCCGATAGTAGACGAAATTAGCACGCACAATATGGTTGGGGTGAGAAGCTAGGATGTAATTCCGACAAAAGTGTTGTAATAATGCTTACTTTTTATTACATCTATATTCGTTCTATTTATACTACATTTATTTTCGATTTGGCAACTTCTAGAAACACCGATTTCAGTGTTTCGTGGGCTTTTGGCTTTATGAAAATCAAACTAAAATGTTTCCAAAGGCTTATTGATCTAACCTCGTATTTTTAGATGAGAACCCTGGGTACAAATTCTAACTCAACCATCTTGAATAAAATGAAATATGGAAACAATATTTATTTGTGCAGATTTCGCCCCTAGTAGATGAAATTAGCACGGACAACATGGTTGACAAGCTAGGTTATAATTCCAACAAAAGTGTTGTAATAATGTTTATTTTTTATTACAACTCTATTCGTTCTATTTATACTAGATTTATTTTCGATTTGGCAACTTCTAGAAACTCCGATTTTAGTGTTTCTAGGGCTTTTGGCTTCATGAAAAACAAAGTAAAAGATTTCCAAAAAATAATGCTTGCTTTTTATTACAACTCTATTTGTTCTATTCATTTATTTTCGATTTGGCAACTTCTAGAAACTCTGATTTCAGAGTTTCTAGGGCTTTTGGCTTCATGAAAAATAAACTAAAATGTTTTCAAAGGCTTATTGACCTAATCACGTATTTTTTTTTATTTATTTATTTTTTTTTTTTTTTTTTGGTTCGCTTCGAATATTGTGTCAACGTGTTGGTGCGGAAATAAATAAAATAAAAAAATTTTGTAACCCAAATAAAAAATTAATATTTTAATTCCAAATCAAAAAAAAAATTTTAATTTTACAATTGGCTTTCTTACTTTGGAATAGTGCGGTTTTTTGTTTTGAAACAAAAAAGAAAAAACAATAAGAAAACCAAAAACAGTTTCTTAATATTATTACACCAATTAAACAAAAAATCTTTGCAAAATGATAACGGATGAATGTTCCGATACTGATGATGAAAACACTAAATGGCAAGTAATGACTTCTACTAAACGTAAAAAAACAATAAGTCTCGAACAAAACAATAAAAGATCAAAGCAAGACGATGCTTTACCAACAACATCCACAAACAAATATGCTGCGCTTTCGATTGATGATGACTCTGATGATGACCGTGAAAAAGAAGATAAAGGAAATGAAGGAACCCCAAAACCACCACCTATATTTATACCTTGTGTTAATAACATAAATAAAATGTTAACAAATTTGAAGAGTGTAGTTAA
Source organism: Sarcophaga peregrina (assembly GCA_014635995.1). NCBI lineage: Eukaryota > Metazoa > Arthropoda > Insecta > Diptera > Sarcophagidae > Sarcophaga > Sarcophaga peregrina. The sequence continues at coordinate 41,823,465 of CM025793.1, forward strand.
GAGTGATGAGTATAGTTATAAATCTTTGAGAGATGGCCAGGTTAAATTAATTACAAAAACTGTAGATTCATATAGAAAAATTGTAAAATATTTTGATTCCAACAAAATTTGCTATCACACTTACCAACTAAAAAGTGAACGTTCTTATAGGGTTGTGCTAAAGGGTTTACATTTTTCAACGCCAGTTTCTGAAATCAAAGCTGAATTTTTGTCATTGGGACATCAAGTCAGAAACGTTATTAATGTAAGAAGCCAAGTAACCAAAAAACCTCTTCCAATGTTTTTTGTTGATTTGGACATCCAACGGCGGAATGCAAAAAAGGTATTGAGGAACCTCCGCGGTGTGTGAATTGCCTTAATCATCACACTGCTAACTACAAGGGATGCCAAGTTTACCAATCACTGCGAAGAAAAATACTTCCCGAAAACAGAAATCAAAAATATCAGAACTTTAGAATGAATACTAAGGATTTCCCACAGATTAATTCACAGACTTATACAAAATTTGAAGGTGAAAACAATAATTTTAATAAGGTTCAATACTCCGACGTACTGAAACAAGATGATACCAATAATCGCATGAAGAACATAGAAAATATGTTTAGTCAACTAATAAATATGTTAACTCTGCTCATTAGTAAATTATGCAATTAGGATTTCGAATAGCTGTTTGGAATGCTAACGGCGTGTCACAAAAATTCAATGAAATTGAGATTTTTGCCAAGAACAATTATATTGACATATTTTTACTTTGTGAAACACACCTAAATAGTAAGTCACATTTTAAAATAAGGGGCTACGATTTAATTACAGCAAATCATCCTGATAATAGATGCCATGCAGGAGCAGCAATATTAATTAAATCGACTATTAAGTATGAAATAGCAGAACCATGTATTAAACCTTTTATTCAAGCCGCTGGTATTAGAGTAAAGTGTAACAACTCATTTTATAACTTATATTCAATTTATACTCCGCCAAGGCACACAATTAATTGTCAAGATTACGAAAATTTCTTTGATAAACTTGGCAACAGATTTTTAGTAGCTGGTGATTTTAATGCCAAACATCCATGGTGGGGGTCAAGAATTATTAATCCTAGAGGTAGACAGTTGTATAACTGTGTTGTAAAGAAAAGTTTTTCAGTTTTATCAGGAGGTAGACCGACCTATTGGCCTACAGACCCAGCAAAAATACCCGATCTACTAGATTTTGCTATTTATTCTGGTATTTCAAGAAATATGCTAGATATTTTAAATAATGAAGATTTGTGCTCTGACCATACCGCACTAGTTATTAATTTTAGCCTTTCCATTGAGCTTATACCAAAGAAGATTAAAATAATTTCACCAAAAACTGATTTAAGGTCATTTAGTTATTGGATTGAGAGAAATATTGATTTAAATCTCCGCCTTAACAGTGGAGATGAATTAGATGATGCGGTTGAAAAATTCACCAATATTATTCATGAGGCTGCTTTTCTTTCAACTCCAACTACAGAATCAGCTAATGGCAGATCGGTATATGTTTCTGCAGAAATAAGGCAACTAATAAACTATAAAAGACGACTCCGAAAAAAATGGCAACAAACTAGGTACCCTGCCGATAAAAGAAATTTAAACATTGCAACTAGCCTTTTAAAAAAGAAAATTGCAGAATACAAGAATAATGAAATCGGAGAATATCTTCAAAATCTAGACGTAAATGCAACAAATAATGAGCATAATCTGTGGAAAGCAACTAAATATTTAAAAAGACCTCCGCGAAGAAATGTTCCTGTCAAGGATTTAAACGACGTATGGTGTAGAACCGATCAAGATAAAGCTAACGCTTTTGCTGAACATTTGGAGCACACCTTTAAGCCTTTTTCATTCAATTCTAATGAAAACTACATTCTACGATTTCTAGACAGTGCGTGTCAAATGGATCTTCCAATTTCTCATATTACACCAATTGAGGTACTTTCTGAAATAAAAATGCTAAACAAATTAAAGTCTCCTGGATTTGATAAAATAGACGCATCAGTTGTGAAGTCATTGCCAAAAAAAGCTATATTATTTTTAACTTTTATCTTCAACTCTGTATTAAGATTACAGCACTTTCCTACTCAATGGAAATGTGCGGAAATTATAATGATTGCCAAACCAAACAAACCAGAGAACAGAATTGATTCATACAGGCCAATAAGTTTGTTAACAACTTTTTCCAAACTATTTGAAAAACTGTTTGCGCGAAGACTACTTCCAATATTAGAAGCTAGAAATATAATCCCAGAACATCAGTTCGGCTTTCGACATAGGCATGGAACTCCAGAGCAGTGCCACAGAATAGTTAATGTTATTTCTGATGCCTTGGAGAAAAAGAAGTATTGTTCGGCTATATTTTTGGACATCCAACAAGCGTTTGATAGAGTCTGGCATTCTGGTTTGTTGTTTAAACTTAAAAATTTGCTTCCGGCACCATTTTATCTCGTTCTAAATTCCTACTTGAAAAACCGTACATTTTATGTTAAAGTTAACAACGAGACCTCTTCTTTACGTGAAATACAGGCCGGTGTGCCACAGGGAAGTGTCTTAGGACCAATTCTATACACTATTTTTACGTCAGACATGCCTACTTATGCAGATGACACCGCATTTATTTCTTCAAATATATCACCAATTGACGCTTCAAACTTAATACAACATCAATTAAATGAGGTACAAACTTGGTTAATGACCTGGAATATTAAAGTAAATGAGCAAAAAACTACCCATGTAACGTTTACGTTAAAGAAAGGAGATTGTCCAAATATTACCCTCAATGGGTCAATTATTCAAAAAAGTAATTCTGTAAATTATTTAGGAATGTGCTTAGACAGAAGGCTTACGTGGAAAGATCATGTGAAAAGCAAAAGAACTCAAGTTGATAATAAACTAAAAAAAATGTATTGGCTTCTTGGTCGTAAATCTAAATTGAGTTTAGAAAATAAAATTCTTATTTACAAAACTATTTTAAAGCCTGTATGGACCTATGCCATTCAACTGTGGGGAACTACAAGTAAATCAAATATTGAAATTATTCAAAGATTTCAATCTAAAACATTAAGAATGATGGCAAACGCACCATGGTTTGTTACTAATAACACCTTACATAATGATTTCAAAATTCCTTACGTATTAACGGAGATAAGAAAGTTCAGTAATCAATATTTACAAAGATTAAGTGACCATGTAAACCCTTTAGCAATTTCGTTGTTAAATGATGGTGATGAAGTATGTAGGTTGAAAAGGTATCATGTTCTTGATTTACCCTTTAGAAACCAATGAAAAATGTATTAATGATAAAATATTGTTCTACCAGCAAACTATTTTGATCTCAGTTTAGTTTTTATGATGTTGATCTTGATAAAGATCAATAATATAAGTTATTAGTATTATAATTTTACCAAATTTGCTTAATATTATAAGATAGATTGCAAATAAATACTGACAAAAAAAAAAAAAAAAAAAAAAAAAAATTTATTTTTTCTTTTGATTTTAAAAAATTAAAAATTATTTGAAAATAAAATTTTTATTAATGAAATCACACTCATTTAACGAGTGTAATAAATGATGTTAAAATTTGTTACAATTCACTGGTGGGGCGACCAGTGGACAGTGGCCGGTGTCCAGTGTCCAGTGTTTGATACGAAATATGTGTAAAAACAATTCGTTTTTATTTTAATTAACACAACAATTTAACAATTTCAACATTATGAATAACAAATAAATGCTTTTTTTTATAATAATAGCAACAACAACAACAATTCATAAAATATGTTGTAAATTAAAAATAAATAAATAAATACGAAAGGAATTCAAAAATATGCAACTGTTAACAAATCCACAAAATTACATACACATTTACAAACACACATGCACACACATACTCATACAAATAAATAAATTTAAATTTTAAAACAAAAAACCCGTTACATTCATACACTCACTTACACAAACGTACGTACACGTGTACACATACACATACGAATGCCACGATTTTGTTACAAATATTTGCTGTAAATATAGCAGGCGACAATACCATTTAATTGGTGTTGTTGTTAAACGGTGTACTCGTGTGTAATATTGTACAGTGTTGCAAAAAAATATACGCATGATTCTCTAGACAAGAGTCTACGGTTAATATTCCAGCCCGGACATGGTGAGCAGAACGTCTTAAGAAAAAATTATTTCTTTGGCAATTTTCTGCAGTCTTATGGCAAACAATCTGAGAAGAAAAAAACGATTTTTAATTTTTTTCACCACTGTATTACACATACAGTCGAACCTCTATAAATTGAATAATAAATATCCAGAAAAAAAAACTTTAATTTATGGAAACTTCAAGTTAAAGAAGCAAAATCGGATAGAATTTCTCTACAAGAGAACTCTCAAGTAATAGAAGTTCAAATTATAGAAGTTCTACTGTACTTACATAAGTACATACGATACAATACATACATACCTACATATGCATGTGTTTGATGAGTTTTATTTCTCTAGTTTTCTGTTTCCTCTCTCTCTCTTTTTCTCTCTTTTGACAAAGTTTTTTTTTGGTCACTGTACGTATAATATGTTGATATTTTTATTGTTATTGTTTGTATTGTTGTTGTAAACATTGTTGTTCCTGTTGTTGTTGCTGTTGTTGTTGTTGTTGTAAAACGTTATCATGCCACAATAACCTCAAAATTTATTCAGTTTTATTGATAATGCAATAAATCGCGGCAATATTTAAGCATTGAAAAAAAACAACAACAACAACAACAATAAATATTTGTAAACAGCTGTGTATAAATATTGGCATAGGGTTGCCATTAGGCTTATAAGTTAAAATAAAAAAAATGTTTGAAATATTCCGTTTCGGTTTTAAATATTCGCATGTGCTTGGCATTTAATATTTTTCTATTTGTTGTAGTTTCTAGAATAACAGGGTTGCCGCTTACTATGTTAATTCTACTTAGGAGTCCTTATACTCTTTTACCAATAGCCGTGTGAGTTTTTTTTTGCGGAAAGGAGGGTGCATGTATTAAGTTCGTCGCCATACATGGTATGTCAGATTCTCTTCTGGGTTTACCAATTAAAAACCCGCCTTGACTCCTCACCGGGGTATCATTCCACCTCGAAACCACGGTTGTATTACTTCGAGGTGGGTCCCTTTTTGGTACCTGTGCCAGTTTCATCATTGTCAGCCTGCGTCCAGGCTCTGCTCTTCCCTTATTCTACTGCGTCTAGGTCATATTTTGTCCTTTGCAGGACATAGTACACAAATTGTTTTACTGTGTTCCAGTTTTCTCTGCTGTTTATCTTCTTCAGCACGACGTTTGTGGCACTAATAATGCCGATTTCAGCCTCGGACGCTGATGTCTTTCGGCCTAGCGACTGCAGCCGAAGAAAGTTTGTTCTGCATTCTCGTAGATGCAGAACAGCCGAGTGATTGGCTACACCTTTGCTTTTAGTGCCTTCCAGGGACCACTTACTGATCCTAGACTGCTCGACATCATTACAATTTCTGCAGAAGCCCTTACAGTAATTGGCTAATAAACGCAAAAGCAGTTAGCCTAGATACACATAATTGGTCATTACAACCCTGCAGTCAGTATTACGACCTAGCTTTCCACAGTACTTATGTTGTGTGTGTTAATCTAATGTATAAAATTCCCGTATCACGGTGTTAATGGTTAAACTCCTCTGAAATGGATTGACCGATTTTCATGAATTCCTGATTGTTAAGAGGGCGTGGCAAATCGTTAAAATTGAATATTTAGCTACATATTGATCGTAGACGAATAAAATTTGATGGGTAAGTTCGTAGAGTCGATATCGACAATTCCACCAAAAATGGGCGTGACAACCATCCCCCTTTAAGTGATACACCTACACCTTTTAAACTACTGAACCGATTTTAAGCATTATTTGAAGCATTATTTTTTTGTTCGAAAGCTTATGAGGTTTAGACGGTTAAAAAAAATTCGATATATCAAAAAGTAGGCGTGGCAAACTTTTAAAATTGAATATTTAGGGATATAGTGATCGTAGACGAATGCAATTTTGTGGGTAAGTTAGATATCGGTAAACTCACCTAAAATGGGCGTGGCAATCCCTCCTCTATATGAGAACCCTATAAGTAGGCAAATTCGATGGTTTATAACTACATACGTACGTATATAACATGTATGCCTGTTAGTTTTTGTTTTGGAGCGAGTACAACAACCACAATTTCGTCAGCGCTTCCCATGATTCGGACCTCTTATTGTTATTCTTCGTCACTGCATCACCTAAATAACGTACTAACTTCGATTAAATTTTGATCTAGATAGGCCTGGGTACCGTAGAACACATATGGTTTACGTATTTATTTTTAAGGAGTACTCACAGAGCATGGTAAAGCGTAAATATATAATGTGACCCCTTTTAGGCAATAAAACAATCAATTTTGGGCGGAACAAAGTTCGCTGGGTTAACTGGTTTTTTATATAAGTGGTAGGACCTACAGTTTAAAGTTGATTCCGCAGGGACAGATTTTTTAGACACTTTCAGAGAACTTTGTCAGAAATCTGCTGAGAAGAATGTCAAAGTCAAGAAATATTTTTTTCGTATTTTGTTTTGTTGGAAATGCTTGAGGTGAGGGATTTGAAACGAGGCCTCACTACCCACTAGACTACGATGATTTTTGCAGTTAGCCTACTTAGAATTATGCTCGCCAATAATATCAATCTAATCAAAAATAAAGCCTAGCTATAATTGAAAACATAATTACTGTTTGGATCATTACAACCCTTTAGTCAGGATTACAACCTAGCTTCTCACACTACCCATGCTGTGTGTGTTTAATTTTTAGTCATGGCCTGGGTGGCAGGGTACCTATAATTTTTCTTTATTAGGAATGAACACTTTTAGCTTATCCGAAGGATATTTTGCGGTATTCTGTAGATTTTTTCACTTTGCTAAGTGGGCCTGCGATCGACTTACAGAAGATGCCGATTTTGGCAAAAAAATCATCTTTTCCGATGAAGCTCATCTTGATCTTGGCTGGTAAGTAAACAATCTAAATTGGGGCACGGAAAACCCCCATACATACATTGAAAAGCCGACGCACCCAAAACGAGTCACTGTTTGATGCGGATTTTGGTCCAGAGGCATAATTGGGCCATTTTTCTTCGAAAATAAGCAAGTAATAGGCGTTACAGTCAATGTTCAGAAAAATTGAAGAGGAGGATATTGCCAACATTTGGTTTCAGCAGGAAGGCGCTACGTGGCACATAGCTGAAGCTACACTCGATGTTTTGGGCCCTGTTTCTGAAGATCGCATTGTCATCCTCAGAGCTGATGTCATTTGGCCACCTCGGTGCTGCGATTTGCCACGGTTGGACTATTATTTGTGGGGTGCTGTCAAAGATAAGTGTTACGCCGAGAAGCCAGAGACAATTGACGCTTTAAAGCACAATATTGGGCCATGTTGAACGAATTTTTTTTTTCACAAAAATTGAAGACATTTGGTTTCAACAGGATGGCGCTACGTGCCACACAGCCAAATTCAGTTCCTTAGATGGCCCGGAAAAACTAGATTAGGACCACACCGGCTCATGGAGGAGCAGTTGAAATCTATGACTATGGCTATGGAGCCAATACAACCAGAAAATTATGATAGAACTCCGAAGGTTGGAGGAACGAAAGGGAAATTTTAGATAACGTGATAAAGCTTTCGAGCTAACCAGCCCTCCGCAAAGTGATATTTTACGGCAGTTCTGCGGGGGAGAGTGGATGACGGGGTGGGTTTAGTACGTAGACACCAAAGTATAAAAGTATCTTCCGAAGTTTAGCATCTCCTACTCAAGGCAAAAAAAAAAAAAACGTGCCACACAGCCGAAGCTACACTCGATGTTTTGTTTTGCCCTGTTTTTGAAGATCGCACATTTGGGGCACAGAAAACCCGAGTCACTGAGCTGATGTTGTTTGGCCACCTCGGAGCTGCGATTTGACACCGTTGGACTATTATTTGTGGGGTGCCGTTAAAGAAAAGTGTTACGCCGACAAGTCAGAGACAGTTAACGCTTTAAAGGACAATACTCGTGAATGCGCCTAAAAATTGTACCGATCATGTAGGCTACTGCAAGGCCCGTCGAGGCAGCCATTTGAATGAAATTGTTTTCCATTATTAACCGGAAGGATTAAAAAAAAGAAATTTGAGAAAATATTTCGTAATTTTTTTCTTTTAAAGCATTTTCAAAAAATAAAAAAGTTATTTGGCGTACCCTTTATTATAAAAGACTTCGATAATGATCAACTGATTTAGGCAACTGAATACTTTGTTAACTGCCTTCACTTTAAAGATTAGATGCGTATCAGAAGAGCATTATGGCTGGTGGTATAAGAAAAACCTAAGCACTCGGCATTTCCATTATCCAGGGATTCGCATAAAACAACTTTGAGTAGGGCATACTTCTGTATATTCCTTCCAAGTGTCTTCGCTATATTATACATCCTTTATAACCAGACTACAGTTGTAAGTGCCGTTATAACGGTATAATATTTATAAATTCATATAAAATAAATGTAATCCATGCATGGATATTTCATTTTCATCTTTTTTAAGCAAAAACGTATTCCATCTTCCATAGGTTCCGGTGTATGAGTGATTTAACTCACCAACGACAGCATCTGTCCGTTTTTATTTGCTTTACATTTTTCCCCCCTTCCCGCCCCGATATGATTACACCTGATATTATTTTTTTCTGGCTTGGCTTCAGTCCCATTGAAAAGATGGGAAAACAAAATATTTTATTTTCGTGGAAAAGACTCACACACACACACACATACCCACACATTAACATTTATAGCGTACATATCAATGAAAGTACTTGCTGCCGTTGTATTGTATTCCATTTGAATATTTATCTCGCATATATACTCGTCCAAAGTACTCATTTAGTGTGTGTGCATGCATACAATTCGTCTTTACAGTGGCATCTCTTTAATAAGGACGACTTTATTACTTAAAACACACGATGTTTTCTATCTGAGGCTTCTCTTTATTTTTATTTCAGAATATTCTGTCAAAATTCATATTCATATTGCTCTTGATATGGCTTACACACACACTCATATACCACCTTGTAGGTGTAGTATGCATATGTATGTGTGTGTGCTCTCTCTGTGTGTGTTTGCCTGTATATTTATTGCGATTGATAGTGTATAAGGTTTTTTTTCCTCCATTTTTAGTTGTTAAGTTGCATGGCAATGGTTTATTGCATTTTGTAGCAGATTTTCCGGTTCTGCATAGTTTTACAATTTTAAATTGTTTTGCATATGGGTCGTTCCATAGTTTTTTTTTTTAAATTTTGTTTTAAAAAGTAACTTTACTATGGTAAATACGGATTATTTTCTTGAAAAGCCTAGTATATAGTATGTTACCTTACTAGATAAGAAGCTGGGGTTCAAACCCTAGCTCAGCCAACTCGAATAAAATATTTCTTTGGCAACTTCCTCTCAGCGGATTTCTTGCAATAACCCTGAGAGTAAATAAAAATGGTTATGAAAGGTTTCTCAAAAAATCTGTCCTTAGTAGTCGACTTTAAACTGTATATTCTGACATTCATTAATAAAATTAACACTCCCGGCAAAGGTGGTAGGAGAAGCTAGGTTGTAATCCTGGCTAAATGGTTGTAATAAACAATTAAGTCAGTAATAGCTATGCTTGCACTCAATTAAGGCTTAGCAATTGTTTGAAAAGGTCCAACAGCCATTGTATATCGTTTTTCTTCAGTGAAAATTAGATTTCGTCCTTGAAGATACAAATTGTACACTTTTAGTGCTATGATAGTATTCATTAGAAGATAGCTTAGCAGTAGCTGAGATGTTAATCGTCTAGTAAAAGTAGTTTTTTTTGGGAAATTACAATAAAAGGAGATCTGAGTAATGCATCAGACTACATACGTACATAATTGCAACCCTTCAGTCATGATTATTAACCTAGTTTCTCACACCACTTATGTTGAGTGCGTTAATTTTATTCATAACTGGAGGGACCTATAGTTTAAAGTCTACTCCGAACGACAGATTTTTTTTGAGAGACTTTTCATGGCAAGCTTTTTTTACTTTCAGAGTTTTTGCCAGAAATCTGCTGAGAAGAAATCGCCGAAGGAATACTTTTTGTATTTTGTTTTGATGTCTGGCCTAGGTCCCGAAGCCTGGCTTTACGTCTAATAATTCAACACACTACCTACTAGACTACAGCGACTTCAACATTAGACTATTCGAGAATAAAATGAAGTTGGTAATCAATTTCTTGAAAGAGCCCTGAAGAGTCATAGTATATAAAAAAGGGTTGGTTTTGAGACCAATTTTTAGATTCTGTAACGATGGGAATTTAACATCGGAATATAAACTTGGGAACTGTCTGGTATATTAATGCCTTCCTGAATAAAGTTCAATGGTACACGTCAGATATTAGGCAGGGAATTGTCGTAGTCGACACCGAACAGCATCCTGAAGTTTCTCAGCTTAATGGGCTTGAAATAAACATTGTCGGAATACCATATATAGTTGTAGGATTTGTTGGATTTGATCTATTGTTTATTCTTGGTGCCCTTGTCTTGGCAAGAAGAAAAGTTTCAAATACTTTGGACTTTTTTATAATATTGGGAGTCACACAATATCATTTGCCAAAAGCCATATCTTATCAGTGTATTACAAAATGGTTCCATGTAATGCCTGTGTTGGTAGGGCAAATTGATTATTGAGATTTTTATTGAAGCTGTTTAACCCCAACATTCCTCCACATGTAGACATTGATGCCTAAATAAATATTTTTCAAGCTAAAAAAACTGTTTTATATGCTTAAAAACCAAAAAAAATCTTGCGTAATTGACAAAAAAGCACTTGATTATTGTATCGGATCCGCCATCTAACGTTTTTTGTTTTCAACTAGTGCTTATTTCATGAGTGGTAACATTTAGCTCATGCCTGATTTGACAGATAATTAGTTTTATCCTTCCGCTGAACGAATATATTTGTGTATACACGTTTCGCTTCGCTAAGTAGGCCTGCGATCGACTTACAGAAGATGCCGATTTTGGCAAAAAAAAAATCATCTTTTCAGATGAACCTCATTTTGATCTTGGTGGGTATATAAATAAGCAAAATTGCCGCATTTGGGGCGCAGAAAAGACGACGTACCCAAAATGAGTCATAGTTTGGCATAATTGGGTAATTTTTCTACGAAAATGAGCAAGGAGTGGCCGTTACAGTCAATGGCGATCGTTATCGGGCCAGGTTGAAGGAATTTTTGTTCACAAAAATTGAAGAGGAGGATATTGGCAACATTTGGTTTCAATTGGACGGCACTACGTACTACACAGCCGAAGCTACACTCGATATTTTGCGCCCTGTTTCTGAAGATCGCATTATCAGCCGCAGATCTGATGACATTTGGCCACCTCGGTGCTGCGATTTGACACCATTGGAATATTATTTGTGGGGTGCCATCAAAGATAAGTGTTACGCCGACAAGCCAGAAACAATTGACGCTTTAAAGGATAATATTCGTGAAACGATTGGTGAACTATAGCTGCACGCAATCGATAATGTGCTTAAAAATTGTATAGATCGTGTAGGCTATTGCATGGCCAGTCGAGGCAGCGATTTGAATGAAATTATTTTCCATTATTAACCAGAAGGATTGTACTTTCAAATAAAAAAAGAAATTTGAGAAAATATTTAAAGCATTTTCAAAAAAAAAAGTTATTTGGCGGACCCTTTAGTTATTACTTCGGGGGAAATATTCAGTAGTTCTTTTTTAAAGCATTTTAGGGGTCGCCGTGGTCTAGTAGGTAGTGTGGTGGCTTATTAGACGTAAAGCCAGGGTTCGTGTCCCAGGCCAGCATCAAAATAAAAACAAAAAAAAAAAAAAAAATACAAAAAAAGTATTTTTCTTTCTCTTCTTGAAAAGTTTCTCAAAAATCTGTCGTTCGGAGTCGACTTTAAACTTCTGCATAAAATTAACACACACAACATAAATGGTGTGAGAAAGTGCGGGCTTCCTTAGGAAAGACAAAGACAACGAGTAAAGCATGCACACAATCTTCTTGTGAATATTGCAGTGCTGGTATGCGAAACATACTTATTTTGTGCTTCGTGTAAACGTTAAGTATGTCTCCGTGGTCTAGTAGGTAGTGTGGTGGCTTATTATACGTAAAGCCAGGGTTCGAGCCCCAGGCTTTACAGAAAGTATTTTTTCGGCGATTTCTTCTCTTTCTCTTCTTGAAAAGTTTCTAAAAAAAAAATCTGTCGTTCGGAGTCGACTTTAAACTGTAGGTCCGGTCCCGCCACTTCTGTATAAAATTAACACACACAACATAAGTGGTGTGAGAAACTGCGGGCTTCCTTGGGGACGATTGCTGTAGACTGTCTAATGGTGAAGGTATAACACTGGCCCTTTTTATAGTCACCAGTAGCAATTCGTTACCTTACCGTTCGCATCTTCCCTTTTTCCACCTTTCCTAAATCTGCATAATGCACTGCATAAGTAGGGATCATCCCCTGAGAGCTGGTTCAATTTAAAAAAAAAAAAATATTTGGCGCACACTTTATAATGGATGCCCCCATATATGTTAAAATATTTTTGCACTCCCTAAAATTATGCTTTGATTTGTGTGTGTGTGTGTGTGTGTGTACCAGTAACACTTGTATATTCATTTTGTATACAAAATAAACACACATGCACATGCACCCCCATACATGGAGTATCATTTCACATTGATGCTAACGACGACGGTGCTGTTATCAACCAACAGTATAGGCAACAACAACAACAATAACAATGAAAGAGAATGTAAAAAAAGCGAGTAAAAACAAATAAAATAAAATGTTATGAAATTGTTGTTGCCATAAAGTTAACACACACACACTCTCTCTCTCTCTCTCTCTCTCAGACACACTTGCACACACACAGACGGACGCTGAGTTAGAAACTACAAAACACAATCGGGCAACAGCTTCGTGAAAGGCAAGAGAAGGCAAGGGAATGGAATGAATGCAGGAATAGAAAATGAATGAATTTTTTTAAAACAACAAAAAAAAAACAAAAATAGAAACGAAAAGAAACGAATAGAAACGAATTGTGGGCCAATAATTTGGGTTATAGATGCCATCACCACGTTCTAAAACATCTTTCCTTTGCTTATAATTTTGTTACCACAATCATTATAACAAATACATGCATACGTACACAATCTGTTTTGATAACTGTATTGCTACGGCTATGGCCGTATATGTGTGGACGGATGTGCGGGTGTGTAGGTGTATGTGTGTGTTTATGGGGTATACCACTTAAAAGCCATACAATTTTAATTTTAAGTGTTTTATTTGTCTAGTTTTTGTTTTTCCTTTTTCCTTTTACTGTATTGTGGTGGTAGTGTATGTTGTGCCCCTTTAAAGTCATTGTTGCTGCTGCTGTTGTTGTTGTTGTTGTTGGTGTATGTATTTTTGGAAAAAATCATTGTTTTTTCTTGCATATAAATTTTAAATAAAGTACTCACAGTTGTTAAAAGCATAGGTCATGGGTTATATTATGTTTTAAAGAACAAAACAAAGTCACAACAAAAAGGGAGTAGAAAATAAAAAAAAGGGTTACGAAGGCGCTACGACCAAAGAGACACTGCTAGGAACTGCTGCTTTCGACCACATTAAGCGTTTTTAGATTCTAAAAAAAACAACTTTTTTACTCGTATTCTTTGCTTTCCTAAAAGTTGAAATAATTTGTAAGTGTTTGCATGGGTGTGTGACTATTTTTTAAAGTAGAGTCAGCAAAAACAAAAAAAAAAACGATAAAAGATCACAAAAGTTATATTGAATGTGTATAGGGTGGGCCATATATAGGTTTTTAAAATCTAATTTATCTAAACTTCTGTTACCTAAGAACTCAGTGATAAACGATCCTGATAACAGCAGTGAAATCACCATTCTAAGGAACTGTCTTAAATCGTTTCGAAACAAGTCAAATGACTTCCTGGATAAGTCATTGAGAAGGCAATTGATGCCCTTTACCTACCTATGTACATAATTGGTAATTACAACCCTTCAATTAGGATTACGACCTAGCTTCTCACACCATTTATGTATATTGTGCGGTTTAATTTTATACATAAGCGGCGGGACTTACATTTTAACGGCGATTCGGAACAACAAATTTTTGAGAAACTTTTCATGGCAATTTTTTATTTACTTTCAGTGTTTTTGTCTGAAATCTCTTGAGTGAAAGTAACCAAAGAAATATTTTTCTTCATATTTCGTTTTGTTGGAGATGTCTGCCCTGGGGGGTTGAACCCGGGCCTTATATCTAATAAGTCAACGCAATACCAACTAGACTACGACGACTTCAATCAATTAAACAATTAGGGGAATACGTTCTGGAATTTTTTTTTTAAAATTTTACTTTTCATACTTGCATTGTGATCTAAATAATCTGAACTCCAGTGCTTTTCCAGGAAACCAGGAAATTTAAGACACCGACAAACTGTAGAAGATTGTAGTTAAAAGCCTCCATAATTGAAGTGAAGTCCAGTAGCAATGCAACTGTCTTAAATCCTAAAAAGTCAAGTAGCTTCCTGGATAGGTTATTGAGAAGGCAATTGGTGGCCCTTAATTTTGTAATTTTAAAGCCGTGATGAATATTTATGAAGTGGGTAGTGTGTTAGCTTATTAGACCAAAGGCCCGGGTTCGAATCCCAGGTCAGACATCAAAACGAAAAATATTTCTTCAGCGACTTCCTCTCAGCAGATTTCTGGCAAAGACTCTGAGAGTAAAAATTGCCATGAAAAGCTTCTCAAAAATCTGTCTTTCGGAGTCGACTTTAAACTGTAGGTTCCGCCACTCATCTATAAAATTAAAGCAAACAACATAAGTGGTGTGAGAAGTGGCCTGACTGAAGGGTTGTAATGGCTAATTATGTATGCATGTATGATAAATATTTATTAACCTTCTGATGGGGATCAATGCGTTCTCCGGTCGATTGAAAGGCTGAGAAAACCTGAAGAAACGAGTTAATTTTTACCCAGATAATGCTCAGGCGCATACAGAGGAATTATGGACTGTTATTAACTTACGGATAACATTGAGCGTGTATCCATATTCCCATGTAATCTTAAATTCCTAAGCGTTGCTATCCGAGTTTATTTATGGTAGATGGACGATTGGAAGTAACTGCAGTATTACCAGACACGATAAAAGGAGATCTGAGTAATGCATCAGACTATCAGGTTCTTTTAAAAGGGCCCTATAGAGACAGAGTACACAAGGGTTTTTGTTTTGAAATCAATTTGTAGATTCTGTAACAATTAAAAAGAATCTTTGGAATACAGTTTTTGAACACATACATACACATAATTGGTCATTACAACCCTTCAGTCAGGATTACGACCTAGCTTCTCACACCATTTATGTTGCGGGTGATAATTTCATGTATGAGTGACGGGGGACCTACAGTTTAAAGTCGACTCCGAACGACAGATTTTTGAGAAACTTTTCATGGCAATTTTATTTTTACTCTCAGAGTTTTTGCCAGAAATTTGCAGAGAAAAAATCGCCGGGGTCTGGCCGGGGACTTGAACCCTGGCTTTAAGTCTAATAAGCCAGGCGACCTCAGTTTTGGAACATGTGGGCTATTAAGGCATTCCAGAAGGAAGTTTGCCATAGTCTAATAGGCAATGTGTTGGTTTATTAGACCTGAAGCCACGTTTCAAACCCCAGGCCAGACATCACGAACATAATATGAACAAATATTGCTTCGGCGACTTTGCCTCTCAAGACATTTCTGGCAAAAACTTTGATTATGAAATAAAATTGAAGTCGCCGTAGTCTAGTAGGTTGTGTGCTGGCTTATTAGACGTAAAGCCAGGCTTCGAGTTCTTCTGAGACTTCCTCTCAGCAAATTTCTGGCAAAAACTGTAAGAGTAAATAAAAAAATTGCTATGAAAAGTTTCTCAAAAAAATCTGTCGTTCAGAGTCGACTTTAAACTGTAGGTCCCGCCATTTTTTGTATAAAATTAACACACACAACATAAGTAACATTGTGGAGAATACAAAAGATCGTATGGTCGCCGTACTAAGGCATATCCTTCACAACAATAATAATAACAGGCCTTGGAAATTGTCGTTTTTAATTTTTAAAATCCATAGTTTTTGTTGATTTTGTTATCAATTTCCAAAAAAAAAAAGAAAAAATTCTATAAAATGTTTACCCTATTGCTGCTTTACTAAGAAGCTTTTGTAATGCGATACTTTTACTCTCCTATTCTCCTTACACACACATATACGCACGCACACAAATAATGTTTTTTTTGTGTTGTTTTTATTTATTTAGTTTCTCTTGCTTTTGCTGTTGTTGTTGTTTTTGTTTTTGTATCCTTCAAAAATAGAGCGTAACTAAATGTGACCATAAATTAACACTCATGGCACACACACAAAAAATGGATGAAAAAAAATGGTGAAAAACCCATATACACACACTCTCTCTCTCTCAGAACAAGCCATGTATGTGTGTGTAAGCACATTCTCATATTTTTTTGCCTGGCTGGTCATTTGTTTACATTTTTATTTTATCCTCTATGCTTGTACTATCTCTCGCTCTCCCACTCTCTGTCTCCCGCATTACACACACATGTATGTGCATAGAAGTAAATTTACATTTGCTGGACATTTAACCGGTTTCTAGTGAATGTAGGAGACAATGCCTTCTATTCGTATAAATGTATGGTTGCATGGCACGTATGCAAGTGTGTGCATGGCTATGTGTAGCTGTTTATTTTTGTAAACGTTTGTCTATGGCTTTGTGTGGCAATGTGTGTCGTTTCTTCGTGAGTGTCGAGTGTCATTGTGAATATTTGTTTTCGTTTCGTTTCGTTTTTCTTTGTTTTTTGCACCACTTTTGTGAGCACAGCTGTTGGCAAAAGGAGCGTAAATGCATTTTTGGTCACTGCTTACTAGCAATAGCTGATGCAAAAACAATAACAACAAAAACAATAACAACAAAAACAATAACAACAAAAACAATAACAAGTAACATCAACAGCTTAAAATTACAAAGAAAAACTCCCAAATTCAAGCGAATTTTCTTCTCTTTGCATTTTCTATTGTGAATATTTTTGTTGTTGTTTTTTTTCGCATTTGAAAACACAATTTGAGCGTAAGCCGAATTGTACCCTACACAGTGTATTGTTTGTTTATTAAATTGATTTCCGATTTAAAATTGTAATTTGCAGGAAATGAGTTTCACATTCGAGTAGCCCGACTAAAGAAGGAATTTTGTCTGTAATGCAGTGTGCGATCCACTGGCCAATTGACCACATACGGATGTGCTTGGCGAGAGAGGATAGCGTTACGTAGGAATACATGATTCTCGGAAACAAATTCTTTATTTCGGTCGAGCAAAATCCATTGTAATAGCGATAGAACAGTGAAACACAAGCCACATTGCAATGATGCTCCAATGAATGAATAGAGTTCGATACCCTACCGTCATTAACGAGCAACTTCGCCCTCTCCTGTATGCAGTCGAGAAGTTTCAAAATAGACATTGAGGGGCCAACCATTCTCTTTCGGATATAAGCGATGAAAATAGTAAAAAGATCAAATAAAGAGCTTCTGACTCTACACATCCACAACATAATTGTCAACGATAATCCTATATCCTTAGAGTTACCTTCAAATGGACGAAAATTTTCTTAAGATATCCTTCATATTCATGGACGAGAACATACGTCAACTTGAAATTTGTAAGGGACTTCATTGTAGCGGCAAATCTTATCAGCATTTTGCAGCCATCGGTATAGTAGGACGAGAATATACGTCAACTAGTCCTTAAAGGCATTACCAATAACCACTGTGTTGTTAGAACTGAATTTTCCGAAAGTGTTTTTGGACGAGAAAACACGTCAACTTGAAATTAGATAGGGTCTTCAATGTAGAATCGCTGTCTGAAGACAGCTTACAGTGTGGCAATGATCGATCTAACGCTGAAGTACATTATTTAGCATTTTTTGCATTCGTTAGGACATTACCAAAAACTATTGAATTTTCATACCAGAATTTCTGAAAGTGTTTTTAGACGAGAATACACGTCCACATGACATTTGTGAGGGACTTTATTGTAGAATCGCTATCTGAAGGCTTTCTGCAAACAAGAATTACAACAATTTCAGTATGGCAAGGACTTAAGATTGGAATACACGGTAGTTGTCAGGTGGTGTCACAAGTCACAATACTTTGTATCCTTCTTAAGGCCTTTGGGTTCCCAATATTGCAACGTATCCATAGTTCACTGTTTTTCAAGCAGTGATTATAATGCAACGATCATTGCTCTCTAAGCAGTTATACGCTGGGCAAGACCCAGTAGCTGTTTTGTCATTGAAGCTAAGGCATCCTCGCTGTTGAGAACGAAAAATCCTCTCGTCGATCGGTTGTGTTTCAATGAGTTGACTGAACAGTTTTGGATAAGATAAGCCTTGGGGCCTAGACAAGTACAAAGGAATGAACCGCCTAATAAGTTTGCCATGACTGACATTACAGCTTCTAAAAAATTTGTTAGGTTAGAGGACGTGCACCTGTCGGTCAAGACAAGCACAGTACCCGGAGGTCAAAATTGACCCATTGTACATTGTCCTTAGGGGAGGAAGGAAATGGAGGTTATATGAATGTAGGGAAGGGGAGAGAGAATGGGAAACGGAGGAATTACATTTAAAGAAACAGACACAAAACAAAAGAGGTTGAGAGTGGGACTACACTTATGAAGCCCTAGCAGCTTTCAACCAGCCCAAGCTAATGAATTTGTGGAGAGCCTTGGTGTCGGCTCTCGACACAGAACTCAAGCTCTCAAAGAAGGCCCTGCTAAGGGTCTTCAAACTCAACCTACTGCCTACTGGGCAGTTGCAAAGGAGATGTTCGACAGTCTCCAACTCCTCCTCATCGCAACATACCCTGCAATAGTCTGGCTGGGATCTGTTCCAGGTTCCCGTCAGCGACCTAATCTCGCAGTGCCCCGTGATAAAACCGACAACCAACCTTAAGCTGGCCTTAACCAAGCCCAGCAGCCACTCTGTCCTCTTGCTGTCCACAGCAGGCCATGGACGCCTAGAAATAAAACAACCCGATCCGTTCCCCCAACGTCTCTGCTTTTTCTTCCTGACCCATTCATCGATGAGGCCATAAAGATGGCAAACTGGGGAGTCAGGACCAACTGTCAAATCGCCACCTGAAAGCGAACCTAACCTAGCGAAGGAATCCGCCGTCTCATTGCCCAGTAGACGGATACGGTCCGGTCCAAAACTAAACAAATTTGTAAGTCCTGGCAAAACCTATGTCCTTTAGCTCACACAAATGGCGTTTTCTTAGCATCCAGAAGCGTAAAAATTGTCATGAAAAGCTTCTCAAAAATCTGTCGTTCGGAATCGACTTTAAACTGTAGGTCCCGCCACTCATGTATAAAGTTAACGCACACAACATAAGTGGTGTGAGAAGCTAGGTCGTAATCCTGACTGAAGGGTTGTAATGGCCAATTATATATATATTAGGGAAATGGCTATTGCTGTCGGTAGGTTAGGTTAGGTCAGGTTAGGTTAGTGTGGCAGCAGTGATACCAAAAGTTCACTTAAGCACGCATAGCAGACCAAGTTCCTCCAAACCAAGGTACGTACCTGATGGAACATGTGCATCAGTCATGTCCGAATTCAAAATTTATTGCCGATCCTAGTGTACTATTCCGGTATAGCGTAATTGATTCTGTAGTGCGCGTAATAGTGTGGTGTTACCGGAAAACAAGTGTCCAAATATCTTACGATGATGAAAACAATGTAAAAAAACCATGGTACAGTGGCAAGCAAAAATAGCCTAATGGGCTATGAAATGCGGTAACAAATTCGATAAAATTTGAATGAAATTTGTGTTTAGGTGCCACTGTTTTTATTTATCATTCTTGTAGACTTTATTGCTGCTGTTTGTTGGCCATTTGAGTCTTGATGACTTTTTTTTGTTTGCTTTGCTGCTCCCTTTCCTAACAGACATCCTTTAATGATGCAGCAGAAAATGGAAAGCCAAAGTAAGAGTAAGAGAAAGGTAGAGAGAGAGAGAGAGGGAAATATTTGGAAAAATTTAGAAGATATGGTAAGACAGTAAAGCAAAAAGAAAAAAGGGAATTTAAATAAACGCCACAATATGGTAAAGCAAATGGAGTGCATAAATAATTTTCCTTTACTTTTCTCCTTTTCATCTTTTCCTTTTTTTCCTCTTTTTCCTGTTGTTGTTGCTTTGGAAGACCAACCAAATGACCTTAGACAACATGAAAATCATCATTACAAGCATGCAGGCGTTGATGTTGATAAACGAAAACTCAAAAGAATTTTTATAGTTTTCCTATAACGCCAGGAAATCATAAATAAAATGCAACCGGAAATACATTCAAATCGTTTGAGAGAAAATTGCAATAATTTTTCCCCAAAATATTTTTTACTTTTCTTCCCTTCTTTTTTCCTTTTTTCTTTTAATAAATAATCGTTTTTATGCTTCAATATATAAAAAAAATTTTTTTTTTTTCTTAAAACTAACCCCTGACCTTTAAACTTTAAACTTAAATTTTAATTATAAAAATAATTCTCCATTAGAACATGGTCCTTACACGATACATAATATTGAAGCCCGTTTCAGTGCTGTCCGTATAGCCATCACTGGCAAAATACATAACAAATGGTGCTGAGGCCACTAGAGAGGAACGTGTTTGCAGTGATGTGCCACAATAATAGGTGGGCAGGATATTTAAACTATTGGCCACATAGGATTGCGGTATCATCAGATAATCTTCACGTCTGCCTGGTGTCTGTACCGTACTGTGACAGTCACCATCATAACCTTCACCGCCATCAATGCCAATTGACATGGAGAATTTTAATGCCTGATATCTGAAAAACATAAGAAAATAAAGAAATTGTTAAATTAGTGCAGTCACTGTAGTCTAGACGGGAACCAGTGGTTCAAACCTTAGCCTAGACACCTCGAATAAGGATGAAATATGAAAAGAAAATATTTTTTTTTGGTGACTTTCTTTCAGCAGTATACATACATAATTGGCCATTACAACCCTTCAGTCAGGATTACGACCTAGCTTCTCACACCGCTTATGTTGTGTACGTTAATTTTATACAAGAGTGGCGGGACCTACAGTTTAAAGTCGACTCCGAACGACAGATTTTTGAGAAGCTTTTCATGGCAATTTTTACTCTCAGAGTCTTTGCCAGAAATCTGCGGAGAGGAAGTCGCCGAAGAAATATTTTTAGTTTTGTTGTCTGACCTGGGATACGAACCCGGCCCTTTTGTCTAATAAGCCAACACACTATCCACTAGACCACGGCGACTTCAGCAGTATTCTGATAAAAATTCTGAAAAAAAGTTTTTCAAAAAACTAGCATTTTAAACTGCAGATCCTGCTATACATGGGTGTTACGATAAACTAGGTTGTAGTCTTGACTAAATGGTTGTAAAGACTAATTATGAAGTAACGAATAATTATGAAGTAAAGATCACAAAAATTTTTAGGCAGAATGCACGGTCTGGTTGGTATATTTAACTCTAGGAGAACGAATTCCCATTGATTGGAATTGCAGGCTGTTACAGCCATAGCATAGGTCTGAAAGGAGCGCCAGCATTGTTGAATTAAAGCTTGCTTGCCTGTTGTGTTGCTACAACAAACGATGTTCTAGAACTAATTGCGTTCTAGCGTTCTGGTTAAGTGATCTTGCCAATCATTATGGTTCCCTTACAGGCAATGTGAAAACTCGCCTGAACGTTTAGTAATTGATCCGATATTTAGTAAGAATTGCATCGCCGTGGTCTAGTGGGTAGTGTGTTGGCTTATTAGACGAAAGGCCGGGGTTCGAATCCCAGGTCAGACATCAAAAGGAAAAATATTTCTTCGGCGACTTCCTCTCAGCAGATTTCTGGCAAAGACTCTGAGAGTAAAAATCTGTCGTTCGGAGTCGACTTTAAACTGTAGGTCCCGCCACTCATGTATAAAATTAACACGCACACAACATAAGTGGTGTGAGAAGCTAGGTCGTAATCCTGACTGAAGGGTTGTAATGGCCAGTTATGTAAAAAAAAATTATGTATGCATCGTAAGGCTTCCAAGACAGGATGAGCCAAATAAAAGAAGGCCACATGAAGCCAAAGGCGGACGTTTTCACACAAAGCGTTCAATATTTTATTCCCCATTTGCATGTAAGTGAAGTCTCTATGAATGCTTAAACATTACGCCATGGCCCATGTGAATAGACACAAGGCTGGAGATGTCTCTAGGATCTACGGTATCAAGGCCGAGGTGGGCATTGTCACACACAGTGGACAATATTTTATTACTCCTTAACCGACACATATTCTCTACGGAAGTTATTTGCAGCTAAGTGATGACACTACGAATGGTTATCGATTACACAATGCCTCGTGAGTACAGATACAATGACAGAGACGTCTCTACGAACCAATTTAACTAGTTCATGGGTACACTTATTATCTATTCAGGTCTGCTAAAGTCATGACATACAATGCTTCCAATAAAAATCTTTGCCTAACAGACAGCTTAACAGAGATAAGATTGTGGATTGATAGTCGGCTCAGCCGTTACCACCAAAAATGATGTTCGTCTGGAGATCAAGCGCAGAATCTCTCTTGCCGACAGGCGCTACTAAGGGCTCAATAGGCAATTGAGTAGCAGAGAGCTCTTTCGTACGACAAAACGAATATTCTACAACGCGTTCATCCTCATTTATTTATCTATCGCGCAGAGGCATGGACCCTATTAAGTACGCATGCAGCAGACTTGAGGATATTTGAGAGAAAAGTTCTAGGTAAGGTCTTCGGTCCAGTGCAAGTTCGGGAAGATTTCCACATCAGATCCAACAGTGAGCTGCATGAGCTGCTCAACGGTATAGAAGGCTGCGCTGGCTCGACCATGTGGTTCGAATGGAGGAGGATGTTCCGGTGAGACGGGCATGTGATCTGGAGATCTAAGGAAATCGGCGAAGAGAACGACTTTGTTTGGGTTGGAAGGACCAAATCTCGGAAGTCCTGTCATCTATTCTTGTGGAAACAGTAGAGGCGTGCAAGAAGCAGAATCACCTGGAAGGACGTATCACGGGAGACCGAAATCCTTTAAGTAAGTAAAGTAAGGAGTGTGATTTCCTTGGAATTTTCCTGCAACCAAGAACGTACGTAAGACTAACACAAAGGAATCGTGAGAGCGGATTAAAGGGCTCGCGAGATATGCCAATTACTTTAGAGCTGATTATTGCAGTGGAAAAGATCTGATTACCGATTGAGAGTCAGAGAAAACGCTTTACAGCTTTATTTATGGTTACCTCGGCCCAAAACCTGCTTAAGTTGTCAGATAGGCGAGCCAATATCCAAAGATTAAGTTTTTTGAAGGAAACTCTATTGCTTGCCTTTTATTTTCAATTTTAGAACGTCCATGTAGACTTCCACAGAATCGCCGGGTGCACAGGATCAGTCTGCCCTACTTGGAATTCTACTGTAAGATCTGCTATCAGTTTTCTGAAGAGGCATTGAAGACTTTTCAGAGGGAATAATATTCCGCATGTTGCCTAGCAAGTAATCTTAATGAAAACCGTTTAAGCCCTTGAACAGGAGCAGGACTCCTGACCTTATTAACGAGCTTTACTAGACAATTTTTTATTGAGGGCGCTTGAAGGCCACTCCAGTTAAAGGATTAGATTCGATAATCACAGAAGCAGCTAAACAAAACAGGGGGAAGTCCCTAATTGTGCAGTGAATGGCAAAATATTTGGTTCCTAAGAAAGGAGACGAAACTAGAAACTAGAGACGCCAATTATAAGGTGTGGAGCCTATCAATAGGATTTTTAAACTGATAAATCGTTTAGGAATTTAATTCCAATGAATTCCCCTTCTAACACTTCATCTCATTGTCAGTTAAAGAAAAAAATTTTACTTACTCGATCATATTTGCTCCTGCGGTCGACTTAATGCAGATCACATAATTCATATTCCGCAAATAGTAGGTAGAAGCGTCTTTAAAATTAAAACTTTTTATATTGCCCGATGGTTGAGTATAATACTGATGGCAACCGGGTGGTGCTAGCATATCCAAATCGCCATTATGATGGGAAGAGAATATGGTGCGTAAATTCTGTAAATTATTGCCACTAACAAATGGCATAAAACTTTGTGTGCGTCTCTTGGGCTGGGCAGGACATTCCAGTTGGGTAACCACCAAACGCCATATCGAAGAAGGCCAACGATTGGGTAAATTAAAGGTTAAAGAGATTTCAGCTACGCCACTGGCCACATTAAAGGGCACATACAAATGTTGACCGGTATTAAAGCCACACAAAGTAAAGTCTCCGATGGTTAGGTGATCAGCACATTCCTGGCTAAAATCGCTTGCCGAATAGACTGGCGGTTGTAATTCAAAGCTTTGAAATTCGATTAGCAACTGGCAGACATCCGGACTAAAGGGTTGTATGGTATAGACACAGGGATTTATATTCATTGCGGAGGGATTTTTAATAATTGTGCGTTTGAGATTGGATACTGCTCCACATTGGAGATTGGCTGCAAAAGGAATTTTGTTATGAAGGGGGGAAGTGGTAAAAAAAATTTTTGATTGTTTAAACCTACTTTCACAACACACGCCAAAAGAGCTGCAATAGCCTTTGGGCACACCACCCGAGCTTAAGCAGGTAAAACGCGACATACAAGTACCGGTGGTGTCCTCATTGGTAACACAACTATCCGCTACAGTGCGGCGTCGTGCTGTACGATAGGATATTTGTTCCTGGGTTACATTAGCTTTCAATTCCTCACTAAAGACACGATTTATTTCGATTGCCAACACTACTATTGTTATCGATAACACACGTTTTAACCACATTTTTGTTGAACAATTCTTTTCTTTATGTTTTCTTTTGGTTTTTTTAAGATTTTTTTTTCGACACTTTTTAACACTTTTTTTTGAATTCTATTTTCTAAAGCTCCAACCACCAATGAATGATGACGGACCGACTGATTGTTTGTAACTGTTTTCTCTAGCTTTTATACCAGAAAAATTAAAAATTGTTGGTTGGCTTCTAAAAAATCTCTCTGAACAAATAAATCGAACTGAAATGTGGTACACAACCACTCCCCCTTCTATTCGATGCGGTGCGATCTTTTAACGAAAATGGTGTTTTCATGTTCAAAATTCTTTTACCCAAAAAATTTCAACAAATATTTGTAAGACACACAGAAATTTTTGAGACTTTTTTTCTTTGTTGCTCAAAATTTATTTTGAAGCAAAGCTGGTTAGAAAAAAACTAAATTTGGCTATAAGAAACGGTATTTTGATGGTTTGTTTAAACGGCCAGACTCAAATATTGTTAGAATTTCTCTTAAAGTACTTTAGCAAATGACCTACATTTAAATTTCAATAGCGGGCCTATTTATCAGCAAATAATTTTCGATTAAAGGTCACAAATGCCTTCGCACTTACAGTGACCGTCGTCTACTGCATCAAATGGTGCTTCCACTAAAACAAGCCCTCCTCCTCTTCTGGGGATACTCCCTGCCCGGGACGGCTATCTGCATTACTTCGGGAAGGGCTCAGAACAATGTCCAGTTAAGGATCGTTGTCTACTATCCCATGTCTGGGTACGCCATATTTGAAGCCAGCTTCATGCTATTGGCCTTTCTACTCATGTAACACTGAAATGCAAATGGTCATTGAGCCTCAAATGGTCGATCCGCTTAGTTCAATTTTAACATACTCTTTCCAACATTTCTGCTGGTATCTTACGAATAAATGCTTCAATGTTGTCTTCCAATGCATAAATTGAAGCGGGCTTATTTATACAGATATGAGCTTTAACATATGCACTGCATAAGTAGGGGTCATGCAGGTTTAATAAAAAAAAAGTCAAGCTCTTGGGCGCTCACCATTTACAATTACGTTATGAATCGCAGAATCTTTAAAGAACTGCGATCCAATGATGCCAAAAGCCCATAAACCGCCCCAAACTGTGACTTTTTCTGAACGCATTGGTAGCTTTTGCAATGCTGCTGGTTGATCTTCACTCCAAAATCGACAATTCTCCTTATTTACGTATCCATTAAGCCAGAAATGAGTTTCGTCGCTGAACACAATTTTTCGTTCAAGAAGTGGATCTTCGGCCATCTTTCCAAGGCCCCATTCACTAAAAATTCTGTGTTGCGGTAGGTCGTTTGGCTTTAATTCTTGCAGCAGCTGTATTTTCAAAGGGTTCAGACCTAAATCCTTGCGCAAAATTTTCCACGTTGTTGAGTAACAGAGGCCCAATTGCTGCGAACGGTGACGAATCGATAATTGATGGTCATCATTAATACTGGCCGATAAAGCTGCGATATTTCCTTCAGTTCGCACTCTAGGTAAGCGTGGTTTAATGTCCAACAATGTAAATTTGGTCACAATAGTCCAAATAGCCGGTTCAGTGGGTCGATTAAACTGACCATAAAATGGAAGAAGCGCAAGGCGAACTTTCTTAACCGGACACGCATTTTGATAATAAAATTCAATGATTTGCAAGCGTTGTTCGTTTGTAAGACGATTCATGGTTAAATTATCGATCAAACTGAAAATGTTTGACAGTGAAACAAAACATGAAACGTGCGTGAGCTGTTTAAACCAGTGTTGCCAAAAAGATAATAGTTAAAAAATCACCCGTTATGTTAAAAACGAAAATACGTTCCACGTACGTTTGGCTA
Source organism: Sarcophaga peregrina (assembly GCA_014635995.1). NCBI lineage: Eukaryota > Metazoa > Arthropoda > Insecta > Diptera > Sarcophagidae > Sarcophaga > Sarcophaga peregrina. The sequence goes on from CM025793.1 coordinate 41,850,273, forward strand.
ACCGGTGCTTAATAGTGGAAGAAGCGCGCACGCATTTTGATAACAAAATTCAATGATTTGCAAGCGTTGTTCGTTTGTAAGACGATTCATGGTTAAATTATCGATCAAACTGAAGATGTTTGACAGTGAAACAAAACACGAAACAGGGTTGCCAAAAAGATAATAGCTAAAAAAAATCACCCTTTATATAGACGCTGCATCCCATAACGCAATCAATTCATACACTAGCTAAGCAACCTTCGTGGTCATAAACACCTAAGCCTGGAATGGATTAAACTCATTAGGGAGCCTATAAGATAGCTTAAAAAATCACCCTTTATAAAATTAACACACGCACAATAAGGTTGTGTGACAAGCTAGGTTGTAATCCTGGCTAAAGGTCTTTAATGGCTAATTAAATAAGTAATCGGAGTACCAAAATTCTGTAACATGTTGGAGATTGCGAAGCTGCAATTCAATTTCAAATTAGTTTCTGTTTCAGCATTTTTCTTTATGAAGTCAAGAGAAAAAAATTGAAAACTACGTCACCTAGAAGTGAGTAATCAACACAATAATTATTTTCATAGAAATTTACTCAATCAATCAATCTCTTAACAATCTCTTATCAATTGCAAGACGTGTGTTATCGATTGTTATGTTTCAACACAAATAATGTTAACAAATTTGTTGTTGTGTTGTTGTTGCTTTTGTTGTTTTTATAAAATTTTAGAAAGTAAAATTTCTTATCATTTTTCATAAGATAAATGAATGCACACACGATATATTCTACAGAAAACTTTTATTTTTCTGTGGTTCTATGCACAGAAATAAATGCTTGCCTACTAGCCAGTTATTGTGAGCTTTTCATCTATCGGGTCCGCCATCTAATGTTTTTTTTTTCAAATAGTGCTTATTTCGTGAATGGTAACACTTAGCTCATTTTTTTTTATTATTAAACCTGCACTCAGGGGATGACGCCTAGTCATGCAGAGCATTATGCAGGTTTAGGAAAGGTGGAAAAAGGGAAGATGCGAACGGTAAGGAAACGGGTTGCTGCTGGTGACTATAAAATGGCCAGTGCTATACCTTCATCATTAGACAGTCTTCAGCAATCGTCCTCAAGAAGCCCGCAGTTTCTCACGCCACTTATGTTGTGTGCGTTATTTTATACAAAAGTGGCGGGACCTACAGTTTAAAGTCGACTCAGAACGACAGATTTTTGAGAAACTTTTCAAGAAGAGAAAGAGAAGAAATAGCCGAAAAAATCCTTTTTTTGTATTTTTTCATTTTGATGTCTGGCCTGGGACTCGAACGCTGGCTTTACGTCTAATAAGCCAGCACACTACCAACTAGACCACGGCGACTCCGAATCTCATGTCTGATTTAATAGATAATTGGTTTTATCCTTCCGCTGAACGAATATGTTTGTGTATATGCGTTTTCGCTTCGCTAAGTGGGGCTGCGATCGATTTACAGAAGATGCCGATTTTGCCAAAAAAAATTATCTTTTCCGAAGAAGAAGCTGATTTTGATCTTGGCGGGTATGTGAACAAGCAAAATTATCGCATTTGGGGTACAGAAAACCCGCACGCATACATTGAAAAGCCGACGCACCCAAAACGAGTCGCTGTTTAGAGCGGATTTTGGTTTAGAGGCATAAATTAGCCATTTTTCTTTGAAAATCAGCAAGGAGTGACCGTTACAGTCAATGGCGATCGTTATCGGGCCATGTTGAACAAATTTTTGTTTACAAAAATTGAAGAGGAGGATATTGGCAACAGTTGGTTTCAACAGGATGGCGCGACGTGCCATACAGCCGAAGCTACACTCAATGTTTTGCGCCCTGTTTTTGAAGATCGCATTATCGGCCCCAGAGCTGATGTCGTTTGGCCACACAGTCAAATCCAGTTTCTTAGATGGCCCGGAAAAACTAGATTAGGGCCACACCGGCTCATTAAAGAGCAGTTAAAATCTAGGACGCTATGGAGCCAGTACAGCGAGAAAATAATGATGATACTCCGAAGATTGGTAGAACGAAATTTGAGATAACCTGATAAAGCTTTCGAGCTAACTAGCCCATCAGAATGGTGCAAGCTTTTATCGGAACGAAAATATCTTTCGAAGATTACCACCTACAGTTAAAGGCAAAAAAAAAAACGTGCCACACAGCCGAAGCTACGCTCGATGTTTTGCGCCCTGATTTTTAAGATCGCATTATCACCCGCAAAGCTGATGTCCTTTTTGCCACCTCGGAGCTGCATTTTGACACCGTTGGACTATTATTTGTGGGGTACTGTCAAAGATAAGTGTTACGCCGACAAGCCAGAGACAATTGACGGTTTAAGGGATAATATTCGTGAAGTCATTGGTGAAATACAGCTGCGCACCCAATCGATAATGGGCTTAAAAATTGGACCGATCGTGTAGGCTGCTGCATGGAAAGCCGAGGCAGCCATTTGAATGAAATTATTTTCCATTATTAACCAGAAGGATTGTACTTTCAAATAAAAAAAGAAATTTGTGAAAATATTCAGTAGTTTTTTTTTTTAAAGCACTTTCGAAAAAAAAGTTATTTGGCGGATCCTTTATATGGTTCAAAAATGTTCTTTGGCATAGTGGAAGCAATGTTTTTACAATTTCGGATATGTCCTCGTATGAGATTAAGTACGTACATATCAGAGTTTAGCAATAAATCGTTTTTCCGCTACTCATAAGCACTCATGCAATTTTGAGTATGAGTGAATCAACAGAATTGAAATTCAACTACTCTGATTCATTCGTACTCGCTACAACATTGATTTATAAGTATAAGTAGCAATAAGTATGAGTACAATGTTGACATTAAACTCACAACATTCGAAATGTGTTTGATTCATACCCCTATTCGTTATGATTTATAAATTTAGAAAAATGCTTATAATACTTATAAGTGATTCGAGTGATTCGAATGATTTATTAAAATTTACAGCCTTTATTGTTGTTGCATATACAAACAAAGAAGAAAAGAAAGACGAAGACAACAAGCAAAGCATACGCACAATCTTCTTGTGAGTATTGCAGTGTTCGTAAGCGAATCATACTTATTTTGTGATTCGTGTAAATGTTAAGTAAAGACAAGTCGAAGTCAATAACATTATGCGTATTGTTAAGTATGAATACGATAAGTACTTCCATCTTTGAGTATAAGTAGTATGAGTATCATATTAAAATAAGTATGAAAGGGTTTAAATATTAGAAATTATAAGTATGACTCGAATCTAATCATCGTTTTGAATATTCTTTGCTGATCTCTGGTACACCTATCGACATTGTAAGTCAAAAAAGTGTGTTTTGAGTTATGAGCTCTCAAAGTTTTCACACGAAATACGACTATATGTATGTGTATTCTAAGTAGATTTTTCCGTATAACTTCGGAATGGATCGACGCATCTTAACCAAATATTGAGAGTATTTAAGTTAGAGAATGTAGAATTTAAAAATGGAAGAACATCTAAGTACACTTAGAACGTTATAGAATAGAGGCATCGATATGTTGACATATTTTCTCTTTTATGAGTTGCTCAACAAGTGAGCATCACTTAGCTTAGTTCCCACAATGATTCTTTAGTCACGAGTACTCATTAGAATTTTTCCAAATGCCGTATTAAATATGATGGCATTTTTGTGAATTTTCCATTACAATTCATTGGGCATTTTTAAATTTTAATTTCATTTAAATATTGACTCAATAAAATTGGCTTTAAAATTTAGAAAACAAAAAAAAAACAGAAAACATTGGATTACTTACGAGTATTCTGTGGTTGCTTGCTGAAAACCAATTTCAATATTTGCCCTATGGTTTGTTAAATTAATTGTGAGGAGCATTATTCGTATTTGAGTTTGAATAGGCAAATTTAGGTTTCTAAATAGCACTTTATGATTAAGGAATGTGAGTGTGTGTGAGTGTGTTTGTGGGTGAGTGTAATGTATGTACATAAACTAGGGCTATTAATGGCGTAAGTGTGTGTGTGTGTGTAAGTGTAGAATATTTGCTTAGTTATGTGGTTGAAAATTCATTGAAGCGTAAAAAAACCATAAAAAAGTGTTTCTCTCTCTCTCTCTCTCTCTTTCTGTGTGTTACCAAAAAACACTCTTCAATTGAATATGGCTAGAAAGACAAAAAATGGTATAAAAAAATGTTAAAAAATTTAAAAAAAAATTTTGTTTTTAAAATAAATATTTAAAAAACTAAATGCTTCAACACTTTCATTGGTAACAGATAAAAAAACTGAGAGACATTTAGGTGAGCATACAAACAAACAGACAGACAAACTAAAAGAAGAAGAAGAATTTCAACTAGAAATGCAAATACAAACAAACAAACAAACAAACAAACAAACAAATAAATAAACAGACAGCATGACTTTAAATAATCAACCAAGAAGAAAAGGAAGTTTTTTCTTCTTCATTTCTTTTCGATTTTTTTTTTCAAATATAGTCATAACGGTAAATGAGCTTATGACAGAGGCAACAAGAGACGGGCAGTGTTGTAGGGGGAGGGGGAGATGTTAAGTTAAATAGTAGCATTCTAACTACTTTGCATTCAATATTCTTTCGATTTATTGACGACTATTCGTCTACTCTTGTACTCACGATTATGTTTTGAGTGAAACGATGAGAAAAATACAGCATCGCATAGGTTTTTTTCTTTCGATTTCAATTAATAACACTATGCAACAAAATAAAAAACAAATATAGTCTAATCTATAGTCTAGTCTATAGTCTAATCTATAGTCTAGTCTATAGTCTAGTCTATAGTCTAGTCTATAGTCTAGTCTATAGTCTAATCTGTAGTCTAGTCTATAGTCTAATCAATTTATGTAGTCTACAGTCTAGTATATAATCTAGTCTATAGTCTAGTCTATTATCCAGTATATAGTCTAGTCTATAGTCTAGTCTATTATCTAGTATATAGTCTAGTCTATAGTCTAGTATATAGTCTAGTCTATAGTCTAGTATATAGTCTAGTCTATAGTCTAGTATATAGTCTAGTCTATAGTCTAGTCGATAATCTAGAAAAAATACTTTTTAAAAAAAGGGGAAAAAAGGGTCAAAATTCTTGAAAAGTGTCAGATTTAGTTCATTTTAGTAAGGGGGCACAAGAAGTGGCAAGGCCGCTGAAAAAGTGTCAAATTGCGACTTTAGTCGCTCAACGGTAACGCTGGACACAGTGCAGGTTGTGAGTGTTGCTAAGTAGATCTCAAAAATTATTTCCTTTTTATATTTCTCGTAACCCTTAAACTTGCTAATTTAGAACAAAATTTTCCTCAGCGATAAAGCTTTATGCAAAAAGAGCAACATTTTGTGCATTTGTGGGACTGGGAAACTCAGAACTCTGTGAACTCTGTCCCAGGCCAGACATCAAAATAAAAAAAAAATACAAAAAAAGTATTTTTTCGGCGATTTCTTCTCTTTCCCTCTTGAAAAGTTTCTCATAAAATCTGTCATTCGGAGTCGACTTTAAACTATAGGCCCGTTACTTCTGTATAAAATTAACACACACAACATAAGTGGTGTGAGAAACTATGGGCTTCTTGGGGACAGTTACTGTAGACTGTCTAATGGTGAAGGTATAGCACTGGCCATTGAATAGTCACCAGCAAGAACTCGTTTCCTTACCGTTCAGATCTTCCCGCTCTCTTTCTACCTTTCCTAAAAACCTGCACAATGCACTGCATGAGTAGGGGTCAACCCCTGAGTGCTGGAGGTTTGAACCGAGGCTTCAGTTGCCTGATACCACACAGGCTTTCGATGTTTCAAGAATATTAGTTTGTCGCCATAAACGACACGTCTTGGTTTCATTTTCAAAATAACCTTGAGACTTTAAATCGCACGCAGAAGAGTCTAGTCCCCTTACCACTTCTGGAAAAAAAGTTATCACGGAATGAATTTTACAATAAAACGCTTTTTAAGCATACTGTATGACAAGCTGCAAGCAGTTATCGATAGTTCTCTCTAAGATCAATCATATACGAATTTGGCAGTATTAATAGGGTTTTCCCGTATCTCTACTTCTCGCATAACATAAGATAAAATTGACATGGGTGGCGTGAGAAATTATCAAGTGTAATCAAATGAAATTGATAAAATTTTTGAGGAATCCTAATAACAACATTGCTTAACCCACCTCGCAGTAATAGAGATAATGAGCCATTAACAGTAATGATCTGACCAACGTTGTTCTCAATAAAATAGGCTCGATGACGTGACCAGCCCAAAAAATTTACACCAAACAGTAATTATTTTAGAATGTATTGGAAGCTTTTAATTGCACATGAATTAGAAATCGACGTAGTATACTAGGTAGTCTGTTGGTACGGTTCAAATGTCAGGTCATGCAACTCCAATGACTACCTCTTAGTAGATTTCTTAAAAATTTATCGTTCGGATTTGACTTTAAACTGTAGGTTCCACCAGCCATAAAACTTATAAAACTAAAACAGGCATTTTCAGAGCTATTGCCTCCACTGTTGACGTACCAAGCTAGGAAGCTTAGTGCCAAAAGATGTCGTGTTCAAAATTTTGTGAAATCGTCATTGAGATGAGTACAATATTCAGAAGGGCAAAATAATCCATTGTAAATGCGTTCTAGAAGGGGGGAAAGAAAGAATAGTAAAGGAGCTAAGCAAATAGAAAAGAAGAAGAAAAGGTAGACTGTACGGGAAACGGAGGAAAATAGATGGAAGACAAACACACAAAAGAGTGCGACTATAACTCTGATGACCAAGCCCTCCTCAACTAGCTCAATCTCTTTACATTGTCCATCTAACACATAAATACATAATTGGTCATTAGAACCCATCAGTCAGGATTATTGACCTAGTTTCTCACACCATTTATGTTGTGTGTTTTAATTTTATACACGAGTAGCGGGACCTACAGTTTAAAGTCGACTCCGAACGACAGATTTTATGAGAAACTTTTCAATTTCACATTTTATTTACTTTCTGAGTTTTTGCCAGAAATCTGCTGAGAGGAAATCGCCGAAAAAATAATTTTTGTATTTTTTATTTTGATGTCTGGCCTGGGCCTCGAACCCTGGCTTTTACTTCTAATAAGCCAGCACACTACCTACTAGAACACGGCGACTTCAATCTAATAGAGCACAGTAATGCCGCACTAGAGAGCTCGACTATAACCCTGGTAACCTAGTCCTCCTCAACCAGCTCAATCTTTTTACGTTGTCCCTCTTATAGAGCGCAGTAATACCGCGCCAGAGAGCTCGACTGTAACCCAGACAACCTAGCCATTCTCAACCAGGTCAATCTTTTTACATTTTCCCTTTTTTTTTTTTTTTTTTTGCGTGTGAGGTAGGGTTCAAAATGCCTTCGCACTTGCAGTGATCGTCATCAGTTGCGTCGAGTGGTGCTTCCACTAAAACAATCCCTCCTCCTTCTGGGGATACTCCCTTCCCGGAACGGCTATCTGCATTACTTCGGGAAGGGCCCAGAACGACGTCCAGTTAAGGACCGTTGTCTACTCTCCCACGTCTGGGTACGCCATATTTGAAGCCAGCTTCATGCTATTGGCTCGTCTTCTCATGTATCATTCCGTTGTATTGTATCAAGGTCGAACTCCATTCTGCGGAGTACATATTCAACGTATCTTCTTACAGCGTTCCATTTCATCTCACTTTCGAGCATTGCGTTCACAATGGTGTCGGGTGTAAATTCACCAATTTGTTCCATCAACATGTTCTTCTCGTCTTGCCATTTAATGCAATGGAAGAATGTATGTTCAACGTCGTCACTCATTTCCTCGCAATAAATGCAGCTAGGATCAGTCACCTTGCCCATACGGTATAGGTATTTTCGGAAATAACCATGACCAGAGAGAAACTGGGTCAGAAAATAGTTAGTTTCCCCAAAGGTTCTCCGTATCCATGCTTCTATAGATGGGATAAGTTTATAAGTCCATCTTCCGCATGTTTCCTCGGTCCATCTACTTTGCCATCGCCGTAATGTTTGAGATCTGAGATCTGCGCTACTAATGGGAAGATATTCCCTCTTCATTCTCCAAGATTTTCTTCGCTCAAATGCCTGCAGGTCTATAGGTATCTCACCGGCGATCACTAGGACTGCGGCGCCCGATACTGTGCGGTAGGCCGAGGCAACTCATAATGCCGCTGTTCGCTGCACCGCTGCTAATATTTTCTGCTTAGATTTAATCTCCAGCGCATCTCCCCATATCTCGCTTCCGTATAGCAATATCGAGTTTGTCGCCGCCATAATCAATTTTCGTTTGGCCTGTGTTGGCCCGCCAATATTTGCCATCATCCTGCTTAGCATGCCCGTTAGTTTCGCTGCCTACATTCTCCCTCTAATAGAGCACAGTATAGAGCACAGTAATACCATGCCAGTTGATATCATCTATGATTTAGGTCTTTATCGGTTATTTATAAATATTGTCCTCAAGCAGTTCATTCTTCCTTAAAGTAGGGATTGTAGACAGTATTTTTGGGTCTAAAAAACCCCTCTGGTGTTCAAGACACATACGATAATTTTTCTAATGGTACGGCATGCTTTGCAGTTATTTTCGGAATCATTTTGATAACCAAAATGGTTTTATATTCTCCAAGGTTTTGCTAGAAATGCCGATATTTGGTATTCTAGAAGTTGCCAAACTCTTTTAACAATTGTAAAATCTAAGAAAAAATTCTTAGTTACGCAGTTATTTAATTAAAAATTACAAAAATCTACAATTGTGACTTCAATACTTTCATAAGCCAAAATTCCCAATTCCCAAACAGAAAATGTGTCATCGGAAGATCTTTTATTTAATTTTGATTTTTTTTATTTGGAATAAATTATTAAACAAACAAACTAGCTTCCAAGTCACTCACCGTCTAGCAACTACAAAAATGTTAAGAGAATTAAAGAATTAAAAAGACTTCAAGTCTGGCTAAGAAATTGAAAATATTTTGTTAAGAATTTCTTAAAAACACACTCGAGCATGTCAATATATTTTTAGCATCAAAACAAGAGAACAAGCCTGAACCATTAATGGCAGTCACAGTGGCTGCCACTACTGAAGCATTTGCTAATCCCAGAGGCAGTATGGGCAGTAGGCATTATCTTACAATGAAAGTGCTAAACAGTATCGATTAACACTTTTTATGGTTGACATGTTTGCTTTGATGTCTTTAAAGAAGGGGAGAACCTTAAGTGGATGATAATCGTTTAATTTCACATGCTTGACTTCAGCTAAACGCGATTATCATCATCAACATAATCATTGCTTAAGACGAGGGGCCTTCTAAATATTTCTTTAAATTAAAATTAAAATTAACATAAGTAAACTTAGAAGAAAGAAAGAAAGAAAGAAGAAAGAAAGAAAAAAATTCTGTTTCATGGTTTATTTCGTGGTCAGTGTAAATAAAAAGAAAGTAAAGAAATTCTGAATTTATTTGTGCTGATCCAAGCGTATAGCATAACGATGAGAACTTTATGATCGTTTCTTGAAAATTCTAAAGAAAATTGAAACGCTTAAGTGAATTTCAATGCATGACTGCAAAGTTCTAACAGCATAAATTAAAAAAAGTTTTATTGATTAAGTTTTATAAAGAAAATGTGTTCACTGTGTTATCGATAACATCTCAAGAAGTTTGTTATTCTAATGAAAAGAAAGCAAATTCTGTTATCGATAATTTTGATTGAAAATATATAAGGGTATCGATAAATATTTTTCTGCCATGAATAGTTCTACCATCATAAATTAAAAAAAAAAAATGTGTTATCGATTAAGTTTTATAAAGAAAATCAATAAGTTTTTATTGAAAATTCATTGTGTTATCGAGAACATTTTAAGACGAACATTATTGTTCTATCGATAAATGAAGTGTAAGAAAAACCTATTCTGTTATCGATAATTTTTATGGATAATATATTAAGTTATCGATAAATATTTTTTTACAAAATAATTTCAGTAACAGTTCCACCAGTATAAATTGAAAAAAATGTGTTATCGATTAAGTTTTATAAATAAAATCAATAACTTTTATTGAAAATTCATTGTGTTAATACGAACATTATAGTTCTATCGATAAATGAAGTGTAAGGAAAACTTATTGTGTTATCGATAACTTTTTCTTTTTGAAAATATTAAGTTATCGATAAATATTTTTTATAAATTTATTGCATGCATAGTTCTACATAGGCTTTATGATCTACTGTAGTGTCTTTATATTATAGGAGACTTTATACCCAATCCTGTCGCCTGTTGCTATTAGGACCATCAGGATCTACATATTGTGATATTCCAATTCTTGAGTCTGCAATGCCTGGTAAGAAATACCTCAGACTACTTCTGGATAGCCTGATGTGTAATTCAAATATTTCCTTGGATAAATTCCTCATTAACAGTTTATATTGCCTCAAATCTATCAGGTTTAAAAAGAGCCTTCGCTTCCTTATACCTACATTTTCGACAAATATACGCTTTCCTTGTTATTTTAAAGGATGAATGTAACCATATTATAGGAGTAATTACTAGCCTACCTCTAGGTTAATCTGTCCGTTCATTGAATTGAATTTTCCTATGATTTTGGATTTAGTAGAAGCTAGGTTAGGTTAGGTTAGGCTAGGTTAGTGGACGTGTACATGTCAATTAAGACAAGTACAGAATCCGAAAGTCGGAATAACCCATTGTACAACGTCTTTAAAGAGGGGTTAGAATGAAAGGAGGGTATGTAGGAAAGGGGAGAATGGGAAGCGGAGGATTTACACAGACCAGACCCAATAAAAAAAAAGGGAGAGCCCGATGAAGTCCTTGCACCTCTTAACCAGCCAAAAGCCAGCCAGTAGAGATAACCCTATTTAATTTTGATTCCAATCTCATAGAAACACTGTGATCATGATTTGGCTTTCTGTATTGCATTCTATGTACTTCGCATCGAAGATGAATGGTTCCATGAGTTCTCAAGCTTATACCATTTTACTTACTTTTTTGAATTTAATTTGATGAAGTATGTGATCAAATATCATAGAATAGTCTCTGTAGAGTCTAGTGGTTTTGTCTAACAATATTAGATTTGTCGGGTCAAACTAGCTCTAGATGAAGCACGGCTTGAACTTATTATTCTGATTATTCCATCTATAGTTCTGGTCCTTATTATCAGGTGTAGGCTTAATCATAGTAATGGCTATGGCTTCGCTCAAGGACAGTTTATCATTACGCTGATAATAAATAATTTATGCTAGTCTTCGTATCTTATCCAACACCATCTTTGCTTTTTCAAATCCGTGTGTCTGCCCAAATAAAAGCCCCATAGATTACAACTGACCTCCTCAAGACCGTAGTGCAGACGATGGCATGATTGGCCTTCCTTAAAACGATCTCTATATTTCCAAATATTTTCCCTCCACTTTATGTGATCACGTTAGCTCACGTTCTTATTTTTCAAGTGATACGACTGTGGTTTTCTTACTCACTTACTTAATTGGTAATTACAACCCTGTAGTCAGGTTTGCAACCTATCTGGTTACACCACCCATGTTATGTGTGTTAATTTTATCGGAAGGACAGATTTTTTTGAGAAACTTTTCATGGCAATTTTAGAGTATGTTTTAGTATGTGCGTATGTGTACATTTCTATTTGCATTCAAGGCCCCATTGTTAATTTTAAACATCAAACGATGAATGAAACATAAATAAATGATTCATTTATTCATTCATTTGCGATCATTTAATTTTGTTGTAATTTCTTTTGATGTCTTTAAATGTTTATTGACATGATTAGAGTGACATTGTGAATCGTTTGTCAGGATTAATTTCAATTTTTTCGTTTGTTCTATACCTTACGGGTGATTCTGTTCTTTTTTTTTAGAAAATTTCACCTTAAACTCAAGTGTGTGACATAGACGCCATCACATTAATTAACATGACGATAATAAAAACAATAAAACGTCATAAAAATATCATTTATGCTGGTAGAACTATTCATTTTTATTTTCAATAAAAATTCTCGATAACACCTTACACCCCACTTCTCTATAGAACAATGATGTTTTTATTAAACTGTTATCTATACACAATGAATTTTCAACAAAAAGTTGTTAATTTTCTTTATAAAACTTTATCGATAACACATTTTTTTTTTCAATTTATGCTTATAGAACTATGCATGAAATAAATTTATAAAAAATATTTATCGATAACTTAATATATTTTCAATAAAAATTATCGATAACAGAATAAGTTTTCCTTACATTTCATTTATCGATAGAACAATAATGTTCGTATTAACACAATGAATTTTCAATAAAAACTTATTGATTTTCTTTATAAAACTTTATCGATAACACATTTTTTTTCAATTTATGCTTGTAGAACTATGCATGAAATAAATTTATAAAAAAATATTTATCGATAGCTTAATATATTTAAAAAAACATTATCGATAACACAATAAGTTTACCTTACACTTCATTTATCGATAGAACAATAATGCTCGTATTAACACAATGAATTTTCAATAAAAGTTATTGATTTTCTTTATAAAACTTAATCGATAACACATTTTTTTTTAAATTTATGCTGGTTGAACTATTCATGAAAGAAATATTTATAGATAAATTAAAATATTTTCAATATAAATTATCGACATAATTCTTATTAAATTGTTATCCGTAAAATGATATCGATTTTTGGATAAAATGTTATTGATGTTTTTTTATAAAAATTATTTGATAACCCAATTTTGTTCCTTTAGTTCCTATAATGAGTAAAGGGCTGTTACAGAGCCTTCCTATGTTCTTTATCGAGTTTTTTTCATTGATCTTGAGAATATAAGTCACGTTAGTAGAGTTTACACGATTAACCCGAGTAAAACTACTATCGTAAACTCTTCGTAGTGTAGCAGGTAGTGGGTTAGAGTATTAGACTTGAGGTTAGTGTTCATATTTTGAGTCTGCTTCTAAGCAGATTTCTGGCAAGAACTCTGAAAGTAAAAATAGGAAATTGGGAATAAAGAAGCTGACGAATTACATAGACTAACAGAACATACAAGAGAGTGCAACTATATTATTGAAGCCCTAGCACTTCTCAGCCTGCTGAAACTAACAATGAATCTATGTAAAGCCCTTATATCGGCTCTCAACAAAGAATTTAAACCTTAAAAGAAGATCTTGCCAAGGCTCTTTAACCTCATCTTACTAAGGGCTGGATAGTTGCAGAAATGGGGTCTCCAACTCCTCCGCATCGCAACATACCTTGCAATAGTCCGACCTAACCTCGTAGTGCCACATACATACATAATTGGCCATTACAACCCTTCAGTCAGGAATACGACCTAGCTTCTCACACCACTTATGTTGTGTGCGTTAATTTTATACTTGAGTGGTGGGACCTACAGTTTAAAGTCGACTCCGAACGACAGATTTTTGAGAAGCTTTTCATGGCAATTTTTACTCTCAGAGTCTTTGCCAGAAATCTGCTGAGGAAGTAGCCGATGAAATATTTTTTCGTTTTGATGTCTGACCTGGGAAATAGTGCCCCGTAATAAACCCAATAACTAACCTTAAAGTGTTCTTATCCAAGCCTAGCAGCCATCCTGTTCTTACACTGTCTTTAGGAGGCCATATACTGCTGGAAACATGATAACGTCCCTGCTCTTCCCCCTGACCCATCCATTGATAAGGCCGTAGAGGTGGCAGATTGGGGGATCATGAGTTAGCGAGAGTGTCCGGCGTCTCAATACCAAGTATTCCGCTGTGACCCGGAACCTAGCATATATGGCTTCGGTCGGGTCCAGAAGTCCTTAACGGCTCTTTGCACTTGCGAACATGCCGTGATTTGCATCAACTTCTCTTCATCGCAAAGTACCCTTTAATAGTCCAACCTAATCTAGCAATACCACGTAATAAACCCAATAATTAACCTTAATCTGTTCTTATCCAAGTCCAGGAGCCATACTGTTCTTACAGTGTCTGCAGCAGGCCATTGACATTTAGAAACATAACAACGCAACTGCTCCTTCCTTCTGGGTGATCAGGACCAACTATCAGATTGTCCTTAAGAAGTGAATCTAATCTAGCGAGAGCACTAACCACCTCATTACCGAGTATTTTTTTTTTTTTTTTTATTATAAAAACTAACACTCAGGGGATGGCCCCTATTCATGCAGTGTATTGTGCAGGTTTAGGAAAATAGGTTATAGGAAGGAGGAAAGAGGGAGTAGTGTTTATGGATATTCGATTTAAATTTGCCAATATCGTAATTGACGGGAAAAACTCTAGCAGGAAGATCATTCCACAAGCGAGCAGTGCGGGCAAAAAATTAATTCTCCCTGTAATGCATTGTGCGGTTCACTGGACAATCAACCACAAAAGGATGTGCTCTGCGGGAAGCTCCAGTACAACGTAAAAATATATGGTTATCGGGAACCAAACCCCTTATCTCTCGAGAACACCTCCCATTATAGTACCGATAGAACAATGAAGCACACGCCACATTGCGACGATGCTCCAACAAATCAATAGAGTTGGATACCCTACTGTTATTAATAAGCACCTTCGTCATCTCCTGTACGCAGTCGAGAAGCTTCAAAATAGACTTTGGAGCACCGGCCCATACATGAGAGAAAAGCTTAGCTAATGGACGGGCCAACGTCGAAGAGCACTGTTTCAGGACCAGTGCTGGTATACCATCCGGCCCAGAAGACTTGTACACGTTAAGATCCGCAAGAACCCTCCTAACTGCCCTGAATCGAAAGAATATACTAGGCATAGTAACTGATACTCTTTCGAGTTCGGTAGGTGAGAGTTACCTGCAAACAATCTAGCCAAATGGTTCGCCTTCTCAATCGGGTCAGTAAATGTTTTGTCATTCAGTATAAGAGTTGGAATCGAACTAGTATTATTCCGTAAACTCTTAACAAATGACTAAAAGCTCTTCCCCCCCGAGGGAAAGAAAGAACTTTAGTACGAAGACGCTGCTCGTATAAAGCCTTTTCGCGTCTCAGTACTGCGGCACACGAGAATCTCGCCTGCTTGCGTAGCAAATCAGTATGTGCACACTCTCTGGATCTGACCAATAGTCTGCAAGTCTGATTAAACCAAGATTTATCTTTTGATTTAATCGAAATCTTTTTGGAAGGAATAAAAGTATGCTATGACATGACTTCGGTCTGGTTCAAAAGTTCTTAACGGCTCTTGGCACTTGCGTACGGGCTGTGATTTTCATCAGATCGACGCAATGGCCTTTAGGGTAGCCTGAATGTCAATGGAGATCGTAGAAGATTCCAAATCCGAAGTACGCTTACCAGCTATGGCTAAGATTGCGAAGATCTCTGCCTGAAACATGCTACTGTCATCCTTTAATTTGAAGTAAAGTTAAAGGCCATTATTAAGTATGGCAATGTGTATTGTGTGCGGTGAGTGTGTGTGTCTCGATTTTCTAAAGAAAAAGGAAAATAATTTCAAAGTTTTTTAGTTTTTCGAAACTTTCGAACATAAATTTCTTAAAACACATTAAACTTCCTGCATGATTTCTTATTAAAAATTTATTTTCAAAGTTTTTCTTCACTTTTCTGGCTCTGCGGTGTCATTATTATTTTAATTTTTTTTTTGTTTTTTGTTTAAAGCAAGAAAGTCTATTAAATAGACAAAAAAAAATGTTGTTGTTGTTGTTGTTATTGTTTAAAAAAAGTTTATCATTTAATTGTGTCTACAAAATAATTAAAATTAATAATGAATTGAATCAAGATCTTAAGTGTGAATGAAGGATGAAATCTAAATAACTAAGCATGACTTTAAAGTCATGACATCACATCTTACACACACACACACATGCACACATGCCCACATGAAATATATTTTAAAACATCCCTCAACTAATTATAATACTTACTCCCACACACACACACACACACACATGCAAACATTCTCGTTTACATACTTTGTTGTATTAGTACGATACGACACGATGCGATACGATTGTCACACACACACACATACATTCGCCATTATCCAGTAAAAACGGATGATATTTCATGACAATGGGTTGTCAAAACAATTATGAATGTATGCGTATAAGTGTAAGAAAAATTAATATTTTATTTACATACACATACACACACATGTAACAATAAATGTGTTTGTATGCGTATGTGTGTGTGTGTCTTTACAAATTCCTTTAAATATTTAAAAACCCCTTTCACAAACAACAAAACAAAATCTCATCATCAACTCACTTTACATTCGTCTTTCTAGAGTTATTAGAACGCTTTGTTGGGGTTAGAGTAAAAAGAGAAAGGGGGGGGGGGGGGTGTAGATGAGAATAAATTTTTAAATGCTGAAATGACAAGTTTTTTTGTCAAACCGCTCCCCACCCCTCCTCCCCCCCCTACACATAATAAACGAAGTTTAAAAACCATGTTAAACATCAACCACTGAGAGTTCATTTAATACTTTTGTTTCGACCAAAAAATTTGTTAGAAAAAGTCAAACGGTTGGCAGGTGGGGTAGGTGGGGGGGAAGGTTAAGGAAAAGTTTTTGCCACTAAGCAGCGAGTAAACGTGTTATAGTGGCAGAGTATGAGTTGAGCAGCAAGACAGACAAACTTTAATGGTTGTGGAAAGAAAAAAGAACAATACCAAAGCAAAAAAATTAAAAAAAAAAATATTCAAACACACATACACACAACAAATCGAATTACAATTAAGGTTGGCTTAAGGTCGCCTATAAGGTGCCCTACATTTATTGCTTATTGGCGTGCAGAGAGGACTTAAATTGCTGTGACTAAGTGTTCTGTGGTATTGATATTCCGCTGAATGGATATGGTTATGTATACGCTTGAACAACGCTGGAAAACTACGCTGGGAAACTACGCTGGGAAACAACGCTGGAAAACAACGCTGGGAAACAACGCTGGGAAACAACGCTGGAAAACAACGCTGGGAAACAACGCTGTGAAACTACGCTGGGAAACAACACTGGGAAACAACGCTGGGAAACAACTCTGGGAAACAACGCTGGGATACAACGCTGGGAAACTACGCTGGGAAACAACGCTGGGAAACAACGCTGCGATCGACTTACAGAAGATGCCGAGTTTGGCAAAAAAAAAATCATCTTTCCAGATGAAGCTCATTTTGATCTTGGCGAGTATGTAACACAAGCAAAATTGTCGAACGCACCCCAAAACGAGTCACTGCTGGGTACGAATTTTAGTCCAGAGGCATAATTGGGCCATTTTTCTTCGAAAATGATCAAGGAGTGGCCGTAACAGTCAATGGCGATCGTAATTCGGCCATGTAGAACGAATTTTTTTTCACAAAAATTGAAGAGGAGGTTTTTGGCAACATTTGGTTTCAATAGGATGGCGCTACATGCCACACAGCCTAATCCACACTGGCTCATGGAGGAGCAGTTGAAATCTAGGACGTTATGGAGCCAATACAGCCAGAAAATAATGATGATACTCCGAAAGTTGGAGAAATGAAGGCGAAATTTGAGATAACGTGATAAAGCTTTCGAGTTAACTTGCCCTCCGCGAAGTAATGCCTTACGGCAGCCCCGCGCGGGGAAAGTGGATAAAGTGTGTAGGTTTAGTACGTAGACAGCAAAGTACAAAAGTATCTTTCGAAGTTTAGCACCTCCGGCTCAAGGCAAAAAAAAAAAACGTGCCACACAGCCGAATCTACATTCGATGTTTGCCCTGTTTTTGAAGATCGCATTATCAGCCTCAGAGCTAATGTAGTTTGGCCATCTCGGTGCTGCGATTTGACACCTTTGGATTATTATTTGTGGGGTATCGTCAAAGATTAGTGTTACGCCGACAAGCCAGAGACAATTGACGCTTTAAAGGACAATATTCGTGAAGCCATTGGTGAAATACAGCTGCACACAATCGATATTGTGCTTAGAAATTGTACCGATCGTGTAGGCTACAGCGTGGCCAGCCGAGGCAGCCATTTGAATGAAACTTTTTCCACTATTAACTGGAAGAATTGTCCTTTCAAATAAAAAAAGAAATTGCAGAAAATATTCAGCAGTTCATTTTTTAAAGCATTTTCAAAAAAAAGAAAAGTTATTTGGCGGATCCTTTTGTTGTTGGTGTCCAGATTATTCAATTTAAGGGAAAAGAAGTTGATAATCATGGCCTGGCTAATGTTTTCCTCAAAGAAATATGAACCGACGACGTCGTCATGTCAAAATCCAAACCAAGAGGTCGCCGTGGTCTAGTAGGTAGTGTGTTGGCTTATTAGACGAAAGACCCGAGTTCCAATCCCAGGTCAGACATCAAAACGAAAATTTGAAAGTAATTTTTCGGTGACTTCCAAGTAAAAAATTGCCATGAAAAGCTTCTCAAAAATCTGTCGTTCGGAGTCGACTTTAAACTATAGGTCCCGCCACTCATGTATAAAATTAACGCACACAACATAAGTGGTGTGAGGAGCTAGGACGTAGTACAATGGGTCAATTCGACCACCGAGTACTGTACTTGTCAGAATTGACAAGTACACTTCCTCTAACCTAACCTAACCTCACCAAACCATAATTTCTTCGATATGCATTGGAAAGTCTTAGATCTCAAGTGCATTGGTATTTTGTACCCATTTATTCAGAAATGGGTCTCATCACTAAAGATTTCTATGAAAATCAGGATCATTAGCCAAATACGTCATACGCCAAAGCTTATAGTCTTCGTCTATAGGACCATGATGATTTGGCAAAGCAGGCTAGATAAATGGCAACTAATCTTGGTTCAGTAAGAGTTCGGAAGAGTCTCATGCTCTACATAAGTGGTGTGAGAAGCTAGGACGTAGTACAATGGGTCAATTCGACCACCGAGTATTGTACTTGTCAGAATTGACAAGTACACGTCCTCTAACCTAACCTAATCTAACCTAAGAGTTCGGAAGTCACTGTCATTGGGAAGGCCGAGTATATAATCTTGCCTTACGACGTCTCCCACAATCCTATAGGCCTGACAGGCTTCAACATGGCTTTCGGTGTGAGTAATAGTAATTGAGTAGCGTTCAGTACATTAATGCCGAACAGTTTCTAAATATGTGTTCTGGTGTTACATTAAGATTTTCTGCTTGCAGTGATTTCTATTATGATTGAAGACGTTTTATGAGTCTATAATACGAAGTCAGAGTGGTTGCTTACCTCAGGCTAATTCTATACAATCTGATGCATGGCTTAAATTCCTTTCCAGTATAATTTCTTAACAAAAGTTTAGATTGCCTTAAACCTATTCGATTTGAGAATAGCCATTGGCGTTCTTCATTTTCCTTTTCGTAAAAGGTACGCTTCGAAACGCCTCTTTTTACTCTAGGTAGTATTAGTAGCTTCAAAGCTTAAAATCTCATCCTACTGCTCATTGCTATGAGTTCGTACATAATCAGGGATTCAGTGGCTCTACTTTTTCTTAGGAGACAGAGTGACTGTCAGATCGTATTGCTATTTCCTGTCTTTATTCAAGTTGAATTGCTGACATTCTTTAATAGTGAAGACTTTCACTTTCAATATACTGAAGAATTTTTCCATGGCATTACTATTTCCTGGCCATTTCCATATGTTTTTTATATTCAGCATTCGAAAACGTAGGTTTCCCAATGGACACGGAACGAACGTCCACGATTCTGAACCGGTTTCTTTCCTTTGCATGCGTATACCTCGGCATGGCCGCTTTTTTAAGAGAGATTGTGCGACCACCAGAGGGTGACTAATGTTTGGGCAAAGGGTAATAATAGTATTTCCAAAAAACATAAATATTAGCTGACTTCAGTAAGTCGTGCAAACGTGAAACTGATACATTTTCCCATTAACTATTATGCTCCATTAAAATTTCTAAAAATTTTTGAACCAAAAATATCATTTGATGAGATGACATATAAAAAAAATACAACACGACTGTTAGACTCTTTAAGTAAGAACTACGGTAATTTTTGTCCGATTGAATCAAGTGATGACTCAATCTCTTCACAAGGGAACAGCCTTTAAGAATATTAGCACTTATCCTATATTTTTTTATTAAAGTTTGCTACTATGAATGGACAAACTTGAAAAATCTGAAAAAAATTCGAATTTTCCAAGTTTACCTTATCAAATCTCATAGTATATTCAATCAAATAATAAATATTTGTATACCATTTTAAAGGTCCATCTCTGCCCTTTCCAACAAGGTTTAAATTTTGCAAATAGGGTGAGAAGTGTTTGAGTAATTCAAAAATTTGCAAGTAAAGTCAAAAAAAAAAAACTGTTTTTATCAAATAAAACTAGTTTGGAGTGTACGAAAAATATAAAAAGAAGGTATTTTTGGGATTTACTCAACAAATTGAATAACGTGGACTATATACAGTAGCGAGCACAAAAAACGCAACATTGGGTAAAATTATCTTTAAGTGCGATAATTTTAAAAAAATGGTGACCAGTTCAAAATATTTCTTTGGGTTATTAATCGCTACAGTTATAGATACCTATTATCAATAACATTATGTAAATATTTTTAATTAATGTGATATTATTTTGTCATTTATTAAAAAGAGTGCGAATTTCATGGGAGCAATAAAAATGCAACAGCATAAATTTTAATGTGTTTATTTAAATTAAATAGTAGTGGCGTAGCCTTTATTTTTTATGACTTCTTGCAACCTAGAAGGCATAGAGTCGACTAAAGCTATTAATGTGTTAATGGATATTTTCTCCCATTCACTTTTCAAAATTTCTTCTAATTGCCTCTTATTTGACGGATGTTTCCTCTTAACTTCCCGATCTAATAGCTCCCATAGATTTTCTATGGGGTTTAGATCGGGAGACTGTGATGGCCAATCCAAAACATTGACATCATTGTCGCTTAAAAAGTTTCGAGCTAAGCGACTTGAGTGCTTTGGATCGTTATCCTGTTGGAATATGCTACCAGGAGGCATTTTTTCCCGCAGATGAGGAAGCATGTGTTCTCCAAGGATTTCACAGTACTTCTTGGCGTCCATTTTTCCTTCGATTTGAGTTAAGGGACCTACCCCATTACGGGAAAACGCACCTGTAAATACGTGACGTAAAATCAAAAATTTTTTTTAAACATATCGTTCTTTACTCCACATCCACCGCCATGTTTTACGGTTGGAAGTTGATATCTTGGAGAATATCTCTGTCCAGGCGGTCTTCGAACAAAATTCATCCCATCGGAGCCAAAAAAATTAAATTTGCTTTCATCGCTTCACAAGACTTTAGCCCATTGTTCATTTGACCAATCCTTGTAACGTTTTGCAAATTCCAGGCGCTTCTTTTTATTGATTGCACTGATGAGAGGTTTCTTTACGGGTCGTCTCGCATGCAAATTAGCCTCTTTCAACCTACGGCGAACAGTGTGAACGCCTATAGAGACTCCCATTTGCTCATTTGCGAAATTAGCAACGTCCGCTGCGGTCTTTCGTGGATCTTTTTTAACCAGTGCAATCATCTGGCGGTCTTGGGGAGAGGTAGTTTTTCGAGGATTACCACTACCTGGTTTCCTTTCCACACTATTTCTCAAGGAAAATCGAGATTTAATCCGACATACGGTTGATTGATTTACACCACAGAGGTGTCCAACTTCACTTATGGATTTTCCTTCTTCTAAGGCTTTAATGATTGCAGTTTTGCTGTCAGCTGAGAGCTGCTTCTATTACAAAACACATTTTGTATAACTTATTTACGAAATTTTCAATTATAATTAAATAAATAACTTACTTTAACTATTTTTTTATTATGTTGCATTTTTTTTTGCTCGCTAAAAATTTGCACTTTTTTTACTAATTCAAAAATATTTAACTTTTTAAAGCAGAATTTGGAATAAACTGTGGTTACTTTGAAAACACTTATAATTGAAAGAATTAACAGCAAAAGAAAATAGATAAATTAGTTACCGTTATTTTGAAACAGATCTTATTAAAGATCATATGGCACAGTGTTGCATTTTTTGTGCTCGCTACTGTAGTTACTCGGGTGTATTTTCACTGTCGCACCGTGTTGTGTTATGTATTCGAATGAATATCGTATTAAACTTGTCTCACTAACAATTGCTTTCTAGTTCTAGTCCCTGGTATCATATGCAACGGACTTAAAACCAAAAGAGCTTAGAGCACTAATTCTTATAGCCCCGGTTACCTTAATAGTTGCCAGCCTCCCTTCATTTCATCTGCCTTAGCAATGAGAGTTAATGGTTCGCCAAAGAACTTGCTAAGAAATTTTGTTTCCTGAAATTAAAAATTTCAATTCTTTGGCCGAAACTTTGCCTATTTTTTTATCCCCTATTTGTACTGCTTTTCGTATTTTTGGTACTTTTTTTTATAAAGTTAACAAAAATTCTTCCCCTTGTTGTTCTTTCGCTCCAAACATGTGATATTTTGAAGCCATTGCAGTGGTGTGAGTGTGTTTAAATATGTACGAGCAACAGCAACAGCATGTTGATGATGTTTGCTGGATGTTTTCCCTTCTTTTTTTCCAGTTGATGCTGCCACTTTGTGTTGTTTTTGTTAAAAAAAAAAATTTTTTTTCTTTTATTTTTTGGTCCTCTTTCTAATTGTGTTTTTCTCTTTCTTGTAAAACAACAGCAACAACAAACAAGTGAATAGTCTGTCTAATAAATGAACGTACCGACAGACAGACAGACAGACAGATAAACAAGAAAAAGGGGATAAATGTTGTGGCTTGATGTCATCAGTGTTGTTAAACATGGTAAGAAGAAAAAAAAAACAGCAACAACAGCAGTATTTGCAACAAAATCTCTACAAATAAACATTGAAACAAACAAAAACATGCTTATAAACATATATTGATACACTCTTCTTCTATACACATACACACACACACACACACACCTACATACGTACACTTAACAACGAAACACGCTTGAATGACTTGATGACGCTTAAATAAGGACATGTTGAGTCAGTGCTGGCAAGCATACAAGTACGGTGAGTAAGAACAATAGCGTGTCATTTCATCTTGTATTGCCCATTCTCCTATATCTTGTTCTTCTTATTTTGATTCTTCTTCTTCTTTTTTTGTACGTTTTTTGTTTCCATCCCACACACTAAAAGGGTGGCTTATAAAGCAAGCATTTCAGGAAAGGCAAGATAAGTCCCCTAGAAATTATACTTTGGGTGCATACCATGATGGTCAGACCAATAGTGGCCTAAGAGACAGTTATTTGGACGCGATACAATAAATTTAGAAACACTTCAAAAGGAGTTTAGACAAGATACAGAGAGTAGCGCCAGCCTTCTGGAAGACAGCTGTAATGGGGATCTGCCCTACAGTGGTGCTAGAGATTTTGTTGGTTTTAACTCCGCTGTACATGGTCTAGTAGGTAGTCAAAGGTTCCGTCAAAGATAAGTGTTACGCTGACAAACCAGAGACAATTGATGCTTCAAAGGATAATATTCGTCATTGTTGAAATACGGCTGCACACGGCTGTGCTTGAAAATTGGACCGATCGTGTAGGCTACTGCGTGGCCAGCGGAGGCAGCCATTTGAATGAAACTTTTTCCATTATTAACCGGAAGGATTGTACTTTCAAGTCGCCGTGGTCTAGTAGGTAGTGTATTGGCTTATTAGACCAAAGGCCCGGATTCGAATCCCAAGTCAGACATCAAAAGGAAAAATATTTCTTCGGCGACTTCCTCTCAGCAGATTTCTGGCAAAGACTCTGAGAGTAAAAATTGCCATGAAAAGCTTCTCAAAAATCTGTCGTTCGGAGTCGACTTTAAACTGTAGGTCCCGCCACTCATGTATAAAATTAACGCACACAACATAAGTGGTGTGAGAAGCTAGGTCGTAATCCTGACTGAAGGGTTGTAAAGGCCAATTATGTTATGTATGTATGTGCTTTAGAGACTATGGTTAGGTCGTTAGGAGTCTAGTCTAACATGAAATTAATCAGGGGATTTCGAAATCTATGGAATCGATTGGCTGACCAGACTTTCTTTAAGTGTTCCATAGACAAAACCAGACGTTTCTATGATTTTGGGGAAGTGTTTCTTAACAAGACTTAGTAACAAAAGCGAATGAAGTAACCTGGAAGCTCCATACTCTTTCAAAAATGGTACAATTTTCTGCTGTACGGATGGGGCAAGATATGATCTTGGAGTAGAAGCAGGTGTTCCTAGTCTTGCTTCCACAAATGGCCATTAACAACCCGATTAATGGATTTCGGCCAGCTTTAACACATTTTTCAAGACGCCACTGTTTCTTTCGGTCTGCCTTAACATATTCTTCCAGGCGCCTCTGTTTTTTTTCGGCCTGCTTTAAAACATTTTTTCAGGCGTCTCTGGTTTTTTCCGCCTGCCGAAAGGCCCGGGTTCGAATCCCAGGTCAGACATCAAAAGGACTTCGGCGACTTCCTCTCAGCCGATTTCTGGCAAAGACTCTGAGAGTAAAAATTGCCATGAAAAGCTTCTCAAAAATCTGTCGTTCGGAGTCGACTTTAAACTGTAGGTCCCGCCAATCATGTATAAAATTAACGTACACAACATAAGTGGCGTGAGAAGCTAGGTCGTAATCCTGACTGAAGGACTGTAAAGGCCAATTATGTTATGTATGTATGTACATGGTAGCTTTAGAGACTATGGTTTGGTCGTTAAGAGTCTAGTGTAACATGGAATACAACAGGAGATTTCGTAATGTATGGCATCGACGGGCTGACCAGGCTTTCTTTAAGTGTTCCATAGACAAAACCAGACGTTTCTATGATTTTGGAAAAGTGCTTTGGCACAGGACTTAGTAACAGAAACGAATGAAGTAATCTGGAAGCTCTACTCTTTTCAAGTGGGCCTATTTTCTGCTGTACGGATGGGGCAAGATATGATCTTGGAGTTGGAGCCGGAGTTGCTAGTCTTGCTTGCATAGTTGACGATTCACAACCCTATTAATGAGTTTCGGCCTGCTTTAATACATTTTTCAAGGCGCCTCTGGTTTTTTCGGTCTTCCTTAACACTCTTTTCCTGGCGCCACTGTTTCTTTCGGTCTGCCTTAACATATTCTTCCAGGCTTTAACATATTTTGTCGGCCTGCTTTAAAACATTTTTTCAGGCGTCTCGGGTTTTTTCGGTCTGCCTTAACATATTCTTCCAGGGGCCTCTGTTTTTTTCGGCCTGTCTTAACACGTTTTTCAAGGCGCCTCTGTTATTTTCGGCCTGCTTTAAACACATTCTTCCAGGCGCCTCT
This sequence comes from Sarcophaga peregrina, assembly GCA_014635995.1. Lineage (NCBI taxonomy): Eukaryota > Metazoa > Arthropoda > Insecta > Diptera > Sarcophagidae > Sarcophaga > Sarcophaga peregrina. The sequence continues at coordinate 41,875,445 of CM025793.1, forward strand.
GTTTCTTTAGAGCATTCGCCAGTTGATTACACCAGTCGATGAAAGGTCTTCCACAATCTGGTCCTTCCATCCCAAACAATGTCGTCCTTTACGCCGACTTCCGCAGATTCCGGCATCAAATACTCGTCACGACTGAGTATACTCCTCCATTCGAACCACATGGCCGAGACAGCGCAGCCGGTGGATGTTAATAAGTTGCTTAAAGTCTATGTCGTCGAGGAGCTCATACAGCTCACTATTGGATTGGTTGCGGAAATCATCGTCAACTCGCTTTGTTCCGAAGATCTTACGAGCGCTTAAGAAAACATAGCGGGTATCTTTCTAGCGGAATCTGTGTTCAATTTAACTCGTATAGAAAGCACAAAATATAGGGCATTGTAATGCTAGCTGACAGTCTGACTGCTATTTAAGCACTCGATTCATATCAAATTCAATGAAGTATGGTATGGGACTGGCTGAGGGAAACTGTATGGGCTAGATAGGGATAATAAGTTCTTTAAATGGATTCTGGTTAGGTTTACTGCACAAAGTAATCCAGATTTGTTTGGTTCCTATACAACTAAGTCCATTATATTCCATTCTGTACTTGCAAATGTAAATAAAGTTTGTGCCAAGTCCTATGCAGAGGCATATCAATTGCACATATGAGTTCATTTGAATTTTTCCTTGTCCTAGTCTTTGCAAGTTCGTTAGGTTTGTTGTCGCTCTTAATGTCTCCATGTTCAAGAACCCGTATGACGATAAACGTCGAGACATCTGGCATTTTGGAGCATTTGTTGCATGTGGTGTATCATTCTCTAGGGTGTATCATTAAACTAGCGGGGATAGACACAAGGTATTTAGGTAGGTTGGAGTGGTAGCCTTGATACCAAAAGCTCACTTGAGCATGCACAGCGGCCCGTTGTGACGCCACAGGTAAACGCAATTCTTATACAGATAGACTATAGCAGAAGCTGGTCAGCGCAAGGGTTGCATATTAAAAGCACGACTACTCTACGCTGGAAAATCAGCCCGAAGTTTTAGTAAACGAAGCTATATCCTTGACATCAATGGATGATAGCTACGTCAAGCTAGCACGGATTGGAGAGCTAAATATCCTATCTATCTATATCTGCACCTCGTAAAAGATGGGCATTGACAAAGAAAATGGATAACAGTCTCCTCTTCCTTAGCAGATCTACAGTCCACGGCAGAAGTTGTTAGATGGGATCTGCATTCTTTCGGATGTATTGCCATAACACAATGGCCTATCTGCAAGGCAACTGTGATCGAGATAACGTTACAATCAAGTTCCAAACGCTAGAGGTTAAAAAACGGGCAAACTTACTTCTATCGGTACAGAAAACGGCTGCATTACGTATCGCGTCGGCATATCGTACAGTGTCCGCTTTAGCCGTACTTGTGATAATCCCTGTGGATTTGGTGGTAGTAGAGCGGATGGGGATTTATAAGACGAAAGTGGCTGGAAATCACATAACTTCAGATCTCTTCAGGGAAAACACCATTTCATAATGGATGCAAGGATGGAACGAAATAGATAGACGAAGGTAACGGCTAGACTTATTCCGAATATAAAGTCATGGATTGGCCGGAAATTTGGGAGCGGGAAATTACAACGTTACGCAGATGCTATCGAGTAACGGATATTTTAGGAAATATCTGCACAGAATGGGCAAGACCGCCTCCCCTTACTGTCTTTACGAGGAAGTGGAAGCAATTGGTAATGCAGAGCACACTGTTTCCGAATATGCACGCTGGCAAAGCTATTGCTCTGTACTGATGTCAATAATTGGAATGATTAGGGCCGCCAACATTGACGAGGTTATGATTGCGAGTAGAGAGAATTAGGCATTTGTGGCGAATTACGTGGAGCGCGTTCTAAGACTGAAGAAGAGAGATCTTGAGGCTGCAGAACATGTAGGCACGCCGGCATAGATGACACTGGCACACGTGTTAAACGAAATTCCGAACAGGGACTAAAGGAATAGTGGAGACTGTCTCTCCTCAACATTCGATACGCAATCCGGACGCGGATATAAGCATGCAGGGGCCAAAGGGCCAAAAGGACTCCACTTCCGAAGTAATACCACCGTAGTTCCGGAGTGGTTACAACAGTCTACGAGACGAGGGGGGGATTTAGTGGGTGAGAGCCCACCACACACGGAGGATGTGAGGACGTAATCAATGGTGTGGTTAGGTACATTTACCTCTCCTCGGCGAAAAAACAAAAAAAAAAGAACAATCAAGTTCGAGGAACTGGTTGGTGCGCCTTTTATCTATCGAAGGCCATGTGAGTCTAGCAGTGGAGTGGGATTCCTTATTAACTCACGATATTTCTTAAGGTTTCAGATTGCTTACCAGCTTGATTGAGAGAGCCATGCTTTACTGGTGAAGCTTATGTGAGGATTGTCGTTACTGGTGGCTGGCATCAGACAAATAAAACTGCCACTCCCTCTTTTCTTATGCTAAGAAGGCTTTAAAATGTGTTGTTTTCCCCCCAAGATGTCCTTTACAGTGACAGCTGCATTGTATTTGCTTTTGTAAGGGAGTAAGGGGGAGAGGTGTTCATATTTGGACAAACATGACCCATAAAACTAAATAATGAACTTCTTGTTAAACGACCAACAACTTCAAATAAATGTTGCGTGGCTGTGTATGTGTGAGTGTACTGGTTATTTAATGAAATATGCAATCATTTACAAATACACTCGCACACTCGTACACACACCCTATACTCTCTCTCTCTCTCTCTCTCTCTGTTTTCTCTTCATGCTTTGCCCTCTAACAGTGTGTGTGAAAATTGTGTGTAAAAATGTATAAAAAATGTAATGAGTTTGCAACAAGCAAAGCAAAACACATATTTGCACGCACACAAATCACACATACACTGTAACACTCTCACATACATAGTCACACACACTCACATGGATAAGGAAAACAGCAACGTTTTAATAAATTTGTAAACAGATTTGTTAATTTCAGCATAAAATTTTGATGAGAACTTGGCCATATTGCTGCCATAGCTGCTGCTGCAAGGGCTGCTGCTACTGCTACGGCTACTGTTGCTACTGTTTAAAGCCTCAGTTACTCTACCGTAACGGAATGTAATGCCTATTGAACGTAAAAAATGTAAGTGCAATTATAGAATGTAAAAACGTGTCAAATGTTTGCATGTAAACAAAAACCAAAAAAAAAAGAAATAAAACTTGCAAAGACTAAAAGGCAAAAATTCAGAAATGGTTATAGAAAACATGTTTTTAGGTTTGGGCTTTTTAAAAATGTTTTGTTTTTTAACACGTTGACTGGCGACTATGAGATAATTCGTAGATTGCGTTCTCTTCTAAGCTGCCAACCAATTATATGTCATTAAAAATAAAATATAAATAAAGCAAGACAAAATGTTACAAAAAAGCGTAAATTAACAAAAATAAAAATTATTCACGCATATGGAAATGCATTCGTTTTAAGAAAATTATTTGGATTCCAACAAAAAGATGAAAGCATCTAACATGGGATCTGAAAGGATTGAACGAATTTTGTTGTCAATATACGCTGCCGTTGAAAAACTATTTTCGCAAACCAACACTTGTTGGTAAAATAGTTTCCAAGATAGCTGTATACATATGCCAGTCAAGATTACGACCTAGCTTCTCACACCATTTATGTTGAATGCGTTAACGAACGACAGATTTTTGAAAAGCTTTTCAGCAGCAGTTTTTATTTACTCTCACAGTTTTTGTCGGTAATCTGTTAAGAGAAAGATAGCTCTAGGCAGGTTGTAAATATTCACCAACTCCTGATGTAAATAAATCTATTTCCTTGGACAGTTGAGTATCTAAATCAGTTATCCTATTAATTCGTTTTATAGGGCTTTTGCATTCTTCGATGGCATCAAATAACTTTTTAGCAATAGAAGTAGGGTTTTCCTCATCTGAAATGCTATTACTGAAGTTGAGTGATATAGAATTTTTTTCAGGACTTGTAGGATCAAAATACATATGAATTTACAATTTCGAAAAACCTGAAAAATGTTTTTAAACATCCCATGATTTCGGGATTTGGGATTTCCCGATTGGCATCCCTACTACCTACATAATGTAATAATAAAATGGAGTTTATTTTTATTTCAAAATAATAAAAGTTAATACAGTATTCCCTCGATTTACGTTGTTTCGATTAATGTCGTCAAAAATTTTGTTCCCTTCAACTTTGATTTGCGTCATCATTCGATTTATGTCGCCTCTGTTGTTTATAAATAAAATAGTAGGTAGTGTGCTGGCTTATTAGACGTAAAGCCAGGGTTCGAGTCCCAGGCCAGACATCAAAATAAAATACAAAAAAGTATTTCGTCGGCGATTTTTTCTCTCAGCAGATTCCTGTCAAAAACTCTGAGAGTAAATAAAATGCCATGAAAAGTTCATCTGATAGTATGAGTTCTTTGAAATTCGATTTACGTCGTTTCAATTTACGTTGCCTTTTTCCGGAACATTCTACGTCGTAAATCGAGGGAATACTGTAATGAAGTTTTATTTAAAGAGAACTCCACATACAAACAAACATAACATACGTACAAAATGTAAATTGTGTTTATAATTTCAATTTTCAGTTTTGGTGGTTTTTAATATTGACATGTTGTTAACACTGCTAAACAGATGTCACGTTAAAATTGAAGAAAATTCTATTTTTTACAGATTCTTACGTTCCGTTCCGGTTACGTTACATTTCTATAACCATTCGTATTGCTTTAGACATAACAAAAACGATCAGTTGGTTTTTACTGTTGCGGTTACATTCCATTACGGTAGAGTAACTGAGGCTTAAAGCTTAAACAAAACATGTGTTTAATGTGTGTGTGTGTGTATGTGTGTTAAAACATGGAGAATATTTGTAGCAATAGTAGACAGACAGTACATGCTTTAATAAGGGGTTTATCTGATAAAGAAAAGAGGCTCTTAATGAATTTCTCACACACACACGCACACAGAGAGCAAGTCATACAGCCTGGCAGCTATTCAGCCAGTAAAAACTGGGCTAAAACAAGAATCCTTAACAAATTTATAAAAGATTTTCAAAATTGTCGGATTTTTCTTTTTTTTTTCTGATGAAAGATTTCACAAAGAGAGAGAGGAGTGAGAGAGTAAGAGAGAGAGAGTCTTTTTAAAGATTATCATTACAAAGCGAACACAAAGTAGAGGCACATTTAAATCGGATCATTTCTAAGGATAATGACAAGGATAATGACTGGGATAATGACTAGAATAATGACTGGGGATAATAATGGTGTAATAGGACGACTGTACATCAAATTAGAATTTAATATTAATGTGTGCCTAAGTAATAAAATCTATAATGCAGAACGTAAAGTTTTAAATTAAAAACGATTTCCTTTTCTTTTCTTTTTTGTGTTTTGAAATGTAGCCGGAAGTAGCTTACATTGTATAGGACTCCAGCAGGAAAACTATTTCACATGTGAATACAGAGGCTAAACAGAGATTAAAAAGGGGGTTAACCATTTCGTGGTTTCAAAAGTAAACGTTTTTTTATTATAAAGTTTGAACGTTGACATTATGTGTGAAACACTACATTATTTAAATGACCTCCACGCGAAGTGTTGCAAACATTGATTATTTTGACCACTTTTTTACACACATATTGGGCGATATCTCAGCCATAACTTTTTGTCGAATGTTGGTTTTTAAGTGCTCAAGAGTTGAAGGTTTATTCTGCATAAACACGGTGTTTCGCATAGCCCCAGAAAAAAAAAAGTCTTTTTTTTTTATAGCAATGCGAGCTAAAGGTTGGAAAAATCTTCGAAAGACCTTGATAGCCCGGCCTACCAAAGTGCACGCTTCGCCGCAAGACTTAGTCTCAGCTTGCTAAATGCGTACGTACTAAAACCAACCTAGTTCGTCACACACTTTCAACCACTTGCCTCCCCCGGGAACATAATCAAGTATTACTTCAAGAGGGTGGAGATTCAGCGAGCGTTACCTGGAGATTCAGCGGGCGTTACCTGGAATCCTTTTGATCTCTCCAGGTAATTTCGTTGAACAAAATATCGCGGCCAATTGAAGAAAACATGCTCCACCGTCTCCCTTTCATTACGGCATTCTGGGCAAGCCTCATCCACGTCATAACCAAATTTATGAGATAAGCCCTATAACATCCATGGCCCGTTAGCAACTGTGTCAGGTAGAAGTTCACCTGACCGTGTCTTCTTTTTCTATGCTCGGTATGAGTCTGTGGGTCCATCTTCTCTTAGTGGAATTGGACTAATCGTGCTGCCATCATCCATAGCACCGTCAGATAGCTGAACAGGGTTCGAAAAATCTGTTCCTCTCTTTAGGTCATATATCCTTCTCTCTATATCCACTACTAGCTTCAGGGGCATCATCTCCGCTATCACTAACGCTGCATCAGTAGACACCGTTCGGAAGGCAGCAATCACCCTGAGAGCAGATCGCCTGTAGCCCGCTTCTATTCCTGCTCGATAGGTCCTCTTCTCCACAGCCACAGCCCATACGAGGGCTGCATATATAGCAATCGCTGTCACTACCTTCATCAGTAGCCGTCTCCTCTCCTGTCTTGGGCCTCCTAGGTTAGGCATTAATCGGGCAAGTGCATATGCCGTCGCCGCACATTTTTGGCCGATGTACGACCGGTGTTCCCTAAACGTGAGCCTGTTGTCAATTATCACTCCCAGATATTTAATCGCCTGCTTTGATGATATGCGCTGGTCACCTACCGTTATGATAATAATTTCTATCTTCTTCCTACTGCTTACAAGGAGTACATCCGTTTTGTGATCAGCTAGTTTGAGACCCATTTCCGTGATCCAGCTCCTGACTATGCTAACCGCAGTGTTACATGTTCTCACCAAATCATCCAATATGTTCCCCTTATCACCAATATCGTCCGCGAAACCAATGATTTGCATACCTCTAGGGAGTCTTAGCCTTAGTACCCCATCATACATCACATTCCATAGTAACGGGCCCAGCACGGAACCTTGCGGGACCCCTGCTGATACCGCGTATGACTTCCTGCCATCATCCGTGTCATATAGGAGCGCTCTATCCTTAAAGGAAAAAAAGAAAAACAAAGTCTAATAGTGGCAAATCGCATGATCTTGGTGGCCAGTTGATATCGCCATGACGAGAAATTACGCGACTAGGAAATGTCTCTTGCAACAAAGCCATATTCACTCGAGTTGTGTGGCATGAGGCACCGACTTGTTGAAACCAAACACGAGTATTCTCCAAGTCGTATACTTTAATAGCATGCAAAAACAAAAAAAAAAACGTCGGTTATCATATGACCACAACGCTCCGAATTGACGGTGACAGTCGTTACAATCGTCGTTTTCCAAGAAGTAACGCCCAATCACACCTTCAGATTAAAGAGCACACCAAACCGTGACTTTTTCTGGATGTAATGGCCTCTCTTCAATTACTTAAGGATGCTCAAAACCTCCAAATACAACAATTTTCTTAATTAACATACCCATCGAGTGTGAAATGTGCTTCATTGCTGAAGAAAATTTTGTTCGAAAAATTGCCATCCACCGCCTGCTGTTCAAGCGCCCATTCCACGTATTTACAACATTGTTTATTGCTTGAGCTGGTCTCTATATGGATGTTTAGGTGTAGATCTAAATACAAAATACGCCATAATGTACCGTAAGACAGTCCTATTTCCTGAGAACGATGAGGAATCGCAACATTGGGGTCTTCGGCAACACTTTCACTTACATTAGCGATACTTTTAGCGGAACGAGCGAAACGATGATGAACAGGCCTTTCAATATTTGCAACCACTCCAGTCTCTTTAAATTTCCTCACAATTTTGCCAATTGCTTGCGTAGATGGACGATTATGTAAACCATAATCTTCTCTTAAAGCACGATACGTGGCTGAGGCAGAATCACCATTTTTGTAGTAGGTTTTCATAATTTGTATGCGTTTTGGGATAGTTAAGCGATCCATTTTCGTTAATTCGTCGGACTTTCAACTGAAAAGAAAAAAATTGGTTTCACAACTTTGTTTGGCAGATGTCGAATTCCAGTTCCATACTTTTGAAACCACGAAATGGACAGCCCTTTAGTTTTGAATGATTCATAAGATAGCAGTCGTACTTCTATAATTTGAACTTCTATTACTTCAATTTTGTATAAGTTGAAGCACAGCAACAGCATCTTAAAGAGAAATTCTATCAGGTTTTGCTTCTTTAACTTGAAGTTTCTATAAGTTGAAGTTTTTTCTGGATAATGGTGATTCAATTTATGCAAGCTTGACTGTATGCCTTTAACGAGTATCCACTTTCGCTATTGCATTGAAGCATTTATTTGGCTATCGGGTAATCCATTTAGTGGTTTGATAACCATTGATCTGGTAAGATTGTCTGTTGTCTACCATCCGCAGTTTTTGTTTGAGAGATAACTTGAACTACCGAAGAGTGTGTGAAAATAGTGAAAACGTTTGCAATTTTATAGAATTATGAGCTAAAATCTTTAAAATATTTAAGAATCTGGAAGCATTACAAATGTGAGCCACAATGTAATGCTTGAACTGCATAAAAAAATTCACTTCGTTTAATGTAAGTTTTGCGGATAATCGAAATTTGTCGATTGCAAGGTGTTCACAGTCGCCGTGGTCTAGTGGGTAGTGTGTTGGCTTATTAGACGAAAGGCCCGGGTTCGAATCCCAGGTCAGACATCAAAACGAAAAAATATTTCTTCGGCGGATTTCGGATTTCTGGCAAAGATTCTGTGAGTGAAAAATTGTCATGAAAAGTTTCTCAAAAATCTGTCGTTCGGAGTCGACTTTAAACTGTAGGTCCCGCCACTCATGTATAAAAATTAACGCACACAACATAGGTGGTGTGAGAAGCTAGGTCGTAATCCTGACTGAAGGGTTGTAATGGCCAATTATGTATGTAAGGTGTTCACAGTAATTAAGCTTCTCTTATGCCTTGTTTTTGGGAATTTTTCATTTCAAAGTTAGGAGTTGTAAGGACTAATTAACTAAGTAACTTATTATCCGTAAATTCCGGGCGCAGTAGGCGACATGCCGCAGTCTAGTAGGTATTGTGTTGGCTTATTAAACGTAAAGCCAGGATTCGAGCCACAAGCCAGATATCAAAACAAAATACAAAAAGTATTCCTTCGGCAACTTACTTTCAGCAGATTTCTGGCAAAAACTCTCTGAAAGTAAATAAAACTGCCATGAAAAGCTTCTGAAAAATTCTGTCATTCGGCGACGACTTTAAACTGTAGGTCCCGCCCAAGAATGATAAACTAAAGATTACGCCTTGCGCATGATTTCCCGTTAGATGACGTAGTTGGGCTATTTTAAAGGTTTCCAAGTCTTTTTCATATGTGAAAATTAACATTTCTTTTGAAAAATATGTGCATTACGTTAAAGTAGTTGGCAGCCCTGCAATATAACTTCAATTATCATTAGCCAATAGGAACACAATATTCGTGACGTCATTGATTCAACATGCGCAGAAAGTTTTAACACACACAACAAGGGTTGTAATGACCAATTATGTATGTAGGCGACATTGAAGGTCGTTAGAATGTTGGCCTGACTGTTCAAGGACATCAGTATACTCTCAGGGCATGTTCCGCTTCAGCATGATTCACTATGGAAGACACTGTAGGGTTTTGGTAGTCTTTATGAATTTCTGATAATCAAGTCATCGTTTTTTCTGATGATGCATATTTTCAGTGGAAGGTGTACCTGGCCTTGGCTTCCAGTAGTCTCTATTTGAAATGTTAATGGCTAAGAACCTGTTTAGATTTTTATACACATACATACATAATTTGTCATTACAACCATTCAGCAGGATTATGAAATAGTTTCTCACACCTCTTATGTTGTGTGCTTTAATTTTATCCATAATTTTTTTTCCTTTTTTATAGAACCAGCACTAAGGGGATGACACCTACTCATGCAGTGTATTGTGCAGGTTTTAGGGAAGGTGGAAAGAGAGAGGGAAAATGCAAACGGTAAGGAAACAAGTTGCTGCTGGTGACTATAAAATAGCCAGTGCTATAACTTCAGCATTAGACAGTCTACAGCAATCGTTCCCAAGAAGACCCCAGTTTGTCACACCACTTATGTTGTGTTGATAATTTTATGCAGAAGTGGCGGGACCTACAGTTTAAAGTCGACTCCGAATGACAGATTTTTGAAAGAGAAAGAGAAGAAATTGCTGCAAAAATCCTTTTTTTATTTTTGATGTCTGGCCTGGGACTCGAACCCTGGGTTTATTTTTAATAAGCCACCACACTACCTACTAGACTACGGCGACCCTACTTGGTGTGATCGACAGTTAAATATTGAATCCAAACGATAGATTTCTTTGAAAAAACTATTAAGAGTGTCTGTCAGAAGACTGCAGAGTGGAAGTAGGTGAAAAAAATATTTTTTCCTTTACATTTGGTTTTTGATTGAGATGTCTAAGCTAAGATATGAACCATAGCCTTTGATGTAAAACCCAAAAACGTGAAAAAACTCCTTTAAACCTATTGATTCTAACAATCTGAGTTACTTTTACTGTTAATAACTTATAAAATATCTTCTTAAATATGAAAAAGGACAAGAAATGTTTATTTTTTTCATATTTTTAGAGAAAATTGCCTTCCACATCTAACGTTTTTTTTTAACTAGTGCCTATTTCGTGAATGGTAACACATAGCTCATGTTTAATTTGACAGATAATTGTTCTTCCGCTGAACGAATATGGTTGTGTATACGCGTTTTTGTTTCGCAAAGTGGGCCTACGATTGACTTACAGAAGCTGCCGATTTTTGCAAAAAAAAATCATCTTTTCGGATGAAGCTCATTTTGATCTAGGTAGGTAAGTAAACAAGCAAAATTGTCGTATTTGGGGCATAGAAAACCCGCACGCATACATTGAAAAGCCGACGCACCCCAAAACGAGTCACTGTTTGGTACGGATTTTAGTCCAGAGGCATAATTGGACCAATTTTCTTCGAAAATGAGCAAAGAGTGGCCGTTACAGTCAATGGAGATCGTTATCGCAAAAATTTAAAGAAATAGAAAATTGAAGATATTGGATATTGGCAACATCAACAGAACGGCGCTACGCACCACACAGCCGAAGCTGCACTCGATGTTTTGCGCCTTGTTTTTGAAGATCGCCTTATCAGCTGCAGAGCTGATGTCGTTTGGCCACCTCGGAGCTGTGATTTGATACCGTTGGACTATTATTTGTGAGATGCCGTCAAATATAAGTGTTACGCCGACAAGGCAGAGACAATTGACGCTTCAAAGGATAATATTCGTGAAGCTATTGGTGAAATACAGCTGCACACAATCGACAATGTGCTTAAAAATTGGACTGTATGGCCAGCCGAGGCAGCTATTTGAATAAAATTATTTTCCATTATTAACCGGAAGGATTGTAGTTTCAAATAACAAAAGAAATTTTAGAAAATATTCAGTAATTCTTTTTTAAAGAATTTTCAAAAAAAAAAGTTATTTGGCGGATCCTTATTGCCTTAATTGCTGGCATTTAAATATTAAATTTAAAATTATTAAATAATTTAAACAAAAATTAACATGTAATTACACAAAACAGAACAAAACATTCACACGCTGTAACCTTTTTATACGAGAGGCCTTACAAAAAAAACGGTCACACTACCTTAGAAAATCCAATTAACACAACAATCTTGATGAAACAACAGCAACAACAACAACAGAAAAAGGTAAAAAAAAAATCATTTTTAAGTACCAAACAAAACAAAACAGGAGAGGATAAATTTAAACAAAAAAAGACAGAAATGATGATAAGGAAAATATGACTTTAAAAGAAAAAAACACACAGAAAAACAAAAAACAAAAAAGAAAATTAAACTCATCAACACTTTTTAACGTTCACACTGTTTAAAATTTAACACACACATATACACTCACACATACACGCACACAACAGTAGGATAAACATCAGTGTCAACAGCCACAGAATGCCTTTAACATCCCCATACTCCTGCTTCTTTTTAACAAACTCATCAACGCCATCAACATGAACATCAACATGAACATCATCATTAACATCATGATTACGTTTATAATGCTGTTTCAGCATTGGCATGGCATAATAATGATTTTCTGTTTTTTTTTTTTATTATTTACAATGTAGAGAGAAAGCTCTGGTTGACATACATTTTGTTTGTCATTATATTTTACACGAACAACAACAACAACAACAACACTAACAAATAAATTAAATTGAGTAAGACTAATAACAAAAACAACAACATGAAAAAGAAGAAGAAAAGCAACAAAAACAAAAACGAAAAAAATATGAAAAAGAATTAAGGAAAATAAGGAAATAAAAAAAAAGAAGAAGAAAAACTGTTTAAATAATTAACACGCTTTTGTTCAAATAAAAAAAAGAAAATACGGCATATTATTCATACGCCTTAGTAAACACTCATAACCAAAAACACACGATCACACACATACACATACAAAGGCACAGCACAGTTCCACTTGCAATTACAATATAATATCCCCAGTACTTACGCATTAAATGATGAAGACGAACTACATACGAACACATTATACGAGTGCACACAGAAATTACTAACACAGTTATGAGTTAAATATCGTATAAAGACAATAACAACGACAACAACACAGTAGCATAACAGCAACACTACGGCAAAAACAAAAAATGGCCATTTATTTTTACGAGTGCATGAATTAAGTGAGAAGCGAACGAGAGCGTGAGTGAGATTGAGTGAGAGAGAGTAGTGGGAGTAAAGTGTAAAGAGAAATTAAATTTCCAATTAATATCTAAGTAGTGTTGGTAAGTAAATTGCTTACTATAAAGTGTGCATTGCTTATAACACTACGATTTATTATTATTTTCAAAAGTGTTGTTGTTGTTCTTGTTGCTTTTGTTCTTTAAAGAGAAATTAAAAAAAAAAAATGAATTTTTCGCTCTATTTTCTTTGCATAAATTGAGACACCTACAGTGCTTATGCACACACACACAGACACTCTTTTGTAAAGCGTACAAAAAGAGAGTTTTTCGTATGAAGATTTCAATTGTTTTGTTTTCAGTTGTTTGTGCTTTTTTTGTGGATTTTAGGGGATAACAGAAGTTTAGATTGCTAGAATCAATAATTTTAAAGGAGTTTCTCACTTTTTGGGGCTTTGGGCTCCAATGTGATGAACTCAAGGAGGGTCTACGGCTGTCGGAAATACCTGAATAAGGTGGCGAGGAGATATAATGTATACACAACGATATCCCGGGAAACTGCAAAGCGGAGGAACTGGCCAGACTCGAAACGATTAACGAACTCTCCGGGGAAGTCTTAGGTATTGGGGTGCCTTTGAAGACCTGCAGGCTCATGATTAATGACGAGATCACGGACGCTATCAACTGCAGTTGGAAGGCTTCGGATAAGGACAGAGTGGCTGGATAGAAGGCACACTGCAAGGTTGCTGAAACTCCAGGGGGTCATGCTCAGTGCGGTTGTTGGAGTCGTGAGGGGTCATTGCATTATGGGTGTCCACGCAAAGCGCATTGGTCTCGGACACCTCGTGAACGATTTCTGTAGAAGCCTCAGGGACGAAGAGGAGAAAGGGACGGTTCTTCATCTACTGGGAACATGCCCGGCTCTATGTCAAAAGAGAAAAAGACGTCTTGGTTCCTACTACATCGATAATCTGAGTGATTTGTCGAACATTGACGTCTGTCGCAGTCTGAGTCGCTTCATTGTAAGCTCTAGGTGGTTCCAGGATTAGGGATTAGAGCGGCACGATTTGTGGTATTACAATGGCCCACATGAGGCCTAATTGCATCCATCCAATTCATTTGGGTGACGGACACATATACCTACCTAGAGGCTATGGTTCATATCTTAGCTCAGACACCTCAATCAAAAATCAAATGTAAAAGAAAAACAATTTTTTTCGGCTACTTCCGCCCTGCAGTCTTCGGACAAGAACTCTGCAAGTAAAATAAAAATGCCATGCAATGTTTTTCAAAAAAATCTTCAACGTTAAACTGTAGGTCCTGTTGTTCATGAATAAAACAGTGCGATAGTGTAAGAAATAAGGTTTTAAACCTGACTAAAGTATTGTAATGGCCAAATTAAATTCGATTTTAGAAATTGTTCGCAAATCTCGGGTAATATTAGGTGCATTAGGCAAAGCTAACAGTTTTCGTTTGAAATTCCTGTTGATATCGCTTAAATGTCCACGATGGGTTCTCTGAATGAAACTAATCCAAAGTATCTAAATTTAACCGATGGCTTGAGTTATGTTGGCTTTGAGAAGCACTTTGTGACTTAAGAAAACACCACAAGAAAGAGTCTAGCATCGTCAAATCGCATGATCTCATTGGCCAGTACACATAATCTCCATTTTAAATGACTAGGCCTGCCCTCAAATCACTATTGCATAATATCCAATGTGGTACGCATGGCCATGTGCTTGGTCTGTAGGCAAAAGTTATTATGCTATGGACCGCTAATGCCGTCAGTGCAAAGACAACATCAAACAATGACTTTTTCAGAATGCTTTGGATGCTCTTGGGTCTCATTTATCGGAAAATAGGCTTCATCGCTGAAATAGCGCTGTCTGCGTAGTTCGGACAGAAGGCCACGATTTAGGAAATCAATTTTCACGGGTACTCAGTACTTCAAGTAGGTGAAAAAACTCATAACATTTAAATATAAGCGAGGGAATGTCTCGAAGGACTCTGAAAGCCATTCAATCGACCATGATCACCTCAAAGATCGTATGTAAGTGCCTTAAACTTCTTCACATGTTAAGAGATCTTAACACTGTTTTGATAAGTTAGAGGTGATGGGTATGAGGATAAAACAGGAGACGAAATTTATCCTAATTTTGCTTTGAGCACTGCGCTGGATACAAAAAATCCAGAAGTAGGCATAGAATACATTAAAACTTAAAAAGTATTTTATCGGCGATTTCTTCTTTTTCTCTTTTTGTTTCTCAAAAATCTGCCGTTCGGAGTCGACTTTAAACTGTAGGTCCCGTCACTTCTGAATAAAATTAACATACACAACATAAGTGGTGTGAGAAACTGCGGGCTTCTTGGGGATGATTGCTGTAGACTGTCTAAAGGTGAAGGTATTGCCATTTTATAGTCACCAGCAGCAACCCGTTTCCTTAGCGTTCGCATCTTCCCTCTCTCTATCCATCTTTCCTAAAAAACCTGCACAATGCACTGCATGAGTAGGGGCCATCCCCTGACAGCTGGTTTTATATAAAAATCGGAATCGGTGTAATACCTTTTATGCAAGTGCCTTAGGTTTCAGGGTATACGTCACCGGTTTTTGGGTGACAGAACGTTTGAAGATCTGGTCATGAGATGAAAGTGCTACTAAGAAAAAAAGGTGGCGATTTTATCAGGAGCTTGAAAAGGGGGCTTACCTTACACTAGTTAGTATAAGTGGCCATATGGCCACCGAGTGAACTTGGTGCCTGTAAATGACAAGTTACCTAGTAAGCTGTATCTACAGGCATAATTGCCTATGTTGAGAGCAAATCATCAATCTCGGATTAACTTGCTTACTTTATTGGTCATTGCAACCCTTTAGTTAGGATAACAACCTAGTTTCTCACAACACCTATGTGTTATTTAATCCAAGAGTGTCGGCTTTAAATGACAAATTTTTTGGGAAACAACTGCTTTTGCTATTAGGAATTAAGGCGTGGTTCAAGCCTACTGCTAACAGAAGATGACAAGATGGCTTACCTTAAACTATGTAACATGGTGGGCACCGAGTGAACTGCGTACCTGGGAATGGCAAGCTACCCAATAAGCGGTATCTACTGGCATAAGCAAATCGCAATATTGGATCAAAATATTGGTTTATGTTGGTTTAGTTACGGCAACAACCTAGCTTCTCATTAAACTGAGTACCTGGGAATGCCAAGCTACCCAGTAAGCTGTATCTACTGGCATAATTGCCTTGGCGACAATCGGAGCAAATCATCAATATCGGATCAAAATATTGGTTTAGTTAGGATAACAACCTAGCTTCTCGCAATACCTAGGTTATATGTGCGCTAATTTATCCAGGAGTGGCAGGACCTACAGTTTTAAAGTCGACTCCGAACGACAGATTTTTGAGAAGCTTTTCGTGGTGATTTTTACTCTCAGAGTTTTTGCCAGAAATCTGCTGAGAGGAAGTCGCCGAAGAAATATTTTTCGTTTTGATGTCTGACCCTACGAACCCTATAAGCCAACTCTAACTACTACTAGACCACGGTGATTTAATCTCGGATTAACTTGCTTACTTTATTGGTCATTGCAACCCTTTAGTTAGGACAAAAACCTAGCTTCTCACAACACCTATGTGTTATTTTATCCAGGAGTGTTAGGACCTACAGTTTAATGTCGACTTTAAATGACAGATTTTTTGAGAAACAACTGCTTTTGCTATTTAGAAATTAAGGCGTGGTTCAAGCCTACTACTAACAGAACATCACAAGGTGGCTTATCTTAAACTGAGTAACATAGTGGGCCATATGGTCACGAGCAAAACTGAGTACCTGGGAATGACAAGCAACTCAGTAAGCTGTATCTACTGGCATAATTGCCTTGGCGACAATCGAAGCAAATCATCAATCTCGGATCAAAATATTGGTTTATGTTGGTTTAGTTAGGACAACAACCTAGCTTCTCACTGAACTGAGTACCTGGGAATGACAAGCAACCCAGTAAGCTGTATCTACTGGCCTTGGCGACAATCGAAGCAAATCGTCAATATCAGATCAACATATTGGTTTATATTGGTTTAGTTAGGATAACAACCTAGCTTCTCGCAATACCTAGGTTATGTGTGTGTTAATTTTATCCAGGAGTGGCAGGACCTACAGTTTAATGTTGACTTTAAATGACAGATTTTTTGAGAAACAACGAAATGGATTTCTCAGAGACCAATATTTGAGTTTAGAAATTATGCTTAGGGCTTAGAATATACTTTTGCAAAGGCTTCTGCATCTTGATGGCATTGCCAGAGAACTTTTTAATTTGCTGTGACTTCTAGCCTCAAATAATAGGGAATAACGAGAAGCCAGTGATGAAGCCTTTATTAAATTCGAAAGATGGACTGTATTACCCTTAAATATTACGAGTAAAGATTTCTGGGCATTTAAAATTCGTAAAATACGTTGATTTATTGCCATTTCAAGTAATTTGAAGACAATAACAATTAAACGGTTTTTCTTTTTCGTTTTCGGTTTCTTTCTTTGTTTTCTTGTGTCTTTCGTTGTAAAATCTAATGGAGAGTATAAAATGTGGCAAGCGTAACCATTAAAATCCATTTCGTTTTAAATGCAACACGAAAAATGCAAACAAAAATGGTTTAAAACCGTATGGTAAACAGGCAAATTAGAGAGAGAGTTTAGACCCCAGACTCTACTAATTTCGGTATGTTGAAGTCGGTTTTCGTTAATTACAACACCCATAGCGAAAGCCAGTGGTAGAGAGGCAGTGGTCGAGGCAGTGGCAGTGGTAATTGTTGCCAAAAAATGATTTCTATGCTCCTGCAAAAACTTTAAAGGGGGGGGAGGAGAGCAAAAAAAACCCTGCTTAACTTTTCACATTGAAATGTTTTTAAAATAAAATACGAAAAAATAAAAATGTTTTCTTCTCTTCTTTTTTTTGTTTCTATTTTATTTTTTTCTAGTTTTTCTTTGCCGTTCCCTGTAAAAAAATTTTTTTTTTTGATTTATTTTGAAAAGAAAGTTTTTCTTCCAATTTTTTTTGGACTTTTTTTCCGACTTTTTTTCGTATTTTTTTTAATTGTAACAGCAGAGTATGCCTTGCCACTAACTTGCCATTTGACGAGCAATGGTTGTTGAAGCAAGTGTTTGTTCGTTTGTAACGTTGCAAGTTTCATTTTAATGATCCTCGTTGTGTGGCGCTATCATGTCATTGCACAATGCCGCAATTAAATGTTGGATTCTCTTCTTTTTTATTTAAAAAAAATTTTTAAATTTTTTTTGCTTAAAATTGTATAGAAAATAAAGTGGGGGGAGATGGACAAGGGTAAGGGATATAAAATGTTCTTCTCAGAGAACATAACTACACTTAAACATTGTAGAGTAATCAACACAAAAATAACGGGTAATCCATGAAAAGGGTTCATAATTGCCGGCAGAGCAAGAAAGGATATCAGCAGTTAACTGTCATCTGGAGTATCATTTCTTAAGTGAAAGGTTAGCCCTCTCCGAACGGGAATCGTTTAATAAACAATGGACATGCAAAAGTGGTATCTCATGTCACCACTTTTCAATCACCACAAGCTGATTATGATCCTCATAATCGATTTTTTTTTTTTATTATTAAACCTGCACTCAGGGGATGACTCCTACTTATGCAGTGCATTAAGCAGGTTTAGGAAAGGTGGAAAGAGGGAAGATGCGAACGGTAAGGAAACGAGTTGCGAGCAAATATGGCAGTACATACAGCTTACTGAGTTGCTTGCCATTCCCAGGTACTCAGTTCACTCGGTGGCCATAAGGTCCTCTGTGTTACCCAGTTTAAGGTAAGCCCCCTTGTCATGTTCTGTTAGTAGTAGGCTTGAACCACGCCTTAGTTCCTAAATAGTAAAAGCAGTTGTTTCTCAAAAAATCTGTCATTTAAAGTCGACATTAAACTATAGGTCCTAACACTCCTGGATAAAATAACACATAGGTGTTATCCTAGGCTAGGTTGTTGTCCTAACTAAAGGGTTGCAATGACCAATAAAGTAAGCAAGTTAATCCGGGATTAATGATTTGCTGCCAACATAGCCAAGACAATTATGCCAGTATATACAGCTTACTGGGTAGCCTGCCATTTACTGGCACTAAGTTCACTCGGTGGCCATATGGCCCATTATACTACCTAGTGTAAGGTAAGACCCTTGTCAAGCTCCTGATAAAACCGCCACCTTTTTCCCTTAGTAGCACTTTCACCTTATGACCAGATCTTCAAACGTTCTGTTATCCAAAAACCGATGACGCATACCCTGAAGCCTAAGGCACTAGCATAAAAGGTGTTGCACCGATTCCGTTTTTTTTTTTATAAAACCAGCACTCAGGGGATGACACCTACTCATGCAATGCATTGTGCAGGTTTTTTAGGAAAGGTGGATAGAGAGAGGGAAGATGCGAACGGTAAGGAAACGAGTTGCTGCTGGTGACTATAAAATAGCCAGTGCTATACCTTCACCATTAGACAGTCTACAGCAATCGTTCCCAAGAAGCCCGCAGTTTCTCACACCACTTATGTTGTGTGTGTTAATTTTATATAGCAAGGATTCGTTAAGATTCTAAAGAAATTTCATGATTAAGATTGTAGAGGACAAAACTTTAACTCGAAGATGAGAATACAAAGATCTGCTTGCACCCCACTTTTAAGGGTGCCTTGACTTTCTTTCCACAGAACTTTTAATAAGCCCGGCCACTGAAAAATTCCAACGAAATTAGGAATTCCAGAGAGTATGAATTACTCGATAATATGAGTATAATCTCCATTCCATCTCTCGTTGAAATTCAGTACATCATTCTGTAAACAAAGGTTTCTTTGTAGGTTTTCATGGACGATTTTAAATTGGGTGGAACCGCAGTTGACTTTTTTCTAGGTTGCAATTGAAAATTATGAACTGAACGGTATGCGCCCACACACAACATAAGTGACTACAAAGTCGCCATAGTCTAGTAGGTTGGCTACTTAGATGTGAGCCCATGGGTCAGACACCAAGTCAGACATCTTTAGCAAAACGAAATATCAAGAAAATATTTTTTCTACGACTACTTCTCCTAAAGTTTCTAAAAGAATATTCGGTCTGGTAACTTCGAGAACTTCACTGTTGATTTGTTGTTGTTTTTCGTTTGCCATTTCTTTGAAATATTTCGTTCTGAGAGTAAATAAAAAAATTGCCACGAAAAGTTTATCAAGTTTAAACTGTAGGACCCTTTATTCATGTACAAAATTAACACGTTTAACACACTAAGTGGTTTGAGAAGCTAGGTTGCTATGATCAATTATGTGTGTATGATTCCATGGAGCGGAAGATCAGGAACTCGAAGATTAGATACAAAGCTCTTCTCCTTTTTAGTGGTATTTTAATTACGCTGGAGGTAATTTTACGTATCTGTCGAGAGGAGTTTTATTGTAAGTTCTTAGCGTCTGTGGGCGTGGCATTGAAAAATCTTAATCAAGTTGAGAATCTTAAGGAGTTTGAATAACATTATAATACGCTAATATTTCTTGACAGAATTTAGTACAGCATTCTGTAAACAAAGGTTTCGTTTGAGATGTTCATGAATAGTTTGAAATTAAATGGAACTGCCGGTGATACCTTTCTGGGTTGTCAAAAGAAATCATATTTTCAGATGAAGCTCATTTTGATCTTGCCGGGTATGTAAACAAGTAAAATTGTTGCATTTGGAGCACAGAAAACCCGCACGCATACATTGAAAAGCCGACGGACCCAAAACGAGTTACTCTTTGGTGCGGATTTTGGTCCAGAGGCAAAATTGGGCCATTTTTCTTCGAAAATGAGCAAGGAGTGGTCGTTACAGTCAATGGCGATCGTTATCGGGCCATGTTGAACGAATTTTTGTTAACAAAAACTGAAGAGGAGGATATTGGCAATATTTGGTTTCAACAGGACAGCGCTACGTGCCACACAGCCGAATCTACACTCTATGTTTTGCGTCCTGATTTTGAAAAACGCATTATCAGCCGCAGAGCTGATGTCGTTTGGCCATCTCGGAGCTAAGATTTGACACCGTTGGACTATTATTTGTGGGGTGCCGTCAAAGATAAGTGTTACGTTGACAAGCCAAAGACAATTGACGCCTTAAAGGACAATATTCGTGAAGCTATTGTTGAAATACAGCTGCACACAATCGATAATGTGCTTAAAAATTAGACCGATCGTGTAGGCTACTGCATGGCTAGCCGAGACAGCCATTTGAATGAAACTATTTTCCATTATTAACCGGAAGGATTGTACTTTCCAGTACTTTGAAGTAGTCGTGGTCTAGTAGGTAGTGTGTTGGCTTATTAGACGAAAGGCCCGGGTTCGCATCTCAGGTCAGACATCAAAACGAAAAATATTTATTCGGTGACTTCCTATCAGCCGATTTCTGGCAAAGACTCTGAGAGTAAAAAATTGCCATGACAAGCTTCTCAAAAAAAATCTGTCGTTCGGAGTCGACTTTAAACTGTAGGTCCCGCCACTCATGTATAAAATTAACGCACACAACATAAGTGGTGTGAGAAGCAAGGTCATAATCCTGACTGAAAAAACTCACTCAACAAAATCGATTGCTGCTCGGAATCCATGGGCTGTCATTTAAATGTCATTGTATTGCATGCATAACGCCCAAGCCCGGGCATTGTAATGAAATGAAAATACCAAAGGAACCGCAAACCGGATAACCCTTTAGTATCAGTATCAACCGCAGCAGTGGGAGAGGTAGCACATGGCAAAAAAACAAAAAAAAGTGGCGAGTGAAAAAAAGGGAATGAAACAACAGTTACTATCATCAACACCATCATCATTTCGTTATTGCTGGCTGGTAGGTTTTTTCCCCTTCTTTTTTTTTCTTGCTTTCTCAACATCAACATCATCACCTCATCAGCCAGCCACACAGTTAAACAGTCGTCCTCGGAGAGCAGCTCACATAGTTCCATAGTGCTGGTGTTGTATTCCGTGTGGTGATGGTGATGATGGTGGCGATGGTGCTAGAGTATTTACATTCGTTGTAGTATTTCAACAATCTCGCCATTTTATTTCCTTCAGTTCAGTTAGGTTTTTTTTTCTTTTTGTCTTTTCCTTATTTTCCCTGTGATTTTTCCTTCTGTTTCTGTTTCTGTTTAATTTTTCATATTTTTTTTCCTACAATTTTTAAGCAGCAGCAACATTTCCATAGACTTTTAAGCTTTTTGCGTAATGAAATGAATTTTTTTTTTGTTTTCATTTGCTTTTCATTTCAAAATTTGTTGAGGGAAATACAATAATTTCTGTTCTTCTCACAGCCTCATAAAAACAGTGTTGCAAGTAAAAGGCCT
The DNA here is from genome assembly GCA_014635995.1 of Sarcophaga peregrina. NCBI lineage: Eukaryota > Metazoa > Arthropoda > Insecta > Diptera > Sarcophagidae > Sarcophaga > Sarcophaga peregrina. The sequence goes on from CM025793.1 coordinate 41,897,537, forward strand.
GATGATGACGTTTATGTTGCAAAATGAACAGTTATTTTAAATTAATAGTGATGCCACATGTTTGTTTGGTTTTTTTTTTAATAAAAACCAACACTCAGGGGATAGCCCCTATTCATGCAGTGCATTGTGCAGGTTTAGGAAAATAGGTTATAGGAAAATGGAAAGAGGGAGTAGTGTTTATGGACATTCGATTTAAATTCACCAATATCGTAATTGATGGGAAAAACCCTCGCAGGAAGATCATTCCACAAGCGAGCAGTGCGGGCAAAAAATTAGTTCTCCCTCTAATGCATTGTGCGGTTCACTGGACAATCAACCACAAAAGGATGTGCTCTGTGAGAAGCTTGAGTACCTCGTAAAAATATGTGGCTATCGGGAACCAAGTCCCTTATCTCTCGAGAACACCTCCCATTATAGTACCGATAGAACAATGAAACACACGCCACATGGCGACGATGCTGCAACGAATCAATAGAGTTGGATACCCTACTGTCATTAATAAGCACCTTCGCCCTCTCCTGTAGGCGGTCGAGAAGCTTCAAAATAGATTTTGAAGCACCGGCCCATACATGAGAGTTGTACTCCATCCGGGGTCGGATAAAGGTCCTGTAAATAGTAAGAAGGTCGGATGGAGTGAAGTATTTCCTGCACCGTTTCAAAAAACTCGACACTCGAAAAATGTGATCGTTCCAACGAGCATCACAACTAATTCTCATGCCCAGAACATCAAGAGCATCCGCCTCCTCAATATTTACATTACCCATAAATACAGATGACAGAACACCAGAGCCAACATCACGAAGGTGTGTCAAATAACAACATTTGGTCTTGAGCGCATTGAAATCGACCCTGTTCGTGCGGCCCCACTCAACGATTTTTGTTTCAAAAGAAGTGACTTTTGCAGAGATTTGCAAGCTGCAACATGAATTCTCTCTCAGTTAAGGAGCAGAAGTTGCTGGCTCGACACAGGGTATCCTGATATACGGTACGAAACCAAATGGGGTCCTTTCACGAGCTGCTGATACTTGCGAGAAGGGAAGTACCTTGCGTGCAAAGAGTGTGGATAAGAGTGTGAAGTCAATTGGGTCGGCGCCCTTACTCTCAACTGGGATAAAGAAGACTTCTCCAGTTTTCAAACCGCCAGTGAAGTGTAGAGGTACTGGTGTGGCTTCTTCTATCAATAAAGGAAAGGGGGTAGAAACTAATGCTAACCCCTAATATAAGCAGAAGGACGTAAAGTTGCAAGCGAAGGAGGTCACATCGACAGTTCAGTCTTCTATGGAGGTTTTCCGAAAGGGAAATCACATGAAGAGAAATAGATTTGCACATATCCCACTATATACTTATTGTAGCCTAAGATGTCTTTAATGAAACGCAATAAGTCGTATCTTCCAAATAATTTTGGAACTTGAGAAATCGGGCTTCAAATATTGCCTATGTTAACGCATTCGATTCAAAATGTCCGAGAGAACAGGAGAGCCTGGGAAGCAATAATGTCTAAAGGCACTTATGTTGTGTGCGTTAATTTTATACATGAGTGGCGGGACCTACAGTTTAAAGTCGACTCCGAACAACAGATTTTTAAGAAGCTTTTCATGGCAGTTTTTACTTTCAGAGTTTTTTGCCAGAAATCTGCTGAGAGGAAGTCGCCGAAGAAATATTTTTTCGTTTTGATGTCTGACCTGGGATTCGAACCCGGGCCTTTTGTCTAATAAGCCAACACACTACCCACTAGAACTCGGCGACTTCTGGCATTTAGGTTGTGGACTGTGAAAACGAAAGAACTGTAAAGTTTGCCGTGGAAGCAATGAAGCATCTTAGTGGACTCTGGTCTGGTGCTCGATTAGAGGGAGAGGACCGCCCACTGCGTCCAATAGTAACAGTATGGATCTCACCTACAATTAGGCAGCTGAATGGCTTGATTCCAGGTGATCCCTCAATCCAACCTTCCTCTGCGCCCAGTAGAACCAGTATGGATTCCATCTTCAAATAGGCGGATGAATGGCGCATCCGAACTTATTGTTGTGACATGGATAGCTGTTTGCTCCCTGTCTGTTTTTTTTCTTTTTTTTTATAAAACCAGCACTCAGGGGATTGCCCCTACTCATGCAGTGCATTGTGCAGGTTTTAGGAAAGGTGGAAAGAGGGAAGATGCAAACGGTAAGGAAACGTGTTGCTGCTGGTGACTATAAAATGGCCAGTGTTATACCTTCACCATTAGACAGCCTACAGCAATCGTCCCCTGCAGTTTCTTACAACACTTATGTCGTGCGATTTAATTTTATACAGAAGTGGCGGGACCTACGGTTTAAAGTCGACTCCGAACGACAGATTTTTGAGAAACTTTTTCAAGAAGAGAAAAAGAAGAAATCGCCGAAAAACTCCTTTTTTTATTTTTGATGTCTGGCCTTTGACTTGAACCCTGGCTTTACGTCTAATAAGCCAGCACACAACCTACTAGACCACGGCGACCCCGTCTGCAAATAAATAGCTGCAATCTTCGGATAGCGATTGATCAGGCAGTCTAATAGTCTTTCATCTGGACATAGATGATGCTAAAAATTCAGAGCAGGTTGAAAGTGGTACAGTTTAAAATACATCACTGCGAAGCCGTCTTACACAACCTTCTAACTACCTTGCGCCACCATGAAGTTGATATCGCTGTTATGCAGAGACCTTGGCTCCTTAAGGATAGGAACTTGAGTTTGAGCGATCCTAATTATAGCATATTTTTTGCGCAGGTGACGTAGCAAACAGAATATTCCCTTTATCTGGCATCTCTGATAACGATTGTACGATTGGCTTGGAAAAATGTTTATTATTCTCGCTTCGAGCACTCGTTTACTTGATTATACAGCAGCAAACTAAGCTAAACTTTTCGGAATTATGTGATGGTAAGGATTGTACGGCATATTGCATACTTTTCGGCATTTTGAAAGCGGTTATTACTCTCGCTTAGAGCACTCATTTACTTTACTATACAGCAGCAAACAAAGCTAAGCTTTTCTTTATTCCCAAAACAAATTTCCCTTCTATCTGGCATCTTCACGAAGATAAAATGTGCTGCATTATGTGATGATAATGATTGTACAGCATATTGCATACTTTTCGGCATTTTGAAAGCGGTTATTACTCTCGTTTCGAGCACTCATTTACTTTATTAAACATCAGCAAACTAAGCAAAGCTTTCCTTTATTACCAAAACAAATTTCCCCTCTATCTGGCATCTCTGGAAGTATTAAACATATATGCTAGCGTGCATACTTTTTGGCATTTTGAAAGCGGTTATTACTCTAGCTTCGAGCACTCGTTTGCTTGAGTATGCAGCTGCAGCTTAAGCTAAACTTTTCTTTATTCCCAAAACAAATTTCCCCTTTATCTGGCATCGCTGCAATCATTAAATATGGTGTATTATGTGATGATAATGATTGTACGGCATATTGCATACTTTTCGGCATTTTGAAAGCGGTTATTACTCTCGCTTCGAGCACTCATTTACTTTAATATGCGGCAGTAAACGAAGCTAAGTTTTTCTTCATTCCCAAAACAAATTTCCCCTTTATCTGGCATCTCTGGAAGCATTAAATATGCTGCATTATGTGATGATAATGATTGTACGGCATATTGCATACTTTTCGGCTTTTTGAAAAGTGTTTATTACTCTCGCTTCGAGCACTCATTTACTTTAATATGCAGCAGCAAACTAACAGTTAAACATTCGCATACAAAAAATACGAAAAAAGGGAAAAATTCCCTCCTCGCCAACAGCAACAATGTGGCACACGCACACCCAGTGTTCGAATGCTTCTGCTATTCTACACTACTCATGCAGCTTTAGTAAGTGCATGATGCAGCAGCAGCACAGCAGCATCAAGACGAGAGTGTTTGTTTGCCGGTGCTCATCATTTGTTGTATTATTTCATATCGCATGGGTAAGAGCACCATACATACATACATACATATGTATGTAAGTATGACCTGTGTGTGTGTGTTTGAAGAATTTTAAATTGCATTTTTCCCCCGACTACACTACTTCAACAGCCATAATAATTTTAGTTTCCCAGTGTCTATTTTTTGTTTTTTTTTTTGGATTTTTTTCCCTTCATTTGCTCGACAATGTCTGTCTGGATTGAACAGAAAACTTTCATTTCATTTCATGCAACAGCACTTACATAAGCTCACATCCATAGATACATTTTGTTGCCCAGCTTTTGAGCGTTTGTGTGTGTGCGAGTGTGTGTGTGGTGGTGGCATGGTTTCAAAATCATCATTATCATGTTGTCTGTCATCATTATCGGTATTTGCATTTTGGGTCCAATTTTAACAACCCACGCATACTAATTTTAGATTTTTTTTCCACCGCCCCTCATTTGGTTGCATTTGTTTTTGTGGCTCACAAGAGTTTCTCTATGATTGTTGCAAGTGAGTGGTGAGTGTTTCAACAAACATCAGATCACATTCATAATTTTAATAAAATATTTAAAATGTTCATTTGTTGCGAATGGTTGACTGTATAGCTGGCTGGCTGGCTGGCTAGTTGCATCATTCTTGCTGGTCGATTGCATTTGAAAAACTCTGCTTTCCTCATTTATACACGCTACATCACATGCGTTGGTTTAACGATTGATTTACAACCATTTCTAGTATTTTAGTCCAGTTCATTACACTCATTTGGCTTGGGTTTATCGAAGTTTCGAACCATAATTTTTAGCATCTCCCTAGCGAACATAAAATTCCAAATATCCAGGGGAGTTATCACTGTTATTGTCGTCAATAAACCCTGAATCTATTCTGTTTTTGAAATATCAAAATTAAAGGGCTTCAATTCCCTCTAAATTATCCATTTAGGAAGCCTACAGACAACTCAAGCCATGGAGAGTTTAACATCAACAATAAACATCTTGGCAAAGCTAGCTCCGGGAAAGCAAAGCTTCCCACTAGTTTTTTAATCAATACACAACAACCCAGTTTATATTCATAAAACCCATTGTTTTCAGACAACGTCAGATGGTAACCCTATCACTCTAGAACCTGCCTTAGAGGCTTAATACCCTGCTTAGCTGTTCTATCAGCATACAATAACCCAGAGTATGTTCTTAAAAACTATTGTTTCCACACAAGAATAGATGATAACCCCCTATCATTCTAGAACTTGCCTTAGTGGCCTAATTCCCTGCTTATTTGGTCTAATTCCCTGGGTTATTTCGGCATACAATAACCCAGTATATGTTCTCAAAAACCATTGTTTCCAGGCAACGAAAGATGGTAACTCTATCATTGTAGAACCTGCCTTAGTAGCCTAATTCCCTTCTTAGCTATTCTATCAGCACACAATAACCTAGAGTATGTTCACAAAAACTATTGTTTCCACACAAGAATAGATGGTAACACTATCATTGTGGAACCTGCTTTAGTGCCCTATTTCTCAGCTTAGCTGCCCCATCAACATGCAATAACCCAGTATATTATCCCAAATACCATTCTTTCCAGACAAGGAGCCTGCCTTAGTAGCCTAATCCCAGTAACCCAGTTTGTGTCCACAAAAATTGTTTCCAGACAACGAGAGATGGTAACCCTATCATTCTAGAACCTGCCATAGTAGCCTATTTCTCTGCTTAGCTGGAAAAACTTAATAGAAACATTGTCTTCTTACGAATAAGTTGCATTAGGTGCAGCATAGATGCAACATGTTTATTGAGTCCCGGTGGGTTGACTTGCGGACATCATCGCTTTGCGAAATCATGTCATTAGGCCTTCCTAATATCAAATTTATTAGGTTCAAAAACTTGAGAGTATCTTATCGGTCTATGAAGCTGCTGAAGCCACTATGATTGCGTTTAATATGGGCCGAGTAACCTTACAAGAAGTGAACGATAATTTTATCCTTCTTCGCATTACCGCAGGTATGAGGCAATCGTCCTTGGCCAGATGTAACAATTTCGAACATTGCTTAAATGGAGTTCGACAAGATACATGGGCAATAGGAACATCCAACACCACAGCAGTGGTGCTGGAGGCTTTGTTGGACTTAAGTCAGCCAGTAAATGCCAGTGAAGACCAAAGCTTTGGAGTCTATGCTTACGTTGATGGAAGAAGTTTAGCATGAAGTTAGGTTAGAGGACGTGCACCTGTCGGTCAAGACAAACACAGTACACGGAGGTCGAAATTGACCCACTGTACATAAAAGTATGAAGCATGAAGTTCATTAGCCGGAATTCGATTGGCTGACAGCTTTCTTCTTCACTGTACCCTGGTCTGAACCAGTAGACAATAGGGTTTTGAGAAATGCAACAAAAATTAATGAAGTAATCTTGAAACTATATACCCCTCTTAAAAGGGGAACTATTTTGTGACATACGCATGGACGAAAAAGGGATCTTGTTTTTTCTTAGAATGAAAAATTGTGATCCGTTGTTAAAACTTACGGATATCTTTCAAGCGCATGTCCATATCATCAAAAGATTTACTCAATTCAACTTGGATAGAATGTACACAGAAGTGTCATTTGAACCCATGGCTCTTATGAGGTGAAATCGAAAATAGTATGGCATAGTCTGGCAACTCTGAAGTTAAAATAATGTTATCTTCTGCTGGGCCTTAGATAATGTGGGAACTTACGGTGATGAGCAAGCAGGGGAGCTTCCACGACTTTGATGGGATCAGTACCTTTCTGTAGTGTGGGGCCGGATTTTGGAAAGCTATGCTCAACGAAAGGGAAGATAGAGTGAGGCAAAGAATGTGTTAAAAGATTAAAAACTCTTGTTGGGAAAATTACAATAAAAGGAGATCCCAGTTATGGATCGGACTATCCAGGAACGACCTGAGGTTGATAACTGACAGGGCACTGTATACAGAATCATTAGAATACATTCTTTCAACCTGAGAGGGAGTAATGCCATCACAGAAGGTAGCTTTTGCCAATCAGCGAATTGTCATTATTGACTTCAAGCAGCATCCTGAAGTTTGTCAGGAGAAATTATAGCTTAGCCACTGCACCTGTGTAGGGTATGTAGGGCATACTATGTACGCCTTCAGAGGCCCTTTACCGATTTTCTTATGTGTTCGTTTTTCATTTGCTAAATTAAATATTTTCGCAATTTTATTTTAAATTGACTTCAATAATGCTTGGCATAGAATGACAAATAAAAAAAAAAACCCAAACGTTAACGAAATTCAAGTGAAATTTTCAGGGGACATTAAACGATTGTGGAAATTCTTTTTAAAAATTTAATTTCAACACATAACAACCACAATCACAATAAAAAAAATCGGAAAAAAAAGAAGGAAGAAGGAAAATTTAATCGGTAATTTAGACATTTAAAATGAAATGTGATATCCTCTTTAATTTTTATTTTCTCTCTCTCTCTCCATCTCCCTTTCCCTCAAGATTACTTTTAATTTGAAGATTCCACATAAAAAAAAGAAATCAAAATGGATTATGATTTCTAATTGAAAACAGAATTTTTCCCGCGAAGTGTTAATAGTACAGTACAGTAGATTGCAATTAAAATGATTTAAAATTTCAATTAACGTTTCCTGGAAAAAATTATTAACCCTGGAATAAATTTAGATTTCTTACTCCATTTTTTGAGGTCACCGTGGTCTAGTAGATAGTGTGTTGGTTTATTAGACGAAAGACCTGAGTTCGAATCCCAGGTCAGACATCAAAACGAAAAATTTGAAAATAATTTTTCGGTGACTTCCTCTCAGCAGATTTCTGGCAAAAACTCTGAGAGTAAAAAATTGCCATGGAATGCTTCTCACAAAATGTGTCGTTCGGAGTCGACTTTTAACTGTAGGTCCCGCCACTCATGTATAAAATTAACGCACACAACATAAGTGGTGTGAGAAGCTAGGACGTAGTACAATGGGCAATTCAACTACCGAGTACTGTACACGTCCTCTAACCTAACCTAACCTAGTCCATTTCTAAACACGTGGCTATCAAGGTAGTGGATTCTGAGGTAGTAAATTCCAAAATGGTAGATATAGCTGCCGTGAACGAGATCTCAATGAGATAGTGGATTGGTATGGCAATCATATCATGTGGGCACTGGGACACAATGAAAACTGCACGACGGATGAGTCCGATGTGTCAGATGGCGCACAATCTTTGAAATCTCCCTACTTAGGGTTTTCTTTTAAAGACCTATAAGCTAATAATAGACAACACGGTTATGGATTCCGTTCTCGTCAGATCGGCGACATTATGTACGGAAAGAACGGCGAAAAAAATCTGAACAAGGCTAGACCAATGGATGATCCGACCAGAATTGGTACAATCAACACACTCTCCGTTTAATTCTCTACTTAGTGAACCTCTTAAACGATCTTTGGGGTAATAATTCACAGCACGGTTATTGATTTGGTTCATGTCAGATCGGCGCCATTATTTACGGGAAGAACGGAGCACAAAATCGGGGTAAGGCTGTAGAAATAAATGAATCGGCCAGAAGTGGCACAATCAGTAAACTCTCCGATTAATTCTCTACTTTGAGAATCTGTTTTACGACCTTTGGGCTAATAATTCACAATACAGTTCTGGATTCCGTTCATGCCAGATGGGCGACTTCGGAATTGGACAGAACGGTGCAAAAAATTTAGCCAAGACTAGATAAATAGATGAACAGGCCAGATGTGGCGCAAATATCAAATCGCTTCTATACTTAGAGAATCTCTTTAATGACGTTTGTTTGCGTAAATAATTCACAGCACGATTATGGATTCTGTTCACGCCAGATGGGAGACTTTGCAATCGGGCAGAGCGGCTCTGAAATTCTGGCTATGGCTAAACAAATCGCAAATCCAACAGAGCATGCTTGGTATGGTGATTAAAGTAATGAGAAGACATTGTACTCATGCGAGGAGCATCTTAACGTAACGAAATTTGGTTAGATAGGAAAATAAATGCCCCAGGTCATGAGGGTATTCTCAGCGATAAGCAAGTGGGTGAGCTTGATAGATGTACTCAACCAAGTCATCGTAGTCTAAGATCGTGGTTCAAACTACAAGTCAAACATTTCGAACAAAATGAATTGTAAAGAAAATATGTCTTCGGCGAGTTCCTCTTAGCAATCTTCTGGCAAAAAAAACTCTGAGAGTAAATAAAATTGCCATGAAAACTTTACTTGAGCGTTTCTTTCCAAATATCCGCCCCCACTCTACAGAAAAGTTCTGGTATTATCAGCAGCATGGAAGCTCTCCTCCTCGCAACCTCATTTACTTTTTTAGGACCTAGAATTCTCATCTTATTTTGCCTACGTAGCTTCTTCAGATAGTTGAATACTATCATCGACTTAACTTCATTAGAGACGTACGGTCGAATGTCAGCCTTACTGACTGCAATAAGGACTACTAAGGATGAGAACATCTCTATGCAGGATATTAGTGTACTTTCTCGCCTGTCGGTTTTCATGTGATGACTTCTAAGTAGGATTATGGCAAGACTTTCATGTTACTCATATTATATGAGTAACGAAGCATAGTAGTATTCCAGGAAACTGCAGAGCAGATTAACTGGCCAAACATGGCTTAAAAGTTGTGCAAAATTAATGTCGATTGCATATTTAAATTCCTTGTTCTCGACCGTCTTAACCAAAAAATGGGGGACACTCTTCCGTTTCAAGGAAAAAAATTCAAATATTTCCAAACATACACCACACTTTACAGAACGGATTTGACCACATCAACGGCATAGGCTTCCCTCCGTGGAAGCCTATTTATCTGCTTATTGCTGAGAATTTCCGCATATCCTTGGACCCAGCTTAAAGTGATTTTATTTTGTCGATCTGCCTGATTAGGCTTCTTCAGATAGTGGACGAGTGCTCGCATAACTGCTTGACTGTTTAAGATGGATTTATCTTGAGTCTTCGCATAGACTCATGCTTTTAAGATACCCGTAAGATTTTCCAGGGGCTTCAAGTATTCAATTCGTGCTCCTGTTCCAAGTTTTGTTCTTTTTAAAGCATATGCGGGGATAAGATTACTCCACTTATTTGTGTTAGTAAGTCTTGCTGAACTCGCCGTGGTCTAGTGGGTAGTGTGTTGGCTTATTAGACCCGGGTTCGAATCGCCGGTCAGACATCAAAACGAAAAATATTTTTTCGGCGATTTCCTCTAAGCAGATTCTGGCAAAGACTCTGAGAGTAAAAATTGCCATGAAAAGCTTCTCAAAAGGTCCCGCCACTTCTGAATAAAATTAACGCACACAACATAAGCGGTGTGAGAAGCTAGGTCGTAATCCTGACTGAAGGGCTGTAATGGCCAATTATGTATCTAAGTCTTCCTGCAAAAAGTTTCCCAAAATCATAGAGTCCCATGGTTGTGTCCAGGAACTTCCTCTCAGCAGATTTCTGGCAAAGACTCTGAGAGTAAAAATTGCCATGAAAAGCTTCTCAAAAATCTGTCGTTCGGAGTCGACTTTAAACTGTAGGTCCCGCCACTCATGTATAAAATTAACGCACACAACATAAGTGGTGTGAGAAGCTAGGTCGTAATCCTGATTGAAAGGTTGTAATGGCCAATTATGTATGTAAGTCTTGCTGCAAAAAGTTTCATAAAATCATAGAGTCCCTGGTTGTGTCCAGGGCTACAGAGATGGAACTAGGGTGTTAATTAAAAAGAAGAGTCAGCAAAATTTTGTCTGGGCTTTGGAATTACAAAAAATTTAATCTTTTAAACTCATTTTTTTTTTAATGATTTTAAGAATGCCTATGTCATTATGTAACTTAACCTGATTAAATACAATTTAATGTTGATGTTGCAACTCTTTTCCATTCTCTTTCTCTCTCTCTCTCTCTCTCTCTCTTCCTTTCAGTCTGTAGTTGTTGGTATTGTTGTTAAACAAATAAACCAGAAATCCACACAAGATTGGTAACAATTTTTAACAGAAAAAAAGGGAAAGAAAAAAATCTAAAAGAAGGAGTCTAAAGAAATAAAGACAAAAGCCAGAAATAAACAAAGAGACAAGAGAGAGAGATAGAGAGAGAGAGAGAAGGAGTAAGAGTTTTGAAATCAAATATCCTTAATTCTATAATGAAAACAACAACAGTACAGTAGAGTAAAGTAAACAAACCAACAACAAATCCATTAAGTAGTTGTGTTTTCCTTTTGTTTGTTTTTGTTGTTGTTTTTGTGTTGTGTTGTGTTGTATAGAAAGGGGTTGCCAAAGGTTGTGTGTACGAAAAGCATTATAACCCCGTAGTATTTAAATTGTTTTCTTTCTCACATTTTTGTTTTTTTTTTGTTTCATTTTCATTTTGCATACGAAAGGAAAAAAGGGGTGTTAGTAACTGTGTGTGTGTGTGTGTATAAACACATACATACGTACGTACATAGATAGTTACTGAGTTAAGTAAATAGGTTTCCTTAATTTTAAGGCTGATTAATAATGCAACAACTTCAATTCAATGAAAATTTGACTTTTTCTGCTGACTTTGACTACGTGCTATAGCATTACCTGATGAGCTTTAGCCAAGGCCAAAGCCATCTACATATTTATACGGCATGATAAAAGGGCATACAAACGTATGAACAAACATTTGAAATGTCAATTTTACAAAAAGGGCCACACATACACACTCTACTTACTGCTACTGTTACTGCTACTACTCCTGCTATGGCTACTACAGCATCCCTAGGATGATGGAAAGGGCAAGTAACGGAAGTAAGACTTTTAAATATGAACTTCTCAACAATTGTAGATTCTTTTACGTTTATAATGTACAGTAAGACCCCGCTTAACGCGGTGAATACATACATACATACATAATTGGTCATTACAACTCTGCAGTTAGGATTATTGGCCTAGTTTTTTACACAACTTATGTTGTGTGCGTTAATTTTATACACGAGTGTCAGGAATCTACAGCTTAAAAACTCGACTCCGAACGACATATTTTTGAGAAACTTTTCATGGCAATTTTAATTACTCTCAGAGTTTTGGTCAAAATCTGCAGAGAAGAAATCGCCGAAGGAATACTGTTGGTGTATTTTGTTTGGATGTCTGGGCCTGGGGACTCGAACCTTGGGCATTACGTCTGAATAAGCTAGCACACTATCTACTAGACTACGACGCAGTGAATAGCCGGCGGTTAAACGAAACAACGCTAAACGAGGCAATTTAACATGTTTGCACATGTAAAAATACATTTGAAATCTTTATTCTCGACAGACTAACAAAAGATCGTTGGAAAAGATACATAACGGGTTAACCATTTCGTGGTTTCAAAAGTAAACGTAAATAAAACTTATAAAAAATATTTTTTTCATGATATTTTCTTTTCTTATTATGAAGCTTGAACGTTGACATTATGTTTGAAACACTACAACATTTAAATGACCTCTCCCTCCAAATGTTGCAAGCATTGGATTCTTTTGAGGTAATTTTCAACCACTTTTTGACACACATATTGGGTGGTATCTCAGCCATAACTTCTTGACGAATGTTGGTTTTTAAGTGCTCAAGAGTTGAAGGTTTATTTTCATAATTACGGTCTTTCGCATAGCCCCAGAAAAAACAAGGTCTAATGGTTTAAAATCGCATGATCTTGGTGGCCAGTTGCTATCGCCACGACGAGAAATTATGTGGCCTGGAAATGTCTCTTGCAATAAAGCCATATTCGCTCGAGTTGTGTGGCATGTGGCACTCTCTAGTTCAAACCCTATACGAGTGTTCTCCAGGTCATATTCTTCAATAGCAGGCAAAAAAAAAAGTTGGTTATCATATGACCATAACGCTTCGAATTGACGGTGACAGTTGTTCCATCGTCGTTTGCGAAGAAGTAACGTCCAATGACACCTTCGGATCAAAGAGCACACCAAACAGTGACTTTTTCTCTCCTCTCTTCAATTACTTAAGGAATCTCAGACCCCGATTACGAGAATTTTGTTTTATTAACATACCCATCGAGTGTGAAATGTGCTTCATCGCTGAAGAAAATTTTGTTCGAAAAATTGCCATCCACCGCCTGTTGTTCAAGTACCTAATCCAAGTATCTACAACGTTGTGAATGATCAGCTGGCTTCAGTTGTTGCATGAGCTGGGTTTTATGTGGAGTTGTAGGTGTAGATCTAAATGCTAAGTACGCCATAATGTGCCATAAGACAGTCCTAATTCCTGAGAACGATGAGGAATCGAAACATTGGAATCTTCGTCAACACTTTCACTTACAATAGCGATATTTTCAGCGGAATGAGCGAACCGATGATGCACAGGCCTTTTGAAGATTAGAAATCACTCCAGTCTCTTTATATTTCTTCACAATTTTGCCAATTGCTTGCGTAATCGAACGATTATGTAAACCATAATCTCCTCTTAAAGCATGATACGTGGCTGTGGCAGAATCACCATTTTTGTAGTAGGTTTTGATCATTTTCATGCGTTTTGTGATAGTTAAGCGATCCATTTTCGTCAATTGGACAGAGTTTTAACCGAAAAGAAAAAAATTGCTTTCACAGATGTCGAATTCCAGTCCCATACTTTTGAAACCGCGAAATGGATAGCTCAATACATAGCCATACACTGTCGTTATACTAGTATAGTGCACCGCTTTTGATAGGTGCATGGCCGTTTCATTTGCGCACATAGTATACAACAAGTACAGGGTGGCTGATATATAATGCAACAAAGTAAAGCGATATATTTTTAAAATTTTTATTTTTTTTAATTTTATTGTTCAAAAGCAAAAGAGGTTGGAAATAACATCAAATTTTAGAATCTCTTTAGATTTGTTCGAAGTGGCTACTTTTGGTACGAATTAAGGCCTTCAAACGGCCGACAAAGCCATCACAGGCTGCATGAAAGTGGCTCTGCGGTATTTTGGCCCATTCCTGGCGAAGCTTCGTCTTGAGATGATCGACACTTTGGTAATTATTAGTGAGAACCTTACTTTCCAAAATGTCTCAGGCCGAAAAGTCCAACGGATTGAGATTCGCAAATTTTGGTGGCCATTGTGTGGTAGAAATGAAGCGAGGAACCTCCTTTTTAAGCCATTGTTGGTTGACGTGTGCTGAGTGCGGTGGTGCTGAGTCCTTTTGGAATGTCCATGGTCTGCGGCCGCAATGTTTGTCTGCCCAAGACTACAATACTGTCTTTAAGACATTTTTTCGATAATATTCGGCATTTATTTTGTCCCCACGGTCGATGAATATGAGCGGGGAGCGACCATTGGTCGTTGTGGTGGCCTATGCCATTACCATCGTAGGCGTTTGAGTTCTGGTAGCCAATCGCAGGTGTAAATTTTCAGTTAACCTCTTTGGCAAGTAAATCCGATCATTTTGTTTGTTCACAAACTGCTCAATTTGGAATGACTTCTCATCGGAGAAAACCAAATTCGATAACTAGCCACTTTCGTGCATGCGAAGTAACTCCTTTGGCTCTTTCCAGTATAATTTTTTTTGTCCATCGGTGAGCTCTTGTACTTTTCGGAACTTCAATGGCTTTAGTCTGAGCTCATTTTTCAATATGTGTTGCATCCGTTCTCGCAATATGTTCAACTCACAAGCAATTTTTCTACCACTGCGGCGTGGATTTCGTTCAAATCTGGCCTTCACTTTTCGGATCATTTCTGGTGTTGTGACCGTTTTTTTTCGTCCACTTTTTGGATGCAATGCAACACTGCCAGTATCAGGGTAACGAGAAATGGTACGAGAAACAAAAAATTTATTCACATTTAAATGCTGGAGGTCTCTAACCATAGCCACCTGTGGTTTTCCAGCCTAATATAAAGCAATCACACTATCACGCTTGAATTCCAACACGAATAACTTTTTTTTCTGATGCCTGTCAATAGATTAAAATGCTTTTGTAAGCTTGTAAATAACAAAATGAACTGTCATTGGAATAAGTCTGACAGCTGTCAGACAAGCGGTTTACAAATGACAACAACCTGAAGTTGGTTGCAATTATATCAACCATCCTGTATCAATACAATGTGCGATTTAGGGGAATCCTAAAACTACCGGGTAATACTGAAACAGCGTTAAGTGGGGTAGTGTTAAGCGGGGTCTTACTGTATATGTACATACATATGTATGTACGTATGTATGTTTAACAAAAAAAAAAAGAAGATGAAGAAAATTATTGCCGTTCATCTACTTTATCTTGTTGCAAGTATGAGTATGATATTGTTGGCATGTTGTGGCATGAAAAAACCCATTTTTCGTATGTGTGTGTGTGTGTGTGTGTGTGTGACAAATTTACGACAATGTTTAAATGTGGACAGGAAAAGTGCTCACCGCAATTTGTCTAGGTATTTATGAGCCTTAAAACCCTTGCAGATACATACGCATGTACATGTAGTCGCATATTACATGTGTAAATACATATAAAATTTTATTTACTCTCCATATACATACACATATGTACACATACACATACATACATGCCATATGTAAATATAAAAATAATAATTTTTCTTTTCTTCCTTCACCACGTAAATGTAGGTGTAAATGCCTACCTGCCTTCCTACAAATGCCTGTCATAAGTTTGTATTTGAAAGTAAAACTGTGTTGCATAAGCATTTGAGTATTTGCTTTGCACACGAATTAAAGTCATAATTTGTGTTAGCATTAGTTGCTTAGAAAAATATGCCAGCATATGCAAAATATGCTGTTTAAATAAATTTTATTTTAAAGGAATACCTTTGAACGCCTGTACGATGAGTGTGGTAAGCATTTAAAGGAAATTAAAAATATTTCATAATAATTGGCGCCGAGTTGTTGCACAAAAGTGAATGCGAACAATGAATTTTGTATTCTGTACCTAATACATACATAATTGGCCATTACAACCCTTCAGTCAGGATTACGACCTAGCTTCTCACACCACTTATGTTGTGTGCGTTAATTTTATACCGAAGTGGCAGGGACCTACAGTTTAAAGTCGACTCCGAACGACAGATTTTTGAGAAGCTTTTCATGGCAATTTTTACTGTCAGAGTCTTTGCCAGAAATCTGCTGAGAGGAAGTCGCCGAAGAAATATTTTTCGTTTTGATGTCAGACCTGGGATACGAACCCAGGTCTTTTGTCTAATAAGCCAACACACTACCCACTAGACAACGGCGACTTCTGTACCTAATACAAAACCTAAATTTAAAGAAATTTTCATAAATTTTCTTCAGCGATGAAGCACATTTCACACTCGGTGGGTATGTTAATAAATAAAATTTTCGTATTTGGGGGTTCCACGAATCCTCAAGTAATTGAAGAATCTAACATTACACCCAGAAAAAGTCACTGTTTAATATGCTCTTTGATCCGAAAGTGTGATTGGACGTTACTTCTTCGAAAACGACGATGGAGCGACTGTTATGGTCATATGATTATCGACTTTTATGCCTGCTATTAAAGACTACGACTTGGACGGTCCCACAAGCCACACAACCCGAGCGAATATGGCTTTATTGCAAGAGACATTTCCTGGGCGCGTAATTTCTCGTCCTGGTGATATCAACTGGCCACCAAGATCATGCGATTTGACACCATTAGATCTTTTTTGTGGGGCTACGCGTGTTTATGCAGATAAAACTTCAACTGTTAAGTATCTCATCAAGTTATGGCTGAGATACCGCCCAATATGTGTGTCAAAAAGTGGTCGAAAGTTACCTCAAAAGAATCAATGCTTGCAACAATTCGCGGGGTGGCCATTTAAATGATGTAGTGTTTCACACATAATGTCAAGGTTCAAACTTTACAATAAAAAAAAGAAATATCATGAAAAAATATTTCATATGTGCTTTACGTTTACTTTTGACACCACAAAGTGGTTAACCCGATACGTAGAGAAAATAGATTGACGCAGAGCTGCAAACAGCAAATACTCGTAGAATGATGCCAGACAAACATCTAACGATAGAACTCAGAGTAAAAGAATGGTTGAGGCTTTAAACTTTCAAAGTTCTGAAGAAGAAAATGACTAAGAAGCTCCCTCTCCATACAGAAATATGTTGTCAGTAGGTTTAGGTTAGAGGACGTGTACTTGCCAATTCATATAAGTACAGTACCCGGAGGTCCGGTTGACCCATTGTACAATGTCCTAAAGGAGAGGGGATAATATGGGAGATAGGGAAAAACGAGAGGAAACAAAGGAATTACACAAGACTAACAAAACACACAAGAGAGCGCGACTACACTATTGAAGCCCTAGAAATTCTCAAACAGCTTAAACTGATAATAAATCTAAGGAGAGTCTTTATGTCAACTCTCGGCACAGAATTCAACCCCTCAAAGGAACCCTGCCAAGATTCTTCATTCTCAATCTACTAATAGCTGGACAATTACAGAGGTGGTAATCGATAGTCTCCAACTCCTTCTCATCGCAAACATATCCTGTAATAGTCCAACTGGAATCTGTTCCAGATCCTTGTAAGAGATCAAATCTCGTAGCGCCTCGTAATAAATCCAAAGAGAGCGCGACTACACTATTGAAGCCCTAGCACTTCTCAACCAGCTCAAACTAATAATAAATCTATGGAGAGCCTTTATGTCAGCTCACGACACAGAATTCAAACCCTCCAAGGAGACCCTGCCAAATATCTTCAACCTCAATCTAGTAAGGGCTAAACAGTTACAGAGGAGGTGTTCCTGTTCTAGATCCTTGTCAGCGATCAAATCCCGCATCGCCTCGTAATAAATCTAATAATTAAACTTAAGCTGGCCTTATCCAAGTCCAGGAACTAATTTGTTCTTATCCTGTCTACAGCAGGCCATAGTAACGTAGAAATATATCAACCCGATCCATTCAGCCAAGGCCTTCGCTCTTATCCCCTGACCCATCCACTGATGAAGTCTTAAAGGCGGCAGATTGGGAAATAAGGACCAACCGTAACTTAGCCCTCAGAAAGTGAAGCCCTCAGAACAAGCAATCATGAATTTGAAGCAATTCTAAATTTGGCTCTTACTAAGCAGCTCTTGGAACAATAGGCAAACATAGCAGCTTTCATACTACACTCAGCAATCTTCTGGATTTAGCACTGTTATGGACATGATAAGGATTTAAGCTCATTATCCTTGATACCAATGGATTATATAGTGCTTTATAACCATATTACAGGGTGCTTAGGTACTTCTACATCAAGCAGAGAGTACTGAGGCAGGAAATTATAGCTTAAAAACGAGTTGTACGGTTGAAATCGCCGTAGGTAGTGTGTTGACTTATTAGACGTAAAGCCAGGGTTCGAGCCCCAGGCCAGACATCAAAATCAAATACAAAAAGTATTTCTTCGGCGATTTCCTCTCAGCAGATTTCCGGCAAAAACTCGGAAAGTAAATAAAGTTGCCATGAAAAGTTTCTCAAAAAAAAAATCTGCCGTTCGGAGTCGGCTTTAAACTGTAGGCCCTGCTAGTTATAGATAAAATTAATGCACACAACATAAGTGGTGTGAGAAACTAGATTAATAATCCAGACTGAACGGTTGTAGTGACCAATTATGTATGTTTGTTGTATTATTTTGACATCCACAACATTTTAGTGTCCAGGCAGAATATTTTACTCTGTTCCCTAGGCTGCTATAAATATCCTTACGAACTTACTTACTTAACTGGCCATTAACAATCCGATTAAGTGATTTCGCATTGCCTTAACACATACTTCCAGGGGACTTTGCTTCTTGTGGGTCTATCGATGATGAAGATGATCTGGTTCTTCCAACGCAAACAAGGACGTCCTCTTCACCGACTTCCGGAGATCCCCTCATTGAATACCTATCTCACTGGAGCATTCTCCGCCATTACATTACGAACAATATGGCAGAGCAAGCGAGGTTTTCAGCCCTGGCCTCACGTCTAATAAGCTAAGTCATCTACCTACTAGACTACATCGAGTGCAACCCTGTTGGTAAATAAAGCGTGAGAATCCGCGGAACTAATTCCACTCCATTGCTATCATAATATGTCTAGAGACTGCTATCTTCTTCGCCTCGTTACTGGCCACTACCCTCTAGGATATATAACCTTTGACTAAACGAGCCCATACACGATTTCATCAGAGGCTGCAAGTCGGAGGAAAAGGAAGACTCCACTTTTCTCTTAACATTCCATTATCCTGTGCTGAACTCAAACCTCTCTTGTCTGCTTTGTTATAAGGCTCAGAAACGTGGATATTTTGTGAAAGCCCGTAATGCCAGTGTAGCGAGTGTTCAAGAGTACAATGCTTAAATGCATTTGAATACAAAATAAAGTAATTCAGATTCGAATCCTGGAATAATCAAACAATTTTTATCATAGGCTTTAAACCTCATTGCCTCCAAATGCCTGAGGTCTTGTGAGAGGATAAAAGGAACAGACAGCATCATTTTTCTGAATGGAAAGGATCGAGAATCCATGGTTCAAACCCCAGTGTAGATATTTCGATCAGAACCGTATATGGGAAAATGTTTCTTAGGCGACTTCCTCTCAGCAAATTTCTGTCAGAAACCCTGAAGATATTCTTTGTAAACCCTTCATATATTGTTCTTCAAAATTTTTATTTTAACTTTACTATTAAAGGCCTATTGATTGCGCACCGTTCTTCTTTCGCTTAAGCTTTTTTACGTTTTAAACTTTCTTGTTCTCTTCCCGTCTCCCCCTCTGGCTTTACTTATTGCCGCTGACTTCTTTAAGTTGATTTTCAATTTGTAAACGAAAAAAAAAAGGAAAAAAATGGAAAACTTTTTACGCTGCGATGTTAAATGACCTGCTGCTACACGCAACAAATATCCTCACTTTCCTTTTTCCTTTCTACATTTGTATGTGCTCATATAAGGATATGCGTGCATATGTGTATGAGGTTGAAGTGTATGTGGATTGAAGTGTACAAATGAGATTCATACTCTGCTATATGCCAACCATAAAGGCTTAAGTGTTTCAAGAGCGTGTGTGTATTTCTATTGTACGTGGTGTGTGTAGCAGGTAAGTTTGATTGTAGAAAAAAAAAGAAAAAATTTTTCAAATTCGAGAAACAGTAGGGAGGTTCATAGCAAAGCAAAAACAAAATCCTCTGAACCCTATTAACAATTGCCTGTTGACGAAGAGAATAAAGTTAAAGTGGAATTGATTTTACGTCGTATATAAGTCATGTCATGTTTAGTTTTACACTGGTTAACAATGATGTGATACTGCTGACACTTTCAAAAGTTGCTTTTAAACAGAGACTATGACCGAGTCTTGCTGTCTGTCACTCTCCTTATTAACAACTAAGTCAAGTTAGAAATACAAAGATATGCTAAGACAAACACCGCAACCATGCAGTTTCTACAATGACAGGGTTGCCATCTATTGTTGGCAGTAAATCTATTTTGTCGATGTATTGACTGTGTTGTTAAGGAGAACTTTGCTTATTAGTTCCTTGTCGCCATTAGATGACGGTTTTATGGCTAGGATTTTTGTTGTACTGTAAAGTTCGACTTGTTTGATGTGATTTAAGATGCAAATGCTTTTTGGCTGGAAGAAAATAAGAGGCATAATTGAATTGGTTTCTGGGGTGCAAACAAAATAGTCGATGCCCTTGTTTCATTTGGCTCACTCTAGGGCTGCTCAGAAAGAATTAATGAGATGGAACAAAGACTTTAGAATTCTAGTAGCTATATGGCTTTGGTAACGACTAATATCATCATCTTAATACGCATACATCATCATCAAATTGTTCATACATACATAATTCGTCATTCCTACCCTTCAGTCAGGATTACGATTTACATAGCTTCTCACCCCACTCACAACAGACTCATACTTCATCATCATCATGCTCATACATTCTTATCATACTCATACATCATCTTCATACATCATTATAGGTTAGGTTATGTTAGGTTGGAGGACGTGTACCTGTACAGTACCCTAAAGGAGCGAAAAGAATGAAGGGAGGGTATGTAGGAGATAGGGCGAGTGGGAAACGGAGGAATTACACAGACCAGACACAACAGAAAGGTTGGGAGAGCGCAACTACACTGATGAAGTCCTAACACCTCTCAACCAGCCTATGCCACTAAATGAATCTGCGGAGAGCCTTGAGGTCGGATCTTGACACTGAATTCATGCTTTCAAAGAAGGCACTGCCAAGAGTCCTCAAACTCAATCAACCAAGGGCTGGGCAGTTACAGAGGAGATGTTCGATGGTCTCCAACTCCTCCTCATCGCAACATGGCCTGCAAAAGCCGGCTGGGATCTGTTCCAGATCCTCGTCAGCGACCTAATCTCAGAGTGCCTCATAATAAAACCGACAAACAACCTTAAGATAGCCTTATTCAAGCCCAGCAGCCAACATGTTCTCCTGCTGCCTACAGCAGGCCATAGCCACCTAGAGATAAAACAATCCGATTCGTCCCCACAGCACTTCTGCTGCTTGTCCATGACCCTTCCATTGATGAGGCCATGGAGGTAGCAGACTGAAAGCCCCTTGAAAGCGAACTTAGCCAAGCGAAGGCATCCGCCGTCTCATTGTCAAGTATTCCGCTATGACACGGAACCCAGCATAGATGGATACGGTCTGGTCTAAAAGTCCTCAACGACTCCATGCACTCGCGAACAAGCCGTGATTTGCACCAGACCGATCCAATGGCCCTAAGGGCAGCCTAACTGTCAACAAAGATCATGTAGGATTCGGAATCCGAAGCTGGGCCAGCGGTTACGGCCTTCCAGATTGCGAAAATCTCTGCCTTAAAAACGCTGCAGTCGTCATTCAATCTGAAGTGGAGTTCAAGACCGAGTTCCCTACTCATACATCATCTTCATACATCTTATACTCAAACGTCATCATCATACTTATACACGCTACGGGGAAACAGGCAATTAGTTTATTCAGGGCATATTGTGGAATAAATCTCTGAGCGATATACTATTTACTCTGGCCGATCCTTGGCAAAAGTATTCAATGATGTCTTGAACTCTCTGTTGAGCACCAGTATCCAGACTTTACTGAGGTTTATGCTGTAATTAAGCTGGCTTAGTGATCTATATCCATAATTGCACAGCTGGTTTCCCCTTTTTTTCAACTTCTCCATGTCTTCTACCTCTTACTCTAAAACTTTTTGTTAGACGAAGACAATAGGTCGACCGATATCCAAGTGAATGGCCTACTCTTTCTCACAAGGTCGCAGTATCTGACCTTTCTATGATATTATCAGCAATGAATCGTTTTTCCGCTACTCATGCAATTTTGAGTATGAGTGAATCAACCGAATTGAAATTCAACTACTCTGATTCATTCGCACTCGTTGCAATGAGTATGCGTACAACGTACTCACAACATTCGAAATATGTTTGCTTCATACGCCTACTCATTCTGATTCATAAATTTAGAAAAATACTTATAATACTTATAAGTGATTCGAATCATTGATCAAAATGTACAGCCTTTGTTGTTGCATATACAAACAAAGAAGAAAAGAAAGACAAAGACAACAAGCAAAGCATACAGACAATCTTCTTGTGAGTATTGCATTGATCGTACGCGAATCATACTTATTTTGCGCTTCGTGTAAATGTTAAGTAGAGACGAGTCGAAGTCAATAACATCGTGCGTATTGTTGAATAAGAGTACAGCGAGTACTTCCAACTTTGAGTATCATATTAAAATAAGTATGAATGCGTATAAGTATTAAAAATTATAAGTATGACTCGAATCTACTCATCGTTTTGAATACTCGTTGCTGATCTCTGCTGGGGAGTCAAAAGAGAGAATGATTTGGAAAGGAAATAAAGCAGTTGTAATTAAGAAATTGTTGGTTTTGAGTTGCATTTGAACCTGGGATGCCTGAGTCCCGAGTCTTGAAGCTTAACTACTGCAGAAAAGTTGTGCGATTAATTGTAGGCGGTGGATACAAATTGTTGTGGCAACACTTACAAACATGGTTGAAGAGAACTTTAAGCTTTCGTGCAACCCTAATATCTTCAATATCTCTATTTAAATATTTGAATTTATTGTAGATGTATGTACATATGCATGTGTAGGTGTTTATGTATGTATGTATGTAAGTATTTACCTATGAATATGCATACGTATGTATATGTGCGTTGGGTATAAAGTCGTAAATGCAAATGTAAACATGTGTTCACACGTGAGTAACGATTTAAGGGGTTTTTGGGGGTTGAAAGTTCTCATTGCTCTCTAAAAAAGTTGATAAGCAAAGTGATATTGATAAAATCGTTGCCACAAGAAAATATATAAAAAAATCAGTTACGGAAACTTTGGCCAGGAACAGGACGACTGTATGATACTTTACGTATTGAATACAATAACAGATGGCAATCCTATCAGTCTAGAACTTGATACAATTGATCAAAGATTAGTGTAATGGAATGGAATCAAAGCATGGGGGTCAAATATGGTGTTGAAGATACTTTGTAGGTAATAAAAAACGGAGATTAAAAGCGTTTACCTACAAGATGGTCATTTCAGATTGAGCTCTAGTGGAAGTGAAACCATTTCCATCTAGGTTTTCGAATTTGAAAATTAGAATGCTGCAAGACTTTTAAAAATATTGCAACCGGACATTCTTCCGAACTCTGGTGCCAGACAGGATAATTTCAGATAATGTCTGTGATGGCCTGGGAAATGCTGTTTTCAATCTGGAGATTTCTTTACTACCGTATCCAATATACGGTTACAGAATCCGCTGTTTGCAGGAAATGTTGTATGGCAGGCCTATTCTAATGATGCTGCCTGTTACAAGAGATCAATCGGTTGCTCAGCTCGAAAAAGTTGGTAAATGAAACTAAAGGGAAACAAAACACAAAATTGTGAGACTTTGAAGGAATGAAAATCAATTCAAAAAAGATTTAAGAAAACTAGGGTTTTTTTAAGTTAAGGGGTCTGGGTCTGCCAAAAGCTCCCAACAGAGAGCTCCCAACATTGACAGTTAATAACCGTCATCTTTTCGTGGTCATTCAGTCTGCCCAAGGTGATATGAAAAACCTTGGACGATAATAGACAACAACGAAGGAACTCTGGGGACCCTGATTTTTCTCGAAAAATCATCTTCTAAAATGAGTTCCATTTCCAGATGAACACAACACTAATTATCATGAGCTCCAAGAGCGGCCAATGCATGACGAAAAAGTCATTGTCTGGTGTGGATGTGAGTGGTGCGGACATGCATCCGCTGAAAGAACTCTGGAGACCCTGATTTTCCTTGAAAAATCATCTTCAGAAATGAGGTCCGTTTCCAGAGGAAAGAGTACCAACAAGATTAATTCTCATGGGATCCAAGAGCGGCCAATGCATGCCGAAAAAGTCATTGTCTATTGTGGATGTGAGTGAAAAAGCTAGGCCTTCATCCTGACTGTAGGTTTGTAATGGAAGTTACTCAGCTTGTCAACGATTGTGCTGTGTACAGCCATAAATACCAATTTCTTTTGGCCTGAATTGAATGAAATGTTGGTCTCAACAGGAGGTCACTATGTCGTCATACAGCTCATGCTTCATTATATATTCTCTGCAAGCGATTTAAGGTGAATGTTTATCTCACGTGGAGGTGATTTAAACTAACTAACGAGACCGTGAGATGTAACCCCTTTAGACTTTTCCTTGTAACATACATAACATAATTGGTCATTACAACCCTTTAGTCAGGATTACGACCTAGCTTCTCACACCATTTATGTTGTGAGTGATAATTTTATACATTAGTGGTGGGACCTACGGTTTTTTAAAGTCTACTCCGGATTTTTGAGAAGCTTATCATGGTAATAGAGTTTTTGCCAGAAATCTGCTGATCGTTTTGATGTTTGACCTAGGATTCAAAGTCGGGCCTTAGGTCTAATCAGCCAAAACACTACCTACTAGACTACGGCGACTTCTTTTCCTTGTAAAGTTTTTTTAAATAACAAGAGCATGCGAATGAGCCAAATTCAGCCTGATTTATCTGCCAGAGTCACGAAAAATTTGACATTTCAGATGCACTCCATCCAAAGAAGCTGTTGCTGATCTTATAACGAAATCACAAACCAGGGTGATACTTATAGCGCACGCCATCAAACACATTCAGTTTGATTTATCTGCCAGAGTCACGAAAAATTTGACATTTCAGACAACCCCTAGCCAGAGAAACCTTGGCAGGCATTAAAACAATGTGATATTCCACACATAAGAACATCAATTGGTCTTTCAAACAAATAAGAAATTTAAATTTCAGTTCGAATTGTTTTTTTAAAGTAGGGAGTGTTTATACTTGCAACGATTACATGATCATCACAGATTGGCCCTCATTGGAACTATTGGTTAGTTCCTTGTCTATCATACATCAAATGGAGGGAAGGACTTTTTCTAAATTTACTAAAGAGAGAGAGAGAGAGAGAGATTTTTCACAATTTCGTTTTGATGTCTGACCTAAAGTTTGAACCCTGACCTTACGTCTAATAAGTCGACAGAGTACCTCCTAGACTGCGGTTCTGTCATGGCGTTCGATTTGGGGAGGATTCTCTGGCTAGTCGAATGTTTGATGCAACGATCTGTGGAAGTCGAAGAGGACGACTTTGGTTGCATTGGAAGGATCAAATCGAGAAAGCCGTCATTAATTAGTGAGACTATCTTTAAGTACATACATACATACATACATAATTGGCCATTACAATCTTTCAGCCAGGATTACGACCTAGCTTCTCACACCACTTATGTTGTGTGCGTTAATTTTATACAAGAGTGGCGGGACCTACAGTTTAAAGACGAATCCGAACGACAGATTTTTGAGAAGCATTTCATGGCAATTTTTACTCTCAGAGTCTTTGCCAGAAATCTGCTGAGAGGAAGTCACCGAAGAAATATTTTTCGTTTTGATGTCTGACCTGGGATTCGAACCCGGGCCTTTTGTCTAATAAGCCAACACACTACCCACTAGACCACGGTGACTTCACATCTTTAAGTAACATTTACTTAATTGGTCATTAACAAACCAATTAACAGACTTCGGCCTGCCGTAACACATCCTTCCAGGCGCCTCTGTTTCTAGGGCCCTTACGTCAGTTGGTCTCACTTCCTCGATTTGGTACTTCCAATGCAACCAAAGTCGTCCTCTTCGACTTCCGCAGATCCCCGCATCAAATACCCGTTTCGTCGGAGAATCCTCCCCAATTCGAACACCATAATAAAACCATTGCAGTCCCGTAGTGCAGAAGGTAGTGTGTCGGCTGATTAGACGTAAGGCCGGGGTTCAAATGCCAGGTCAGACATCAAAACGAAATTGTGAAAAAATATTTCTTCGGTGACTTCCTCTCAGCAGATTTTTGAGAAAAACATTGTGAGTGAATAAAATTGCCATGAAAAGCTTCTCAAAAATCTGTCGTTCGGAGTCGACTTTAAACTGTAGGTCTCGCCACTCCGGTATAAAATTAAGGCACACAACATAACTGGTGTGAGAAGCTAGCTTGTAATTCTGACTGAAGGGTTGTAATGACCAATTATGTCTGTTGCAGAGCCATTAGGTTAGGTTAGGTCGTAGTGGTAGCTCTGATATCACAAAGCTCACTTGAGCACGCATGGCGGCCCGTTGTGATGCCACGGGTGAATCGCAGTCCCTGTACTAACCAAGTTCCGCCAAATCAGGGAAAGGAAGAAGTTGATTAGCGCAAGGGCTGCACAACAAAAGCACGACTACCTTGTACTGGAAAACTAGCCAGAAAATTTGATGAACGAAGCTATATCGTGGATATCAATAGATGATAGCTCCGTTGAGCTAACAATATACACCTAGCAAGAGACGGGCACTGGCAAAGAAAGTGAATAACGCTTTCCTCTTCCTCAGTGCAGCTGCATTCATGGCAGAAGTCGTTAAAAGGGAGTCTCATTCTCTCGGCGTTCCTACCCATGATGCAATGACCCGTAAGCACTGCCACTACAGTCAAGATGACATCACGACCGAGACTAAGTAATCGGTTGGTACGCCTTCCATCCATCCTGGCCCAGGTAAGTCTAGCGATGGAGCAGGACTCCTCATTGACCCAGGATAGGAAGTTCCGCGCAATGGTCAACTTGACCGAGGCAAGTGGCATACCCATCTTAACAGAAGAGGATTCCGGAAGAAGCGCACCAGCTCTGGCGAGCTCGTTGGCCCTACAGTTTCCCGAAATATCACTGTGTCCGGGGACCCACACCAGAGAGACACCGGTGAAGCGCCCCGAGACTAGGTCGAGACAGCGGCGACATTCCCTAACGATCCTAGAGTTGCAGAGCCATTGCACCCGCTAAATGTAAAGACGCTGCACAACGTCCATGGTTGGACATCGGATGTGGAAATCATCGCCAACTTGCACTGGCCGGAAGATCTTACGTTGGACTTTTCTCTCGAATATTCTCAAGGCTGTTGCATCAGTGCTTAATAGGGTACATGCAAGTAGCAGTTGAAACTCAATAGATTGCTGTAGTGATGGTAGGTGAAGAAAAACAAAAAACATGAAAATAAACTCGACAGAGAACTTCCACTGCCTTGTTGCCACTTGCTGGATTATACGGCCACTACTGGCTGCCATTTCTACTGGCTTCAACAGCATGTTGTAAATACCAACACAACAAAATATTATCTATTCCAAACACACACACACACATTGCTATTGAGTGTATGCGTGTGTGTGCCTTTGTAAAAAAAATCTTTATTTTACAAACAGAAGTGAGAGTGAGTGAGTAAATACGTTGCTGTGTGTGTGTGTGTGTACACGTAAAGGTATTTTGTAACTTTAAGTGTTTCTCTAGATCTGTGTGTTTTTTTTTTTTTTTTTTTTGTCTTGAGCCGGAGGTGGTAAATCTTCTGAAGATACTTTTGTTCCAACAAAAGCATGCACGATTCACCATCCTTGGTGCCTACGTACTAAAACCCACCCCCTACACACACATCAACCACTCTCCCCCCGCGGGACTGCCGTAAGGTATTACTTCGCGGGAGGCTGGTTAGCTCGAAAGCTTTATCACATCATCTCAAATTTCGTCTTCGTTCCTCCAACCTTCGGAGTACTATCATTACTTCGGCCATTTTCTGGCTGTATTGGCTCCATAGCGTCCTAGAATTCAACAGCTCCTCCATGAGCCGGTTTGGTCCTAATCTAGTTTCTCCGGGCCATCTAAACCTGGGGCAGCATGTTAGAACATGCTCCGCATCTTCCTCTTCGTCTACACAGTTTGGGCATATAGGGGAAGTATCATGTCCAAATCTGTGCAGGTACTTCCTAAAACATCCATGACCAGTTAGGAACTGGGTCACGTAATAATTCAGCTCGCAATGATTATTCTCCATCCAAGGGGTTATAGAAGGGACAAGCTGAAATGTCCATCTTCCCTTTAAACTGCTCTCCCATCGTGACTGCCATTTGTGCATGGAAGTCATTCTTTCCTCCGCTTTTATAGCCGCTGTCCGTCCTGGACTCTCAAGACGACGGAAGTATATGCGCCTCATCTCATCCGCCAATATGTCTATTGGTATTGTCTTTGCCAATACCAATACCGCTTCATCAGACACTGTCCTGAAGCCACTTATCCGTCTAATCGCGCTTAGACGATACACCGAGGACAGTATTCTCCTTGTCGACCCCACCGAGAGTGTCTCCGACCATATGGGGCAAGCATATAGCATTATCGACGTAACTACCGCTGAAATTATCCTCCTCTTGAATGGACCTGGTCCTCCAATATTTGGCATCATCCTCGCCAGTGCTCCCTGCGTTACAGATGCCTTTTCGCCGATGTATTTTACGTGCTCCTTGAAGTTCAACCTGTCGTCAATAATCACTCCCAGGTATTTTATTGCCCTCTTTGATTCGATCTCTGTGCCTCCAACGGTCACTTTCATCTTCTCCACTATCTTCCGGCCGCTTATCAAAACGGCTTCCGTTTTATGTGCAGCAAGTGTCAAACCTGCCTCATCCAGCCATGCACCAACATTTCGAATTGCTGTGTTAGTTTTCTCCTCTATATCCTGTACCGTCTTAGCTACCGAGACTATGGCAATGTCATCTGCAAAGCCTACAATTGTAGTCCCGTTTGGCAATCGCAGTCGAAGTACTCCATCATACATTATGTTCCATAGTAGTGGGCCAAGTACAGAGCCCTGCGGGACACCCGCCGTCACTACGTATTCCTGCTCTCCTTCATCCGTTAGATATATTACCTTCCTGTCCTGAAAGTAATTGTTCAGAATCTCCATTAAGTATGGCGGCGTGCCCATGTTAAAGAGGGCTCTCATAATCCGCCCCCAATTCGCTGAGTTGAACGCGTTTTTAACGTCAAGTGTGACTACCGCGCAGTATTCCTTGGTGCCAAATCTCCATCTTTCGCCCTCTATTGCATCTCTTGCAATGTCGACTACCCTCCTGATCGCGTCAACAGTGGACCGTCCTTTCCTAAATCCGTATTGCAGGTCCGAGAGAGCTCCTCCTGCCTCGGCACGCGTCAGTAGCCGGTTGTATATTATCCTCTCCAGTATTTTTCCCATTGTGTCAAGTAGACAGATGGGCCGATATGACGATGGTTCCCCTGGTGGTTTACCAGGTTTTGGAATGAGAACCAATTTCTGCTTCTTCCATCTACGTGGAAAAACACCCTCGACGAAGCACTTGTGGAACACCTTGGCGAACATTTCGGGTCTGAACCGGATAGCCGCCTTAAGTGCCCTATTCGGGATTCCATCTGGCCCCGGTGTTTTCCTATCTCCTATTCCATTGCATGCTGCGAGAACCTCCTCTCTTGTTACCTCAGGGATTGTATGATCGGCATCCGTATCCCTGCTTATAAAAGTGTAGGGCTGGCCTCGTGGGAATAATGTACTAATGATTCCCCGTAGCAAAACTGGACAGCCTAGTTTAGGCTGTTGCTGAGCGCCGATTCTCTTGCAAACGACTCTATAAGCCGTCCCAAAAGGATTTATGTCAGCTTCTTGGCATATCCGCTGAAAGGATAGTTTCTTGCTCCTTTTAATGGCTCTTCTAAGTTGATGCCTAAGATCCTCATACGAAGCCCGTTCGGCTTCCCCTGTCGCTCTTCCTCTAGTACGCTGGGCCCTTCTTCTCGCCCTAAAGCATGCCGACCGCAGATTCCGAATTTCGTCATTCCACCAGTAGCAGGGGGAGCGTCCCCTACACACAGTCCTCCTAGGCATTGCAGCATCACATGCAGTGTTGAGCATTTCGCATATATCGCTCACTAATTCCTCGGCCGTGCTGCCAGTCGTATGAAAAGACGACAACAGCAATCTATACGTCTCCTCGTCAAAGCGGGTGTCCTTCCATTTAGGTCCCGTAAATTTCGCCAATCCATCTCCTCTCGTGTTGCGCCCAGTAACCGTCATCACGATTGCCTGATGGTCACTATTCGTGAAGTCCTCAGTTAGTTTCCACGCGGTCCGCGAAACAAGACTATTGCTCACAAACGATAAATCTATCATCGAGCTCGATCCAGCTCTCCTAAATGTGCTTCCTCTTCCATCATTCATCAGCGCCACAGGAAGGGAAGCGACCGTTTCCAAGAGGCAGCGACCCCTGGTGTTAGTATATCTACTACCCCATTCGGTCGCCCAAGCATTGAAATCTCCTGCAATAATGACGGGAGTATTCAGGCGCACGTGAGACGCCATCCTGTCCAGCATATGTTGGAACTCCTCCATTGACCATCTCGGGGGGGCGTAACAGCTATAGACGAAAACTCCCTTTATCCTGGCCATAACGAAACCAATGTCCGACGCATAGGTTTGCTGGAAGGGTAATGAACCACAGATCCATATAGCCGCAGTACTAGATCCGTCCGTGATCCAAGTACTATTTTTCGGTACCCTATAAGGTTCGCTTATGATGGCGACATCAATTTTCTCCTCCTTTACCCTCTGGACCAATAGGTCCTGGGCTGCTTCACAGTGGTTCAGATTAATTTGTATTAACCTCATCTCCTAGAACGTGATCTAAGTGCGCTCAAAAATTGTGGGCACTTTCCGCTCCCCGCGATATGGTTGGCAGATTTCGGGTCGCCCACTTTGCAGAACATGCAAAGAGGTTCGCCCTTGCAATTTTTCGCAATATGCCCCTCCTGTCCGCACCTACGGCAAGTTCGCGAGCGGTCAATCTTACTTGTGCACTGACGGGCCATATGTCCGAACTGCAAGCACCGGAAGCATTTCGTCGGAATGTTCCTCTCGCGAATTCTGCATATGACCCAGCCGATCCTAATTCTTCCTTCCTTTAGGAGAATCGTTGCAGCGTCTGCGTTAAGGCTTACTACGGCAGTTTGCGTCCCACCATACGCCTTCCTGAGGCCAACTATGTCGGTCTTACCGAAGCCCTCAATACCTGGAACGTTCATAATCGCGTTATATACGTCCTCCTTCTCCGTTATTTCATCGATATCCTTTATCTCAACCGTCCTCCTCTCCTTTAGAGTGCGGACAGACGCGCATTCACCTAGGAGCTCTCCAATGGCCCCTCTAAAGTCATCCGTTCGCTCACCGTTTTTGCCGAGCTGAAGTAATAGCTCGCCTTTGACGGTCCTCCGGATTTTCGTCACGTTTTCACCTAATTTACAGAGTTTAGGGTCCGTTTTAACCCTCCTTAAAATGTCAGCATACGATGTGTCATCCTTCGCTGCTATCATGATTGCGTCGGGCTTCGTTTTCCTCTCCTTAGGTTTCTTGCCCTTCCTTTTCTTCTTAGTGACTTTTTGCCACTCTGATTCTCCAGTTGTCTTCTCCGCGTTAACCTGCCTATCCAAAGTCGTCGTAGTATTTCCCCGCGGCTGGACTTTTGGGGCAGGATTTGGAGTTCTCCTCTTTGCTTGGGGAATCTCGACAGCCTCCTCTTGTCTCCTCTTCCCCTCATTGTTCCTCATCCAAGGCGAAGTTTGTGTAGCAGAACTGCTGCAACTCTTCTCGCTGGTTGTCTGCCCCCTTAACTCGCCTGCGTACAGGTCGTATAGGGTCTTAATGGAGTCGATCGCATCCCTCATCGGTTGGTGGATTGATCTTCTTTTTCCATCCTCCATCATTTCGATTAAACTTCTAATTTGGTCCCCGAGTTGACCAAAAACCCCGCTAGCCGACGGGTTGCTTCGCGTTGGTTCCAGCTCCGATCCCACCAATCCTGAAGATTCTCCATTCACTGGGGATCTCGGAGTTCTCGTACTCTGACCGAATGGGTTCGTTTCCCGATTTCGCACTGGAGATCTCAGAATTCTTGAGCTCTGCCCGAAAGCGTTCAGCTCCAGAGTATTCATATCATTCGTTTTATTACTAGATTTGTTTCTGTTATTAATCATTTTGTTTTATTTGGGCCCCAACTCTCGGCCGCTATCCTAATCCATCGTTGTAGTCGTCACAAAAGACCCCGTGGTTATCTATGCATAAGCAGGGAGGCCACGCAAGGGTTGACACGTAACCTCATGGGAATACGTGTTCAGAGCCAGGTCGACATAAGCCAGGGATTAACATCTGGTCCTACAACACCAACTTAACGGTGATAAATCAGGAACGTACCGACAGATTTGCCATAATTTTAACGGGGCGGAGGCAATAACAGCATTAGCCCGACAGCCATTTCAGCCAGCTTTCACACCGCCTACTAAAGTGCCGGAATACTGTTATTGTCAGCCTAAATCGCCAATTCACATACATCTTCCGGTATACCATAATTAGAACCTTACCGGGCTCAGTTCTAATGCCCCAATCAAGGGCGCCGTATTCGCCACTTCGTTGAAACTGAGGGAACCACGGAGGCGTTACTCTCCTATTTTCCCATCTCTCGAGGGAACCCTCTGTGGGATGATGCTTAGTTAATGGCGGCATCAGTTCGCCATGTCACAGATAGCGTCATCGGACATATGCACCTTTTTGTAGTACGCCTCCGCCACTGCCGCTCTTGGTCGGGGACTGCTTATTGGTTATTCGCAGCTAACCTACTTAGGATAGGTCGTTCAGTTATCCGCCACCTACTGACCCCCATGGTAGCCTGAAGCTCAGCCCCATGTAGATCTGTGTGTGTTAGTGTGTGTGCATACTCTCTTATATTTGTATTGTTGTTGTTGTTGTTTTGGTCATTAAATTAATATTTTATTTCAATAAAACGTGAGCAGAGAGTTTATGAATATCGTTGTGCCAATAATGAACACATCACACTACTGCGAATGAATGAATGTATGAACGTTTGAAAGTATGAATGAGTGAATGAATGAATGAATGAATGAAGATATGAATACATGAACATTTTATTTGTATTTTTTCTACTCAATCTTTTCCTTCTCTTCCCCCTTCCATGAAATATTTTTATTCATCGCAGAGAGTAGTTTTACTACAAGATTTTAAGTGAATTCATCTCCAAAACATTTGCATTCGTTTTCTTTTTCTTTTTTTTGCATGATTTTATCACTTTACTGGTGTTTTATTATTGTTGTTGTTGTTGTTATATTTTCAAATATCGACCGGACCAATATGTTGAATGTAAAGCAGCAAAATCAAAAGAAAAACAGAGCAAGAGCATATACATGGACATTCGCAATTTGAAGAATGAATGAAAAAAAAGTAAAAGAAGAAAATAGAAGAGAAGATGAACATGTTGTAACAAATTAGTATTACAACAATATTGATGAATATTGGTTGTGTTGTTGGTGTTGTTGTTGTTACAATAGTTATAAAATATTTTATAGAAAATATTGCAACATTTTCAAGTGGTATGCGTGTAAGATTGTTCAAGGGAAAACGATTTAATGGGGCCCTTTCTAGTGGGGCCATGAAAGCAGGCCGTATTTTTTTATATTGCTACATTTTTACCTTTATAAAAACGTTAAAAATATAAGTTCATAGAATGCAAATAAAATAAAAATAAAAATGTGTTTAATTTTAAATCAATTCTTTATTGTCCGCTTTACTTTTGTGCCACTGTTCAAACTTGTATCACGTATACAACAATAACTATCACAATATGGGTTTGTTCGTTATATATCTCTGCTTACAGGCTTTTTTCTGCTTGCGTAACACTAACAACTGTTGTCTTCACATGCAACTTGTCTGCACGCTAGACTGACTGAATTATACCTCAATGGTGGTCGCCGTGGTTTAGTAGGCAGAGTGCTGGCTTATTAGACGTAAAGCCAGGGTTCTAGTCTCAGGCTAGATATCAAAAATAAAAAAAAAAAAAACAAAAAGTATTTTTTCGGCTATTTCTTCACTTTCTCTATTCCTAAATTGTGGGTCCCGCCACTTCTGCATAAAATTAACGCACATAACAAAAGTGGTGTGAAAAACTGTGGGCTTCTTGGAGACGATTGCTGTAGACTGTCTAATGGTGAAGGTATAGCACTGGCCGTTTTATAGTCACCAGCAGCAACTTGTATCCTTACCGTTCGCATTTTCCCTCTCTCTTTCCACCTTTCTTTAAAAACCTGCACAATGCACTGCATGAGTAGGGGTCATCCCTTGAGTGCAGGTTTCATAAAAACAAAAAAAAAAAATATCGTGTCTTTACACACAACTGTTTGAATTCTCACTGCATCCAACATGACGTCATTGCACACGACTGACTTAATTCGAACTCCATCATTGCTCGCTTTGTCTTGCCTTTTATATCGCTGGATCAATAGTGTGATGTATGCACTCGATGGAGAATGACGGCCTTCGGTAAATATCTGAAAATGTAAACAAGTTGTTTTCATTATTGTTGTTTGTGTATCTTGTTTACATTCATCCAGACAGAGTAGTTGTTGCTTGTGTATTTGTGTATCCGCTATTCTTTTTTTACTGCACTTTGTGTTTGCTTGTTTACTACTTTGTTTGCTGTATTTTGTTGTTGGCTGTTTACATCTTTTTTCCCTTATTTTTATTTATTCATTGATCTTGTAAACAAGCCCTTTATTTTTGTTGCTATAAATTATTTTTACTTAGTCGTTGATCACGTGAACAAGTTCATTGTTTTGTTTTTGGAACTTTTGTTTATTACTTCAACAACACCATTTCCATCTTCTTATCAATAAAAGTTCAGAGAACTTTAGAGAGCAATTAGTATCAGAGGCTACTTGAAACAACATAAGCAAAAATCCTAACCCAATCTGTGCCATCCTATCATAAAATTTAAATAATAACCAGAGTCCCAGCATAGCAAATATCCTAGAACGAGGACACAAATTTCACATTCATTCAGTACAATTTGGAAAGTTCATTAGCTCCCTCCAAAACTTTTTCTCGGGATCCATATTAATGAGATATTATATATACGGTCTATTGATTAAAATATGCATGATAATCGTTGAAAGCTGAAAATTTCATGACTTTCTCAGACAGCAAGTTTGCAATTAAGTTTCTAACGAACGTTGTTTCAAGATCAGCTCTTTGTAGTCATAAATGCTGAGGGTTTCTCAGGGAAATTTTCACAAGCAAATGAGCTTTTTCGTAAAAAAGACTTAAAAAGATTTAACAAAACGGCAAATAATTTCTGTGGGTCTGAGAAGGAGGAAGTGCCTTTCACCTCATGTGTCATTGCCCCACTTTGGTTATGAAAAGACGATGGTTTTTGACCTCTCGTTTTCTGTTTCCTTGGACTCGGCTTGGCTCCTTTTTTGTAATGTTTGTATATTAATTGTGGTTACACAATGGCTCTAAATGCTGATCTAAACGAAACATAATTCTTCAAGGGGATGCCTTACCTCAGTTAGCCTATTATTTATAACTAATTCTGTAGCTCCCTTAAGGGGCACGGGGTTGGTACAAGCATCTCCTGTATCTTCTTATTTTTAGTAAATTTTTCTTTTTCGTTTCCTAACTTTCTTCAGGTTTTCTCCATTGAATATCTTTTTAACTAAGCAGGTAATTGCTGTAAAGTAGCTAGTTCTAGAATGATAGGGTTACCAACTGTTTCATGTATTAAACTATTAAATACATAAGATTTAATCCTTTGGACAATATCAAGCTCGCACACCACTTTTGTTCTGTGTGTTAATTTTTATACATTAGTGGAGGGACCTACAATTTAAAGTCGACTCCGAACAACAGATTCTGAAGAAACTTGTCATCGGATTATTTTTATGAGAGGAAGTCGCCGAAGAAATATTTCGTTTTTTTAGAGACGCCTGACTTGGGCTCTACTGCAATTGGCTGCAATAGTGAGATTTATTTTCAACTCGGGTTGGTTTCCTCTAGGTGAATACACATTGTGGTAATGCAATATGCCAAAAGGCTGTTTTTAGTGGGACATTTTTCTTTAAGGGGTCCACTCTCTTATCTTACCTGATTCTCTAGTTCCCTTAAGGGACACAACAGTATCGGGTCCGCCATCTAACGTTTTTTTTCAACTAGTGCTTATTTCGTGAATGGTAACACTTAGCTCATGTCTGATTTGACAGATAATTTGTTTTATCATTCCGCTGAACGAATATGGTTGTGTATACACGTTTTCGCTTCGCTAAGTGGGCATGAAGTCGCCGTGGTCTAGTGGGTAGTGTGTTGGCTTATTAGGCAAAAGGCCCGGGTTCGAATCCCAGATCAGACATCAAAACAAAAAAATATTTCTTCGGCGACTTCCTCTCAGCAGATTTCTGGCAAAGACTCTGAGAGTAAAAATTTCCATGAAAAGCTTCTCAAAAAATCTGTCATCCGGAGTCGACTTTAAACTGTAGGTCCCGCCACTCATGTATAAAATTAATGCACACAACATAAGTGGTGTGAGAAGCTAGGTCGTAATTCTGACTGAAGGGTTGTAATGGCCAATTATGTATGTATGTAAGTGGGCCTGCGATTGACTTACAGAAGATGGCGATTTTGCCAAAAAAAAAATCATCTTTCAGATGGAGCCTATTTTGATCTTGGCGAGTATGTAAACAAGCAAAATTGTCGCATTTGGAGCACAGAAAACCCGCACGCATACATTGAAAAGCCAACGCACACAAAACGAATATTGGTCCAGAGGCATAATTGGGCCATATTTCTTCGAAAATGAGCAAGGAGTGGCCGTTACAATCAATGGCGATCGTTTTCACGCCATGTTAAACGAATTTTTGTTCACAAAAATAGAAGAGGAGGATATTGGCAACATTTGGTTTCAACACGACGGCGCTACGTGCCATACAGCCGAGTTACACTCGATGTTTTGCGTCCTGTTTTTGAAGATTGCATTATCAGCCGCAGAGTTGATGTCGTTTGGCCACCTCGGAACAGCGATTTGACACCGTTAGGCTATTATTTCTGGGGTGCCGTCAAAGATAAGTGTTACGCCGATAAGCCAGAGACAATTGCCGCTTTAAAGGACAATATTCGTGAAGCCATTGGTGAAATACAGCTGCCTACACAATCGATAATATGCTTAAAAATTGTGCAGATCGTGTAGGCTACTACATGGCCAGCCGAGGCAGCTATTTGAATGAAATTATTTTCCATTATTAACCGGAAGGATTGTACTTTCAAATAAAAAAAGAAATTTGAGAAAATATTCGGTAGTTCTTTTTTAAAGCATATCTAAAAAAAAAAAGTTATTTGGCGGACCCTTTATTATAAAGCATCTCCTATGTTTTTTATTTTTGTAACCTATCCATTTTTCTTTAGAGTTTCTTAAATTTTTTGCGGTGTTTACAATAGAGTTGCTCGCCAAAGCGGTATTCTACTAATTGCTTTAACTTAGCAAGCTCTAGAATGATAGGGTTGCCATTTATATTAAACAATTAAATGCATTTGGTTTGTTGTACTGTAGAGGTGTAGTAGAACTTTGTTTATTTATTCCTACTTGTTTGACCTTCTTATGATAGTTGTTGTGGATATCGTCCGAAGATGCCGTAATCTAGTAGGTAGTATGTTAGCTTTTCAGATGAGAACCCAGGATTTAAACACCAACTCTGACCTTTTAAACAAAACGAATTAAAAAAAATTATTCTTTCAGCAACTTCCTCCCAGGCGTCTCCCTTTTAAAAATTCTGAGACTAAATAAAATTGCCATGAAAAGTTGAAGTCTATGTGCAGGCCATCCTGCATATTTATTGTGTGTCTAGGCCCCTTTAAAGGGGACTAGGGCTATTGTGTTTACCTTCCATTAGAATAGGACGAGTAACTTTAATGCTTGGTGTCTCACACTCACACTCACACTCTTATACTCGTGCAGCATGATGATTTTCTTTAGTTTCCGTTCAATTCTAACGAATAAGTACGAGAGTTACTCTTTCAATAATAAGAGTGATGCGAGTAATACTACGACTACGAGTGTCTTTTCTAAGTGGAGCGTATGTTTCTTCTATTGCACGTGTATAAAAGCATAGGAATCCTTATACAATTTATATGTACATACATACATACATACGTATTGGTGTATGTACGTGTTATAATGTTGTATGTATGTATGTATGTATGTGTGTATTTATTTGTAAATTGTATTATTGATTGCTACTAAAACCATATTGGAATGTTATTAGAATAGCCAACCACTTAAGGCCATTATCATCATTATATGACTATTCATACGAGCGAAACAAATACACATGCACGTGCATTCAGCACACATACATACCACATATACATACATATACTTATGTGTATGACACGAAGATAAATAAATTTGTTGTTGAATATTAAAGTGTGTGTGTGTGTGTGTTTATCGAAATTAGAATACGAATTACAACCCCAGACACAAACACAAATTCAACTCCAATAATAATAATCAGAGAGGAAGAAAAAAAAAATCAAACAATTTGAATACAAATTATGAAATATTATTCAAATTAAATTATTATGTATGCATATTACTATGTATGTACATATGTAAGGATGTATGTATGTATGTACGTACATAGATATTTTTTGAATATATGCAAACAATATAAATGCCTACGTACCTACGAGGTAGGATGTAAAATTTAGCCAATGTGGCAGTAGCTTCGTCTTTAACTTCTATTATGACCCAGTTTCTCACACCACCCATGTTGTTTTATCCATGAGTAATCGCATCTACAGCTTAACGATGAATTCGATTATCCCGCTAATTTATTCCCAGACCTCTTCTATGAAGACTTTTGAGAGGTAATCTAAGTCGTTCTTAGATATAGTTTAAGGTCGCCGTGATCTAGTAAGTAGTGTGTTGGCTTATTAAACGAAAGACCCGAGTTCGAATTCGAGGTCAGACATCAAAACGAAAAATATTTCTTCGGCGACTTCTTCTCAGCAGATTTCTGGCAAAAACTCTGAGGGTAAAAAATTGCCATGGAATGCTACTCAAAAAAAAAAAAATGTGTCGTTCGGACTCGACTTTAAACTGTAGCTCCCGCCACTCATGTATAAAATTAACGCACACAACATAAGTGGTGTGAGAAGCTAGGACGTAGTACAATGGGTCAATTCAACCACCGAGTACTGTACTTGTCAGAATTGACAAATACACGTCCTCTAACCTAACCTAACCTAAAAATAGTTTGAGAGTAATAATCGACCTTCTGGAGAGATATCCGAGACTCAAAAAACATTTGTTTTGAATAAAAATCGCTTCGAGCCCAATATGTTAATCCAGGATCCTGTGTTTTATTATTATTGTTACGAAAATGTTAAAATCAAGGTACTGGTGTTTTACTTTTCCTTTTAACTTTCATAACATAATTGGTCATTACATCACTTCAGTCAGGATTAAAACCTAGCTTCTCACACCACTTATGTTGTTTTATCCATGAGTAATCGCATCTACAGCTTAACGATGAATTCGATTATCCCTTTAATTTATTCCCAGACCTCTTCTATGAAGACTTTTGAGAGGTAATCGCCGAAAGATTTAGTCACGGAAAGGGACGATAAAACGAGATGATTATTCTTCTTAAACCAAACA
Source organism: Sarcophaga peregrina (assembly GCA_014635995.1). Taxonomy (NCBI): domain Eukaryota; kingdom Metazoa; phylum Arthropoda; class Insecta; order Diptera; family Sarcophagidae; genus Sarcophaga; species Sarcophaga peregrina. Next base: position 41,937,252 of record CM025793.1, read on the forward strand.
ATTTTAAGTCGTTCTTAGAAATAGTTTGAGGTCGCCGTGGTCTAGTAGGTAGTGTGTTGGCTTATTAGACGAAAGACCCGAGTTCGAATCCCAGCTCAGACATCAAAACGAAAAATTAAAAATAATTTTTCGGTGACTTCCTCTCAGCAGATTTCTGGCAAAAACTCTGAGAATAAAAAAAAAATTGCCATTAAAAAGCTTCTCAAAAATATGTCGTCCGGAGTCGACTTTAAATTGTAGCTCTCGCCATTCATGTATAAAATTAACTCATACAGCATAAATAGTGTGAGAAACTAGGTCAATAATCCTGACTGCAGGGTTGTAATGGCTGATTATGTGTGTATGTATGTAAAATACACAAGCAACAATAATGAAACAACGATAATTACACTTATAGAGATCTCGAGAAGGCGAAGTCAATAACATTCGCCTTCAAGAACATTCATCGGACTGTTTACGTTGAGATGTAAAAGGCAATGCAAAGCAGGTATCTTAGTTAGTAAAAGTTCAGTCAGTCTTGCGTAAAGATGCAGTGTTTTTGAAGAGAGTAGTCGCGGTTTGATGATCTCCGTTACATAGGTCAGTCGAACGATTGTCTAGTAATTGTTATTGTTTATGGAAAGGATATAAACAGAAGTATAACAAAAAATATTTACAAAAAGTTGAGAACAGTGGCCCGCAAAATTTTACGAATAATAAAGAATTTTATTTAAAATTAAACATAGATTTATTATTATTTTTTTGCAATTTATGAGCATATGTATATTTGAAACGTTTTTAAAAGATAAAAATGTAACATTATTGTCGGTTAGGAGGTACATTAGTTAAGCGATCACACGATCAATTGTATTACCTTTAAAATTTATAGGGTATCCCCATAATTACTCCTCCAAGACTATTGTCCTGGCAAATTTCAAAATGCTGGTGTGGGTAAAAAATAAAAATTGCCTGGTTAGCACAAGAGAACTTTCATCAGACGGTTTACATTGCCATATACAAGGCATGGCAAAACAGGCAACTTAGTTAGTAAAAGTTCAGTCAGTCTTGTGTGAAGACGTGGTGTTTTTGAAGAGAGTAATCGTGGTTTGAAGATCTAGTCAAGTAATTGTTATTGTCTATGCAAAGGATATAAACATAGGAATAATAAAAAATGTATATAGAAAGTTAAGAACAGTATCATGCAAAATTTTACGAATGACAAAGAATTTTAATTAAAATTAAATACAGATTTATTTTTATTTTATTTGCAATCTATGAGCATATATTTGAAACGTTTTTAAAAGATGAAAATGGAACATTATTGTCGGTTAGGAGGTACATTAGTTAAGCGATCACACGATCAATTGTATTACCTTTAAAATTTTTAGGGTATCCTCATAATGACTCCTCCAAGATTATTGCCCTGACAAATTTCAGAATGCTGGTGTGGGTAAAAACTAAAAATTGCCTGCTATGAGCACTAGATATATTTCCAGTTTTTTCTTTCTGGAGTGGAGATTCCACACGTTCGGAAAAATATGTTCCTATGATTATAAATAAGTCTACAGTGTCCTGCCAAAAGACCAGTTACCATCATAAGTCTGATGCATGACTCAAAACTCTTTTTTATTGTAATTTTCATGAACAAAAGTTTTGTTTCCCTTAAGAGAGTCCTTGGGTTTCTTTATCTAGCCATTCGTTGAGTATATTTTTCAAATATTCGCTGGCACTTTACAGAAGTATTCTGGACATATCAGTATTTTGGGAGCCCCTATTCTTACAAGCAGAGGGTAATCTTATTTTCCCTACTTAACCAATACCTCTGCTGCAGACAGTTCCATACTATATTTGATTTAACCTCTTAAAAGCGGAGTGCTCGAAGGCAGCCTGATTGTCAAATAGATTTGCCTATTGTACTCCTTCTTGCAGTTGAATTGTACACAACTTTCGTTGGCATGGACTTACGCTTGGAAGATACATACATACATACATAATTGGCCATTACAACCCTTCAGTCAGGATTACGACCTAGCTTCTCACACCACTTATGTTGTGTGCGTTAATTTTATACATGAGTGGCATTCATGGCAATTTTTACTGTCAGAGTCTTTGCCAGAAATCTGCTGAGAGGAAGTCGCCGAAGAAATATTTTTCGTTTTGATGTCTCATCTGGGATTCGAACCCGGGCCTTTTGTCTAATAAGCCAACACACTACCCACTAGACCACGGCGATTGGAAGATACCAATTGGTTTTTTCATGGGCTTGGAATATTTTATTGCGGAATCAATAATTCTTACTTCTGTTCTAAGATATGTTCTTGATCCATCTGTGTCCCACAAAATGGTCCCCCTCCTAAAGAATTTTAGGTTAGATTTCAAGAACATATCTTAGAACAGGGGCAAGAATTCTTTATTGTGTTGCATCAACCTAAAAAGAACTTTGTGTCTTTACTACCATGTGTCGCGGACTTAACTTCAATAGAGCCTTCAGCATAGCTTTATGGCAGCTTCTTTTCTATTTCTTAACGTGAAGAAATAGTTCGATTGGTGGTAAAAAAAAAATGCCAACAATGAAGTAGTGGACTCGGCGATTAACAATTTTTACCCCTATTTTAACGACAAAGAAAATTTTTCCTCTGTAGGTCAATTACATTGTGGCACTGACCTCGTACATATAATTTAGGGTTGAGTGGTATTTGTTTATTGTTTAAATAAATAGAAAAATTTAATTCTGCATCATATTTTATGTTTTTTTTATTTTTTTATTTTTATTGCATAAATTTTAAACATTTTGTTGCAATTTTTTATTTGTAAATTTGAATTAAATTTTCGAATTTTTTTATGGCCTATTAACATAAGACTTTTACATGTGTTTTGACTTAATTGGGTTTCAATAGGATTTTAAGGTGAAAACATATTCTTTTATTGAACATATGACTTATGACCTTATTCTAACCGTAATACATAGGCCTACATACGGGCTTATTATATAATTTTCCTTCCTCAATAGACAGTAGATACTTTTGTCTCAAGAATTATTCCAACAGATATAGCGGCTAAAAAGCAAAATTGCCAAAGCAATCGTATACGAAAGTCTTCAACAGTGCTTGGGGACAACTAACCGATGAGGATATCTGCAGGGCCTTATTAGGAAACCCGTGAGGATTAAAAGTGAAAAATACCACAGCCCTGCATGGGTTTTGCAAATAAGATGGCTGTTGCAGGTGTTTTCGAAGGTATTTTGCGCGCTGAATATGAATCTCCATCATGTTAGGTTTTCGAGAAAAAGAGAGTTGAAGACCCTAAAAATAGCCATTTTGGCCATTTTTTAAAAATTGTAGAACTAAACACTGGCGTGCTAGAATCACCGCTTTGTCAGCAGAAATTGGCAATTGACCTTTACTCTTTAAAATGACCTCAATGCCAAATTATTTGCATGCACCCTTAAAGTAGGGGGAAGATTTATGTCAAGGACTCAGGTTGTCGATTTTATCACGGGGCACTGCGAGATTAGGTCGCTGACGGGGATCTGGAACAGATCCCAACCGGACTATTGCAGGGTATGTTGCGATGAGGAGGAGTTGGAGACTGTCGAACATCTCCTCTGCAATTGCCCAGCCCTTGGTAGGTTGTAGGTTAAGGACCCTTGGCAGAGCCTTCTTTGAGAACTGGAGTTCTATGTTGAGAGCCGACATCAAGGCTCTCCACAGATTTATTAGCAGCTTGGGCTGGTTGAAAGGTGCTAAGTGTAGTCGCACTCTCAACCTCTATTTGTTTTGTGTCTGTTTCTTTTCCAATACATTCCAATATCCTCCATTTCTTTCCTCCCCTAAGGACAATGTACAATGGGTCAATTTCGACCTCCGGGTACTGTGCTTGTCTTCACCGACAGGTGCACGTTCTTTAACCTAACCTAACCTAACCTATGTCAAGGAGTGCTAGAGACAAAAGATACACATTACGGAGGTTCATAAAAATTAATCAGATTTACTTGTTACTCGGTGGTTTTTGGGATCGCTGATTACGGATCTTCATTCAGTTTTAAAATAATTCAAAATGGCGGGTCCAATATGGCAGTCGTAAATCTGATTAATTTTTATAAACCTCGACCGCCATATGGGATCCACCATTTTGAATTTTTTAAAACTAAATTCGTGTTCAGCGCTCTACATGTTTGCGGAAACACCTGAAGCCATCTTATTTGCACAAAAAAGTCCAAATTTGCAGGGATGTGCAATCAGCAGATTTCTGGCAAAAATTCGGAGAGTAAATTAAAATTTGCAAGAAAAGTTTCTCAAAAATCTGTCGTTCAGGGACGACTTTAAACTGTAGGTGCCGCCACTCATGTATAAACTTAGCACAGTGGTGTGAGAAACTAGGTCATAATCCAGTTATGCATTATGTATGTATATCTATTAAAAGAAGGATTATTTTGTGGTATGCAAATAAAGTCTAAACAGATTTTGGAACAAGAGCTGCAGTTTTTTATCTCAGAAATATTCCGAGCCTCATAAGGAACTGTGGGCCATCGAAAGATGTGCCCCAAATCAACTTGCCTAGGAACAACAAAAGACAGGTCATAGCAAACCCATCTGACAGTCAGGCCGCCTTTTGAGTACTCAGCTATTATGAGTTTAAGTCGATAATGTTTCGGTACTGTCTGGTGAAGCTAAATCGGTTAGCTTTCATGAAGCTGATAGTACCAGAACCTTTCTATTTAGTGGCAGTGAATGTTTGTAAGGCGAGAGCTCAACGGAACGGAAGATAGAGAGCGACACATACTTTTCCTTACCCAATTGCGTTTGAGGCAATTAAAACTTTTGGTGGGAAACTATAATAAGAGGAGATCTGAGTCATATATACAGTCGAACTTCTATAATTTGAACTTCTATCATTTGAATTTTCTATAAGTTGAAGCATAGCAACAGCATCTTGGAGAGAAGTTCATCAGATTGTTGAGAAAAATATCAGATTTGGCTTCTTTAACTTAAAGTTTCTATAAGTTGAAGTTTTTTCTTCTCAATATTGGTGATTCAATTTATAGAAGTTCGACTGTATGATTTAGTAGACTGTGCGACGATGAGAGCATAACATCAGGGTACATTCTTTGGGCGTACCAGAAAGAAAAATCAGAACGAATATTAAATTCTAGGTAGGAAATAGTCAACGTTGATATTCAAAGGATTCATTTTGAAATCTGTCGGAATAATAATTTTTGCGAAGGCATCTTATCAGCCTGTAAGACCCTGTAGTTTATGTGACATACATAACATAATTGGTTATTACCATCATTCAGTTAGGATAATGCCTTAGCTTCCGACACCTTCCATGCTGGACCTTCAGTTTATAGTCGACTCCGAACGACAGGTTTTTTTAGAGAACCTTTTTAATGCCAATTTCTATTTACTCTCAAACTTTTGACAAGAAATCTGCTGAGAGATAGTTGTCGAAGGAGACATTTTTTTTCATGTTTCGCTTTGTTGAAGATGTCTGTCGTAGGGTTTGATAATAAGTCAACTAACTACCTAAAACAATATGACGACTTTATGTGAATTTCTGACAGACAAAATATCTATCGGGCCCGCTATCTAACGTTTTTTTTCAACTAGTGCTTATTTCGTGAATGGTAACACTTAGCTTATGTCTGATTTGACAGATAATTAGTTTTATCCTTCCGCTGAACGAATATGGTTGTGTATACGCATTTTCGGTTCGCTAAGTGGTCCTGCGATTGACTTACAGATGATGCCGATACTGCCAAAAAAATCATCTTTTCAGATGAAACTCATTTTGACTTTGGCGGGTATGTAAATAAGCAAAATTGTCGCATTTGGGGCACAGAAAACCCGCACGCATACATTGTAGAGCCAATGCACCCAAAACGAGTCACTGTTTGGTGCGGATTTTGGTCCAGAGGCATAATTGGGCCATTTTTCTTTGAAAATGAGCAAGGAGTGTCCGTTACAGTCAATGGCGATCGTTATCGGATCATGTTGAATGAATTGTTGTTCATAAAAATTGAAGAGGAGGATATTGGCATCATTTGGTTTCAACAGGACGGCGCTACGTGCCACATAGTCGAAGTTACACTCGATGTTTCAGGCCCTGTTTTTGAAGATCGTCTTATCGGCCGCAGAGCTAATGTCGTTTGGCCTTCTCGGAGTTGCAATTTGACAGTGTTGAACTATTATTTGTGGGGTGCCGTCAAAGATAAGTGTTACGTCGACAGGCCAAAGACAATTGATGCTTTAAAGGACAATATTTGTGAAGCCATTGGTGAAATCCAGCTGCACACAATCGACGATAATGTGCTTAAAAATCTGCCCGATCCTGTAGGCTACTGCATGGCTAGCCGAGGCAGCCATTTGAATGAAATTATTTTCCAGTACTAACCGGTAAGGAATGTAATTTCAAATAAAATAAGAAATTTTAGAATATATTCTGCAGTTGAAGTCGCCGTGGTCTAGTGGGTAGTGTGTTGGCTTATTAGACAAAAGGCCCGGGTTCGAATCCCAGGTCAGACATCAAAACGGAAAATATTTCTTCGGCGACTTACTCTCAGCAGATTTCTGGCAAAGACTCTGAGAGCAAAAATTGCCATGAAAAGCTTCTCAAAAATCTGTCGTTCGGAGTCGACTTTAAACTGTAGGTCCCGCCACTTATGTATAAAATTAACGTACACAACATAAGTAGTGTGAGAAGCTAGGTCGTAATCCTGACTGAAGTGTTGTGATGGCCAATTATGTATGTATGTATTCTGCAGTTATTTTTTAAAGTATTTAAAAAAAAAATTATTGGGCGGATCCTTTATACATATATACACACTACACGCCTTTCTCCGATCAAAATTCGAGCCGTTGGTGTATATTTTCAGAAAATTTGAAATAGAATCGATGCAACGTAGATGGTCAACTAAAACTGAACTCAAATTCTGAGGATATAATGGGACCTATGTATCTCAATCCTGTTAGATACATTAGCTTATCAGAGTGGTTCTAATGCCCGGATAAAGACGGCAAACCTGTAAACGCCTATGGCATTCCAGACAGTTTCCTATGGTGTAGGGTATCCTGTACTACTATGTGGTATAGACTCGTAAGTATTATCAAATTTATTTCGTTTTATTTGAAATTCAATTTAAAAAATTCATTCATTCATTCGATTATGGATTTTTAAATACAATAAACGAGTAAAGTTCAGAAAAATACCAACAAAAAAATATTGTTGAATGCCAACAATCACTTATCAATTCTAAACAAATTATCAGGATTTGTATGTCAAAGTTTTTGTTTTTTCTTTCTGATTTTTTTTCTCTCCTCCATATAATCGAATTTATTTCTATTGTTGTTTTTGGAAATACGAATATTTATTTCTATTATTATTATTTTTAAATAGTTGTTGTTGTTGTTGTTGATTTTGTTCGAAATTTAATATAAAATTATACAATTAAGTGGGCGGCAGTAATTTTTCCATGAAAAACTCATACAAAAATTGTAAAAATTCGTGTGGATTTGTAATGATAATTGCCCTGTTAAAGAATGCCGGTATTTAAAATCGAATGAAACATTGTTTTTGTTTTTAAATAGCAATTAAAATTGTGGGCCACATAGATTAAAGGGGCTTCCTATGAATGGTCTTCAAACCATTGTTTAGTAATACTTGCACAGTGGAGTAGAAGCTTAAAAAATTTGTGAAAACATGTCACTTCTTACATTACTTAATTGGGCCATTAAAACCCTTGAGCTAGGATTACAACCTAGCTTCCCACACCACCTTTGTTCAAGGAACTAAAGTTTAACGTCCACTTTGTAGACAGATTTTTGAGAAAATCCGTTTTGGCAAAATTATTTTAATCTGAGAGCCTTTAACAAAAGGTTGGTGAAAAAAAATCGTTCAAAGAAATACTTCTTAAATTTTCGTTTGAGCTGGGATTTGAACCTTAACCTCTTGTGGAGCAAGCCAACATGTTACCTATTGGACTGTAATGACTTTACATGTATTAACGTACAGTAAAGCAGACACAAGATATTTGGAGAGTGTGTAAATCAATTTCTTTTGGGACCTAAGAAGAGAATTGGCTATTGTTTGGGTTCCTTGTTACAGGGACATTGAAAGTAACATAATAGAGGACGTATTTGCTTAAGCTGGTACAACAGATAATTCGAATTTAATTTTTCAGAAATTTTTCTTTTGGAGAGCTCAGTTGAAACTGACAAAAATGTGATTTCATTGCAATAGCTGGGCATTGATGTGTAATTTGAATGTTAACATCTACAGTCACATACAGCGTTGTATGTAGACTTTTTCCTTTGACTGTACCTCGTTCTCAGATCTACGGCTTATGCAAAGTCATGCTAGAAAATGCTGTATCTGTGGGCATGCCTTGTAGCGGGGCAATGGCGTGGGAATTAACAATATTGCAATGAATTGTCATGTGATTTCGGTTAGTCCAGGCTAGATCGGTAGAGCCTAGCAATATTGCATGTTCTTATGCTGCCAATGTTGACACTGAGCTTCCTTGTACAGTGACTGGAGAGTACCCACTGACACGTGATTTGAATGCTTACTTCTACCTCGTGTTCAGATCTATGGCTGTAGACATGCTTTATAGGAGATCAACGGCCTGGAAAACCACAAAATTGCAATGAGCGGTCTTGTGATTTCGGGAAGACCATATTTAATCCTCTTCATATTAAGGTTAGCCCGGCAGAGTCTAGCAATGTTGAATATTTTTATGCTGCCAACGTTTCTGAGTCCCCAGATAGTCTGAGAAATCAGAACATCTGTACTCTGTTATATATTGATGGATGAGTGTAAGCTTTGTACCAGTGCTGCCACATGATTAGCAGTGACCATAAAGTTCCCTGTAAGTATACATAATGCGCAGTTACGACGGATGTCTCAGGGATCTTTCACAAGATCTGGTGCTATTTAGATGCCACATAATCATACTGTTCTAGGCAAACAGAAAAATGAGAATAATAAACGTAAACAACGATCACAGAGATTTCGTGAAGGCGAAGTCATAAACGGTCACCTTCAGGAACATTCATCAGATTGGTGGTACAACAGATAATTCGAGAGAGTTGTTAAGAGTGAAGTCGCCGTGGTTTAGTGGGTAGTGTGTTGGCTTATTAGACGAAAGGCCCGGGTTCGAATCCCAGGTCAGACATCAAAACGAAAAAATATTTCTTCGGCGACTTCCTCTCAGCAGATTCCTAGCAAAGACTCTGAGAGTAAAAATTGCTATGAAAAATTGCTTCTCAAAAATCTGTCGTTCGGAGTCGACTTTAAACTGTAGGTCCCGCCACTCATGTATAAAATTAACGCACACAACATAAGTGGTGTGAGAAGCTAGGTCGTAATCCAAACTGAAGGGTTTTAATGGCATTCCTCTGAGGACAAAGAAAAGACAGAAAAGTAGCTTAAATTGGACATTGTTTTCTGAATACTTTTAGGATACGTATTGGTCTTGTTCATGTGATCCATGACTGCTGCAGATGTTGTTGGGACAAGAAAGTGAAGCAAACTGTTCTTCATGAATTGAGTAGAAGGTAGAAGCTAAGTTTCTTATACTTAGACAATCTAATTGGAATACCAATAGCAGGCTATGCAACTACGTCAGAAGCTCCGAATGGTTCCAGGTCAAAGAAAAATGAATGCCTGTGGTATCACAATGCGTTACAGTTGGCCAAAGTGTATCTATTTGGTGGTTCTTACTAAAGATATCTAGTCTCTTATAGTTGAATGCGTTATAAAATTTGTGTTGGCAAAAAGGAATCCCTATCAAGAAAAACATGGAAAAGATTGAAATAAAAATTTAAAGAAAAGAAATAACGAAACAGAGTTATCGCACAAGCCAGTAATCAGGAATCATTACCTCTGCACACCGGAACAGAGAGACTCGGAAAAAAGGATACCCATGTTTTACATAGCCCTCAGGATAGATTTTCGCATAAAAAAACTGTTAAGATTATATAATAATTCAGGGACCCATTACGTTTTAGAATACTCAAATCTGGGTGGTAAAAACCTGGAGATTCTGTAATTCCCCCTTTTCGATTTAACGAAAGGAAAAAGAAAATCTACTCCTGTCGCCGTAGTCTAGTAGGTAGTGTGTTGGCTTATTAGGCTTAAAGCCAGGGTAAAAGCCCCAGGCCAGACATCTAAACGAAATACAAAAAGTATTTCTTTGGCGATTTCCTCTTAGCAGATTTCTGGCAAAAACTCTGAGTGCAAAAAAAAAAAATTTGCCATGAAAAGTTTCTCAAGAAAAAAATCTGTCGTTCGGAGTCGACTTTAAAACTGTAGGTCCCGCCACTGATGTATAAAAATAACACACACAACATAAGTGGTGTGAGAAACTAGGCCAATAACACAGACTGAAGGATCAATTACTATTTACTCCTGCTCTGAGTTACAGAAACAATATAAATTTGTATTTAGTTTTAATTAAAATTCTTTATTATTCACATAATTCTGCGTGCCACTGTTCACAACTTTATGTAAATAACAACAATTGATATTCATTGTTATTCCTCTGTTTATACCCTTTGCATAAACAATAAGAATTACTAGACAATTGTTTGACTGATCTTTGTAACAAAAATCTTCAAACCACGATTACTCTCTTCAATAACTCTGCGTCTTCACTTAAGACTGACTGAACTTTTACTTACTAAGTTACCTGCTTTGCCTTGCCTTTTATATGGCAACGTAAACAGTCTGATTAATGTTCTTGAAGGCGAATGTTCATTGCTTCACCTTCTCGGGATCTCTATAAATGTAATTATTGTTGCTTGTGGATTTTGTTTACACTTATCCTTGTAGTGTTGCTTGTGGTTTTTTGTTTACTTGTTTACCATTTTTTTTATGCTGGTGTTTGTTGTTATATTAAGCATTACGAAAATTTTGTAAACAAGTTTGTTTATTGTATTTAATTTTAATGCTAAGTGATGTAAAAGGAAAACACCAATAGCTAGATTCGGGCCACCATATTAGTTGAGGAAATAAGTGTTAGGAAAAACATATAAATGCTGATAAAACTGCTGCACAAATAATGTCTGTTATTACAATTAAAAGTTTGTAATGCAAATCGAAGAAGGAAATACTCCCTCTTTTTTTGTTTTTCTAAGAAAAACAAAATTTTTTTCTTTGATCAATTTCATTGACATTTTAATTGCAGTGTCCATTTTAAAACATCATTACCATCCCCTATTATTATCATCATCATACACCATCACAAGACATCTTATCAATTTAGTCACTTTATGTAGCACATTTACACACACAAAAACACCCGTTACCCTCATCATCGTCATCTTACGTGGCTCGTCAGATGCCATTCCGAGGGGTAAGAGTAAAAGCTAATCAAAACTCAAGAGTTAAAATTAATTCTCACTTAATTTGTCATATCAGGAGTGACAACTTCTAAAACCCAATTAAAACTGAAGGTACTCTGTTTACGTATGTATGTGTAGCTGTACAGTGCCAGTGTATTTGTGTGATCATGGGTATGTGTTGTTTAAAAATTTGACAGAGTTTTGAAACAAATTTGCAACATAAATGACAAACTAGACACACATTGTCAAAGACAATCCATAATCATATGCATACCCACACACACACACACGTACGTCATACGTCACACACCTAAACCTACTGCTATTGGAGAATAAAATTTGAAAAATTTTAAAGGCAATAGAACAGTTAAACAGTAACGTAGGCTGAGTGAAAAGTTTGTAAAAGAAATTCCTTTTTAAAAAGCATTTGAATTAACTGCTGAAAACTGCACGCAAAGAGGGAGGGAGAGAGAGAAACAACAACAAATGTCTGTCAAAACAATCATTACTTGCATGAGAGTGTATATCTGTGGCTGGCTGTATGTGTATGTGAAATAAAATAAATGAACATCCAACGAACGAGCAGCAGTATCCGTTAAGGAGGCAGTTGTATCCGTTTCCGTTTAACATGTACAACAGAAACCTGTGTTCTTCAACAACAACAACACCAGCAGCGACAACAGAAACAGTAAAAATACACAGAACAACAATAAAAACAACAAAAGAAAAAACAGCAACAGCAGCAGCATCATCAATGACAACACAAACAGGAATGAAAACAATAATAACGGCACACACACATCCATGCAAACAAACACGTGCCGTGTACAAAGGCAAACCGAACAAACGGGGAAGAGAAAGCGGGCGAGAGAGAGAGAAAGGGAGAGAGTGAGAGTCAATTTCACAATCAAATGTAGGACATAAATACTCAGTCACACACACACATATACACACACGCACAGTGACAGTATTTTACAATTTTGCCGAAAATTGCTTTACGCTGCTGCTCCTGCTGCTGCAACAATGCTGGCAGGAGTTTTTTTTTTTGTAACACATTTCCGTTATACACCACCAATACAACAACACTCACATACTGCAACCCACATCGGTGTCTTTCACTTGTCCAAGCAACACTACTATTTGCATTGCAAACAATCAAATCATGCCTCTCTCTCTCTCTCTTTGTATTGATAGATGAATGGCTGGATGGATGGCTGGATGGATGGCTGGCAATTCGTCTCACTTACAAAACACAAATGCATACAAGCAACACACTAAAGTGTTTGCTGCAGTAATAGCAGCAGCAACATTGGCAACATTTACTTCCTTTACGCACTCTTTCAGCCTGCCAGCAGCCTTACCTTATCAGTGTATCGTTGGCAAGGACACTTTATTTGTTAAGCCGCCTTCCAATGTTTACGACGTTTTGTATGTGAGCATGTGTGTGTGTGTGTATATGCAGTTAAGTGCGTAAACATGTGGGTGTGCTACAACGAGTTACGTTTACGATTTATTTTTCTAGTCTCCGTTGCCTTAGCCTTCGGGCAATTCTTAAATTTGAAACTCATTGAAAGTGTAAAGGACAAACAGATTTGACTAGTTTGTGACCTGGGTTTCGGTTGGTGTTTTAAACAGTTTACAGTTACAGCTAAAATTATAGCAACAAAGTAAACAATTAATGATTTACAGGTCTGCAGCCCTCATATCTTACCAGGCTTGTCAAATTCCTTTACAAAGGAAGCTAATTAAGATCCCACTTTGAGTAGGTAGACCCACTTTAATTTCACAAGCAAAACTCCATCCGATTTCATACCGTTCCGACCCAATATTAAAGCACTCTTAAGCGGTAATCTTTTGTTAGAAAAAGCTTAATCAGGAACGAATAGAAATGAATGGAAAACTACCCCTGATTTTATGTGGTATGAGCTAAGCACTAATAACCTCCTCGTCCAACTCAGATCCCTAATACCTGAAATGGTTATTAGAGAGAATCCTAAGTACACTGGCATGCCTTATGCGCTATGCACTGATAACCTACTCCTGAAATGGTCATGCAAGAGAATCATAAGTACACGAGCATGCCTTCTAATAAGTCTATCCCATATAAGGTTCTGGGGTCAGATTGCTAGCACTTTACATACATACAAACAGGCTTGATGGCATAGGTTTGCGACTTCAAGCAGTTTAAAACGTCAAGCACTCAGACAATCATGCCAGCCTGTAGAAATTTCTAAAACTAGTGATTAAGTGACCTTCAAATGCCCTCAGAATTTCAGTTATAGTCGTGCAATATGTTGGTTATTGCGTTATCCTGTTTTAATGTTATCCTGTTTTAATGCGTACAGTTGAGTGAGAGGTCGTCAAGCACAGCTTTGTAATGATTGACGCCCGTTTGATCTGTTGTGTCTTTTTTTAAATACAAAAATATGCGTTCGGTCTTAAAACCATGCAATGGGTACTAAGGTTGACTTAGACCACAGCTTACGCCTATTGTAATACCACAAATTAATATCCAAGTCGGGTATGTAGATCAGCAATGATTCGTTTTTTCGCTACTTATAAGCACTCATGAAATTTTAAGTATGAGTAAATCAACAGAATTGAAATTCGTACTCGCTACAACATTGATTTATAAGTACGAGTATAAATAGCAATGAGTATGAGTACAACGTTGACATCAAACTCACAACATTCGAAATATGTTTGATTCATACGCCTACTCATTCTGATTCATAAATTTAGAAAAATACTTATAATACTTGTAAGTGATTTAGAGTGATTCGAATCATTCATCAAAATTTACAGCCGTTTGTTGTAGTTACATATACAATACAAGAAGAAAAGAAAGACAAAGACAACAAGCAAAGCATACACACAATCTTCTTGTGAGCAAGTAGTGTTCGTACACGAATCATACTTATTTTGTGCTTCGCGTAAATGTTAAGTAGAGACGAGTCGAAATCAATAACATCATGCGTATTGTTAAGTATGAATACGACGAGTACTTCCAACTTTAAGTAGGAGTATGATATCAAAATAAGTATGAATGCATATAAGAATTAGAAATTATAAGTGTGACTCGAACCTACTAATCGTTTTGAATACTTATTGCTGATCTCTGGTATGTATCTACTCGATTGTAGAATAAATGGCATTTTTTTAATTTTACTTTTGGAGAGCTCAGTTGAAAATGGCTGAATATGTAATTTCATTGCAATAGCTGGGCATTGATGTGTAATTTGAATGCTAACATCTACAGTCACATATGTAGAGTTTTTTCCTTTGATTATACAGTCGTACTTCTATAATTTGAACTTCTATTATATGAATTTTCTATATATAGCAATAGCATCTTGAAGAGAAATTCTATCAGGTCTTGCTTCTCTAAATGGAAGTTTCTATAAGTTGAAGTCTTTTTTTCCGTGGTCTAGTGGGTAGTGTGTTGGATAATTAGACGAAAGGCCCGGGTTCGTATCCCAGGTCAGACATCAAAATGAAAAAATATTTCTTCGGCGACTTTCTCTCAGCAGATTTCTGGCAAAGACTCTGAGAGTAAAAATTGCCATGAAAAGCTCCTCAAAAATCTGTCGTTCGGAGTCGACTTTAAAGCTGTAAGTCCCGTCACTCATGTATAAAATTAACGCACACAACATAAGTAGTGTGAGAAGCTAGGTCGTAATCCTGACTGAAGTGTTGTAGTGGCCAATTATGTATGTATGCATATTTAGTTCTCTTCTAGTTAGTCCAGGTTAGGCCAAGTTATATCGGTAGAACCTAGCAATATTGCACGTTCTTATGCTGCCAATGCTGACACTGAGCTGTCTTGTACAGTGACTGGAGAGTATCCACTGATACGTTATTTGAATGCTTACTTATACCTTGTGTTTGGATCTACGGTTGTTGCAAAGTAATGCTTGGAAATGCCGTATCTGTCGACATGCTTTATAGGAGAGCAACGGCCTGGGAAACCACTATATTGCAGTGAAGGATCATGTGATTTCCTCTTCATATCAAGGTTAGTCCGGCAGAGCCTAGCAATGTTGCATGTTCTTATGCTGCTAACGTTTCTAAGTGACTACGGCAATACGCATGAAATTAGAACACCTGTACTCTGTTATATATTGATGAGTGTGAGCTTTGTACCAGCACTGTCACTTGATTAGCAGTGACCTAAAGTTCCCTGTACATACATACATAATTAGCCATTACAATCTTTAGGTCAGGATTATGGCCTAGCTTCTCACACCACTTTTATTGTGTGCGTTAAATTTATACGTAGTGGTGGCAGACCTACCAGTTTACATGTCGGACTCCGACTGACAGATTGTTTTAAAATGTTCTCAGGGCAGGTTTATTTAGTCTCAAAGTTTTGCCAGAAATCTACTGAGAGGAAATTGCTGAAGAATATTTTTTTTTCATATTTCGTTTGATGTCACTGGATACCCGGCTTTCCGTCTAATAAGCAACACACTATCAACTAGACTACGGCGACTTCCCGGCAAGTATACATAATACCACAGTTCCATCCTCGGATGCCTCAGTGGTCCTTCACAAGATCTGGTGCTATTTAGATGTCACGATAATCACATGCTGTTGCACTACGTTCTAGACAAAGGAGAAAAATATCAATACAATATAAAGACATAAGAAACGGAAACAAACGAATACAGAGATTTCGTGAAGGCGAAGTCATAAACGGTCACCTTCATGAACATTCATCAGATTGTTTACTTTGCCTTACAAAAGGCAAGGCAAACAGGCGGTGGAGTTAGTAATGCTCAGTCAGTCTTGTGTGAAGACACAGTCCATTCGAAGTTAGTAGTCGTGGTTTGAAGACATACATATTTACATACATAATTGGCCATTACAACCCTTCAGTACATGAGTGGCGGGACCTACAGTTTAAAGTCGACTCCGAACGACAGATTTTTGGGAAGCTTCTCATGGCAATTTTTCCTCTCAGAGTCTTTGCCAGAAATCTGCTGAGAGGAAGTCGCCGAAGAAATATTTTTCGTTTTGATGTCTGACCTGGGATTTGAAGATATCCGTTACAAAAATCTGTCAAACAATTGATTAGTAATTGTTATTGTTTAGGCAAAGATTGTAAACAGGGGAATAACAAAGAAGAGCAATTGTTGTTGTTTACATCAAGTTGTAAACAGTGGCGCACATAAATGTGCGAATAATAAAAAATTTTAATTTAAACTAAATACAAATTTATTTTTATTTTCTTTAGAATCAATGAGTTTATATTCTAAACGTAACAATTTCTATGAAATATTTATTCTATAATTATGCTCTCAATTGTTGATTTCATTTGTGCGTTTTTTTTTAATATGATTTTGCGTATCATCATTATCAATATCAACATCTACATTATGTTGCAAGTTTTGCAGGCATTTGCAAAACAAAACAAAAAAAACCAAAAATAGTTCATGTTGTTATTGTTATTGCTGATGCTGATGTTGTTGTTGTTGTTGTTTTAGCATAACATAAACATGAACATAAACATCTACAAGATATGGAAGACAATTTTTGTTACACACAAAACAGAGATCAAATCTATTTCATGCCTAATTCATGTTTTGTTTCATGCCTTCAGTTCTGTATTTGTATTTGGATTTCTTTAATGTTTATGTTGTTGTTGTTGTTTTAATGTTTATTTGTTGTTGTTGTTTTTATTGTTGTTTTTTTTTATCATTTCAAATGTCAGTTTTAAGATCCTTCAAAGCAAAACCTTACATATGCTTACACAGGCAACAGTAATAAAGAAAAATACAGAGACGGAGAGAGAGTGAGAGAGAGAGAGGGAGAGTGGTAGAGTGATGGAAGAAATGGCAAAACCAGGCATACATAGTAAAACTCTTTTAAGTGCATACGTTTGAAGAGCAAACAGAAGAGAAGAGCGAGAGAGAGAGAGAGAGAGAGAGAAAACAGGGGCATACATTTGTGTTGGTATTTTTGTTTTGTATCAATTTACAGTTTTTAGGTTTTTTTATTCTGTGCATGTGTGTGTGTGTGTGTGTGTGTTGTTTTTGTTGTTTTTGGTACCCATAAAATGTTTTAATATCCGTTTTACATGCGATACACATTTCAATGTCTGACTGACTGTGTTCGTGAGTCCTGTGGCTTTGTGTATAACTGTGTGTGTGTGTGTCTGTACTACTGTTATCGATAAGTAAAACTATTCGATGTGAATGTTTTCGTTATGGATGCCTGTATACGTTGGGTATTTAAAACATAAAACCGTAAACGAGTATTTTAACTCTAGAAATGGGCCACACAGAGAGTAGGTGTATGCATGCATGTAGCTTAGAGCATGGGAGAGCAGTAAAGCAGGAGTGAGTAAGAGAAAGAGAGAGAGCGGGAGAGAGAGAGAGAGTTAAAGTTCATGAACTATACATTTTATTGATTAATTGTAACACATTTTCTAATTGCATCTATTGAAATTGAATTCAAATTGAACCAGATAATTCATTTTACAAAAATCCTACACAGATAAACAAATTGAGAGAGAGAGAGAAAAAGAGAGATAGGGATGCACACATACACAGCCACGATTATATACATACATTGGCATACTGTAATATAAACAGACAAATAAATGAATAAATAAACATGTACAAATAGTTTAAGATGTAATATAGAGTAATACAGTGGTGTTCGATTAAATAGCGTCATTCGATTATAAAATTTTTTTTCCTAGATTCCTTTTTAACTTTTCCTCTTCATTCTTTTTCTACTACCACGGCATTTTCTATTCAATATGTTTCCTTCATCTTCTTTAAATCACCAGCAATATCTTCTGCCCATTGCTTTTTTTTCGAGGGACTTTGGATTTTTTTTTGGTATGGTAAAAAACGTACGCCGGATCATCGTCCTCCATTCGAACCATTCATGGACGAGCCAGCGAAGCCGCTAGATGTTAATACACTGCGCAACGTTCATGCCATTGAGCAGCTCAATGTTGGATCGGATAAGGAAATTATCTCCAACTCACATTGGCCGGAAGATCTTACGTAGAACTTTTCTTTCGTATACGCTCAAGGCTGCTGCATCAGTGCTTAATAGCATCCAAGGCTCTGTGCCATAAAAAACCACGGAAAGCATTATCAAGCATCTTCTACCCAAAAATTTATGATTTACCAAGAAGTATGGCAATATTACTACAGAGAGTAAAGCAGCCTAACGCATCTCGTATGAGGAGAAAAGGAAAGAGGGAAATGCCTATTCCAACACGAGGCATAAGGAATGCAGTATCCTATGTGAGATCTACAGGAGCCTCAATTCAATACAAAAATTTCAACAGACGAAGGCCAATATTATTATTGTCGTGCCTTAGCTTGGTAATCACACGATCTATTGCACTCCCCTCACATTTTATATTATACCCCCAAAATGTCTCTGCCAACACTATTGCCCCAAGAAATGCAGTCCATTGCTTGCTGACTTCCACTTGATATCCTCCGAGATATTTACTTCTGGAACAAGTGCACCCAAATTCTGGTTACCAATGCCAGGCTATTCTGATGTATAACTGAGATATGCTGTTATTATCATTTTTCCACAAATATTTAGATTTCCTCAAATCCACTTGGTTTGGGAATAACCTTTGAATTTTATTATCTTCTCTTTTGTCCAGCAGTCCTTTCCAAATATCTATTCCCACTTCATCAGCAGCGCAGAAGTTTTCTTTTTCGAGAACTCTTCTACTTGCTTTTTGTTGAGAATTCATACATCATTTGGATCCCAGCAGAGGATAACTTTACTTTCCTTACTTAGTCGCTCTATCTTGTCTAAACAGTGTGATTTAGAGTGGTCTCCCATAAGTTTTCCTCTGGCTCGGCATATTTCATTCGAAAACCGAAAACTCACGGTCCTTTTCTAAAGTCCGTCTTTCCTTCAAGACGATAATGGTCAAAGACAGAAAGTTTGCAGAGGATATGTGAACCACATTTTTCTACACTGCTATTGCCAGACGCAAGAGACCGAGACAATTACACAGAACCAGTTAATGGAGTATTTTCCAACCACAGTAAAGTCAAGGTAGCAAATACGAGATAGAAAAATAATAAGCTTGCGGCTGCCAAAGGATGGCCGGTATTGAACTATTGAACTCTGCTTGTTATGACTTGGCACGGGACGTACATCAGCTTACTTAATTGATTATTACAATGCTTTAGTCGGGATTAAAACCTAGTTTTTGACACTACCCATGTTGTGGAATTAATTTGATTCATGAGTAAACATCAAAAAGTTGTACAGCATGTCGCTAACAGAGAATACAGGATTTCTTTGATCCTTTCACAACCAAACGAGAATTCATTTAGGCAGTTATGTCGTCATGTGTTTCATTAAAATCTTGCTGCAGAAAATCATACGGAATGCCAGAGTTACAGGCCCAATTTAAACCATGCCATACATGTAACATGCCTATGGACATGATATACAGGGTGGCTGATATGTATTGCAACCAACTTCAGGTTGTTACCATTTGTAAACCGCTCGTCTGACAGCTGACAGATTTATTCCAGTGACAGTTCATTTTATTATTTACAAGCTTACAAAAGCATTTTGATCTATTGCATTCAGAAAAAAAGTTATTCGTGATGGAATTCAAGCGTGATAATGTGATTGCTTTATATTTGGCTGGAAAACCACTGGTGGCTATCGTTAGAGCCCTCCAGCATTTAAATGTGAATAAATCTTTCATTTCTCGTATCATTGCTCATTAGCGTGATATTGGCAGTGTTGCATTGCATCCAAAAAGTGGACGAAAAAAGATGGTAACAACACCAGACATGATCTGAAAAGTGAAGGCTAGATTTAATCGAAATCCACGCCGCAGTGGTAGAAAAACTGCTCCTAAGAAATTATTATTGCGAGAACGGATGCAACACGTACTGAAAAATGAACTTTCACTAAAGCCATTGAAGTTCCAAAAAGAGCAAGGGCTCACCGATGGACAAAAAAAGCTAGACTGGAAAGAGCCAGTCTTTCGCTTGCACGAAAGTGGCTAGTTATCGAATTTGGTTTTCTCCGATGAGAAGCCATTCCAAATTGAGCAGTTTGTGAACAAAGAAAGTGATCGTGTTTACTTGCTAAAGTGATCAGCTAAAACTTTACACCTGCGATTGGCCACCAGAACTCAAGCGCCGCCAGTGGTAATGGTGTGGGCCGCCGTAAGGGCCGATGGTTGCTCCCCGCTCGTATTCATCGACTGTGGGGTCAAAATAAATGCCGAATATTGTCGGGAAAGTGTCTTAAAGACAGTATTGTAGTCCTGAGCAGACAAACATTTAGGCCGTAGACCGTGGACATTGCAACAGGACTCAGCACACCGCACTCAGAACGCGTCAACCAAGAATGGCTTAAAAGGGAGGTTCCTCGCTTCATTTTTACCTCACAATGGCCACCAAAATCTCCGGATCTCAATCTGTTGGACTTTTAGGCCTGGAGTATTTTGGAGAGTAAGGTTCTCACTAAAAAATACCAAAGTGTCGACCATCTCGAGACGGCGCTTCGCCGGGAATGGGTCAAAATACCGCGGAGCCACTTTCGTGCAGCCTTTGATGGCTTTGTCTGCCGTTTGAAGGCCATAGTTCGAACCAAAGGTGGCCAATTTGAACAAATCCAAAGTTATTCTAAAATTTGATGTTATTTCCAACCTTTTTTGCTTTTGAACAATAAAATTAGAAAATAAAAAAATGAAGTGCTTTACTTTGTTGCATTATATATCAGCCACCCTGTAAATATCATGAGAAGTACACAGCCCGTAATAATATTTGTACTTGCAAGTATCCAAGAGGAGTCTAAGAAAATGATTCTGTCAATCAAGGAGTTCAAAATGGACAAACTGACGATAAGAATTGCATTTAGGTTGTAGTTAATAACTACTAATAGAATTTATTTGCCTGGAGAGTAGACATGACCAGTAAGGCTTTATAAATTCAATTCTTCTATTGCGGTTCTTCTACTAGTTGCCTGCTAGATTGAAAACCTTTAGTTTTGGGAAATAAATTCCCGTTGGTTTCGATATTTATTTCATTCGATTCTCAATGCCGATACTGGTAACTCTATTGTTTTGCACACCACTGTAGTTATATCGCATATAAGAAACGATAGAGAGGCAGAGTGTGTATGTGAAAGAGGGGGAGAAAGAGACAGAGAAAGTTTATCGAAATGAAAAATAACTGCAGGGTAAACTGTACGTTTATTAAATATTCATATTAAAAATAAAATAAAAAACCAAAAAAAAAAATTGTTCAAATTGTTGTTGTTTTCTTCTTCTTCTTCTTTCATATACTCATAGTTTTCAAAAATACAAAAAAAAGAGAATAAAAAAATTAAAATCGAAATACGAATTCGAAATTTTTATTGGAAAAGTTATAATTTAAAAAATTTTTTATTGAAGTAATGAAATGCCAGAAAGCGAGTACAGATTTAATGCAGAAAGAAAGTTTCATTTTAAAAATATGAAAAGAATTTTTTTAATTTTTTTGTTTAATTTTCATATTAATTTTATTGAATTTAAATTTAAGTCTTCAAAACTAAAAAAAAAGAAAACTGCTTTGGGGCAAACAGGAGTCCTTTTTGCAAGCGTAGACACTTTTTACAATGTGTTGATGACTGCAGCATTCTTCTGTCATTAGCGAATCCATATCCATGCATGTTTAAAATTGTTTTTGCCAATGCATTCCGAAAAAAATCCTGCTTAATTGGAACTAAGCTTGCCTCAGTGCAATTAATGAGCCGCTGCTTAGTCATGTAATCAAACTGTTACGTGTAATGCTTGAATCTTTGTGAGTGTTTTCAGCTATGCTCAGTAAAGCAATATCAGGACGCTGAAGTGAAAATCATGTGGAATGCAAGAATTATAGGCACAATTAATACCAGGCCTTACAGGTAAAATGCCTTTCTTACTTACTTACTTAATTGGCCATAACAACCCGATTAACGGATTTCGGCCTGCCGCAACACATATTTCCAGGCGCCTCTGCTTCTTGCCCGTCTACGCCAATTGGTCACACCAATCGATGACAGGGCTTCCTCGATTTGGTCCTTTCAACGGGTACAAGGTCGTCCTCTTCGCCGACTTCCGCAGAACCCCGCATCAAATACTCGTCTCGGCGGAGCATCCTCTTCCATTCGAATGACATGACTGAGCCAGCGCAGCTGCTGGATATTAATACGCTGTACAACGTCCATGTCGTTGAGGAGCTCATACAGCTCACTGTTGAATCGGATGCGAAAATCATCGCCAACTCGCACTGGACCGAAGATCTTACGTAGGACTTCTCTCTCGAATACTCTCAAGGCAGCTGCATCAGTTCTTAATAGGGTCCATGCTCCTGCGCCATAAAGAAGCACGGGTGGGATGAGCCTCTTGTAGAGTATTAGTTTCGTCTTACGAGAGAGGTCTGTCTCTGCTACTCAATTGCCTATTGAGACCATAATAGCACCTATTGGCAAAAGTAATCCTGCGCTTGATCTCCAGACTGACATCATTTTCGGTGGTAACGGCGGAGCCAAGGTAAATGAATTCCTTGACTGTATCAAAAGTATAGTTATCGGCCGTAATTTGTGAATCAATACACCGCACGGCTCTATTTGTCGATAACATACACTTCGTTTTGCCTTCATTTACTGCCAGACCCATCTTCTTAGACTCCAGTTCAATAGCATGCCTTTCACGATGATATAAATATCATGTGAGGCACACTGCCGGTGATATTAACTGTTCTTGCTAGTAGCCAAGAGGAGTCTAAGAAAATGGTTCTGTCGGTCAACCATTTAGGTGGTAGTTGATAACTATTAATAGCGCATATTTGCCTGGAGAATAGATATGACCAGTAAGGCTTTGTAAATTCGATTCTTCTATTGCGGTTCTCCTTCTAGTTTCAAAACCTTTAATTCTACGTTTTCCCTAAATTCTATCACGTAGAGAACTGGCTTCTATTGACTGAAAACCACTCATTAAGCCACTTTTTTTATCAATCAATAGTCCTGGTCAAACGGAACGTTAGCACCGAGGACAGTCAGGATACGTTTCTCTCCTTAATGTGGAGATAGGATTGGATTAGCTGAAGCCACTTGCAACTTATAAAAGGAAATTGAGTTTAATTATTGAGATTTTGTGCGCGATACTTGTCTATACATGTTTGTAACGAATATGATTGAGTCACATATATACATAATTGGCCATTACAATCATTCAGTCCACCAGTAGGAACTCTATAGGTGTAGAAACTAGGGTCTTCCGCCTAGAGCCATTCGCTAAATATATCTGGCGATTGTTAGACCGGTTATTACTTATGGCTGTGTTGTTTGGTGGTGTGCCTTAGATAAAAGTTTTCTAAGAAAAATCTTGGATAAGGTTCAGCAGATTGCCTCTTTGAGTATCACTGGAGTGAGGAAGAGTTGCCCTCAGGCTGCTTTTGATACTATGCTCTGTCTGACCCCGCTTGACTTATATGTCAAGCGGTGTGCAGCGCGTAGTGTCATACGCCTGAGGGAATCGGGTTGTTGGAAACAGTGCTCTATAGGTCACTCCAGAGTTCTGAATACCGTCTTTCCTGACGGTAGTTACGAATTTTCGAAAAAAGCCACTGATTATATTGTGTCTGAGGCTATGTTCCTACCTGGTTTGAGAATACTCATACCGGATAGGGCAGAATAGAGTGGTGGGGTACTCCCGGGGCAGAGTGATATAGCCATCTTCACAGATGGATCTAAAAGGTTTTCTGTAAAGAACTCGGTCTAGAACTCCACTTCAGGTTGAATGATGACTGCAGCGTTTTTCAGGCGGAGATTTTCGCAATACTGAAGGCTATTGAGGCCATAGCTGGTGGGCCATCTTCGAATTCGGAATCTTACATGATCTTCGTTGACAGTCAGGTTGCCCTTAGGGCCATTGCGTCGGTCTGGTGCAAATCACGGCTCGTTCGCGAGTGCAAAGAGTCGTTGAGGAGTTTTGAACCGGACCGCATCCGTCTATGCTGGGTTCCAGGTCACAGCGGAATACTGAGCAATGAGACGGCGGATGCCCTCGCTAGGTTAGGTTCGTTTTCAGGTGGCGATTTGACTGTTGATCCTGACCCCCCAGTCTGCCACCTCTATGGCCTCATCGATGGATGGGTCAGGAGGGAAGAGCAAAGGGAACGTTGGGTACTGTGCTTGTCTTGGCCGACAGGTGCACGTCCTCTAACCTAACCTCACCTAACCATTCTTTAGTCCGGATTACGAGCTAGCGTTTCACACCTTATACTTATAAGGTGTGTGTTAATTTTGTACATGAGCGGCGGGACGTACAGTTTAAAGTCGTCACCGAACGACAGATTTTTGATTATCATGAGAGATTTATTGACTCTCAAATTTTTTTGCAGAGATCTGCAGAGAGGAAGTTCGTTGTAGAAATATTTTCATAATTTCGTTTTGATGTGTGACCAGGAATTTCAACTAGGGCCTTAAGCGACTTCTGGAGTCACATACATACATAATTGACCATTACATACATACACAAAATTACATACATAGACAAAAGGCCAGGGTTCGAATCCCAGGTCAGACATCAAAATGAAAATATTTTTTCGTTGACTTCCTCTCAGCAGATTTCTGGCAAAAACTCTGAGAGTAAAAATTGCCATGAAAAGCTTCTCAAAAATCTGTCGTTCGGAGTCGACTTTAAACTGTAGGTCCCGCCACTCTTGTATAAAATTAACGCACACAACATAAGTGGTGTGAGAAGCTAGGTCGTCATCCTGACTGAAGGGTTGTAATGGCCAATTATGTTATGCGTATGTATGTGTGAGTACATAAGAAAGTAAATCTGCCTGCGCTTTTGGTCTGTCAACTGGTAGTGATACTGGAATCAATTATCCATCTACCAATCGTAGGCGCTACAAAGCAATGTTGGCTGTACTACAAGCCTATAGGTTAGAGGACGTGTACATGTCAGTTAAGACAAGTACAGTACCCGGAGGTCGAAATTGACTATAAAGCAATTATATTCTTGAAACCAGGATGAGGAAAGAAAGGACTTCTTTTAAATGCCACTCTATTGGTACTTATAAGCGCCCTACTGTCAGACAGACTGGCTAACCTTTATATTCTCCTAAGGATAAGGATCCTCAATGAGTACATTCCCTTAACCTAGGTAGTCGGTAGTCATTCATGAAAATTCTTGTTTTAGTCCTTGAAGTAGTCTTTCTAATGGTTGGTGGACTCTCTCATATGTCGTCTCCCAGCTTTTGTCTCTCACGTGATTACTTCAAATCTTTTTCAAATTATGAATAAAAATTCAATTTTATTATGCGCTCTATTTCAGGGGGCATTTGTTTTTTCGAAATTCAATTTTTTCTAACAAGATTTTCTCCCCTGCAATTCACTTAAATATTCAGCAGCATCAGTAGAGAGAGAGAGCCCTTAGTTTTTTTTTATTGAAAAAAAAACGTGAAAACCTTTTCGTAGATCTCCTGCCTTCGGTAAAAAAAAAACAGAAAATCAAATAAAAATAACAACAAAAACAAAAACAACAACAACAATAATAGCAACAAAATATATTACAAAACATAACGCATATAAAAGGCCAACAAAATCCTTGGAAAAAAACAGGACATGATTGAAATAAATGCCTCTGTGAGACAAAAAGAGTGTGTGTATGTGTGTGTGGCTGGCTATGTGTTTGTATGTATGTATGGTCGTGTTATTATTTTTATGTGTTGTGGGGCAGTTCTGTAGTGAGAAAGAAACAAACAAAAACGAAAAAAAAGGCAACCCCAGTATTTGTTTTGATACTGTTTGACGGCTTAAAGTCAATAATTCTGTATGAGTGTGGCTGTGTGTATGTGCCGGGTATCTGTGAATGAGTGAGTATTTGCGGATGCGTTACGTTTTATAGCGTGTCATGTATTGTAACGTGTTCGGTTCTGTTCTGTTTTGTTTTGTTTCGCTTCTTTTTTATGATTTTTTTCTTTGCCAAATAAAAATGAAAAGAAAAGAGAGAAAACAAAAACAAAAAAAAAATTTGTATGAAATTGACAAAAAGTGAAAGACAATATTTTTCCTATTTTTGTATTTATTATTATTGTTGTTGTTATTCATACTACACCTAAAGAGTGCTTCCACTATTGAATTTCTATTTGGAATGTAAATTGATTGACAGATTTTCGTAGGGGGTGGAGGTAATTTAGAATATTTATTAATGCTTTTAAGTCCAAGCATTCCAGTTATGAGGACAGCAGAACGAATCATACTTTAACTTGTAGCTCACAAGTCGATATGATCTTTAGAACGTGGGAAGCTAGATTGAAGGGAGGTAGCTTTTTCTTTACGCCGTAGCGGGGTAAATGTACCTAACCGCACCATAGAGGAAGTCGTCACATCCTCCGTGTGTGGGCTCCTCACCCACTAAATTCGCCCCTCTTTGTGCCCACTCCGGAACTATGGTGGTATTACTTCGGAGTGTAATACTTTTGGCCCTTTGGTTTCTGCATGCTCATATCCGGGTCCGGATTGCGTATAGAAAGTTGAGGTGACATCTAAGTGTCTCCACTAATTCCTCTTGATTGACTCCCTTTTGGAATTTCGTTTAACACGTATGCCAGTGTCATCTATGCCGGCGTGCCTACATGTTCTGCAGCCTCAAGATCCTTCTTCTTCAGACTTAGAATGCGGTCCACGTAATTCGCCACTGAGGCCCAATTTTCTCTACTCGCAATCATAACCACGACAATATTTGCGGCCGTGATCGTTCCAATCATCGACGTCAGTACAGAGCAATAGCTCTGCCAGCCTGCATATTCGAAAACAGTGTGTTTTGCATCCCAGGTCGGACATCAAAACGAAAAATATTTCTTCGGCGACTTCCTCTCAGCAGATTTCTGGAAAAGACTCTGAGAGTAAATAAAATTGCCATGAAAAGCTTCTCAAAAATCTGTCGTTCGGAGTCGACTTTAAAACTGTAGGTCCCGCCACTCCTGCATAAAATTAACGCACACAACATAAGTGGTGTGAGAAGCTAGGTCGTAATCCTGACTAAAGGGTTGTAATGGCCAATTATGTATGTATGTATGTGTTCTGTATCATCAATTACTTCCCCTTCCTCGCAAAGACAGTAAGGGGAGGCGATCTTGCCCATTCTGTGGAGATATTTCCTAAAATATCCGTGACCTAATAGCATCTGCTTAACGTAGTAATTTGTCTCTCCAAATTTCCGATCAATTCATGGCCTAATGTCCGGAATAAGTCGTGCCGTCCACCTTCCTCTATCTTCATCGTTTCATCGTCGTTACTATTCTGAAATGGTGTTTTCCCTGAAGTAACCGGTTATGAGATTTCTAGCCTTTACATGCACGAGATACATACCCTGGTTAGGTTAGGTTAGGCTAGGTCGTAATGGTAGCTCTGATATTACAAAGCTCACTTGAGCACGCATGGCAGCCCGTTGTGATGCCACGGGTGAAACGCAGTTCCCGTACTAACTAAGTTCCGCTAAATCAGGGAAAGGAAGAAGTTGATCAGCGCAAGGGCTGCACAACAAAAGCACGTACTGGAAAATCAGCCAGAAAATTTGATGAACGAAGCTATATCCTTGATATCAATAGATGAAAGCTCTGTTAAGCTAACAAGGAATGGGGAGACAAATAACCTATATCTACATCTAGCAAGTGACGGGTACTAACAAAGAAAGTGAATAAAATTTCCTCTTCCTCATTGGACCTGCATCCACGGCAGAAGTCGTTAAAAGGGAACCTCATTCTCTCGGTGTTCCTACCCATGATGCAATGACCCGTAAACACGACCACTATAGTTGAGATGACATCACGACTGAGATCAAGGAATCGGTTGGTACGCCTTCCATCCATCCTGGGCCAGGAAAGTCTAGCGGTGACCCAGGATAGGTTGGCGTCCCGAAGGAAGTTCCGCGCAATGGTCAACTTGACCGAGGCAAGTGGCATACCCAATTCAACAGAAGAGGATTCCGGAAGGAGCGCACCAGCTCTGGCGAGCTCGTCGGCCCTACAGTTTCCCG
This sequence comes from Sarcophaga peregrina, assembly GCA_014635995.1. Lineage (NCBI taxonomy): Eukaryota > Metazoa > Arthropoda > Insecta > Diptera > Sarcophagidae > Sarcophaga > Sarcophaga peregrina. Next base: position 41,965,605 of record CM025793.1, read on the forward strand.
GAATATCACTGTGCCCACACCCGAGAAACACCAGGAGGCTTACCTCATACTGGGTAACAAAATGGGTCATGTGGCCTCCAAGTAAACTTGCCTAACCTAACCTAACCAGGATTTACTCACGAAAGAACAATGCATTGGAAACAACTGTGGCAATACGTATATGATGAGGACAACCTATGAATTTTACGTCTTTTCTTTTGGTGAAAACACAAGAAGCCGTAATAGAAATCGCCATGGTTTAGTGTGTTGGCTTATTAGACGTGAGCTTCGGTTCAAACCCTAGATCAGACGTCTCCAACAAAAGAGGCATGTAGGCATAACAAACGAAATTCCATTCAGAAACCAATCAAAAGGTATTAGTGGAGACACTTAGATCTCTCCACAACTCTCGATACGCAATCCGGACGCGGATATGAGCATGCAGGGGCAAAAAGGCCCAAAGGTCTCCACTCCGAAGTAATACCACCGTAGTTCCGGAGTGGTTACAACAGTCCACGAGACGAGGAAGGGATTTAATGGGTGAGGGCCCCATACTTGGAGGATGTGGCGACTTCCTCTATGGTGTGGTTAGGTACATTTACCCCGCCACGGCGTAAAAAAAAATCTTACAACTTCTGAAGAAAAATTCTCAAAAAAAAAAATCGTATTGAAAAAGAAACATCCTTTAGGCAGAGCCTATAGTAGTGACTGTTACGTTGACTGTTCGTTTTATTGTTGTTGTTGTTGTTGCTGCTGTTATTGTTACAATTTTTATCTTATTTGTGGTTTAAACTTAAATGGCAAGCGGAGATTAATGTTGTGGCATGATGCCCATAAAATAGAGTTGATGGTACAAATATTTGTACAACAACAACAAAAAGCGTAAAAAATCTGTTAACATTTTCAATAGGGTTTTCCTCATTGCTAGATGTTGCTGTTATTGTTGTTGTTGTTGGTTTTGTATTATTTCACTTTACATTGGTAAGCGACAAAAATGACAATGTATAGGTAAAAAGGACATTTGTTTATACAAATATACACTTACCAGTACTTACTTATGACCAGGTAATACAGGTACAGGTACAGGTGCAGGTACAATATGTAATGAAATGAACGGAAGTGTTTCTTTCATGATGATGGCCTAAGGAAGTCACTGAAAATTTCTACACAGTAAAGGTTTTTTTATTTTTTTTTTAAACAATGACAGCAACAACACCCGGCAACAACAACAACAAAATATTTAAATAGGATTTTAAAAGTGCCAAACAACATCTAGAATCTACGAGTGTGTACAAATGTCTGTTAGTCACTGGCTAATGCTGTCACTTTTTATGGGGATTTTTGATTTTATGGCCTATAAAATGCAAAGTTTTTCTTTTTTTTTTCTAAATTTTTAAATTTTCTATTCAGACTGAGTTAAAAGAGATTTAAATTGCGAAAAAAACATGAACGTTCTTTAAGAGAAAGTCACGGAAAAATATCTTTTTAAAGTAGTTCCTATATTACTTTACATCTCAGCTGGACGTTCAAAGTCTTACATGCATGCATACATTCATAATTGGTCATTAGAACCTTTCAGTCTGGATTTTGGACCTAGCTTCTCACACCACTTATGTCGTCTGCGTTAAGTTTATACATGAGTGGCGGGACTTATAGTTTAAAGTCGATTCCGAACGTCAGGTTTTTGAGAAGCTTTATCATGGCAGGTTGCCGAAGAAATATTTTCATTTTGATGTCTGACCTACGGTTCGAACTCGGGCCTTCAGTCTAATAAGCCAACACACTACCTACTAGACTACGACGACTTCTTTAAAGCCTTACGCTGTGTTTGAACATTTGCGCTCTGAACTACCGACTAAGTTAGGGCGACTTTAAAGCATTAACACGTTAATTAACACGTTGACATCCGACTGCAAGATAACTCGTAGATTGCGTTCCCTTCTAGGAAGCCAAACCACGAGTTATTTCGTACTCAGTAATGTAAAAAAATCAAATTGTCGTTTTTTGTGCTAGTTTCCTGAAAATTAACGCGGCAGTCAACGTGTTAACTTCGTTGTAATTGTGCAAGGAATTTACAAAATTCTAAAGAAATTGGCAAAGTCTGGAAGCATTACAAAAGCCGCTGCTTATGTGTGACTTCATGGTGTTGTTAGCAATTGAGTCCAACTTACTATGTAGTTTGCATTTATATTTGAGCCTCTAAGATTACCAACTCGCGAAACAATTAAAGCCGGAAGACCAAAAGCAATGCCATTAATAAACAGTTGCTAGAACAACAGGCTTTCAATGCTAATTTAGAAGAAAATTTTCCTCATCAATGTGCAGGGCTAGGAAAACTCAGAAATTATTATGGAATAGCGATTGCATATCGCTGCTGTATTCACCAATGGCTTCACGAATATTGTCCTTTAAAGCGTCAATTGTTTCTGGCTTGTCGGCGTAATACTTATTTTTGTCGGCAACCCCACAAATAATAGTCCAACGGTGACAAATCGCAACCCCAATGTGGCCAAACGACATCAGCTCTGCGGCTGATAATACGATCTTCAAAAACAGGGCGCAAAACATCGAGTATAGCTTCGGTTATGTGGCACGTAGCGCCATCCTATTGAAACCAAATGTTGCTAATATCCTCCTCTTCAATGGCCAGATAAATATCGCCATCGATTGTAACGTCCAGTCCTTGCTCATTTTTGAAGAAAAATTGCCCAATTATGCCTTTGGACCAAAATCTGCACCAAACAGTGACTTGTTTTGGGTGCGCTTTTCAATGTATGCGTGCGGGTTTCTGTGTCCCAAATGCAACAATTTTAATTGTTTACATACCCGCCAAGATCAAAATGAGCGTCATCTGAAAAGATGACGGCATCTCCTGTAAGTCGTTCGTAGGCCCACTTAGCAAAGCGAAAACACATTGGATTGTCAATTGGCTTCAACTCCTAAACCAATTGGACTTTGAATAGCGTCATACCAAGGTCTTTATGCAAAATTCGTCTCAATGATGTCTCCGAAATGTTCAATTGGTGAGAACGACGGTGAATTGCCACAGCAGCAATATTCTCGAGTGTATTCATTGTTTTTGGCTTCTCACGGTTTGGTTTATCGATGAGGATGCCAGTTTCTTTCACTTTTTTCACAAGATAACGAACATACGCACGATTTGAAAAAAACATTGGATGGTGGATCCGATACATGCCTAGCATTATTTCGTAGAAGAAGAAAGTATCTGAAGTCCTGCGATGCAAAAGACATCATCGAGCTGTTAAGGACAGATTTTGGGAATCCAAGTGGCGGACCCGATACTCTTAATTGTTTTGTTAGAAGTCAGCTGAAATCGTTTTGTTCTGGATGTCAAGTCTGGAGTTTGAACGTCTAATGCACACATACATATCTACGAGTCCATAGCTAGCGATGACTTTATCTTGGCTACCGAAAGTGCCAAACCACCAATCAACAATCATTTTTCTTTCAGGCCCTAAATACCTTTTTAATTTCTTCCATAAATGTTGCCGAAGTCGCCGGGGTCTAGTAGGTAGTGTATTAACTTATTAGATTTAAGGCTCGAGTTCAAACCCCAGGTCGGACATCAAAACGAAAATATGAAAATATTTCTTCGGCGACTTCCTCTCTGCAGATTTCTGGCAAAGACTCTGAGAGTAAAAATTGCCATATAAAGCTTCTTAAAAATCCGTAGTTCGGAATTGACTTTAAACTGTAGGTCCCGCCACTTATGTATAAAATTAAGGCAGACGACATAACTGGTGTGAGAAGCTAGGTCCAAAATCCAGACTGAAAGGTTGTAATGACAAATTATGTCTGTAGAACAACAAGCTTTCAATGCTAACTTAGAAAAAAATTTTCCTCAGTGATAAAGCCTTATGCAAAAAGAGCAAAATTTTGCGCATTTGAAGAATTGGGAAACTCAGAAATTATTACGGAAAAGCGATTGCATCTGGGAAAAGTGTCTGCTTGGTAGAGTTTATGGTGTGGCCCTTTTCGGACTACTCCTCTTAAATTTTTATTAAACAATGCGACGCTTCGAGCCACACAATACTACACGATTTCCTTTCATTGCATGAGAAGTTGCATCAATTTGCCAACAACATTCTTTGTGTGTGGAACTAGCCCAAAGGCCGTATCCATTAGGGATAATTTCTTTACGTTTGATTCGTTAAAAAAGCAGCCTTCATGAAGTTTTTGGCGAGAAGCCGCTAGAAATTGTACGAATGCTACTACAAAAAGATCAATTGCTGCTTGTATTTCGTACAATGTAATGAGAAAGTCCGAGGAAATTATAGCTTCATGTGCTTTGCTTTTGAAACCCAAATTATGGAGAACCCTTTATGTGAAATTCTTACTTATTTTAACTCTGGATAAAGAGGTAAAACTCTGTGCTTGCTGGAAAGAACCACTATGCAAAGAAAATCTGACGAAGTTATGCACTTCAGCCGACATCAATGAATGAATGAATGAACGTATGAGGATACTCAACAGCTAGGAAAATTTGTTGAGGCTTGTGTGCCTGCGAACTGTAAATCTTCGCATGAACATACTAGGCAATTGTCAACGTAGTTTTCAAACGTACACCATAGGCAAATAGTATTAACGGAACGAAACTGCTCAAATAATCATTGGAAACTTCAGCGATGACATCACAAGAAACGTGATTGTTTGGGAACTACTGGGTTATTATGCCTCTGGACCAAAATTCGCACCAAACAGTGACTCGTTTTGGGTGCGTGCGGGTTATCAATGTATGTGTGCGGATTTTTTGTGCCCCAAATGCGACAATTTTGCTTGTTTACATACCCGCCAAGGTCAAAATGAGCTTCATCTGATGATTGTTTTTTGCCAAAACCGACATCTTCCGTAAGCTGATCGCAGGCCCACTGAGCAAAGCGAAAAAGCATTGGATGGTCAATTGGCTTCAACACCTGGACTAATTGGACTTTGTGTGGCAGCATACTAAGGTCTTTATGCAAAATTCGTCTCAATGATGTCCCCGAAATGTACAATTATTGAGAACGACGGTGAATTGATGTTGATGGCGCTTCACGCACACTTACTGCCACAGCAGCATAATTCCCGGGAGTACTCATTGTTTTTGGCTTTTTACGCTTCGGTTTATTGATGAGGATGCCAGTTTCTTTTGACTTTTTTCACAAGATAACGAACATATGGAGCTGACGGTGCTTCTCTTCCTCCAAAATCCGTACGCAATTTTCCCACACATTCTGCAACATCACCATGATTTTCAAAGTAATGTCGCAATATTTCCCAGGGTTGTTCAAGCGTATATACAATTATAATCGTTCAGCGGAAGGATGAAACTAATTATCTGTCAAATCAGACATGAGCTATGTGATACCATTCACGAAATAAGCACTAGTTGAAAAAAAAACGTTAGATGGTGGACCCGATATATACATACATACATAATTGGTCATTAGAACCCATCAGACAGGATTATTGACCTAGTTTCTCACACCGCTTATGTTGTGTGTGCTAATTTTATACATGAGTAGCGGGACCTACAGTTTAAAGTCGACTCAGAACGACAGATTGTTTTGAGAAACTTTTCATGGCAATTTTTTTTACTCTCAGAGTTTTTGTCAGAAATCTGTTGAGAAGAAATCGCCGCAGAAATATTTTTTGCATTTTGTTTTGATGTCTGGCCTGGGACTGGAACCCTGGCTTTTACGTCTAATAAGCCAACACACTACCTACTAGACCTCAGCGACCTGATACATGCCCAGCATTATTCCGTAGAAGAAGAAAGTATCTGAAGTGCTACGTTGGCGACGATGTCATCATGTTTAAGGACAGATTTTAGGAATCCAAGTGGCGGCCGCGATACTTGAGTGGCGGGAGCTACAGTTTAATTCCGAACGACCGATATGTTTTTGAGAAACTTTGCATGGCAATGTTATTTACTCTCAATTGTTTTGCCAGAAGTCTACTGAAATCGTTTTGTTCTGAATGTCTGGCCGGGAGATTGAATCATGGCCGAACGTCTAATACACACACACACACACAACTACGAGACCATAGCTAGCGATGACTTTATGTTGGCTACAGAAAATGCCAAACCGCCAATCAAAGATAATTTTTCTTCCAAACCCTGAATACATACATACATAATTGGCAATTACAACCCTTCAGTCAGGATTACGACCTAGCTTCTCATACCACTTATGTTGTGTGCGTTAATTTTAGACATGAGCGGCGGGACCTACAGTTTAAAGTCCACTCCGAACGACAGATGTTTGAGAAGCTTTTCATGGCAATTTTTACTCTCAGAATCTTTGCCATAAATCTGCTAAGAGGAAGTCGCCGAAGAAATATTTTTCGTTTTGATTTCTGACCTGGGATTCGAACCCGGGCCTTTTGTCTAATAAGCCAACACACTACCCACTAGACCACGGCGACTTCCAAACCCTGAATACTTTTTTTAATTTCCTTCATAAATGTTGCATTATTTCAACTCTTCACTCTCTCTCTTTCTCTCTCTCTTAGGCTCCTATTGTAAGCTTTACATTTCCTTCATTTATACAATATGGTTTGGTTAGGTCCACATTGAAAATGATGCCGAGATGCCATCATTAAATTTCTTTTCTTTTGATATTTTCGTTAATAATTTGTTTTTGTTTTATTTGTTTTCTCTTTCTCTCTCTTTCTCTTTCTCGAGTTTAATTTCAAATTTTTTTTGGTTTGTTGTTCTTACATGATGATGTTGCTGTTGTTGTTGTTTTATTTGTAACTAAAAGAGAGAAAATTATAATGAAATGAAAAATAAACTACAACAACACTTCTCATCATTTTCAAGTAGTTGGCCTTTGACATTTTTGTTTCAGTTTTTTTTCCGCTTTCTTCCTTGGCGTGCTTTCTTCAGCATTTCACTGACCTGAAAATATGCAACAATAAACTCACTCATCATCATCGTTAACATTTAACAACTCAAACGAAGAGAGAGAAAGAGAGTCATCGTCATAGTCATCATCATCATTATCGTTATCGTCGATGTATTGTTGTTGTCGGTCGGTTGGTTGGCTCAACAACTTGAAACAACTGCAACAGCAACAGAAACAGTAAAACAAACAAACGAACGAGCGAACGAACGAACAACTTCAAGAGTCGAGATGAATAAGCCCCGACTGAAGAGACTCATTAAATAAAAAACAACTACAACAACAAGAACAAAAAAAGAATTAAAAGAAAAAAATGCAAAACAAAATAAGGACCCTGAAGAACAACACAACACAACACAACTGATGTACTCCAGAGTAGCCCATCAAATCTGATGAGTGGTGGTGGGTGTTAAATGAGAGCGAAAAAAGAAACAGAAAAACCAGCTAAAAAAGTCAAACACAGTTAAATTGGTGGTTAACAGAGAAATAAAACTGGTCAAGAAGTAAAAATGAATGAAAGAAAAAAGAAGGCAACAACAACAACAATAACAAAAAAAAAAAATACGAATTTGTTGTTGCTGTTGGTGGCACTCAAATATTAAAACACAGAAACAAAAATTTGATTTTTTTTCTTTGATTTTCCTGATGGAAATAAAAACTACAAGCGACGTTAAATAGAAAAAGAAAATTTGTAAAGAAAAAGGGGGGAGAAAAAATCATAAGAAACGTGGGTTTTTCATTGTTTTTGTAATTGCAAGCATACGTAACAGAAACTTTCGCCAGCATTTGTAATATTTTTGTTTCCGTTTTTTTTTATTTCTTTCTGGCTAATGTTGGCTACTATTGTTGTTGTTGCTGTTGTTGTGCAACATTTGCTATTTGACTAACGAAAACAAACTGTTACCGTTATAAATGCCACTTAAGTGCAGTTGCCACAAAATTATAGAAAAGAAAACCAAAAAAAATATGCTGCTCTTGCTTTACCTGTGTGCTAATAAATCGATTTCGTTTTCATTCTTCAATGCCCTACAGACCATGAGTTGCTTATTCCCTTTACATTCGCAAAGGTAAGGTTATACCTAGACCCACACAAAGCTGTGATTTCTTTGAGCCTGTAATTTCATTATAATTGTTATATGTTGCCGTGGTAGTCGCCTTGGTCTAGTAGGTAGTGTGTTGGCTTATTAGACGAAAGGAACGAGTTCGAATCCCAACGAAAAATATGAAAATACTCTTTCGGTGACTTCCTGTCAGCAGGTTAGGTTAGGTTTGGTCGTAGTGGTAGCTCTGATATCACAAAGCTCACTTGAGCACGCATGGCGGCCCGTTGTGATGCCACGAGTGAAACGCAGTCCCTGTACTAACCAAGTTCTGCCAAATCAGGGAAAGGAAGAAGTTGATCAGCGCAAGGGCTGCACAACAAAAGCACGACTACCCCGCACTGGAAAACCAGCCAGAAAATTTGATGAATGAAGCTATATCCTTGATATCTTGAATAGATGATAGCTCTGTTAAGCTAACAAGGAATGGGGAGACAAATAACCTATATCTACACCTAGCAAGAGACGGGCACTGGCAAAGAAAGTGAATAACGCTCTCCTCTTCCTCAGTGGGCCTGTATCCACGGCAGAAGTCGTTAAAAGGGAGCCTCATTCTCTTGGCGTTCCTATTCATGATGCAATGACCCGTAAGCACTGCCACTACAGTCGAGCTGACATCACGACCGAGACTAAGTAATCGGTTGGTACGCCTTCCATCCATCCTGGGCCAGGTAAGTCTAGCGGTGCAGCAGGACTCCTCATTGACCCAGGATAGGTTAGCGTCCCGAAGGAACCTCCGCGTAATGGTCAACTTGACCGAGGCAAGTGGCATACCCATCTCAACAGAAGAGGATTCCGGAAGGAGCGCACCAGCTCTGGCGAGCTGGTCGGCTCTACAGTTTCCCGGAATTGTCAGCAGGTTTCTTGCGAAAACTCTGAGAGTAAAATATTGCCATGGAATGCTTCTCAAAAAATGTGCCGTTCGGAGTCGACTTTAAACTGTAGGTCCCGCCACTCATGTATAAAATTAACTCACACAAAATAAGTGGTGTGAGGTGCTAGGACGTTGTACAATTGGTCAATTCTACCACCGGGTACTCTACTTGTCAGAATTGACAAGCACTCGTCCGCTAACCTAACCTAACCTGACCTATATGTTGCCGTAGACTAGTAGACTTGTGTTGACTTTTAGACGTAAAGCTCGGGTTCGTATCCCAGGTCTAGCATCAAATATGAAGAAAAAATCCCTTCGACGATTTCCTCTCAGCAGATTTCTGGCAAAGACTCTGGGAGTAAAAATTGCCATGAAAAGCTTCTCAAAATTCTGTCGTTCGGAGTCGACTTTAAACTGTAGGTCCCGCCACTCATGTATAAAATTAACGCACACAACATAAGTGGTGTAAGAAGCTAGCCCGTAATCCTGACTGAAGGGTTGTAATGTCTAATTATGTATGTATGTATGTAAAGTAAGACCCCGCTTAATACTAAGTTCACGTATGCAAGTTAATTGACGCAATATTCGGTTAAATGAGAAAAAAATGTTAACCGTTCAGGTATAACAAATATACGCAATATTCAGCTTACTCAATATTCATTTGACAGGTGGTAAACAACCCAGCTGGTTGTTGCAACAACATTTTTTTGTTTGAGTGTTCGGAAAATTGTAATATGCTGACTGACTATACTTAAGACGGTGCTGATTTAAAGTTTTACTGAATATTATAGCAATTAGCATTTAATTGAGCAATAATTAATTGAGATTTTATATGAAATATTGAGATCAATAATGGCGTTAAATGCGATTTACGCAATAAAGGTGCGTACGTGAACATAGTATAACGCTGCTTTGCTTAATGCCGTTCCAGTATTACACTGAAACAGGGGATTCCCTCTAAATCGAACATTACATTGATACCTGCTGTATATATGTGAGAATGAAACGACCATGCACCAACCAAAAAACGGTGCACTATATTAGCAACAGGGTATGCTATGTTGCTTTTTAAATACTTTTTCGTTAGTCTGTCCAGAATAAAGACCCTAACTGTATTTTCATATGTACGTGTTAAGTTACCTCATTTAACGCTGGAACTTATTGGAACGTATTCGTCACGTTTAGCGGGGTCTTACTATATGATGGTTGAACCGTAATATCATGCATGCAATACAAGGCCGTTGCATTGTCTGCTTCTATATTAGTTGCAGCATTCGAGTTAACATAACATTCGACAATTTTTTTAAATAGTTCTAGAAGTGGTCATTACAAACCCTCCAGTCAAGATTACGATCTAGCTTCTCATTTCTTCCGGAAGTCTTCAATAATTCATCGAATTTCGTTTTCAATATAATCTAGTGTTTGAATATTGACGGGCATCTGGAACAGATCCCAGCCGGACTATTGCAGGGTATGTTGCAATGAGGAGAAGTTGGAGACTATCAAACATCTCCTCTGCAAATGCCCAGCACTTGGTAGGTTGAGGACCCTTGGCAGGGCCTTCTTTGAGAGCTTGAGTTCTGTGTCGAGAGCCGACATCAAGGCTCTCCACAGATTCATTAGCAGCTTGGGCTGGTTGAGAGGTGCTAGAGCTTCATAAGTGTAGTCGCATTCTCAACCTGTATTGTTTTGTGTCTGTTTCTTTTCATTCCTCCGTTTCCCATTCTCCCTCCCCTTACCTAAATTCCTATGTCCTCTATTTCCTTCCTCCCCTAAGGACAATGTACAATGGGTCAATTTCGACCTCCGGGTACTGTGCTTGTCTTGACCAATAGGTGCACGTCCTCTAACCTAACCTAACCTAGTGTTTGAGGATTATTCAAGTAGATGTGTGTGGTGCTTGTTTTGGCTTTCATTGGATCTAATTTCTACGTGGTGGGTTCCAAGCCCTACGCACAACCGAATTTAACGTCCAGGGAGATTGGACCTCGCTGCACGCATTAGCTAACATCTAGCGGGTGCTAGAATGTCATCCAGGAGCGGCCATGAGGAGGCAGCGTGTCAACTTGAATACAACAAGACAACGATCGCCATGGTGGTTGCCATGTTGACCACAGTCAGAAACTTTGCCTTGTTTGCATGCATTCCATCCCCTGGTGTGACCAATTGGCGTAGGTGCGCAAGAAGCAGAGGCGCCTGGAAAGATGTGTTGTGGCAGGCCGAAATCCGTTAATCGGGTTGTTATGGCCAATTAAGTAAGTAAGTGTGTGGTGCTTGACGTAGCCCACCAAATGAAAGTCTAACGACGTTGAATTGCATAATTTTGGTGGCTAATTAATGTCACATAGACGTGGAACCTCCTATCTCTATTCTTTTCCTATTTCTTGTCCCCTTTCGACCTTCTTTTATCTCGTCTCTTCTCTTTTCTTTCCTTTTTTATTTTGAAGGAATACAATGGCAGCAGTTTCACTTCCGGGGGTTGTACTTTTCTTGATGGTAACAATACGCCTTCAAACCTAGCCTTACCCAACCTAAAACTGGTGGAAAGTAAAATGAAGGTACAATAAAGGAACATGTTTTCATCCACTTTTTGTCTTTTGTCACTCTAATAAAGAGTGAATGTTGCTGTGTATCTGCACACAGCAAGTTGATTGCATTTGATAAGTTCTAGCCATCAAACAGCAACGCTTGATTGCCAAATTCCAAAGATTTTTAAAGATGTGCGTGTATTGCGCGTGATTCCACAATAATTGTTTTTAGATTAATACACTAAATAGGCCCCCAGGCCAGAAATCCATGGCCTTTGGCTGTTTGTTTTTTACTGAATTTATGCTGCTTTATTTTGTATACGTTTTATGAGTGAAATCCGCTTTGCTTGATCTCCTTAAAGCATTTGCAGGGTATTAAGGATTTCTGTTTAACTTAATTTATTCACAGCCTCCTAGCCTCCTCCTGGTGGTTTCCATATCCACCGCAGTTATGCGACATAAGCATTGAAAATCCAGTTGGAACTGCATTTTGGTTTCAATTTTTTTCTTTTTGATTATTTTGTTCCTTTCGTTTGTTTTATTTGCTTTTTTCTTTTATGATTTCATAAGTATTTGTATTATAATTTAATTTTCTCTCTCTCTCTCTTTCCCTCTCTCCTTCTCTTTTTTTTTATTGCAATTGTATTTGTAAAACTGGCCAGGTTACATATTATTTTACCAGGATGTTAAAGGTTTCAAATTGGTTCAAAAAATTTTTACCCCAGAAACAATAGACGAAACAGAAGACAAAGAGAGAGAAAGAGAGAGAGAGAGAGAAAAGGTAAATGTATTATACATTAAAAATTTGTTTTCTCTCTTTGTTGCGGCATTGAAACATGAGTTGTTTCATAAGTTTTCCTTTTTCCCAAATGGAGAAAATTTTGTTCTCAATTTGGATTTTTTTTTCTCGAAATGAAAGATAGTTCCTGGCAAATGAAAACAATGAATTAAGATATGCAACCGATATTAATTTTGTAAAACAAGACAATGAGCCACGTTTGGTTAGTTAGTTCGCTTTGCAGTTTCCTGGACTACAACTATGCCTCGGTACCCTTATGAGGGGTATGAGCTCCCACAAGCCTTCTTAGAGCTCATCACCTTAAAACAGCCTAACTATCAGAAAGTATTGTTATGAAAATGAAAAATCTAGATACTGTAGATGAAATTGCCGTAGTCCAGTAGGTAGAGTATTGGCTTATTGGACGTAAAGCCTGGGTTCGGGCCCCAGGCCAGACAACAAAACAAAATTCAATCTCACCAGATTCCTGGAAAAAACTCTGAGAGTAAATAAAATTGCCATGAAATGTTTCTCAAAACAATCCGTCCATCGGAATCGACTTTAAGCTGTAGCTCCCGCCACTTATGTTTAAAAAATTAACACACACAACATAAGTAGTGTGAGAAACTAGGTCAATAGTCCTGACTGAAGGGTTGTAATGACCAATTATGTATGTAGATATTTTTGTTTTGATTTTACATCGTTTAACATAAAAAATTATAAACAAAAATACAACAATAAACACCAGCATTAAAAACTGGTAAACAAGTAAACAAAAATACAACAACAAACACTACAAGACTAAATGTAAACGAAATACATACATAACATAACTGGCCATTACAACCCTTCAGTCAGGATTACGACCTAGCTTCTCACACCACTTATGTTGTGTGCGTTAATTTTATACAAGAGTGGCGGGACCTACGACATATTTTTGAGAAGCTTTTCATGGCAATTTTTACTCTCAGAGTCTTTGCCAGAAATCTGCTGAGAGGAAGTCGCCGAAGAAATATTTTTCGTTTTGATTTCTGACCTGGGATTCGAACCCGGGCCTTTCGTCTAATTAATAAGTCAACACACTACCCACTAGACCACGGCGACTTCACAAACAAAATACACAAACAACAATAATGAACAAACGATGTTTACACTTATAGAGAAGCCACGACTTCATTCGACTTCAAGAGCATTCATCAAACTGTTTAGGTTGCCATATAATTGGCAAGGGAAAGCAGTCGACTGGGTTAGTAAAAGTTCAGTTAGTCTTGTGTGAAGACGCGGTAAGTTTGAAGAGAGTAATCGTTGTTTGCAAATTTCCGTTATAAATATCAGTCGGACAACTATCTAATAATTGTTATTGTTTGGTCCTTCCATTGGATACAAGGTTGGCCTTTTCGCCGAACTCCGCAGATCCCCGCATCAAATACCCATCTCTCCATTCGAACGAACCCTGTACAACGTCTATGTCGTTGGATCGGAGTGGAAATCATCGCCAACTTACACAGGACCGAAGATCTTACATAGGATTTTTTTCTCAAATACCCTTAAGGCTGCGCATCAGTTCTTAACAGGGTCCATATCTCTGCGCCATAAAAAAGTACGTGTACGATGAACGTCTTGTAGAGTATTAGTTTTGTCTTACGAAAGAGGTCTCTGCTATTCAATTGCCTATTGTTGGCAAGAGTGATCCTGCGTTTGATCTCCAGAGTGACATCAATTTTGTTGGTAATGTCGGAGCCAAAATAAATAAATTCCTTGACAAAACTACAGTTATTGGCCGTAATCTGAGAATCAATACGCCGCATGTCTCTACTTGGCGATAACATGGACTTTGTTTTACCCTCATTTACTGCAAGGCTCATCATCTTAGAATCCCATTCAATAGCACTAAAGGCATCAGTAACATCTCGCTTGGTACGCCCTATGATGTGAATGTCGTCTGCGTACGCAAACAACCGGACGTTTTTTTGAAAAATAGTCCCATTGCGATGCTCTCCCGCCTTTCACAGAACACTCTTCATTATGAAGTTGAAGAGGTTGCACGATAAGGGGTCGCTTTGTCTGAAACCTCACATGATATCAAAAGGTTCGGAGAGGTCCATTCATACCTTGACGAATTGCTCAACATCATTCTGCATAGCCTTATCAGGTATACCGAGCTCAGACATTGCGGCAAAAATACGATCCTTTATGGGGCTATCAAAGGCTGCCTGCCTTATAGTCGACAAAAAGATGGTGTGTGTCGATTTGTTTTTGGTGGGCTTTTTCCAAGATTTGGCACAGTATGAAGATCTGGTCGGTGGTGGATTTGCCAGGCCTGAACCTGAACTAATAGGGTCCAATCAGTGTTTTGACGAGTGGCTTCAGTCGTTCACATAATATGCCTGTAAGAACCTTATATGCGATAAGAAGAAGGCTTATGGTCCCCCCCTTTTTCATCAGAACACATTATTGGCATTCATATGCAGGACATTTGACTTTGAGGAGACTTTATAAGGGCGCGTGGTAACGGCAATAATACTAAAATTCTGGATCCAGTTTCTGTACAGTTGGGTGGAAGGAATTTGTGTTGTGAATAAATGTTTTTCGAATCTAGATGTCTCCCGTATTACTCTCAAAGAATGTCTAAGATTGTCATAAAACCAAAGAAATCGATTATCAAATGGCCACATCGCTATGAATTGGCGGCAATGTTCTTTCAGCTTCAGTTTCGAAAAAATCTTTACAATTATTCTACAGGTCATAATAAGTAGGAAGTCATCGCATTCTAGTAGCCAGCATGTTGGCTTATTAGACGTGAGGACATGGTTCAAACCCAAGGCCAGACATCTATAGTAAGACGGAGTATGAAAAAATATTTTTTCGGGGACTTACTGCCAAAAACTCTGGGGAGGAAATAAAATTGTCGTCGATTTTAAGCTATAGGTCCCGCCAGTCATGGATAAAATTAAGGCACTTAACATAAATGGTGTGAGAAGGTAGGTTATAATCCTAATTAAAGGGAAGTATAGACCATAATACGCATCAAATAATCACTTTTTCTGGATTTAAAGGAGGATTGTTGACCTCAATAAAAGCGTAATTGTATGCTAATATCCTTCATAGATGGTCATTAAAATCCTTCAGTCAGGACTACGACTTAGCTTCTCACACCACTTATGTTGTGTGTTTTAGTTGTATATATGAGTGGAGGGACCTAAAGTTTAAAACGTTTGGTTTGAGGAGAATCTGGATCTTTTTTTATCGTCCCTTTGCATGACTACTCCTTTTCTAATGAATGAAATCTCTATAATAATGAAGTCGCCGTGGTCTAGTAGGTAGTGTGTTGGCTTATTAGACGAAAGGCCCGAGTTCGAATCCCAGGTCAGACATCAAAACGAAAATATGAAAATACTTTTTCGGTGACTTCCTCTGATTTCTGGCAAAAACTCTGAGAATAAAAATTGCCATGAAATGCTTCTCAAGAAATGTGTCGTTCGGAGTCGACTTTAAACTGTAGGTCCCGCCACTCATGTATAAGATTAACGCACACAACATAAGTGGTGTGAGAAGCTAGGACGTAGTACAATGGGTCAAATCGACTACCGGGTACTGTACTTGTCAGAATTGACAAGTACATGTCCTCTAACTTAACCTAAATCTCGATAATTGTTCACATCGTTGTGTGTGTTTATTATTGTAGTGTTTGTTGTTGTATTTTTGTTTACCATTTTTTTATGCTGTTAGTTGTTGTTGTATTTTTGTTTACAATTTTAATGTTAAATGATGTAAAAGCAACTTTTTAACTTCTCACACAACTTACCAGACTTTAGCTAACCAGTAAATGTACTGTAAAGTCCTGGGTGTATATTTTTTCTTCTTCTTGCCACGTTGGCTGCTATTGTTATTGTTTTTGTTGTTGTTGTTGCTGTTAACCTGTGTGTAACAATCAATTGAATGTTGAAATTTGACCTTTTTTTTATTTTCTTTTGGCCAAAATATTATAGAAACTTAATTTTACGCTAAATTTGTTATATTTTCGTTAAAATTCATGTATGTAAGTGTGTAGGTGTGTGGTTGTGTAGGTGTGTGGTTGTGTTGGTGTATTTATATGTGTGGTTTGATATTTTTCCTATAATTTTCCATTACTTACACCATCTAATATAGGAGAGCGAGAGACTGTGCATGTGTAATACATGTGAGAGAGTGAAATTTAGGAGGTAAGAGAAGGTCATTGTGGAATATTAAAACTAATGATGATGGCAATGGTGGTATTGGTGATTGGTGTAGGTGGCAGCAGTAACTTTAAGCTTCTGTTTCTATTTCAATTTCTTTTTATTTTCTTTTATGGTTTTTTTGTTTTTACTTTTTCCTATTTTGTTGTTGTAATTGTTTATGTATAAAGAGTGTAAGTGTATGTGTAACTGTGTGTGTATGTATTGCAAATATAATCAATTAAGTTTCAATCGAATTTTATGTTTCATGGATAGAATTGTTTACACACACCCATACATTCATGTTTTGAAATAAATTTATCGTTTTTTGGTTTGTTTTCCTTTTCTGGTTCCTATTTCTGTTTTTCGTATTTTATTTTTTGTAGTTTTTTTTTTTTTGGCTCAAATTTCGTTTGTTTTATTGATTTTTAGTTGCAGTCTTTAATTAAACTCAAAACCATAAATCAAAGGCTTGTACAATGAAAATGTTCGAAAAATATTGTCGAACAAAAATAGGCAAAAAACAAAAGAAAAGAACACAGGGCGACAAGAACTAGTATTTTTCCCTTTCTTTAGTTCAAAGGATTTTGATTTTAAACAGCATTTAACAGGATCTTACAGACATTATTTCCTTACACATTTTGTAATTTTTACTTCCTTTTTTTTTTAATAAGAAATTAAATTTAATTTGTTTTTAAGGTCGTAATCTTGTAATAACAAGTGAATGTTTTTTCCCTTTAGATTTTCAGTATAAGAAAAAGGTTCGTGGCATGTAGCAATGCCATAAAAATGATCAGTAAGCTTTGTTATTTCATTATGTATAGAGCAACAGACATATAACACACACAAATCACTTACAACCCTTTAGTCAGGATTACGAACTAGCTTCTCACACCGCTTATAATGTGTATGTTAATTTTTATACATAAGTAGCACGATCTACAGTTTTTTTGAAAAGCTTTTCACAACAATCTTATTTATTCTCAGGTTTTTTAGCCATTTTGATTTGCTTTTACATCGTTCAACATAAGAAATTATATAAGGATCAATGAATTCCCTAGCCCATCTTTTCACAAAACCAAGAACAGCCCGAGCCTTGCCAATCATCAAACTAATATGATCAATAAAAGACAATTTAATATCCAATAATACTCCCAAATCAAGAAATGAAGGCACAATTTCCAAAGGGCAAGAATTAATCACATAAGTAGACGAGATTACACCACCACAAGAGAAAACGATGCATTTACATTTTCTCAAATTAAGATCCATTAAATTTATCCTGCACCAAGTAACAAACAAATCAATATTTCGCTGAAGAACAGCCTGGCCATGATCATCATCAAAAGTATAAAATAATTTAACGTCGTCAGCATACATCAGAATATTACAATCAGAAAGAGCAGAAGGAAGATCATTCAGAAACAATAAAAACAGTAAAGGACCCAAATGGCTACCCTGTGGAACACCAGAAGTAACATATACAGTCTTAGACAATACATTCCTAAACAATACCCTCTGAGTCCTAAGGGAGAGGTAGGAGTCTAGTCAACGATGAATAGTATCAGGAATACCGATTAGTGAAAGTTTAAGAAGCAAAATTCTATGATCAACCCTATCAAAAGCTTTACTGAAATCAGTATAAATTACATCAGTTCGAGCACCGACAAGAAAGCCCCTGAAAACATGTGTAGTAAATTCAAGAAGATTAGTGACAGTCGACCTGCCTTTTAAAAAACCATGCTGGAAAGGAGATATTAAAGATCTCGTATTAAAAAAGAGATAACCCATCGCTAGTTTCTCCATCAACTTGGGAATAGCACTGATCTTGGTAATACCGCTGTAATTGGAAATATTAGATCTATTACCCGATTTATCCAAAGGAATTATAAACGAACTCTTCCAAATAGATGAAAAATGACCAACCTTCAGAAGCCCATTGAATATAAAGGTCAAAGGACCACTCAAGACAACAGCATACTTTCTTAAAATACAGGCCGGAACCCCGTCAGGGCCCGGCAAGTATGAAAGTTTCAGTCCAGACAAAGACTCAAGAACAGACTCCTCATCAAATGAATATATGTTAGAAATAGAGACACTTCCCACTGAATAAGGATACCCGATACTCAGATCAGGGTCCGAGTCCAACTGCCTATAAGTAGACTAAAAAAGTCAGCAAAACATCTCAGTGGGAAACAAAGATGTTTTACGTTTAGCTCGAACGAACTCATAAAACGACTTAGGATCATTAGCGAAGTTCGACCTGACTCATCTATATCATATATTCCTCATAGCAGTGATGATTCATTCTACGGTAATCCGCACGCGCCCTAGAATAAAGAACATAATCAATATCAGAACCTGATCTAACAAACTTTTTAAATAACTTTGATTTCCTATTCCTCAATCTTGACAGTCTAGCCGAATTCCATGGAGGACCAGAACGCTCCAAACGACTTTTTACCAATGGAACACACTCCTTAAGACATTTAAATAATACATCATAAAAGCCACCCAAGATCCTGTCAAGTGAGAGAGAGTCATACGGTGGCGAAATAAGTACAGACGACCAATCAACAGAGGACAGTAGTGTATTCGAACGATCAAAGTCCGTACGATGGAAATTAAAATGCTTCTCGTTACCAAATGAGCGATCAATTACAGGAGGTAAACAAAGATCAACTTCAATAGAAAGTAACAACGTAGGATGATAACTATCCTCAGGAACAGATATAGGATCAATGCGAAATAAAGAAGAAATACTAGGATACCCCAAAAACACAAGATCCAAATTCTTCCCATTGAATTAAATACACCATTAACCTGGAAAAGACCTAGATCACATATAACGGACAGAATTTCATCATAGAATGGAACTGAAGAACATGGCACCAATAACCAGACTCAGGTGAAAAATTCCAAGATAATAAACAAAAATACAATAACAAATACCAGCATATACAAATGGTAAACAAATAAACAAATATACAACAACAAACACTACAAGACTAAATGTAAACGAAATACACAAACAACAATAATGAAAGAATAATGTTTACTTTTATAGAGATGCCACATATTCATTCGACTTCAAGAACATTCATCAGATTGTTTACGTTGCCATATAAAAAGCAAGGGAAAGATATCTGCCAGGAGGAAGTCGCTAAAATAATATTTTCTTTATATTTCGTTTTGTTATAGATCTCTGAACTGGGATTTGAACCGCGGCCTTATGTCTAATAAGCCAACACACTACTTATTTGTTTACATAGACATCGAATAAAATCTGATCCCCATCATTTCATTAGTGGCAATGTGGATCTGAGTAATCAAGTTTTTCAACTATCTCCTGTACGAAACCAACAAACTCTGTGATTTTTGGCAAATGCTTTGCAACGAGACTCTTATAAGAATATAAGACTGTGATCATTCTTTGTTATGCAGTATAAATGCCAAGTATAAATAGTGAAATAGGGGCTCAGATGGTCGCTCCCAGAATAAAATATTTGCCACTCTTGAAAACAACTCTATGTTATATACCAAGGTTATAATCCCGGTAAAACGGAGGTTGTACTCTTCACGAGAAAGTACAAGCCTCCATCTTTTCGTTCACTGCGATTGTATGTGGCGGAACTAGAACTCAAGGAGGAAGCGCACTGCTTGGGGTAGATCACATCTTAGGAAGCTATCGTGCAAAACGGAATATCCCGTACTAAGTCGAATATCACTAATAGACAGAGAAAGGTCTCCATCGCCGTCTACGTCTGTAACAAGGTGTTAGGGAAGAAATGGGGCCTGAAACTTAGGATGAACCACTGGATCTACACAGTGGTGGTCAAACCTATCCTGACTTACGAACGTCTGATGTGGTGGGACTCGCTGAATGGGACAACGGACTTAAAGCTGATACGCAAGTTACAACGATCTGCTTGCCTAATTATTAGTGGTGCCCTATGCACTACTCCTACGATCACTCTGGAGATAATCTTAAATCTTCTACCGTTTGACCTATACAGAAGTGTGGCGACTAGGATTAGTAGGCGTCTTTGGGCGACTGGACAATTGCATGCATCGGGCATTGGTCATACAAGGATACTTGAGGGAACTGATATTGTCGGAAGCATAGACTATATGACACCGTGATATGATATCTCAATGAATTTTAGAACATTTATCCCGAAAAGGAAGGACTGGAGAAAGAATGGGACGCACTTCCAAATTAGAAAGAGCCGTTGGTATTGGCATCTTTTCGTTGGTATTGGCATCTTTTATTCAAGTCTATGAGGCTATCAGATCACTGCAGTGTCTTTCAGGCGGAAGTGTCGGCAATTCCAGCTGCGGTGAAAATTATTGCGTACAAAAATGTTCGCAAGCGAAGGATCATTATACTTTCCGATATTCAAGCAGCTCATCGTTTGGACAGCCACTTCTATCTACCAAACCTACCATACCAAGGTTAATTCAATAGCATCCAAGGAACTGTTTAATTTAATAAACAAGACAGGAAGTACACATAACGGGTATAACTTGACAATTAGGCGGAAAACTAAGCACTCAGGGTGTATAGGATTAAGTCAGTAAGAGTATGAGACTGACTAGATCAGCTGAGCAAAAACAAAAAAACAAAAAAAACGTCCTCTGATGGAGTCCAGGCAGTCAAAAATTCATAGCATTTTGAAACTGTTGGGTTTACAGAGAGCAAAGCCACTAATAAGATTTGAAGCTTTATATCGCGTAGAAAGAGCTTTTTAGAATTTTATGCTCTTTTAAAGCCGTAAGGGTTAGTTTAGAGGGCGTGTACTTGTCAGTTAAGCCAAGTACAGTACCCGAAGGTCGAAATTGACTAATTGTACAAATAAAGGGAACAGAATGAAAGGAGGGCATATAGGAAGGACGAATGGGAATCGGAAGAATTTTAAAGAAATAAACAGATACAAACAAAAGAGGGTGAGAGTGCGACTACACTTACGAAACCCTAGCACCTCTCAACCATCTCAAGCTGTTAATGAACCTGTGGAGAGCCTTGATGTCGGCTGGCGACACAGAACTCAAGTTCTCAAAGAAGGTTCTGCCAAGTATCCTCAACCTACCAAGGGTTACAGAGGTGGTGTTCAATAATCTCTAACTCCTCCTCATTGCAACATACCCTGCAATAGTCCGGCTGGTCTGTGGCACAGATCCATCAGCTGCCTAATCTCGCAGTGCCCCGTGATAAAAGCGATAACCAATCTTAAGCTGGCCTTAATCAAGCCCAGCAGCCAATCTGTTCTCTTAATCTCTACAGCAGGCCATAGACGTTTACAAACAGAACAACCCGATCCGTTCTCTCAACACCTTTGCTCTTTCTTCCTAACCCAGCCATCGATGAGGCCATAGAGGTGGCAGACTGTGGGGGTCAGGACCAACTATTAAATCGCCCCATGAAAAAAAACCTAACCTAGCGAGGATTGAGGAGTTGGTTGAGGACAATAATCGATGAGTTGACGAAGTATTGCAGAGTTAACGATTACAGTGCAGAATGAGGATTCTGTGGTAAAGACAACGAATCACTTGAACTTGCTGATGAACCTGAACAACAACCTAAATTTTGTCAGGAAAACAGGATTGAGAGTGACATTATAGGCGTGCACAATTGGCCATTACTACCCTCTAGTCAGGAGGTATGACGTAGTTTCTCACACCACTTATGTTGTGATACGTTAATTTTATACATCAGTGGGGGTAACAATTTTTGCCAGATATCCTGATATTGAACATTTCGTTTCATTGTCTGACCTGAGCTTTGAACCAAGGCCTGATGTCTTATAAGCCATCAGACTACCTACTGGCCTCTGGCGGCTATATATCAACTAACTTTACCTATCCTTAAATTGGCTTTTGAAGTGATTTGTTGTTGTTTTTATTGTAAATATTACAACGGCATGTGTGCAACAAAACTTTGTTAATAAAACCGGCCATAACAAGCTGATATTAATGTCTGAATAGGCTCGTAGCGAAGAAGAAGAACAACAACAATAACTCTGAACACTGTTTAATAACATGCAACATTTTTTCTGAAATCCTTTTTGTTTACAACGGGAATATTCATGTTGCAACATACAGCAACATGAGTTGCAAATAAAGGAGGAAAAGCAGGCATTTAATACGTAAGGCTTTGCATTGAAAAAAAAAATTTTTTTTTTATAAATTTTCCGAATTAATTTTGCAGAATTTTTTACGCATAAAAGTCATCGCCCTTGGAAACTTTCTAAAATATTAACCCACTGAGTTAATTTCTATTAGAGGAGGGTAATCGTTTAATTGAATAATTCCATAATATTGCGAGGGTGGTAGTGATGGTGGTGGTGGTGATAAAAACTTTTAATTTTGTTTGTGCCCCAATTAAGGGTGCTTTCGATATCATGCTGCTGCATTTAAACGTTGCCACACATTAATTAGAAACTTTTGTTACCATTTGTTGGAAACGATGAGGAAATAAAACCAGAAACTTTTTTTGTTGGTTTTTCATGGTATTTAGGTGGATATTTAAGCTACAAATAGATTAGAGTACTAATAATAGATTAAATATGATAGTTAATGATGAATTAAGTCGTATTATATCACAATTTCATTATTTCATTAACAACTTTCTGTTTAGAAACTATAAGCATTATTCGAGTAATCAATCATTTAAGGTCAGTTAAAGGAAAATTTATGAGAAGATTTAATGAAAATCACAATTTATTTGACAATTTAATCTCTCAGGGCGGAAAGAGCTCATGGCTTGAATATATGACAGAGAACACCTCCTGTTATAGGAACATTTTATAAACGGATAGTGCTGCAACGAACAGAGGTTTTTCGGTACTGCATCCACGAAATTGTATGATCTGCGCGTTTGCCTGTATCAGAGATCAGCAACGAGTATTCAAAACGATGAGTAGATTCGAGTCATACTTATAATTTCTGATACTCATACGCATTCACACTTATTTGAATAAGATACTCATACTACTCATACTTAAAGTTGGAAGTACATAATTGGCCATTACAACCCTTTAGTCAGGATTACGACCTAGCTTCTCACACCACTTATGTTGTGTGCGTTAATTTTATACATGAGTGGCGGGACCTACAGTTTAAAGTCGACTCCGAACGATAGATTTTTTGAGAAACTTTTCATGGCAATTTTTTACTCTCAGAGTCTTTGCCAGAAATCTGCTGAGAGGAAGTCGCCGAAGAAATAGTTTTCGTTACAATGTCTGACCTGGGATACGAACCCGAGCCTTTCGTCTAATAAGCCAACACACTACCCACTAGACCACGGCGAGTTCCGGAGTTGGAAGTATTCGTCGTATTTAAACTTAACAATACGCATAATGTTATTGACTTCGACTCGTCTCTACTTAACATTTACACGAAGCACAAAATAAGTATGATTTGTGTACGAGTACTGCAATACTCACAAGAAGATTGTTTGTATGCTTTACTTGTTGTCTTTGTCTTTCCTTTCTTCTTTGTTTGTATATGCAACAACAACAAAGGCTGTAAATTTTGATGAATGATTCGAATCACTCGAATCACTTATAAGTATTAAAAGTATTTTTCTAATTTTATGAATCAGAATGAGTAGGCGTATGAATCAAACATATTTCGAATGTTATGAGTTTGATGTTAACGTTGTACTCATACTCATTGTAACCTGTACTTATAAGTCAATGTTGTAGCGAGTACGAATGAATCAGAGTAGTTGAATTTCAATTCTGTTGATTCACTCATACTCAAAATTGCATGAGTGCTTATGAGTAGCCAGAAAGCGATTCATTGCTGATCTCTGACCTGTAGTACGTAAAATATTCCAATTTAACAAAGACTTTTCTGTTGTAGTTTGAAGAAACCAGTAAGAACTCCACCACATTCCGATTGTGCTCTAATGAATCGGAAGACATAGTTATTCTGGCAACATTCAATAGCATTTATTACTCAGGTAATTAGTTTTATCTTTTCGCTAAACGAATATGGTTGCGAATACGCGTTTTCTCTTCGCTAAGTGGACCTGCGATCGACTTACAGAAGATGCCGATTTTGGCAAGAAAATCATCTGGCGGGTATGTAAACAGACAAAATTGTTGCATTTGAGGCACAGAAAACCCACACGCATATATTGAAAAGACGACGCACCCAAAACGAGTTACTGTTTGGTGCGGATTTTGGTCTAGAGGCATAATTGGACCATTTTTCTTCGAAAATGACCAAGTGTTGGCCATTACTGTCAATGGCGATCGTTATTGAGCCAACTTGAACGAATTTTTGTTCACAAAAATTGAAGAGGATCGCAGAGCTGATGTCGTTTGGCCACCTCGGAGCTGCGATTTGAAACCGTTGGACTATTATTTGAGGGGTGCCGTCAAAGATAAGTGTTACGCCGACAAGCCCGAGGCACATAATCGATAATGTAAAAATTTGACCAATCACTCCGAGGTTACCAAACGACATCAGCTTTGCGGCTGATAATGTGATTTTCAAAACAGGGCGCAAAACATCGAGTGTATTTTCTGCTGTGTGGAACATAGCGCCGTCCTGTTGAAACCAAATGTTGCCAATATCCTCCTCTTCAATTTTTGTGAACAAAAAATTCGTTCAACATGGCCCGATTACGATTGCCATTGACTGTAACGACCACTCTCTGCTCATTTTCGAAGAAAAATGTCCCAATTATGACTCTGGACCAAAATCCGTGCCAAACAGTGACTCGTTTTGGATGCGTTGGCTTTTCAATGTATTCGTGCAGTTTTTCTGTGCCTTAAATGTGACAATTTTGCTTGTTTATATACCCGTCAAGATCAAAATGAGCCAAAATCGGCATCTTCTGTAAGTCGATCGCACGCCCACTTAGCAAAGCGAAAAGGGATTGGATGGTCAACTGGCGTCAACTCCTGAACCAATTGGATTATGTATGGCGTCATACTAATGTCTTTATACAAAATTCGTCTCAATTGTGTTTCCGAAATCTTCAATTGTTGAGAACGACGATGAATTGATGTTTATGGCGCTTCATGCACACTTTCTGCCACAGCAGCAATATTCTCGGGTGTACGTACTTTTTTTGGCTTTTCACGCTTTGGTTTATCGATGAGGATGCCAGTTTCTTTCACTTTTTTCACAAGATAATGAACATACGGAGCTGATGGTGCTTCTTTTCTTCCAAAATCCGTACGCAATTTTCGTAAACATTCTGCAACATTACCAAATTTTCAAAGTAACGTTGCAATATTTCCCAATGTTGTTCAAGCGTATACATAACCATATTCGTTTAGACTTTAGCCAAGTGTTACCATTCATGAAATAAGCACTAGTTGAAAGAAAACGTTAGATGGCGGACCCAAAACTAGGCGAAACAAATAAAATTGTTGCCTCTAGGCTTTGGAGAACTTAGAAGTGATTGTGAAAAAGCCATTTGCATTCGGAAAAGCGGCTGTGTGAGTCTGCCTTTGAGTTTATAAACTTGACGTTGCCCTAAGCGATACAATAGGACCACAATTTTTGGCTTTGTTGCATAAGAAGATCTTAGAAAAAAATCATTTCCCAATTTGGTGAATCATAGTCCATCATAATCATAAGACTTAAGGTTTCTAAGCTTACTTTTAGAGCTATTCCCAGGTCAGACATCAAAACGAAAAATATTTCTTCGGCGACTTCCTTTCAGCAGATTTCTGGCAAAGACTCTGAGTGTAAAAATTGCCATGAAAAGCTTCTCAAAAATCTGTCGTTCGGAGTCGACTTTAAACTGTAGGTCCCGCCACTCACGTATAAAAAAATTAACGCACACAACATAAGTGGTGTGAGAAGCTAGGTCGTAATCCTAACTGAAGGATTGTAATGGCCAATTATGTGTGTGTTAGAGCTATTCCAACTACAAGGGGTTGTTAATAACTTTCGTACTTTGAATGGCCCAAATAAGGATACAAAAATTAACGCCTTAAATTCATTTCAATTGACTTTGTGTGCGTCATAAAACATTTTATACGTATTAATTATAATCGCTTGCATTAAAACTTTTCCAAGCCGTATTCCGTATTCCTAGATGACACATAAAACCCATATTAAATGCTGCATTAAACGCTTATTAACTTGCCAATGGCAATAGCTGTGTTGTATTTGCATTTGAATTTGAATTTGTTGTTGATTTCATTTCCGTTTAAACTTTTTGAACTTCAAATAGAAGTTTTATGGCGAATTTTCTTTTTCTCTTTTTTTTTTGTTTCATTTACGTTGTCATTAAAGCTTTTAAAGTCTTGTTTGTATTTGCCAGGCGTATGGCTGTATGCGTGAGTGTGAGTAGAACTTTGTGTGTGTAATTTCAACTGTTTTGGTTGTTAAAATTGTTCCATTGCGTGTGAGTGAGTGTTTGTGTGAGTGTTTGTTTGCATGGGTATGTTAATTTATGTGTTAAGTTTTCTTGTATGTAAACATTGTTGTTGTATTTGCTTTAAGTTTGGTAAATACGTTTACACATACACATACAAGCCAACAGGCAAGTAAACTCATGCTGTCAACAGTATTGTCAAGTTGCGAATACCAATAAAGTTGCATCATCACAACATTTAAACACAAAAATATACTCACCGCACTCTACTTCTGCTCGCTTCTGTACACTTCTTCTGCACTCTTCTTCTTATACAATACAAACCCAACATACATAAATAGTGTAAGTGAGTGTGGATGTATAGTTCAATACTCACATAAATATAACAGCATATAATCAAATACAAACATACGTACATACATACATACATACATACATACAAAGATGTTTATTTGCATTTAATCCTGTACATAAATTATATGGTTGGGCACGAAAGCAAGTGAGAGAAAGGGAGATGGAAGAGAGGGAGAGAGAAAAGAAAAAAGAAATCCAACGTTTTCAAACATGTTACACATGCACATTAATAAACTCAATACTCAAAACTTGATTGACAGCTGTAAGCCACTAATTAGAAATACTGAATCCCTCCTCTTCCCTACATTCCGATATCCTCTATTTCCTTCCTCCCCTAAGGACAATGTACAATGGGTCAATTTCGACCTCCGGGTAATGTGCTTGTCTTGACCGACAGGTGCACGTCCTCTAACCTAACCTAACCTCACCATACTGAAATGACAAAATATTTCTCAAGTTTTTCTATTTCCTTCAAAGGAAAAAGTTAAAAGTTATTGAAATAATAAACAAAAGCTCCAAAAATAAAATAATGGACTTGTTCACGTGATCAATGAGTAAGTAAAAAAAAAATATAGCAACAAAAATAATGGGCTTGTTTACAAGATCGATGAACAAACAAGAATATAGCAACAACACACACAACACAATTGGTCATTAGAATCCATCAGTCAGGATTATTGACCTAGTTTCTCACACCACTTATGTTGTGTGTTATTAATTTGTTAATTTTATACATGAGTAGCGGGACCTACAGTTTAAAGTCGACTCTGAACGACAAATTTTATGAGAAACTTTTCATGGCAGTTTTATTTACTCTCAGAGGAAATCGCCGAAAAAATACTTTTATTTTGTATTTTGTTTTGATGTCTGGCCTGGGACTCGAACCCTGGCTTTTACGTCTAATAAGCCAATACACTACCTACTAGACCACGGCGACTTACAACAACATCATTATAGCAACAACATCAGCATAAAAAATATATGGGATAAAAATGTAAACAACCAACAACAAACTGCGGTGGCCAAAGAAGTAAACAAGCAAAAGCAAAGTGCAGTATCAAAAAAAAAAAAATACTGCGGATAAACAAACACACAAGCAACAACTACTCTGCCTGGACAAATAAGATACACAAACAACAATAATGAAAACAACTTGTTTACATTTTTGGATATTTCCTGAAGGCCGTCATTCTTCTTTGAGAGCATTCATTACACTATTGATCCAGCCATATAAAGACAAGACAAAGCGAAGAATGATTCAGTTCGAATTCAGTCAGTCGTGTGTGAAGATGTCACGTGGGATTCAATAAAAATTCGATCAGATACGCTGTTGCTTACGAAAATATTGTAAGCAGAGCAGGATAACGAACAGTTATTATTACTTACGCGGAAGAGTGTGTTTTGCCCTTTTGAGCAATGATTTCAAGGAGAATTGTATTTCATTATAAGGCCTGGAATTTGCCACTATGTACGTAATGCAATACAATTTGAATGAGAACCTTATTCGCTTGTTGCTACCACCTTTAGACCAATAGATTTCCCAATATCAGCAGGAGATTTTTACAATATAAACGATTTTTAATGTACAATCAAAGCAAAAAGTCTACATACTCCACAATAGAAATGTAATGGCATTAAATCTTTTGTTCTTGGTCATCAAAACAACAAATTATTCTTTCAGGAAACCTCTCATATAAAATCAGTCCTAATGTGTGGTTTCTTAAAACCACAAGGTTTACGACGAGTGCAGTTCATAAATCTCAGTTGCAATCTAGGTTTGCTTAGGTAAGATGGTGGACCACCTTTGAGAGTAGAGGTCTCACTGAGGCTAGGGTTTACGTCCATTAAAATCCCACAATCAATATTCAATCCGGGGATCAAAACATTCCATAGAGGAAAGCAACACGAATCCAAAATAAATCTTGTCAGCGCAACAATTTTTATATTTAAGAGCTCGGTTAGGATGGTTGTGAGAAATTAAAAACGTTCATGCATTAGGTGAAAGGTTGCCCTTTGCACAGATTCTGCAAACATCATTTGGCGGCATGTCATGACATTTGGCATACCAAAAAGACTGTGAGAATCACAATTGGATGGACCGAATTAAATCGATCCTCTTCTTCTTCGTCTTCTTCTTCTTTCTTAATTGGCCGTTAACATTCCGATTAACGGATTTCGACCTGCCGCAACACATCCTTCCAGGCGCCTCTGCTTCTTGCTCGCCCTACTCCAGTTGGCCACACCAATCGAACACAGGGCTTTCTCGATTTGGTCCTTCCAATGGATACAAGATCGCTCTTTTCGCCAACTTCCGCAGATTGCTGGATCAAATACCCTTCTCGCCGAAGCATCCTTCTCCATTCAAACGATATGGCCGAGCTAGCGCAACCGCTGCATATTAATTTGCTGCACAACGTCTGTGTCGTTGAGAAGCTCATACAGTTCACTGTCGGTTCGGATACGGAAATCATCGTCAACTTACACTGGCCGGAAGATCTTACTGTAGGAGTTTCCTTTTGAATACTCTCAAGGCCGCTGCATTAGTTCTTAATAGGGTCCATGCCTTTGCGCCATAAAGAAGCACGGGTAGGATAAGCGTTTTGTCGTACGAGAGAAGTCTCTGCTACTCAATTGCCTATTGAGAACATAGTAGCGCCTGTTGTCAAGATTTATTCTGCGCTTGACCTCCAGACTAATATCATTTTCGGTGGTAATGGCAGAGCCAAGATAAATAAATTCCTTGACTGTATCAAAAGCATAGTTAACGGCTGTAATCTGAGAATCGATACGCTGCACGTCTCTATTTGTCGATAACATTTACTTTGTTTTACCCTCATTTATCGATCCTCTTTTTATCATTATGCGTCCAGTAGAATCCAGTAATATTGCTCGTACCCTTCCTGCTACCAACGAGACTAAGCCGTCCTGCAAATAGAGTGTAGGAGATACCAAGATTAGTACTGGCCCTAGCCACCTCATTGGCAAGGCAATTTGTGAAGATATTCCTGTTTTCCGAAACCCTGACATGAGTTACGTTTGAATGATCCGAAGTATTCCTGAGAAATCCTTGGCATATAAGGACAAAAATGAATGTTGAAACTACCAACGAGACTAAGCCGTCTTAGAAATAGAGTGTAGGAGATTCCAAGATTAGCACTGGCCCTAGCCAACTCATCGGCAAGGCAATTTATGAAGATATTTCTGTTTTCCGAAACCCTGACATGAGTTACGTTTGAATGATACGAAATTTTCCTGAGAAATCCTTGGCATTTATGGACAAAAATGAATGTTGAAACTACGTTCGTTAGGAACTTAAACACAACCTAGCTGTTCGAATAAATCAAAAGGTTTTAAGGGAAAATTCTAGCACCCAACAAACATTGTGTCGCCATGACCTGTGCTTGGAAAACGTTACAGTAGTCAGGCAGCCTATAAGAAAGTTTAATAACAGATTCCTTACATACATAACATACATAATTGGCCGTTACAACCCTTCAGTCAGGATTACGACCTAACTTCTCAGATTCCTTAGACTTTTCCTAAACAGTTCAACCTGTAATGGATCTTCAAGCTTTCAGTATAAACCCCAAGGAATCTCTATTGGGAATGTCTTGAGCTTCTGATTAGAAGTATCTTCTTGGAATTCGAATGTTCCTCTCTTAACTTGGACTTAAATATTCTGTATTTTGTTTGCTATTCTCATTAGACTCCCTTATTAAAGTCTTTTCAGTCGGTTTTATTGGAAACTGTGGCCTAAGTGAAGTCTTGACAATATTTCGAGTGATTTGTTGGACTTTGTTTTCTGTTTTTACCAAAACACGAGTGAACTTTCATGCCATAGACTTCTAGCGGTGTAACCTATCTTTTATATTCCAATTGTGTGTGCTAATTAGCTGCCCTCTGCTATGCATTGCTACAAATATAGTTTCTTATGCAAAAGTATTAATGTTCCCCCCTCTGTCTGTCGTTTTACTGTATTTGTTTGTCACAAACTATTCATACATACATACACACATACATACATACGTTATGCGTGTTAATGTGTCTGTTAATGTGTGCATTGCCTATGCAAGTAAGTATGTATGTATGTATGTATGTATCTATGTATGTGTGAGTGTGTTTAAATATGTATTGTTTAGTTACTAATACACTTGTAGATTTGCATATTTATGTAACTTTGCATAATCATGCTACGTATGTAAGTGTCTGTGTATATGTATGTGTATGTGTCCGTGTATTTGTGTTGATATTTAGTTTACTTTAGTAAACTATACTACTCCGGCATATTGTTCACTGTCAATTACAGTTGAGCTGGTAATTAAGAGCTATTAAATGTGGAAGTAGTAGACATTCTAAGATTTAGTTCCTATACATTTGTATGTAGGTATGTATGTGTAAGTATATTTGTATTTGTGTTTGTGTTCATTTCCAAAAACAAAAACCAAACAAAAAAAAAAAAACAAAAATTACAGATTTTCGCAAAACAATAGTTATTAGGAGGACAGCTTTACGAGCTTGTCCTTAAAGACTCTTAAGATTATTTGCGTTATTTTGGGGAGTACATAAGCTTGGTATTCTATTTTAAAGGTGAAACATTTTAATTAAGCGTTTATAAGGTAAGAACAATTGTTTTAAATGAAGTTTAAAGGAAACAAGTTTTGAGAAAATTTTTATGATCTCGTGAGGAGAAGCGAAAGGTTAATCAGGAGCTAATAAGTTAGTTACGCATCCTATGCATTTTATATAACGTTTTTAGCTTAATTGATTGAAAATGTTTCTACACGGCTATCCGTGCCTATTGTTAATTATCTGAGGCTTCCCATTGATGATTAGTCGACTACTATTTCAAATAATTTTAATTCATTAAGAGAACCAAGTGGCTGCTAACGCGGTAATAAAACCGAAAGTATAGAAAACGCCGTGGTCTAGTAGGTAGTGTGTTGGCTTATTAGTCGTAGAAGCCAGGGTTCGAGCCTCAGGCCAGACATCAAAATCAAATACAAAAAAAACGTATTTTTTCGGCGATTTTTCTCTAATAACTACACAATACAGTATGGCTGATATATATTGCAACAAAGTAAAGCGCTATAAATTTTTAATTTTATTGTTTAAAAGAAAAAAATTTTGGAAATAACATCAAATTCTAGAATCACTTCAGACTTGTTCGAATTGGCCACCTTTGGTACGAATTTTGGCCTTCAAACGGTCGACAAAGCCATCACAGGCTGCATGAAAGTGGTTCTGCGGTGTTTTGGCCCATTCCTGGCGAAGCTTCGTCTTGAGATGGTCGACACTTTGGTATTTTTTAGTGAGAACCTTACTCTTTAAAAAGCCCCAGGCGCAAAAGTCCAACGGATTGAGATCCGGAGATTTTGGTGGCCATTGTGCAGTAGATATGAAACGAGGAATCTCCTTTTTAAGTCATTCTTGGTTGACGCATGCTGAGTGCGGTGGTGCTGAGTTCTGTTGGAATGTTCATGGTCTGCCCAAGGCTTCACAACTGCCTTTAAGACATTTTCCCGATAACATTCGGCTTTTATTTTGACCCACGGTCGATGAGTACGAGCAGGGAGCGACCAGGGAGCGACCACCGGCCATTACGGCGTTCCATGCCATTACCATCAGCGGCGCTTGAGTTCTTGTGGCCAATCGCAGGTGTAAATTTTCAGCTGACCTCTTTGGCAAGTAAACCCGATTATTTTGTTTGTTCACAAACTCCTCAATTTGGAATGGCTTCTCATCGGAGAAAACCAAATCCAGTAACTGGTCATTTTCGTGTAAGCGAAGTAACTCCTTTGCTCTTTCCAGTCTAACAATTTTTTTTTTATCGATGAACTCTTGTACTTTTTGGAACTTCAGTGGCTTTAGTCCAAGCTCATTTTTCAATATGTGTTGCATCAATTCTCGCGATATTTTCAGCTCACGAGCAATTTTTCTACCACTGCGGCATGGATTTTGATCAAATCTGGCCTTCACTTTTCAGATCATTTCTGGTGTTGTTACCATTTTTTTTCGTCCACTTTTTGGTCGCGATGCAACACTGCCAGTATCACGGTAACGACCAATATTATCAGAAACAAAAGATTTTTTCACATTCAAATGCTAGAGAGCTCTAACGATAGTCACCAGTGGTTTTCCAGCTAAATATAAAGGAATCACACTATCACGCTTGAATTCCATTACGAATAACTTTTTTTCGGAATGCATTAGATCAAAATGCTTTTGTAAGCTTGTAAATAATAAAATGAATTGTCACTGGAATAAATCTGCCCGCTGTCAGACGAACCTGAAGTTGGTTGCAATACATATCAGCCACCCTGTACTTGAACCCATTTTCGAATTCGAAAACAAAAGTTTCGAAAATTCCAGTCTAATGCTCTTCTCATAATTGTTTTCCATTTCCAGAGAACGTTAACTAAGAAATCATTGGTGTCCAGATAAGAAATTTATTCGGAAAAGTTCAATCTTAGACTGTTCCATGCACTATTTGATTACTGAAGTGTCGATCAAGTTATGTTAGTCGGCAGTTGGGCGAATCCAATCTATCGCGTAAAGATATGTGCATTTTTATTGTCAGCAAAACAGAAGTGAGGTCCCATACCTGTTGTTCAAAGGGCCATCAGTCCCGAACTGTTTGGAGATCAACTGGTAGCAGACTGTATAATTCTTATGCCACGGGTGTCGGGAGCCCTAGAGATTCGTCAATGCCCGACAATGGTGAGGCCCCCTTATGGGAGTCCTCACGGGGAGAGCACATGCTTAGGTCCACGGGGACAGGTACCCATGTAAAACACATCGGCGTTGCACACCACACCTAAAATTGTCGGAAAACGGCGAAAGAATCTCTAGATGATTTCCTGGCCGCGGATCAAATCAAACACACTTGGGAACGCTGTTATAATAGAAAATTTATTTGAATTCACACTTGAGACTAGCATTTCCCTGGAGATGGCAACCAAATAATCTCATTTAAGATTCACTCATATGTATAGCAGACAGATATATCCAGCCAGCTGTGAATGTTTGCAGTACAAGATTTGTGTTAAATCTCTACAGAGTTCAGGTTAGGAACATTGTAATTGTAAATTAAGACAGTGTTTGATACACATGTTCAAAGCTTGACTAGACGTCACAACGTGTGTAGAAATTGTAATGGCAAGGATCCTGTTCTTCCTGATCTCATGACATCTTCTCTGTTATTGTACGGCACTAGTAAACTTGAAACAAAGTATTCTAGAGCACCCAGAATTTATTAAAGGATACGCCTAGGCAAAGGTGCGCGTATCATTCAGACTTTCATAAAACTGTGCTGGTATTTGATTTGTATATAGGAATAGGCTCCAATCTTGTAGAATCTTTGAAAGGTAAGTCTATTGCGGCGACTGTGTGTTGAATTGCTTGCACCATGAATCGCTCTTTCATGCCAGAATATTATTTCCTTAGCATACTCCTTCATTTTCTTTATGGATGCTTCTTATTGTTATCGTTGTTAAGTGGACCATACGATCTAATGTACTTCCGTCAAATTTCTTACGTAGAATGTCTCCTTAAGCTTAATGAACGAGCTGCTAGTGTCCTTACAACAGGTCGTCTTTGCAGGCATAGGATGAGACTTTCTCTGAGTATAGTTAAAGAGTGGTCATCGGAACACAATGCAAATAATACTCTTCACCAGACGATATAACCGGAGGCTCTTTGAGATGCTAGTGTCGTTATAACAGGTCATCTTTGGAAGAACAGGATGAGACTTTCTCCGAGGATAGTTACAGAATGGTCATCGGATCACAGTGCAGTGTACCAGAGGATACAACTTAGGACTAAAGTTAATGAAATCCCCATAATTTTCTGTTAAATAATGTGGATTCACCCGTCCTTATGGTTTCTTAAACTGTGTTATACAACTATTTAAAGAAAAATTGGTAAAGTGACGTCATATCACCTTTAAGCGAAGCACATTCAGGTTTCACGCGTAATTTGTCGGAAGCTTACGTACAAACATAATTGATTATTACAACCCTTCAGTCAGAATAACAACCTAGCTTCTCAAATCACTTATGTTGTGTACGTTAATTCTATACATGAGTGGCGGTACTTGCAGTTTAAAGTTGACGCCGAACTATAGATTTTTAAGAAACCTTTCATGACAGGTTAGGTTAGGTCGTAGTGGTAGCTCTGATATCACAAAGCTCACTTGAGCACGCATGGCGACCCGTTGTGACGCCACGGGTGAAACCTTTCATGGCAATTTTCTATTTACTCTCAGGGTTTTTGCCAGAAATCTGCTGAAGAGGAAGACACCGAAGAAATATTTCGTTTCATATTACAGTTTTGCTGGAAATGTTTGACCAGGTATTTGAACACACTAGTCAACAAACCTATTGACACACACACTGGGCTCTACCACTCACCGGGGAACCCAGTAGTGGGTATCCACAGCTTTGCTTCTAATAAGCCAACACTTTACGCACTAGATTATTGCGTAGTTCTGCAACCATATGATATAATGTACTCCAATCAAACTTCATAGAGGAGTATACCAATAACTCCTCAAACCTATTGCCATGACAAATAAATTTCAGGGTGATGCTTAGTGTCACCAATGAAAATTCTTTGCCTGGCATTTGATATTCACCTTAGGCTGTACCAGCCACAGTGGGACCCAGCCAAAGGAAACTTTATTTTGGCTATCAAAACCATTCAGTTACTACGGAATCTACAGTTTTCATTTCTTAATCCCAAATTAGTTGTAGATACTTCTTCTCTCAGCCCCATTCCTTACTGTTTTCAACTGAGCTTTGATTTCAGCAAAATTTTAACTCCCTCCTACCTTCCCTAAATCCAAATTCCAATAGAAAATTTTCTGCAATTTTACTTCTAAACAAGGCCTACGAACTGTTTATTCGCGAAGAAAATCAAAATCTCGTCTTTGTTTGGGGTATACTAAGCGTATGTGGAATATTTATTTGAAATCATTATTCATCATACGTCGTGTGGTACTAAAAAAAAAATCAATTTTTTAAAAGTCTGTAAGTAGTTTTCGAATTTAAATGCAAAAACATAACTTTAATCAGAATTTAACCTAGATTCTATTGTTGTTGTTGTTGTTGTAGTTCTTGTATTATGTAAATAAATAAATAAAAGAAATATATTGTGGTAGTTGTAGTTGTAGTTGTAGTCATAGTGGTAATAGTAGTACTTCCATAGTAGTTTAGTTAATGGCTCAGCATGAGTTTAATTGTTTTGTTCAATGGAAAACAAGGCTCATTGACTGAATAACTTTGGCTGTGTAACACTTGATACTCGCACTCTCTCTCTCTCTCTCTTTCTTCCTGATTATTTACCAAAAAGCCAACCCACATTTACTTAAGTGGAGTATAAAAGTATCATATTTTTCATCTTTTCTTTACTTTCTTTGAATTTATTCTGTTGAGTCTCTCTCTCTTTATGCTTATTTGCTTGCCATGAGTTGTTTATAAATAAAACTTAATCATTTTAATACCCTACAATTGGTATACTTATTATGTATACGCAATACGTCGTACATCATTTGATAGATAGAAAAAGGAACTCCATTACGTGGTGTTGTTTTTCCTCTCTTATAAGGGAGTTTTGAAATGAACGAGAGGCTACTGTCATTACAAAAGGTCGTCTTTGGAGGCATAGGATGAGACTTTCTCCTGAGGATAGTTAAAGAGTAGTCATCAGATCACAATGCAAGTAATACTCTTCACCAGAGGATACAACCGGTGGCTCGTCGTTATAACAGATCGTCTTTGCAGGAACAGGAGGAGACTTTCTCTGAGGATAGTTAAAGAGTGGTAATCAGATCACAGTGGTCATCACAGATCATCGGATACAACCGGTGGATCTTCGAGATGCTAGTGTCGTTATAACAGGTCGTGTTTGGAGGAACAGGATGAGACTTACTCTGAGGATAGTTAAAGAGTGATCATCGGATCATAGAACAAGTAATACTCTTCACCAGAGGATACATACAATCGGCGGCTTTTCTTCTTTGAGGGTTATATAATCCATCTATCACTTGACTCAGATATGATAAACTATCCCTAGAGTTTATTTTGCATACAACAGGTTATAAAAAATCACAATTGCTCTCAAAGTTGGTAGTAGAGGGTTGAGTACAAGAGGGGCCATACAACTAGGAACTCTTACTAGATCTCGACCTACGAATGTCTAGGTTATGAAAGTCCCTTGCCCATACAGATAACTTAAACTTGATACGTCAAAAATAAAGATCTGCTAGAGACAATTTAATGCCTTCTTCCGCCTGATCTTTATTGCAAATGCTCAACTGCTCTGATCCTCTTTAAGAACTCAAGGTGCTTGTTATATCATTTCATCAATATTTCCCAAAAGTGTGCCATTCTGTCAGGTTCCTGAAATGTTGAGTATTCGGTCCTTAAATGATTATTTAGTAAACCAGATACTACTAGATATTACTAGATAATCATTTGCGGGCCGCATACTTAGCATTTCAGCAACATTGAGTTCTTAAAGAGGAACAAAATTCAAGTCCAAATCGGCTTGATATTATGGTTTGAAACTAATTGCAAACGAATCCTTAACAGTCTTCATGGATAAATAGAAACTGGATGGACATGCATGTGAAGGCATTTTTTTCCTTTTGGAGTTATTATAGGACACATCATCTTTCAGGCGCAAGTGTTGGCCATACAGGATGCGGTAACACGAATTAAAGCCCACAACGTCTCTAGAAAAAATATTAGCATAGTTTCCTGATTGCCAGACAGTTTTCAGGAGGCTCTGGGTTTTAATATCATGAACTCTTAGATGGTTTATTGCCGTCAACTTTCTACTGCAACATGTTCTAGAATGTTAGGGTTGCCATCAGTCTCTAACTTTGGTTATATTTCTAGTATATTTTAATGGTATTTGCAGAACGGTTCTGCACATCATATATTTACCAGGATATAGAAGTATTCCAGGAAACTACGCCGCCAGTTTGCTACTACAACATATTCTAGAATGTTAGGGTTGCCATCAGTCTCTAACATTGGTTGTGTTTCTGGTATATTTGAATGCTATTTGCAGAGCGGTTCTTCACATCATATATGTACCAGGATATAGAAGTATTCCAGTCAATAATGGCAAATATGGCAAGTTCAGGACAATAGAAATAATACAACTTCGATTAAGGATTAATAGGGAAAACACCATCTCTGGCAAAATTGTGATAGAGAGGCTACATGTAAAGTCTACTTAAACTTCAATGGAGCAGATTTTGGGAGTCCAAGTGGCTCCATCCCAGAACATCGTTAGCGAATATTAGATGCCCGCTACCGGCAAGACGGAGACTCTTGATGGAGATTGAAAACAGCATTCTGCTCTATGGGAGTGAAATTTGGGCCGAAAGACTAGATGTTCGGTACAGAGAACGGCTGCTTTGCTTATCGCGTGGGCATATTGTACAGTGTCCGCCTCAGCCGTATTTGTGATAGCACGTACAATCCCTGCGGATCTGCTGGCAACATGGAAATCTGGAAATCACATAACCGGTCATTTCAGGCAAAACACCATTTCAGAATGGCAACGACGATGGAACGATGAAGACAGAGGATTTTGGGCGGCGAGACTTACTCCGGATATAAGGATATTTTAGGAAATATCTGCACAGAATGGGCAAGACCTCCTCCTCTTACTGTCTCCAGAAACACTGTTTTCGAATGTGCACGCTGGCAGAGCTATCGCTCTGTTCTGACGTCGATGATTGGAACAATCACGGCCACTAACATTGTTGGGGTTATGATAGTGAGTAGAGATAATTGGGTCTCAGTGGCAAATTACATGGAGCGCATTCTAAGACTGAAGAAGAGAGATCTTGAGGCTGCAAAACATGTAGGCACGCCGGCATAGAGGACACTAGAACACGTGACAAACGAAATTCCAAAACAGGAACATGGACGAAAGAAATTGTGGAGACACTTAGATGTCTGCTCATCTCTCAATATGCAATCCGGACGCAGATATGAGCACGCTGGGGGCAAACGGCCAAAAGAACTCCACTCGGAAGTAATATCACCGCAGTTCCGGACTGGTCATAGTAGTCTTCGAGATGAGGGGAGGATTTAGTGAGAGAGGGACCCACACGAATGTGACGATTTCCTCTATGGTGCGGTTAGGTACATTTATCCCTCCTCGGCGTAAAAAATATGGTTCCATCAGAAACATCTGAAGATGATGTTATTGATCAATCAAGGAAAGGTTTTGGAAGTCTAAGTGACTTCAGCGGAAGTATCTGAAGTTCTACGATGTAGAATTGACCTGTCAAGGATAGATTTTGAGAGTGTATGTGGCTTTATTAGAAACATCAGAGTTCTTACGATGCAGATAATGGCATTGACCTTTCAAGGATATATTTTGGGAGTGTAAGTGGCTTTATCACAAGCATCTGAAGTCCTATGCTGCAGACGATGTCATTGAGCAGTCAAGGATAGATTTTGGGAGTGTAAGTGGCTTTATCACAAGCATCTGAATTCCTATGCTGTAGACGATGTCATTGAGCAGTCAAGGAGAATTTTGAGAGTGTAAGTGGCTTGATCAACGATAGATTTTGGAAGTCCAAGTGGTTTTAACAGAAGCTTAGGATGATTTTATTGGAAATGAAAGAATGTTGCAACAATAAGCTTACTTAACATAAAGGTGTCTATCGTTTCCGGTTCATAGCAACTTTTACTTACCCCGGATATGAACCAGATGTGCATTGTAAGCAAATGGAAAACAATCCGTTTCTTTCATTTGAATTGCCTTTTTGATTTATTTATGCTTACAGCTGATATTACTGATCCTTTGTAAGGATTTTAATAAGTCGTACAAATTCCTTTTGTAACCGCCTTCTTTTCCTTCATCTCTCTCTCTCTCTCTCTCTCTCTCTCTCTCTGTCAATATATTTTCTATCACTTTAAGTGCTGCAAATGAGAAAAAGAGGAGCTGCCAAGTGTTTTACTTTCCTTTTTTTCTTTATTTTTTTTCCATTTTCTTTTTTCTATTTTTGTTTCTGTTTTTATCATCAACATTATTATCGTTATTATTATTATTATTATCATTTACAACTTCCTGCTCTCCTTTTTGCAGTGGAGTAAAGTGAAGTGGAGTGGCGTGTTATTTTCCACTTGATATCCTTTTAACACGAATTTTTACAGGCTCATATAATATATGAAATGAAATGTAATGAATGGAATGTATTCATGTGTGTGTATGTCAGTGTATGTCAGTGTATGTGTGATAGTGTAATAGGACTTGTAGTTGTAGTAATAGTGATAATACTGGGTATGAGAAGTGTAAACAAAATATCTCACATCACTTAAGCTGTACGAGGAGTGTATAAAACAAAGTATGGAAATGATTGTTGTTGCCATTTTTTATAGTTCTTTTTGTTGTTGTAGTTTTTCCATTTTTATAAGCGTGACAATCATTGAAACAACAAAAACAAGAAAAATAATAATCATCACAATAATGTTGTACAATTATAATCATAATGATTATGATCATGATGATGATGATGATGATATTATTTTGATGATGATGGCCTCTCTTATGATTATTTGTTGGTGGCCTATTTACTACAAGCAAACTCTCATTACTTGTCAACACATGTTCAACTGCTTACAATTCTATTTGCAATTCTATATGTAAAGTGAAGTTGGCTGCAAATGAAATTCTTTAAAATGTTTTTCTGTTTTGAATTCAATTAAAATTTTTTTTTTATTAAAGCAATTAATACGACCTTAAATGAAAGGACATGCGAAGCATTATGTCATGCCACCTGCTGATTTGCAATTGAAAGAAAAAAGATGATGGCAATGCTGATAATGATGACAAATGTTCAGAGAGTGAGCTGGCTGTCTCATACATCGTGATATCATCTTAAAATGTGACCAAACAAGTCTTTGAAGTTTGATATTCTATCAATGTGTTAGATTTCAATGCCTGTATTAGACTTGTCTTGCAATATTCTTACCATTGTCTCCATTAGAATTGAAAAGGAGTTAGCAACACCTACACATACATAATTGGCCATTATAACCCTTCAGTCAGGATTACGACCTAGCTTCTCACATCACTTATGTTGTGTGCGTTAATTTTATACATGAGGGGCGGGACCTACAGTTTAAAGTCGACTCCGAACGACAGGTTTTTGAGAAGCATTTCATGGCAATTTCTACTCTCAGAGTCTTAGCCAGAAATCTGCTGAGAGGAAGTCGCCGAAGAAATATTTTGCGTTTTGAAGTCTGACTTGGGATTCGAACCCGGGCCTTTTGTCTAATAAGCCAACACACTACACACTAGACCACGTCCTACGGTATTCAAACTAACCTTTAGGGCCGTTAGAGCCATTGCCACTTTAATACCAGCACATGCTTTCTTAGGTCATAATTGTCATTATCAACCTGTTACACATTTGGTTCACACTTCTTGGGTTGCAACCTTAAGATTTTGAAAGTTTTCTTCGATATGACTTCTCAATGAATTTTAGGACATCCATTCCGAAAAGGGGAAGACTGGAGAAAGGATGCATTCCCTCGGGGGATGCCGCGCAAATCTACACCGGTGTCTCCAAATTAAAAAAAGGCTTGGTATTGGCATCTATTCGAAATCAATCGGAATATTCAAGTCTATGAGGCTACCAGATCACTGCAGCGTCTTGC
The DNA here is from genome assembly GCA_014635995.1 of Sarcophaga peregrina. Classification (NCBI taxonomy): domain Eukaryota; kingdom Metazoa; phylum Arthropoda; class Insecta; order Diptera; family Sarcophagidae; genus Sarcophaga; species Sarcophaga peregrina. The sequence goes on from CM025793.1 coordinate 42,007,354, forward strand.
AGGCGGTAATGTCTACAATTCAAGCTGCGGTGAAAATTATTGTGGACAAAAATGTACGCAAGCGAAGGAACACTATACTTTGCGATAGTCAAGCGGCCATTAGGGTACTGGATTCTAGTGTGATAAACTCCAAGATAGTGTACGACTGTCGCAGATGTCTCAGTGAGATGGCGAACTGATGTGATGTTTGTGTCACATGGCTACCGGGACATAGAGACATTCCCGGCAACTGCAGAGCGGATGATTTGGCTAGAAGAGGCACAACCACCGAAATCTCTGATGAATTCTTTACATTGGGGATCCGTTTAAGTACCTGTGGTCTTATAATTGATAATGCAATCGTGGACTTTGTCAACAGTAGATGGGCAGCTTCGAATAAAGGCAGAGCGGCGCAGAAAATCTGGGCAAAGCTGGATACGAGGCGCTTGGCAACTCTGCTTAAACTCCAAAGAAGCAGGCTCAGCGCTATTATGAGGGTTATTGCATTATAGAAACACATGCGAGGCGTATTGTTCTTGGCCACCTAGCGAATGATTTCTGCAGAAGCTGTGGAGATGAGGAAGATGATGAAACTATTCTTCACCTACTGTGCATATTCTCCGCACTTTGTCAGAGGGAAAAGAGACACCTGGGTGGCTGGTACATGGAAGACCTAGATGAACTGTCACGCATGGATATTGACAGTCTGTGTCGCTTCATCGGAAGCTCCGTGTGGTTCCTGGAATAGGGGAGAGGTATCATAATGTGGTAACTGTGGTATCATAATGTGGGCCCTGTATGCGGCCTAACTGTGTCCGCTCATGACTCCATCGGGTGGACAGCCACTTCTACCTGCCTACCTACCACCTACATGCACTTGGCAGTTGATGTACGAGTTTTGCTCGTAAGTTTCATCTTTGCAATGCCATGAATGCCTAATTCCCTAACCCTGTATTATGTACGTCCTATAAGATCTCTACGAAATCCCACGAGATTACTGATAGAAGAAATCCTATAGCTGTCAACAGCGGCATATGTACAAGGAATATTTGCTCCTGGATGTACAGCCGATTATCCTTAAATACTGTAGTAGTACTGAATCTCCTTCTCTCTTAACCAAACAGCGCCTGTAGTAGTAGCAATGTGGGTAGCCCTTAGGCTTAAACACATGTGCAATCATGCATAGACCAGTAGTTAAACATCTAAAGGATAACAGTTTATAGACTCCAGGATATGTGAATGGATGGATGACAGGCAGATCACAGGGTGTACATAAGCAAACATTGGAGAAGAAATGATAAGGGACAGCATACTAAGAGATTGCTTTCAAGATGGCGGCTTTTAATCGTAAAAGTGAGGTTAGATTGTAAATGAATTCTTGATAAAATTGTGGAAGCAGAGCACTGACAATAAAGAGGAGGCAGCCTCCCAATTTTTAGATTCTGTGAACAGTCAGCTGTAAACTGTTAACGCTTCCTAAATGCCAAGAATATTATTTCTTTGTATGCTCTATTCGATTCTCTTGCTCTTTCCCTGAAGATTTGTCATTATTATCAGCGTTGTCATTATCTTTTTGCTTTCAATTGCAAACCAGCAGGTGGCATGACATAATGCTTCGCATGTCCTTTCATTTAAGGTCGTATTAATTGTTTTAATAAAAAAAAAAATTTTTAATTGAATTCAAAACGGAAAAGCAACAGCAACCAGCCAATTAAGGATACAAATTATGTTTCCTCCTGTTGAGATAATTTTTTTCACTAATTTTTCATGGAATTAAATTAACATTCGAAGGATGTTGTCTTTTCATTGCATCTCTGATGAGGTTTTTTGGTGTGACAGTTTGACTTGCAGGTTAAAACAATTTCTTGTTGTTGTTGTCGATATTGCTATTGCAATTGCTCTTTTTGGGGTTTTAGCTCTTTCAAGCTGTTTAAACTTTGTTAAGCAGCGGCTCATAATTTTTGATGCTCATTTTGTGGATTTTGTGGGATAGAGACAAAAAAAGTTTTCTTTTTAAAAAGAAGTTCCATTCAATCGTCTTGCACACATTCATTCACTTAATCATTCATGGCTTTGCTTGTATTCAAACGTTTTGTAAGCCAGTCATTCATTCACTCATTCATTCATTCATTCATTCACTTGCTTTGGCATTTTTATTCACTACAAAATTTTTGTGTGTTTTTTTTTTGTTTCTTTTCTTGTGTATTCATGTCACCAGCAGCTAGGCAAGCAATAAGGAAGGTGACTAAGGACATGGCAAAAAGGATTGGCAGTAGTGTTGCTAGTGCAATCCATAGAAAATTTTATTTTTGTTTGTTTGTTTGTTTGTTGTTGTTGTTGTTAATAATGGCAGTGACGTTTGTTGTGTTGAATGTTGTCGACTGCGTGTACAATGAGAACTTCTGGAGGTTCATGCAGAAGTCCTTTATCCATACGTACGTTTACATTACAACAACATTTTCATTATCCACCGCCACTATACATTTTCTATTGCTTTTCCTAGTTTTCATTTCATGTTGTCTTTACTGTTTTTCTTCTTTTTCTACTTCTTCTTTTCGTTGCATTGCTTTTCTTTCGGGGTTTTTTAATGCAAAAATCAAACACAATGAATTGTAAAGAGTTGTGTCGGTTACTTCGTTTTGTTGTTGTTGTTGTTGTTGTCCTTTTCGTAAAAATGTTGATTTTGTCGTTTGCAAAAGAATTCAAAAAGTTGTTGCACATTTTGTTTATACTCGTACATGTTGCTGCCTCTTCAAATACAGGCCAGCAAAAGGGGAACAATAATTCCAAGTACTTTAGTATTCAAAAGTAATCATGGGAGACCACCGCCGTACATGTTTGTTTTGTAGATTTCATCTACTATTGCCCGTGTATTGTGATAATGAATAAATCATTTGAGATTAGAACACTGCTGCCCCATGTAAACTTACAATGTTTGAATAGAAATCCAAAGAATGTTAAGAATTTTTAAGCACTGTGACCAGGTAATGTTATTATGATGTCGAGTAGACAATAAGCAAAGCTTTATGGAATTGAGGGGTTTCTTTAGCATACAAACATAAAGACTTCAAGGATATTAAATTATGTTTTCTGTTATGGAACTCCTTGGAACTATCTTTCGAGAAACAATCTACATAATTGGCCATTACAACCATTCAGTTAGGACTACGACCTATCTTCTCTTGCCACTTATGTTGTTATGTTGTGTGCATTAATTTTATATATGAGTAGCGGGACCTACAGTTTAAAGTCGACTCCAAACGACAGATTTTATTTGAGAAGTTTTTCATGGCAATTTTATTTACTCTCAGAGTTTTTGCCAGAAATCTGCTGAGAGGAAGTCGCCGTAGTAATATTTTCATATTTTCCTTTTGATGGAGTTTGAACTCTGGCCTACACTACCTTCTAGACTACGACGACTTACTATAAAATTCAACAGCAGCTTATTTACAAAGAATCCTTGCTCTTGGATTCTTAGTCAAGTTTGGCATACAGCCATGCATTCTGTAACCTCTTTAAACTCTTTGTTCTCAGTGCCCTGCTCCCTGCAATTTTATCAAGAATTTATTTACAACATAACCTCACTTTTACGATTAAAAACCGCCATCTTGAAAGCAATCTCTCATTATACTGTCCCTTATCATTTCTTTTTTAAAGTTTGATTATGTAGACCGTGTGATCTGCCTGTCATCCATCCATTCGCATATCCTGGAGCCTTAAATTGTTATCCTTTAGATGTGTAACTACTGATCTACTGCATGATTGAACATGTGTTTAAGCCTAAGGACTGCCCACATTGCTACTACTACAGGCGCTGTTTGTTTAAGAGAGAAGGAGATTCTGTACAACACTTATTTCTCCAGAATGCATGGCTGTACGTCAAACTAGACTAAGTTTCCATAAGCAAGGATTCTTTGTAAATAAGCTACTACATACATAATTGGCCATTACAACCCTTCAGTCAGGATTACGACCTAGCTTCTCACACCACTTATGTTGTGTGCGTTAATTTTATACATGAGTGGCGGGACCTACAGTTTTTTAAAGTCGACTCCGAATGACAGATTTTTTGAGAAGCTTTTCATGGCAATTTTTACTCTCAGAGTCTTTGCCAGAAATCTGTTGAGAGGTAGTCGCCGAAGAAATATTTTTCGTTTTGATGTCTGACCTGGGATACGAACCCGGGCCTTTTGTTTAATAAGCCAACACACTATCCACTAGACCACGGCGACTTCCTATAAGCTACTATTGAATCTTATATTAAGTCGTCGTAGTCTAGTAGCTAGTGTGTTAACTTATTAGACTTAAGGCCCTAGTTCAGCCGTCAAAACGTAAATATGAAAATATTTCTTCGGCGTCTACCTCTCAGCAGATCTCTGACAAAAACTCTAAGAGTAAAATAAAATTGCCATGAAAAGCTTCTTAAAAATCAGTCGATCGGTGTCGACTATAAAATGTAGGTCTTGCCTTTCATAAATAAAATTAACACACACAACATTAGTGGTAAGAGAAAATAGATTGTAATCCTGACTGAATGTTTGTACGAGTAAGGATTAATTTTGTATGTGTGTATGTGAATCTTAACGGATTCCTCCAATTTATCTTCTGGTTGGATTTCAGGGAGATCTCATAGGGTACACATAATACTAGATTAGAGAACTAGATAGTCGTGGCATTACAGCGATGAAACTTACAAGCAAAACTCGTACATCGACTGCCAAGTGCAAGCTGAGAAGGAACAAATTTGTAGGTACTCTATGCCATTAGTCAAATATGTTTTGAAGTGATAATAGAGAATCATTTCACGGAAGGAGAGAACTTCCAAAATCTCAAGGTTGCAAACCAAGAAAAGTACATAGATGATCATGGCTAATTTTGATCTCAAAGAGCATGGGCTGGTATAAAGCGCGCAATTGGGGTCTGTCCTATAGCGGCTCTGCAGGTTAGTTTAAATATCGTAGCAGCAGCATTTCTTTGCAATGCAATGGAAGCAAGGATCATACAGCTAAGGCGCAAATTTATAGGAATTCTCATCAGAATCATTTGCGAAAAGAAGAAAACTTTCAAAACCTTAAGGTTGCAACCCAAGAAATATGCACCAAATGTGTAACAGGATGATCATTGGCAATTGTGAGAATAGTTGAGAATGTACTGGCTTAAAAGGGTTAAAGTGGACTTGTTTTTAGAGGTTGGTTTGGTTGCTTACGCCTTTGCAGAGCAATGGCGACAGGGATTAGAATATCGCAAGACATATAGGCAAGAAGCAAATTTATTGGAATTCTCATCAGAACCATTTACAAAAAAGAAAACTTCCAAAATCTCAAGGTTGCAAACCAAGAAAAAAAGTGCCTTGAATGCATAACACGATGATCAAGGCAATTGCGGAATGTGCTGGTATAAATAGGGCAATAGGTCTTGCAGCTCTAGGAGTTAATTTGAATACCGTAACAATAGCATTTCATTAGCCAGCACTGGCGACCACGATAATGATGGCAATTACGACCTCAGAGAGCATGTGCTGGTATAAAAGGGGCAATGGGGATCTATTTGATAACGTTTCTAGAGGTTAGTTTGAATACCCTAGTATTTACTCTGATCTGTATTGGGGAGACAAGGCTTAGACCATTGCAAAACAAATCTAATACGGGCAGGATCACAGGGCATGCATGACAACTCCTTTCTTCATTTTGCCTTGTACAGAAGAGTAAACCTATGACATTTGGAAATGCTTTCCAGAGGAATGTCATACAATCTATAAATTTCCCTAAAACAAATGGTATTTTCGGCGGTACGTGCATAGCAATCATGCACAGGGGAGTGTCAGGACTATAGCATAGTTTCTGAAACCATTTATGCATCCACTCCATAATCTTAATCAGGTTTTATTCTTACATTGTTTTGTTTCAGTTTTATTAATCATGGTTTGCCTACTAAGCAGCTGATTGGTGTTCTTCAACAAGTTCTGGAATGATAGGGTTGCTATATATTTACGCTTAAAGCTACATTTCGGGTATTTTTCCTTCATATTAGAAATTCGTTAATTCTAAATAGTTTCCCTAAATACTTAATTGGTCATTGCAACCCTTTAGCTAGGATTACTACCTAGCTTCTTACACCACCCGCGGTGTGTGTGTTAATTTTACTAAGGAGTAGCGGAACCAGCAGTTTGAACTCTACTCTGAACGACGACTTTTTGAGAAATTTTTCAGGGAAATTTTATTTACCTTCACAGATTTTGTCAGAACTCTGCTGCGAGGAAATTTGAACCGTGGGGTTTGAACCATTGCCTCATGCTTTCAATTCCTTTAAATTTTGTTGTAATCTTGGCAATTTCTGGCATAGGAGATCGATTACGATGGATGTAATGCTCGAAAAGTGGTTGCGTTTTTACTAGTTTGATGTATTTTTCAGCTGTTTAGTGATCCTTATTCGTAAATTACAAAACCTTCAGATTGATTTGGAATGGCCACTAAATAGATAACCCCAATACGTTCAAAGCATAGAGGAGATTAAGTTGTTGAAATTCAATTTCTGTAATAAACACAAACTGTTTGAACAAACTGACTTTTTAATTACGTATTAAGTGTCTAAGGATATAAAAAAGGAAACACAAATATTTGATGTGCCAATATGTCACCTTGTTTAATAGTTAATGAGTCAATTAAAGTACAATTATTACCCTTGGGGGATGATGTTATATCAATTGGAAACTATAAAAACTAAGTAATAAACATGTGACCCCATGTCTTGTATCTAGGGTGTCTTGTCTCCTGTATCAACGTCTAGATGTGTGATGCATGCATCACATCATAATATTTGATTGCCACTAAATAAAGTGAAAACAATTTCAATTTTTTCCATTTTTTTTTTTAATTTTTATTAGACCATCTCCTTAAATAAACATGGTTGGGCTATAAAAATCCATATAAAAATGGTTTATATACCCCATATAGATGCATATGTATGTGTGTGTATGGATCCCTTATATACTTGCGAGGTTTTAAATTTTTTTATTATTATTATTTATTACGGCGTATATGAAGCACTTTTATTACGCTCCTTTTTTTAATGGCTTATTTTGTTTGCTTTCTCCCTCATCACTTAATGTTTTCTTTTTTTTAGCCCATCAGTTTAAGCAGCGTTTTTTGTCCTTTTTTTCTTTCTTTTTTTCTTTGGTTTTTTTTTTTGTTTAAGAAATGAACTGAACTGTTGTATTAAATGAACATTCATCACTTATTTTAAATTCTCTTTTTCTTTCTCCCCTATTCTCTCTCTCTCAAAACTATAGATGATGACACTGCTGTTAATATTTGAGCTGATGCTGGTGTATGCTGCTGCTGAAACTGAATTGTGCTGCTGTTACCACACTGGCGTTTTGTGTCACAAATGTTTTGCATAAAAAGCAGGTCACTTCCGTGCCAAACATTAGGCTCTGGCGTTGACTTCATCTCGTTTTTGCTTTGTGTTTCTTATGAGAAGAGAAGAGCTGAGCTAAGTTGTGGCACAAGTCAAACTGAATAAACAAATAAAGTCAAGTAAATATGTTAAGCTTTGTCTGTTTCATACACTCAAAAATTAAAATTCGTAAAAAAATTGAAAATTTGCTCAAAAACAAAAACTTTTTGTTTGAAGTGCCATAAAATCTAAACTACAAGATTTATAGGTATGAAACTTGGTATAGGAACGTGTCAATATGTTGTGTACAAGCAGATGAAATTTCATTACAATTGTACGGAAAATAAAAATGGTGGCCATATATCCTTTATTTACACCAATTCGAAAAATTTTAAAAATAAGCTTTTATAAGTATATCAAGACAGATCCAATGATTCCTCTAAGGACTACGATCCTTTTTTCGTAAATAGCAATACAAGCTTGTTCAGTATATTCGGTTTTCAGGATAATTTCCCATTGAAATTAACCTGCAGGAAAGGAGTCTCATCTCTAAGATCATAGATTCACTACATATAACAAAAAGGAGGACCTTTTAATGACCCCTTCGTAAAAAAATTGGAAATTTGCACCAAAACAAAAAAATTTTGTTTCAAGTGCCTTAAAATCTTAACTACAAGATTTATAAGTACGAAACTTGGTATAGGAACGTGCCATTATGTTGTGTACAAGCAGATGAAATTTCATTACGATTGTACGGAAAATAAAAATGCTGGCCATATATCCTTTATTTACACCAATTTGAAAAATTTTAAAAATAAGCTTTTATAAGTATAATAGAATTGCCTCTACAATATTTGGGATGCTATAAGTCATCTGAAAGAAGTGAAAAGAGCTGAAATGGGCTAGAACATTAGGAAAGTTCAATTTTTGCTCGAGTTTTTGTGACATTGGCAAAAGTCTTTTGAAGTTAGAAGCATGGTGTAGTTTTATGATATTCTTTTTAAAACTAGAACAGAAAGTTTCAGGTAATTTTTGACAGAGCGGAAGGGAATAGGAGAGCACGAAATAAACTACGGCAAGAGTAATAAGAAGGTCCATGATTCCTCTAAGAACTAAGATCCTATTTTCGTAAAGAGCAATGCAAACTTGTTCAGTATATTTGGTTTTCAGCTGCAGGAAATGAGTCTCATCTCTAAGGTTTTGGGTTCAGCACATATAATAAAAAGAAGGACCTTCTAATGATCCCTTGCAGTGTCATTTTATTAATATTATGGCATGAGTGTAAAATAAGGCATCATATCGCCATCCATCAAGCAGCACATCTAAGCAGCACGTGTGTGTCATATGACCCGCTAAGAAAAAATTGTAACACGATATTTTTCTCTTTGCATTTCGTTTACATTTGAGTTTAAAAATACAACGAATGTGTGTATGTATCTGCTGCCACATGGATGATGACAATGATGATGTTTGTTACTGGCAGGATACTAAAACTAAAATCATAAGGTTTTGAATTACAAACAAACAGAAAAAAGAAAATAGAAATTTTTCTCAATAAAACTGTTTAACTTCATTTGATTATAACGAACATAAGCATGAACCAGCTGCCAAGGGAGGAATACTTCATCTTGTTCTTTTTTAGTGTCTTCGTGAAAACAATTATTAAAACATAGTTACTGGGAAAGTGTGACAATAACCTTTGCTCCACAAGGTGTTCAACTGTATGAAAATCAATAGACAGGATAAAGGATAATCTAAACAAAATGGTGGATATAAACCCAATGACATTTTGTTTAAAGCATAAAGGATAATAATTTTAATTTAAAAAACAGAAACTAGACTCAACTTTAGTAATTAAAAAGGAAAAGAAATATGAACAGGACGATAATTTTCTGTTTTAAATATCCTAAGCTTAATGCGATTCATTATATTGGCCACATAAATTCCTATTTGTTGGGTTATTGTCTTATCAAAGAGTCTTATCATCATTGTCCTCGTCATTGCTATCGTTGTTGTTATCCTTTGGCTTTATATCGTGCCTGGCTATTGATATTGATGTCTTGTTGTGCTTAACTGGTTGTAATTTTCACAACCTTTCCATCATCATCATAAAAAAAACCACGATTCATGGCAACAATCTATCTAGTGTGGCAACAAATACAATCAAATGCCCCTTACCGCTTACACTCTCTCTCGCTCGCTCTCTCACATAGAGGTATGCTGTGTGGCATAACATTAACTCTGCTGAGCAGGAAAACCCTCTCTATTGATGTCACATTGGCCGGTTTAGGTTGTATTTTCATAAGAAGATGATGATGATGATAGCAGCAGCAGCAGCTATTTACCTACACTAATACTAATACCTTTAGTACAACAAAACCCTATTCCTGTTGTCCTTTTCCCCTGTTTTTGTTGTTGTCCGCATCTTCATTTGTGTTGCTTTATCCAGCTTTTCATTCTTTAGTTTGTTTTGAGTCATTCTTAACCCGTGTAACTTAAAACAATTGGGAAATAATAGTGCCCGCTTACAAGCAGTACTTTAAAGCTATGCAATCATAAGGTAATACACTTGAGGAAAGAACTTGTCTGAGTATTGGGTATCCTTACGTAGCTTTAAATTAAACAGATTTTGATCTCAGAAGGTTTTTAAACTCAGCAGGTTCTGAAATCTTGTTTTCATTTATAATGAAGTAAAGAACAATTTTCAGGGGATGTATCCTACCCAAGCCGTACATTTATTGAAAGACCAGAATTGAAGTTTTAGAAGAAGGAAAAGCGGAAGTAGAATTCAGAAAATTGCTGTTGAATAAGGTCTCTGCTGGATATCGTAACTGCAATCCGTACACTCGTAGATTAGCATGCTGCTCACTAGACTACAGGGGCATACACATTGTTTGGGATCGTTCGGATATGTCTATGGAATGATACGACGCGACGGTTGGTGAGATGTGGCTATCTCTTACTTCTTCTATAGAGCCTAGTGCATCTAAATCATTTGTATTTTAAAGAATTTGATTTTGTGTAGCCGCCGTAGTGTAGTAGGTAGTGAGGTTCAAACCCCGGGTCAGACATCTCCAACTAAACGAAATATGAAGAAAATAATTCTTCGTCGACTTCTTCGCAACAGATTTCTGGCAAAAACTCTGAGTGTGAAATAGAAAGTGGCCTTAAAAGTTTCTCCAAAAAAATCTATCGTTCGGAGGGGACTTTAAACTGTAGGTTCCATCATGCGATGGATGGCCAAGTGATTGAAGGAAAGAAAATAATCGATCGTCTTCTTAATCATTTCATACCAGCAGTGTTCAGCCAAATGCACAAAACTTCCTCTGGGCAACGAAACTCAGGCTCTCTGTGAAACGACGTTGGATACTCAGATTAATTGCGGCAATCCGAACATCTATACCTTGTAACATGTTTTATTTTTTTTTCGCCGGAAGGAGGGAAAATGCTTTATGCATTTATGAAGGTCGTCAACACACAGGGTATGTCGGACTCTCTCACTGGATATACCGACTAAAAACCCTCACCGGGGTATCATTCCACCTCGGAACCAATGTTCTATTACTTCGAGGTGGACTCCTTTTTGGCACCTGTGCCAGTCCCATCATTGTCAGCCTGCGTCCTGGCTCCACTCTTCCCTTATTCTACTGAGTCTATTTTTTCCTTTGCAGGACATAGTTCACAAATTGTTTTACTGCCTTCCAGTTTTCTCTGCTGTTTATCATTTTCAGCACGACGTTTGTGGCACTAATAATGCCAATTTGAGCCTCGAGACCCTGACGTCTTTCGGCGAAGCGACTGCAGCCGTTGAAAGTGTATCCGGCATCGTCTAACATTTTTTGCTCCTCGCAGATGCAGAATGGCGAGCGACATTTCCCCATGCGATGCAGGTACTCTCTGAAATATTCATGAGCAGTAAGCATTTGGGTTGTAAAGAAGTCTACTTCGCCGTTTTTTCTGTTTTTCCACAATTTTAATTTTGGAATCAGTTTATGTGTCCACACCTACCGTACCGTTCATTTTCCCAGCGATGTTGTCATTTTAAGAAGACTTCGTGCTATATCGTTTCTAAGCTCTGCCACTGAGTCGTGCTCTGTCTAGCGTTGAAAATCATCTGGCGCTCAATTGCTTGAAAGTCTATGGAAATCATTCCGGCTATTATTAAGGCAGCTTGTGTTAAGTCGCCGTGGTCTAGTGGGTAGTGTGTTGGCTTATTAGACATAAGGCCCATGTTAGACATAAGGCCCGGGTCAGACATCAAAACGAAAAATATTTCTTCGGTGACTTCCTTTCAGCAGATTTCTGGCAAAACTCTGAAAGTAAAAATTGCCATGAAAAGCTTCTCAAAAATCTGTCGTTCGGAATCGACTTTAAACTGTAGATCCCGCCACTCATGTATAAAATTAACGCACACAACATAAGTGGTGTGAGAAGCTAGGTCGTAATCCTGACTGAAGGGTTGTAATGGCCAATTATGTATGTATGTGTTGATATCGTGCAATATGATAATGTGACCCGTAAAACAGATATTCTCTGCGCAGATAGTAATTTTTTAACTCTGGTACGAGTTTTCAAAGTAGAAGTCCAGTTTTCTAAGCCAAAGAGGAGTATACTATTTCCAGCCTCCATGAGTAACTTTCTCCTACTTGGGAGAGGTCCTTCAGTATTTGCCATCAGTCTACGCAGCTGCGTTGTTATTCTAGTTGCTTTCGCTGTTGCGTAATCTATCTGCTTTGAGTAGGTCAGTTTTGAGTCGAGTCTAATCCCAAGGTATTTAATCGATCTCTTTGTGGAGATAACCAAGTCGCCTTTTTTATTTCGATCTTGGTCTTAATACGTTTTCCTGTCAGTAACAGCAGCCTTGTAATATATTGGAGATTGCAAGTTTTGTACCTATACCTAGGATATGTTAACTGCCAATAAATTCCTTTTTCGAATATACAGCCAAAGTCGCCGTAGTGTAGTGGCTTATTAGACGTGAGGCCCCAGTTCAATCCCCGGGTTAGGCATCTCCAACTAAACGAAATATGAAGAAAATATATATTCGGCGGATTCCTCCCTGCTGTGAAACTCTGAAAGTGAAATAAAATTGCCATGAAAAGTTTCTCCAAGAAAATCTGTTCGTGCAGAATCCTCTTTAAACTGTAGGTCCCGCCACTCATGTATTAAAATTAACACACACAACATAAGTGCTGTAAGAAACTAGGTTGTAATCCTGGCTAAAGGGTTGTAATGAGCAATTATGCATCTATGTATGTATGTAAGACATCTGAGTTGGTGCCGAGTTAAAATCAGTGAAAAATTTTCTCCTTTTTACTTGATATTTCGACGAGTTGATGGGCTAAGAAAGTTCTAAAATAACGCATTTTCGCATTGTTATTTCTCTTACATCTGGTTTGTTCTTCGCAACAGGTTTTCATTAGAAATAGTTGAAGATTGAAAGATGCGAAGAAGACCTATTATAGGCACCCGATCAGCGTAACCGTTATTTTTCCACGATTGCATACTTCTCTAAGGGTTCTCTTTTCAATAAGACTATGTTGATGCTATTATTCTGTCAAAGCAAAGTTAATACAGTGAGTGACAAAAGAAACTGTACGCTAAACCTCAACATTTACCCACTTAAAGAGAGTGTCCGAAAAAATTTTTACAATATTTCGAAATTTTTTGTAATTTTTTTTTTTCAATTGTACAGTTTTTTTTGACGCTCACTGTATATCAATTGGAGTTCAATTCTTCCCAGCCCTTTAAAACAGAAACTAGGGTCCGAGTTAGTTTCAAGCTTTAAATTTAAAATAATAGCCGTAATGAGCAGCTTTTGGGATTCCGATCATTTAAGGTTGCAAGTCTAATGTTTTAATTCCTTTACATCTACTACCTGGCATACATTTTAACCATTTTGGTATTGTTGCTCTTGGTCTAGTCCTGGTTGTTATTGCTTAATTTTTGTTTTAATTGTTATTGCTGGCGATGTTTTTGTTGTTGTTGCAGTTGATTTTCCTCTAGCTATTGCTGTTTTCACCTTTGATAGGAGCAGGCCTTCATTTTCTGCCCCACTCTCTCTCTCGTAGGGAGAGCCTTACTTTGGCCATATCATATATCAACCATCATTTATGTTTTGGAAGCAACAAGGGAGTTTATAACTAAAATAATTCCTAGTCATTTCTCATCTCTATCTCTCTCTCTCTTTCACTTATTTGCGCTGCAGGTGTTGTAAAAAAGGGGTTACAATGTCGATGCTAATACTGATGCTGGTGCTGATGCTGATGTTTTGGGGCAGATGCTGGTGCTGATGCTAATGAAAATTTATTGATAATAAATTAAGGCTGACAATGTTGTTTTTTTTTGTTGTTGTTATTGTTGTTATTGTTGTTGTAAATTTCGATTAAATTTCGGTGTTAAGAGAGCCACTATATATGCATGAGGAGGAACTATTTCATGAGTGTAAGGGAGTGTACTCGTACGAATTTGAAACTCAAATAGTTTCTACACATACAACCCCATATGAAACAGGTCTCTGTGTGTGTGTGTGTATTGGGATTATTTAAATTTAAAATATTAAAACAAATTTATTTTTATCGTCGACATTTTGAAATGTTTATCAATTGAACATGATGACATGATGGTTTTTTATTCCATTCCCTCTCTCTCTCTCTCTTTCTGACTCTCTATCCCTTTTAGTTTTTCAATGAGTTGGACTGTGAACAACTGCCATGGAAGAATTATTATTGAATGTGAAAGAGGATATTTTGTCAATTGAATTGATGATTGAATTGATGTTGGGAAAATTGAAAGTGATGCCAAAGGAAATTAGCCAAGTAAGTTGACCAGGGTGCCTGGCTTGTTTTCAATAAATGCCCAGCAATTCATGTTTATGATGATGATGATGATGATGATGACAAGAAGAGACTATTTAAGCTGTTACAACGATACTTAGTTCAGCAATAGTTGCGAAGATTATTGATGTTTCGTTATCGATTGTGACATAAATGGGTTAACAGCACAAATACGCGTATCATGAAGGATTTTATTAGATGGTCATGCATTTGGTTTACAGCTTATGTGGGTGTTTGAAACAATATAATGAGATGGAATGCCGAGTTCATGTAACACTCACGAAATTTCTGAAATTCTTGAAACGATTTTTAATACAACTTAACAGAAAAGGATACGAAATTACTAGAAATGGATTAAAAAAGGACAAAATAGTCCTTCTGGACTACAAAAAATTGTTAAAAACAACACCAAAAAGCATAAGAAAGTCGAAGCAATGACGCAGATATCCTAACAATACGAGTATATGCAGAAAAATTGTACGTAGACTAGAAGGACTTCTTTAAGCCTTAGGTGGCTCTCATTGTGATATCACAACAGACTATTTACCTTGATTCTGGAATCATTTAAAGCATCTGAGAGGGAGTCTTAAACCCCTTTTGTGTATTCTCTTTAGATAATTGAGATCGTCTGCTTAGTAGAAATCAAGGTAATTCCTTCTTCTCCTACATTAAGCTGGACATGTTGCCAAAAGATAAAGAAAAGTTTTTTTTCACCTTTCTTGCTCCAGCAAAAATCGTTTGCCAGGTAACCAAAGCGAAGGTGTCTTGAATTAGTGCCCATAATTATGTCAACCACCACTGTAACCAAAATAGTTTCCGTCAGCTTGTCATTCGTATAGTTGGGTGGGTAGTATGTTGGCTTACAAGACGCACGGCCTTGGTGCAAATCCTTGATCAGTCATCTCCAACAAAATGAAGTATACATACGCATACATAATTGGTCATTACAACCCTTCAGTCAGGATTACGACTTAGCTTCTCACACCACTTATGTTGTGTGCGTTAATTTTATACATGAGTGGCGGGACCTACAGTTTAAAGTCGACTTCCGAACGACAGATTTTTGAGAAGCTTTCATGGCAATTTTATTTACTCCATAGTCTTTGAAAGCTAACAAAAATAAACTGTGAAAGTAATAATAAAACGCCGAAGAAAATTATTCTCATTGTATAATTTTTTTTTTGTGCTGCCATTGACTTGGTTTATAGATGCCCACGCACTCAGTCATAATAATCCAACACACACCACCTAGAACGCCGTGGAGATTTTGTCAACTCTGATGACTCCAACTCTTAATCTAGGACCACTTAACACAAACACACAGCACAATGGTATCACTAACAATGAAGTTGTATTGTAATGTATCTATGTATGTATGTCTTGCCCGTATCCGCGATTGTCTACGCCGACTTAATACAGAATCCATTAATGTATTGTAGTTAAAAGGTTGCAGGATTGCAGCCCTTTTCACAGCCGGAATATGGAAGGGGCGTAACGAAAACTGGAACGTGTCATGCTAAGAACGAGAGCATAATTGGATTCCCATGGCCTAGATCTGGCCATGCTTAAAACGAAACTAATGCTGATCACTGCTCGTCGTATCTCCTTGCTGGTGAACATGAGTATTGGAACTAAAGTAATTTGGACCAAAAGCTCGGTAAGAAACCTAGGGAATAAGGCTGGCATCCAAGATTGACATTTTCGTACGTAAGATGCATTAGTCGACAGCCGATTTTGCAGAGATTTTAGAAATGAGGATGCGGAAGAATATTATTTCGTAGAAGAAGTAAGTAGCTGAGCTACTGCAAAGCAGATAATGTCATGTGATGTTAATGACAAGAGTAGATTTTGGGAGTCCAAGTGGTTTCATTAGAGGTAATAAAGGACCAAGAGCATGGTAAGATACCTGGAATAAGGCTGGATCCCAGTCTAACTTTTTCGTATCAGTTTCAGTACTCGGCTGACAAAGTCCAGAAGATCGTTGGACAGCTCAGTAGATTAAATGGCGAATATTGGAGGCCAGCTACCGGTGAGACGGAGACTCCTGATGGAGGTTAGAAGCAGCATTTGGGCCGAAACGCTAGAGGTTAAAAACGGGCAAACTCAGTTTTATCGGTACAGAGAATGGCTGTATTACGTATCGCATCGGCATATCGTACAGTGTCCGCTCCAGCCGAGCTTGTGAAAGCAATTACAATCCCTGTGGATCTGCTGGCAGCAGAGTGGATGGAGTTTTAAAAGGAGAAATCGGCTGAAAATTACATAACCCGCCACTTTAGGGAAAACACTATTTCAGAATGGCGATGGAACGATGAAGATAGAGGCACGTGGACGGCGAGACTTATTCCGGACATAAAGTCTTGGATTGGTCGGAAATTTGGGGAAGTAAATTACTATGTAACGCAGATGTTATTGGGTCACGGATATTTTAGGAAATATCTGCACAGAAGAAGAAGAAGTCGCCGTGGTCTAGTGGGTAGTGTGTTGGCTTATTAGACAAAAGGACGAAAAAATATTTCTTCGACGACTTCCTCTCAGAAGATTTCTGGCAAAAACTCTGAGAGTAAAAATTGCCATGAAAAGCTTCTCAAAAAATTTGTCGTTCGGAGTCGACTTTAAACTGTAGGCCCCGCCACACTCATGTATAAAATTAACGCACACAACATAAGTGGTGTGAGAAGCTAGGTCGTAATTTTGACTGAAGGGTTGTAATGGCCAATTATGTATGTATCTGCACAGAATGGGCAAGACCGTTTCCCCTTGCTGCCTTTACGAGGAAGGGGAAGCAATTGATGATGCAGAGCACACTGTTATCGAATGTGCAAGTTTTCGAAGCTATCGCTCTGTACTGACGTCGATGTTTGAAATGATCACTGCCGTTAAAAACGTCGGTGTTATGATTGCGAATAGAGAGAATGGGTCTCAGTGGCGAAATACGTGGAGAAGAGCGGAAGCTTCGGTATTTGGTCAAAAGTGAAATTTCCAGAAGCTGTAGGCAATTCGGATGTTTCTTTCCAGCAAAAGTTTTGCTTCACTTAAAGGCGTAGTTTCTTCAACTTTTACTGGAAGTGCAAAGTATTGCTTACAGCAATACTACTTGGCTGTCAGGCAGCGCTCCGAGCAATCAGTGCCTATTAGGTTAACTCGAGATTGGTAAGAATGGTAAGCAGATACAGAATCGAAAAAACATCGATGTACGTTGCTCTATCCATGACGTGTAAGCAATACTTACCTACCGACATACTTAATTCGTCATTAAAATCCTATGATTAAGATAATGGCCTGTTTTTTCACACTTCCTATGATGATGTGTTAATTTTAAACATGATTAGGGGGACAGATTTTGTTTGAGAAATTTTTTATTTTACTTTCAAAGTTTTTGCCAAGAATCTACGAAGAGGAAGTCACGGAAGATATTATTTTTTAATATTTTGTTTAGTTTGAGATGGATGGGCTGGGGTTTGACTTACGGAATCACGTCTAGTAAGCCAACACTTTACTTGCTAGACTACGGTGACTTCGATTGAGTAAGCAATAAAATGTCAAGAAAAAAAACATGCCCCAAAATGTATGAAAAAGGGCCTTGAAATGCAAATCTTAAGGACATCCAATCGATTGATCTGAATCCTTAAATTAAAAACAACAAAAACTGCTTTTTCACTCAGTGAAACACTGCAAAGAACTTTAATTCTATGAAGTTCCAACAAATGACTTAAATTTTCAAAGTTTTTCAACCAAAAACAGAAAGAAGGAAAAAGAAAAGAAAATCAATTCAAGATTTAGTTTTCGGAGTTGTTTCTCTCTAATGTTTCATAATTTACCAGACCAACAAACTTTTTTTTGCGTCTTCAATTTTTATTTTTGGTATACTTTTGCACAAATTAAGTCAATTCATAGAAATTTTTTTTGACTACGAACACACACAGACTTACTTACACCCGCACATACAGTCATTCACAAAAAAAAAATCCCCTTCAGCTATAGATTTACGGTTTCATGGAAAAACGGAAAACTTTGCAAGGAAAAGTAAGGAACACCAGCAATAACGGCAGCATCATGAGAAGATTTCCCACAATGCTCGTATAAAGTAAATATTGTACTCGTATTCCATTTTTGACGGTGTATGCATGCGAATGTATGTGTGTGTGTGTGCCGAAATACTAATACAATCATAAAAAACAACAAAAATGAAAAAAGAAAATTAGTGTCATTCACAATGATAGAGAAGTATGGTACACAGAAATAGCATACAACGATAATAATAAGTTTCGCATACACTTACCCACAGCCTTTCTCGCTCTCTCTCTTCTCTCTCTGTCTCTCTTTTGGTCCTTTCTCCTTCACTTCCTTCTACATATATGCTTATACAATTACAATTGCATAGATAGAGAGAGCGTAAGAGAGTGGGAGAGCACAGCATATAGACATTTGAAGGGAACCTTGTATAATTTGGGTCAAATTGATTAAACTTTAACAAGAGTTTGAAAGCGGAAGAAGGCAAGTTTAGTTACACCCTACGCCCTCATCACTAACATTGTAAACTTTCAAGCTGATGAAGGATTGTTAAATCTTAAATGGCAAACCAAAATACAGGGTCATGGCAGTACGAGTAATCGCAGTCTAATAAACTGCTGAGAAGATTTTGGCAAAGAAATATTTTCTGAAATATCTGACCTGGAGTTTGAATTGAGACCTCATGTCAGTTGACATATCCTATGTGGAGAAGAAGAATTCCGCCTTAAATTTGGCTTTGAAGGGCGAACTTGGCAGATTTCTGGCAAAAACTCTGAGAGTAAAATAAAATTGCCATGAAAAGCTTCTCAAAAATCTGTCGTTCGAAGTCGACTTTAAACTGTAAGTCCGGCCAATCATAACTTTACCGCACACAGGATAAAGTGCTGTGAGAAACTACGTCATAATCCTGACTAAAGGGTTGTAATTACTAAAGGGTCCGCCAAAAAAAAAAAAAAAAACAAAAACTGATGAATATTTTTTCAAATTTCTTTTTTTATTTGAAAGTACAATCCTTCCGGTTAAAAATGGAAAATAATTTCATTGAAACGCCTGTCTCGCCAAGTGGGCCTGCGATCGAAATACAAAATAGCCGATTTTGGCAAAAAAGTCATCTTTTCAGATGGAGCCTATTTTGATCTTGGCGGATATGTAAACAAGCAAAATTGTCGCCTTTGCAGCACAAAAAACGCATACATTGAAAAGCCAACGCATCCAAAACAAGTCACTGTTTGGTGCGGATTTTGGTCCAGAAGCATAATTGGGCCATTTTTTTTCGAAAATTAGCAAAAAGCGGCCAATGACGATGGTTATCGGGCCATGTTCACAAAAATTGAAGAGGAGAGGATTGGCAACATTTGGTTTCAACAGGACGGCGCCACGTGCCACACAGCCGAAGCTACACTCGATGTTTTGTGCCCTTTTTTTGAAGATCGCATTAGCAACCGCAGAGCTGATGTCGTTTGGCAACCTCGGAGCTGCAATTTGACACCGTAGGACTATTATTTAAAGCTTGCCGTCAAAGATAAGTTTTACGCCGACAAGCCAGAGACAATTAACGCTTTAAAGGACAATATTCGTGAAGCCATTTTCGCCATTCGTGAGTGCATTTTTAATGCATTTTCTCAAAAAAAAAATTTTATTTGGTGGACCCTTTATATAGCAAAAATCATTTTCAAGTATAAAAATCAAACATTGTTTACATGTCTGTTTGTAAGGAGAAATAAAAATCATGTACTGAACACGGAGTTATGTTTTAGTCGGAATTTTTTACACAAAAGAGTCACTTTTGATGCTTTTAAGCCACGTATTTATTAAGTCAAGGATATAAAGCAACTGCTGACAGGGTCATCAAATCCTGTTTACAATGTTGGGGGGCAAACAGTGTTAGAATGTTATTTATCAGAGGGTTATGTTAGGTTAGGTCGGAGTGGTAGCTCTGATATCACAAACCTCACTTGAGTACGTTGTGATGCCACGGGTGAACGTAGTCCTTGTACTGACCAAGTTCCACCAAAATCAGGGAAGAGGAAGAAGTTGGTCAGCGCAAGGGCTGCAGAGCAAAAGCGGGACTACCCCGCACTGGAAAACCAGCCAGAAAGTTTGATAAACGAAGCTATATCCTGGATATCAATAGATGATAGCTCCGTCAAGCTGACAAGGAATGGGTAGCCAAATAACCTATATCTACATCTAGCAAGAGACGGGCACTGACAAAGATATTGGATAACATTCTCCTCTTCCTCAGCGCATCTGCATCCATGCCAGAAGTCGTTAAACGGAAGCTTTATTCTTTCCGCGTATCTACCCATGATGCAATGACCTGCAAGCAGGGCTACTGTAGTCGAGATGACGTCACTACCAAGACCAAGTAATTGGCCATCAAGGCCAGGTGAGTCTAGCGGTGGAGCAGGACTCCTCACTGACCCAGGATAGGTTGGCGTCCCGAAAAAATTTCCCCGCAATGTCCAACTTGACCGAGCAAGTGGCATTCCCAATTTAACAGAAGAGGGTTCTGGAAGGAGCGCATCAGCTCTGGCGTGCTCGTCGGCCCTATAGATTCCCTGAATTTTACTCTGCCTGGCGGCATACACCAGAGACCAGAGACACTGAGTAAGCGCCCCGAAAAAAGGTCGAGACGGCGGCGACATTCACTAACGATCCTAGAGTTATTCACGAAACCCGATAGAGATCTTATCGCGGCCTGACTATCAGAAAAGACCGAGACGCGAGTGAAAGGAGCATCGTTGACGAGGATCCATTAAGCGGCCCCGTAAATTGCCATCACCTCCGCCTGAAACACACTGCAGTAGTCCGCCAGACGGAGAGATATATTCAGGTCCTCTGCCAACCTTAATATGCCGTCATTGTTACACCTTCACCCCATTTACATGCTAGAAAACACTTTGCGGCATTTGCTACCAAGGAACTTAACGTCATGTCACGCTCTGATGTTATTACCTACCTCAGGATCCTCAGATTCTAAGTAAATTTGATTAAACATCGTTTGAACATTAGTCTTGATAGCACAACAGAATGGAGCACAACAGACTGGGCCCCTAAATCTTTGTGTTATAAGGATACGACGGAAGTTCACACGATTCCAAGCTTTAGAATAATATAGGATGCGGCTTGGCATTTAGTAAAGCTTAATTTGGGATATCTTTTTGGTTCCCCAAACTACTGTAGTGTATTTCAGGTTAGAGCAGTGGCCAAAGCCCACGCTGCATAGCTGATCCCGACTGAAAAATTTTAAACTACCAGCATTTCAGTTCTCTCTGGGAGCCATGTAGCCACAATCGAATTTCTATCGAGTGCAGCCTTTAGGTCTAAACTGGTTGGCGTATGTAGCGCCTAACTTCATCGACTTCATGGCGATGCTGTGTAAGTCTAATATGGGTCCCTGCTTAAATAGATATCCCGGGTAATTGTGTAGCTGGAAAGCGTACTACAACAGGCACTCTCTTAGCCTCTTACCTCTGTTGAAATGCGTGTTCGAACAAGACATTTAAATGCGGCTGACATATCCTAGACTGAAAGATTTCTGTCTTTAATTTTCAAATCTTGCAATCTCTGATATGCTCCAAGGCATATGTGTTCGGGATTGCCTTTATATTAACCTGAGTATCCTGTAGTCGTTTCACCAACAGCCCTCAATTCATTGCCCAAAGGAAGGCATTTTGCTGGACTCTGCTGGCATGAAATGATTAAGAAGACGAACATTTGTCTTCTTTCCGTAAATCGCATGGCCTTTCATCTTACGACTAAGGCTCTAACAGGCCATTGATCTACTGGTTAACATGTCGATGGATATGGAAATCCCCCCAAAAGCTGTGAGACAATCTATCATATTCAAGGGCTATGAAAAGGCTATGATTCTGGATTCTCATTCAATCCTCTTAGGCATCCGCCTTCTCTGAAGTCTGCAAGAGAAGTACGGCTTCAATAGCAAGATTTATTTTGGAGCAGAAATGGTTTACGTTAGGGAATGTTTGATTCCAATTTGTGGTATCACAGCGGGCCTAGAGACGGCCTTATACTTCAAGGGAAGTTTGCCAACATTTTGACAGTTTGATAAGAGAGCTTTGTATGTCGCCTCTGGTTTTGAAAGGCCAACGTTTCCAATATTGCAAGGGAGTGCATTCTGAGTACTTGTTTAAGATTATTGATTTGCGTGCTCTCGCCTAAAATTCTGAATTCATAGGCCCTTAAAACTAAAGGTTGCCACCTTTCAGCAAATAAATGCTCTTTGAAAATCTTTTTCATTTTATGAACGAAGGCCTATTTAGCTTGTAGAGCATTAAAATGCATGTCTTTGCCACTTTTTAAAATAACTTTCCCCGAACAGAAATGCGTTAAATTACCCAAAAATACGCATTGAAAGTAGAATTTATCACGCTGTGGAAAAGTTTCTTTTCAGTTTTTGTTTTCTTTTTTAGTTTTTTTGGACAGACAATAAGGACATGAATGAAGAAATTTTTATTGAAACAACATTTAAACAACAACTGCAGCAGTAGTTCAACGGAAATGAGATTGAAACAGAAAAACAATGCCAAAGAAATACTGAAAAGTGTGTGAATTAGTCTTCGTATGCTGCTGCAACTACTTGTGCTTCTTCCTTTTTCGCTTTTGTTTTAACATTTTAAAATTAAAACAAAACAAAAAAATTGAAAAAAGTGGCACAAATTTTAAATTCTAACAACATAAACAGACACACGCACGTTCAAGCAAACCCAACAACTGTTAATGCCTGTCTATGAGCAGCAAGCAAACAAAAAAAGGAAGGGAAAGCAAAAAACGTGGCACTCAATACCTCGTACCAGCATGGCTGTACTGGTAATTTTACCAGGATGCACAGATAAACAACACACAGTCACAGTCGCAGTCACATTTTAGTTAAGTTCAGTTCATAAACTTAAATCATCAAACTCTCTCACTCTCTCTCTCTCTCTCTCTCTCTCTGGTTTTAACCAGCCAAGTGGCACAAACACCATGTCTTGCCTTAACTTTCCTTGCCTTGCCTTGCCTGGCCTGCCCCTGCCTATCCTCTTCGTGTTGCACTACCTTCTGTCTTCGACTCTGAGTCTTTACTCTCTGCTGCTATACAGCCCAGTGCCAGTGCCAATGCCAGTGCCAGAGTAAATGAATTTCAGTGTGTTTGATAAACTAGTGCAGCCAGCAATCAACTATAGAGGTGGGCAGGCTAAAGGTAATAGATTTTGTTGTTGTTTGGTTGCAAGCAACATCAACACTGCTGCATTAGATATTCTGTATTATCTTTTGTCAACATACGAGGGTATGGTTCAAAATTATTAGACCTGATGTATACATAAAACATATGTTTTATCCCTCGGGGCATCGTCAAATTAAACGATTTTATTGAATTTGAAAACTCCAAAAAGTTGTACAACTTTAGAGCAATAATACATTCATTTGAAAGGTCAAAGTTCAATCGATATTGTTAAGTTTTTACCTTTTAAAAACGTTTAAAATATGAGCTCTCGTAGATTGTAAATAAAATAAAAATTAATTTGTATTTAGTTTTAATTAAAATTCTTTATTATTCGCACAATTTTGTATGTCACTGTTCACAACTTTATGTAAACAACAACAATTGCTTTGTTTACACTCTTTGCATAAACAATAACAATCACTAAGCAGTCATAAGACAGTTCTTTGTGACGGATATCTTCAAATCATGATTATTCTCTCCAAACACATAACGCGTCTTTACACAACAATGACTGAATTTTTTAACTGACTGGTCTGCTTTGTTATATGACAAGGTAAACAGTTTGATGTATATCATTGAAGGCTAGTATAAACATCGTTGCTTTATTATTGTTTTTTGTGTATTTTGTTAACATTTATTCTTAAGTCGCCGTGATCTAGTACGTAGTGTGTTGGCTTATTAGATGAAAGGCCCGAGTTCGAAACCTAGGTCAGACATCAAAACGGAAATATGAAAATATTTCTTCGGCGACTTCCTCTTAGCAGATTTCTAGCATAAACTCTGAGAGTAAAAATTGCCATGAAAAGCTTCACAAAAAATCTGTCGTTCGGTGTCGATTTTAAACTGATAGGTCCTGCCACTCATGTATAAAATTAACGTACACACCACGGGTGGTATGATGAGCTAGGACGTTATACAATAGGTCAATTCGACCTCCGGGTACTGTACTTTTCACAGTTGCAAAGTACACGTCCTCTAACCGAACCTAACATTTATTCTTGTAGTGTCTGTTGTTGTGTTTTTGTTTATTGGTTTACCATTTTTTTACGCTAGTGTTTGTTGTTATATTTTTGTTTACTTGTTAATTATAAGAATATTAATGTCAAGCTTGATTATACCTTAAGGGGTTGGTACATTGTTTACGTATATCAAAATATAGGTGTGAGATTAGGACGCATATGAGTCAAAAAGCTTGTCAAAATAGTGGTCTGCCTTGGTGGAATCATGCCGAAAGACAATAACATCTGCTGGCAATAAGCTAGGTCGTAATCCTGACTGATAGGTTGTAATGACTATAGTGGCGACACTCGCTGAAAACATTCAAGTCCAATTCATTTCCTCATGGTTTCACAGGCTAGTGCTCAAAGCTGAACATTATTGAGGAAGCTTGGGGCTTATCATTGGCCAAACGCGTTGAATTCAACAATTTACGTCTACAGCAACTCATTTGATGTCGCTATTAAATGTCTTAAGTAAGATCCATCTCCAAGTGTGCTGGTAGTCCTACACCTGGTTGAGTTTGTTCACAGCCTTGATTGACTTTGGTGAACGGGTTTGAACATTTTTCTTGGACTCTCCATTTGATGTTACTATGCTCTCTAAGACAGACCGATTGTATGTTATCAAGTACTTGTTGCTGGTGTGGAAAACTGTGAAGGTTTTGGATATCTTTGAATTCCGCTTTGGCTTCCATTTCACTTCAATCAGTTTTGCCTGCATATCCTCCAATTCTAGATCTTCGAGACTGTCTCCTTAGTGTTGCTAATGTTAAAGCAGCAAACTTGATAGTGTCCATCACTGCAGAACTTCAATATTTACAGTTTACAAGATCTCTTCTGGATTCAGGTTCAGATTTGGATATGCTCACAGGCCCCGACATGCACAAACTGTATGGGGAACGATTAAGCTGGGGAGCATATAATCCTTAGCTGATAGAGATTGTCGTGGCCTTGGTAAGGTGGTTCGTATTTTTTTTTAAACCTGCACTCAGGGGATGACCCCTACCCATGCAGTGCATTGTGCAGGTTTAGGAAAGGTGGAAAGAGGGAAGATGCGAACGGAAACGAGTTGCTGCTGGTTACTATAAAATGGCCCGTGCTATACCTTCACCATTAGCCAGCTTACAGCAATCGTCCCCAAGAAGCCCGCAGTTTCTCACACCACTTATGTTGTGTGTGTTAATTTTATACAGAAGTGCAAGCTTCTCGGTGAAAGGGTTAATTCTGTAATTGTATGGAACTAGTACAGTCCGCATACGGCTGGATAAGGAGGGGAAACGTTTTAGATAAGACAACTTTAAGAGTAACCAGCCCTCTGCGAAGTAATACCCAACAGCGGTCACCCAGAGGGTTGACGAATTTAAAAGGAGGGTTCAGGGTTCATTAATGGTAAATCGTACAAGTTTACGTTGGTAAGTACAAGTTAGGCAAACAGTTCGTGCTATAAAGAGAGCATTTCAACATTTCAGCTATTGAGTGTCACTTAGAACCACATACCGAGTGAAAGGGACTTTACAACATAAAATTGTTAGGTCAGTTAATTTTAGTACAGCCCCTCGTAATATTATTTCTCTTATTATTGTATTATTATCGTATTTAATATATGATATTTATAATGTTGGAAAGAGAGAGAGAGAGAGAGATGGACAGAAAGAAAGGGAGAGAAAACTAAGTACTAGACTTATGGAGTGTATGTTCTGTGTGTGTGTGTGTCAGTGTATTTTGGCAAGCCACATACATCCACAGTAGAGTCACTGAGTGAACTACAACGACAGCAAGGAAGTGAGTGAGTGAGCGTGTTAGCAAGTGTTGAAAGAGAATTTATTAAATTGAAAAGTAAATGAACGTAATAAATTTCATTAAAACGTAAGTAGTGGTTTAAATCGATTTTCTATAACTGGGAACTGGTGTCAATTACCTTCTATAAATAATATGTTTTACACCATTTCCATCTGTGTTATTAAAGACAGATTTTTTAAAATTAAAAAATTTCAAATGTGCGAAGAGAAATTAAGAGAAATAACAGGGAAGTGTTTCGATTATTGGATCCGCATCATACAGGTTCATTTAAAACAGCCGCTATGGAAAGCTTTTTTGGCTCATTAACGAGAATGGTAGCCAAAGCACAGCCTAAAGCCTTAACATTAATGAAAAATTTATTGGCACAACAACATTGGGCCACACTCTTCTATTGTTAGTCTCTACTAGGTACTCCTCAGAACAGACACAGATCTGTTAGAGATATTCATGGATCATCTTCATACCTGGAAATGAAGAGTTAAACTCAAAGTATCTGCCCTGCTGTAGTAAATTGTTTGGCTGTCAGGTTCCGTGGTATAATGGTTAAATGGTTTTGCTATAAACCCAAGCAGTATCGTTTCAAGTACACCAGAACACAAGCGATTTTTGTATTTTCAAGAATTAAGAGACTTCGTTCACGCTTCTAATAATCTATACAAAAGTTTTCTAAAGAAAAGGAGATTACTTAAGAAAACTGCTTTCTTCTGGGGGGATGCTCTGCAAATTTCAGAGTCACTGCAGACTGTGCAGACAGTAAGTTGCCCCAATCAATTCTTCAACAAAGGCTCTCAAATTCTATTGAATCAGGCACTAAACTGTCCTGAGCAATTCTCCATCAAAAGCCCTCACTTTCCACTGAAACAGAAGGCAGGCTCCACTGGGAGCCGTAAGGCTTAATGCAATTAAGCAGAAGCCAAAAACATTTTCGTGTAAACAACGTTGTTCCTACTAATTCTTCGATAAGAGATTTGAGTCCAAGGAACCACTAGATACGTCTAATTTGGTTGTCCTAAGGTTCCATGTAGAAACCTGATGGTATGTTCTGATGGCTCGAAAATACGAAAAACCACCAACACGCTTACGTAGAATGCGAACTGAAGAAAATATCGCAGCTGTAGCGGCCCGTGTTAATGATGACCATCAATTTTCGATTTGTCGCCGTTCGCAGCAATTGGGCCTATGTTACTTAATAACGTGGAAAATTTTGTAGAAGGATTTACGTGTGAAGCCTTTCAAAATTCAGTTGGTGCAAGGATTGAAGCCGAACGACCTACCGCAACGCAGAATTTTTGGTGAATGGGCTCTTGAAAAGATGGCCGAAGATCCACTTCTTTATCGCTTTAACGAAGCTAACTTTTGGCTCAATGGATACATAAATAAGCAGAATTGTCGATTTTGGAGTGAAGATCAGCCAGAAGTCACCGTGGTCTAGTGGGTAGTGTGTTGGCTTATTAGATAAAAGGCCCGGGTTCGAATCCCAGGTCAGACATCAAAACGAAAAAATATTTCTTCGGCGACTTCCTCTCAGCAGATTTCTGGCAAAGACTCTGAGAGTAAAAATTGCCATGAAAAGCTTCTCAAAAATCTGTCGTTCGGAGTCGACTTTAAACTTTAGGTCCTGCCGCTCATGTATAAAATTAACGTACACAGCATAAGTGGTGTGAGAAGCTAGGTCGTAATCCTGACTGAAGGGTTGTAATGGCCAATTATGTATGTATGTATCAGCCAAAATGCATCCAGAATTGATTTACACAGTTTGGTGCGGTTTATGGGCTTGTCGCATCATTGGATTGTACCTCTTCAAAGATGCTGCGAAACGTAACGTAACTGTGAATGGTGAGCGCTATCGTGAGATGATATCCAACTTTTTTTTGCCTAAAATGCCATGTCATGTGGTTTCAACAAGACGGTGCCACATGCCACATAGTACGCGTAACAATGGACTTATTGAGAGGCAAGTTCGGTGATTATTTTATTTCACGTTCGGGACCAGTCAATTGGCCGCCTAGATCGTGCGATTTAACGCCTTTAGATTATTTTCTGTGAGGCTATGTTAAAGCTCATGCCTATACAGACAAGCTCGCTTCAATTAACGCATTGGAAGACAACATTGAAGCATTTATTCGTGAGATACCGGCCGAAATATTGGAAGGAGTATGCCAAAACTGGACTAAGCGGATGAACATTTGCGTGAAATAATCTTCAAACATTAAATTATATGCACCGTACTATCGATTCAAATAAAGATTTCATGCATTTTTCTGAATTTTATGTGTTTTTTTGATTTTAAAAAATTTTCCCGAAAAATTCCGATTGCCTCGTTAAAGTTATATAACCTACGGTTGTTGTACGGCACAGTTTCTCTGATTATGGGAAGTATTGCTAAGTTCTGTTGGACTGATAAATATAAGTAGAGGACTGATTATCTTCTTGTCTTAAATATTATGGCCATACACCGCGCAGTTAAGGTACTCAAACTGCCTCACGCTGCCACTTCCCTATTAAAAGTCAGGCCTTGAGACTTGGCATTGATTTGTGATCTCCCAATAAGCGTATACTGTAGCCCAAGTGGGAGGTTCGCCATCTTATCTAACAAAATCTAAACAGGATAACACTCAACAACGAACATTACAAGAAGGTCAGGCAGAGACAAGTCTTGAATAAGTTTAATCACTGCTTTGACTAATCAAAACATTTTCATAGTGGATGTTATTTCTAGGCAATAAGAGTTGGCAACCCTATTGTTCTAGAACCAGTTAAATTTTCTGTCAATAAACTGTTAAGCTGGAACAATTTAATTCACGAAATTAAACAAGCATGGCAAAGGAGCTAATGCTCTTTAAATGATGGAAAGGGAATAGGAAAACTTTCTAATTGTTGGAAATCTAAACATAGTTTAGGGAAGATAGCTTGAGGAATCCAACTTTTGTGCTAAACATGAAAAGAGGACAGTGCTTCAGATGGGCTGCGTGCCTGGAATTTAGATGATAACCTCAGTACTTATGCGGACTAGACCAAGAGGATTACTGCTAGACATACATAATTGGCCATTACAACCCTTCAGTCAAGATTACGACCTAGCTTCTCACACCACTTAGGTTGTGTGTTTTAATTTTATGCAAGAGAAGCGGGACCTACAGCTCAAAGTCGACTCCGAACGACAGATTTTTGAGAAGCTTTTCATGGCAATTTTTACTCTCAGAGTGTTTGCCAGAAATCTGCTGAGAGGAAGTCGCCGAAGAAATATTTTTCGTTTTGATGCCTGACCTGGGATTCGAACGCGGGCCGTTCGTCAAATAAGCCAACACACTACCTACTAGACCACGGCGACTTTACTGCTAGGCAGGAAAGCATAACCGATGAATTGAACTGCAGTTTAATGGTTTGCTTTGTTTGCGGTTGCTCCATCGCTAAAATAAGATGTCGTAGGATCTTTGACAAGAGTTTCCGGCACGATATCTCCGACAGACCATATATTGATCGAAAATGGATGGAAGTTTCTCCATCAAACGAAATGGATTTCTGTTGCATGCAGCTTTTTGTGGTTTGCATAGTAAATACTTAAATTCGTGCATCATAGCATCATTTGATGCTTCTGCTAACTAAGAGAATTCACGTAAATAAACTAACGCCCGTGTTTTCATAATTTTTCTACAAAAATTCTTTTTTTTCCTAAAGGTTTGCTGGGTTATTTTGATTGTTTTCAATAACCAAACCCAGTATGGAAGTATTCTTAGTCCTGCGGTCGAAAAAGAGAGAAAATACTCACAGGATTTAGTGTTTGTTTATTGGCAAGCGAACTGCAATTGTGTGTGATTGTCATTGATAAGTGGCACAACTTCAAGACACAGTACACAGGCAACATGCAGCAAATACACAAGGAGGCAATAAGGTCTGGGGCAGCAGCAGCAACAGCAGGTAAGAAATTGAAAACAACAATTCTCCTGTGATGTTTAGTTATCAGTATTCATTGAGCATTGAGCACTGAGCAGCAACAGCAGCAAAAATTTCAAGGAAAGTATTCGTCGTTCAAATAGTAAATAACAGAGCGTAAGTAAGTAAGTGTTTGGGTAACGGGGGGATTATTTTGGCTGGAAGTCTTTCGTTTTGTTTTTTTATTTCTTCTTCTGTTTCTTGTTTTTGGAACAAATTTATTTCCTGTGTTGCTTTTTTTTTGTTGTTGCTGTTGTTTTAAGACCATTACCATCATTACTTGGCATTATTTTATAACAGAGCTGAACTCCACCGAAATCAAATCAACTTAACTGCCACTACACTCTACTGCCTTGTACGGCTCGACTGCTAACAAGTGCTTGTCCATGCTGTTACTATCGCTCCTTCTTCTTGTGGAGGTTGCTGTTGTTTTTGTTGCTTTTTTTTTTGGGGGGTGGGGAACGGGGATAACATCCTGCTTAAAATGAATTAAAGTTCTAAAAACTCTTGATTCTTTGGCGTTTGGTCTGTGCTCATTCGTTACTAGTGCTTTAACTACTTTAACTTGGCTGGGCCAGTGAAACGGAAGTGAAATGTTAGTTTTAAGTTTCACGTCCAATTTTTCTTCTCTTCTCTTCTCTTTTCCTTTCGTTTTTTTTCTTTAATTTTCTACATTTCTTTTCATTTGAATGCCATGTTTTCTTTAATTTTTTTCCTATTTTTTTTCCTCTCTGTTAACTTCACTAGTTTCATGCTACTCTTAGTTAGAAAAGTATCAGTTGTTGTTGCTGTTGTTGTGGCAATAACAACCGCGACAGCAGCAGCAGTAACAAGAGCACTTTGTACGAATTTTTAAGTTTACAAACTTCCATATAAAGAAGGGCGGAAATATCCTGTATCAGGGGAGAAAAAGGAAAATGTCTCAGTGTATACTAAGGTTTGGGTTTTAAAGGAACAAACACTATTCAAGACATGGGTATTCTAGCTTTAAACACGGTGGACTTTCGTTGTTCCATTCTGTGTTGCCTGATGATGTTACCTGCGATGATAAGATGTTCCAAATACTGCATCTGTTTGTGAGCACTTCTTCATACATAATTGGTCTTTAAAACACTTCAGTCAGGATTACGACCTAGCTTCTCACACCACTTATGTTGTAAGCGTTAATTTTTATACATGAGTGGCAGGACCTACCGTTTAAAGTCCACTCCGAACGACAGATTTTATTTACTCTCAGAGTTTTTGCCAGAGGTAGCCGTAGTCTAGTAGGTAGTGTGTTGGCTTATTAGACGAAAGACCCGAGTTCGTATCCCAGGTTAGACATCAATATGAAAATATTACTAGACTTCGGCGACTACTGTGCTTTAATTTAGCCAAAGATATTCGTTAAAGAACTTCAGCCAAGTTTTTTTTTGTGGTGTTTATCGAAAGTGTTTTCTGTTAGGATAGCATCGTCAAGGTGCACCCCAGAAGTCTTCCAGCGAATGCATTTCAACACAAATCCCTTAAGACGTCGAATGATTCCAGGTAAATTCCGGATACCAAACGAGATTACCATAAACGACTGTTTACTTTATGTCCTCCTCTGCAATCTGTTACTTTGCAAGTTCACATTGGAGAAACAGTTTCTTCCAGCTAGTATGTAAAGCATTTTGTAGCCAGTAGATAGCCAGTAACTCTCTATTCAATGGCGTCAAAGTACAGGGTGGCTGATATATAAGGCAACAAAATAAAGCGCTATATTTTTTTATTATTTTTTTTTAATTTTATTGTTCAAAAGCAAATAATGCTGGAAATAACATCAAATTTTAGAATTAGTTTAGATTTGTTTGAATGGGCCACCTTTGGTACGAATTATGGCCTTCAAACGTCCGATAAAGCCATCAAAGGCTGCTCGTAAGTGGCTGTGCGGTATTTTGGCCCATTCCTGGCGAAGCGCCGTCTTGAGATGATCGCCACTTTGGTATTTTTTAGTGAGAACCTTACTCTCCAAAATGCCCCAGGCGCAAAGGTCCAACGGATTAAGATCCGGAGATTTTGGTGGCTGTTGTGCGGTAGAAATAAACCCATTCTTGGTTGACGCGTGCTGAGTGCGGTGGGGCTGAGTCCTGTTGGAATGTCGATGGTCTGCGGCCGAAATGTTTGTCTTCCCTGGGCTTCAATACTTTCTATAAGGCATTTTCTCGATAATATTCGGCATTTATTTTGACCCCACGGACGATGAATGCGAGCGCGAAGCGACTATAGGCCGTTACGGCGGCCCACATTATTACCATCAGCGGCGCTTGAGTTCTGGTGGCCAATCGCAATTGTAAATTTTCAGCTCACCTCTTTGGCAAGTAAGCGCGATAATTTTGTTTGTTCACAAACTGCCCAATTTGGAAAGGCTTCTCATCGGAGAGAACCAAATTCGGCAAGCGAAATAATTCCTTGGCTTTTTCCAGTCTAACTTTTTTGTGTCCATCGGTGAGCTCTTGCACTTTTTGGAACTTCAATAGCTTTAGTCCAAACTCATTTTTCAATATGTGTTGCATGCGTTCTCGCGATATGTTCAGCTAACGAGCAATTTTTCTACCACTGCGGCATGGGTTTCGATCAAATCTGGCCTTCCCTTTTGAGATCATTTCTGATGTTATAACCGTTTTTTTTCGTCCACTTTTTGGACGCAATGCAACACTGCCAGTATTACGGTAAGGAGCAATGGTACGAGAAGATTTATTCACATTTATTCACATTTAAATGCTGAAAACCTGTAGTTTTCCAGCCAAATATAAAGCAATCTTACTATCACGCTTGAATTCCATCACGAATAACTTTTTTTTCTGAATGCAATAGATCGAAATGCTTTTGTAAACTTGTAAATAATAAAATGAACTGTCACTGGAATAAATCTGTTAGGTGTCAGACGAGTGGTTTACAAATGACAACAACCTGAAGTTGGTTGCAATACATATCAGCCACCCTGTATTATCTCGTGGTACAATTTATTTCTTTTTGACTAGGATTACAGGTTCAATTATCCTGCTCTTTTTCATTTCATTGGGAAGCTCGTTCACTCTGTTCAGGACTTGTGATCGCTTTAATTATATCAGGACTTAAATTATAAATCTCAGACGAATTCTTGCAGTTTTTCTGTAGAACTTGACTTGAGAATAAGTTGGCTGCTCAGAATATTTTGGTGCGGATGCCGGAACGTGAAGAGCGCAAAAGGAATAAGATTGTGGAAAAATATTTCAAAAACTCTGCTGAGACGAGTTTATTTTATTCTTAACAAGAGTCTTCGGATAGGGGAGAGAAGAAACTGCTCAACATCTATTAATATTGGCCTCAAACATTCCAAAATGAAAGCTGCTTTGGCTTTAAAATTGCATAGAAAAAGTGGGACAAGACTTTTGGGGGAATTTACTGGTAAAAATGACTGAGAAAGGCAGGAGTGCAATGGCACTATATTTCGAAAAAGACTCCAGTTGTTTGCGTAAGCTGACGACAGCGACATCACGCCCTATTATGTCGTTACGCCCAAGCGAGATGTTACTGCTGCCTTTAGTGCTATTGAACGCAAGTCTAAGAAGATGGATCTGCCAGTAATTGGGGGAAAAAAGCATATGTTATAAAGAAGTAGACACATGCGGCGTATTGATTCTCAGATTACGACCGATAACTATACTTTTGATACTGTCAAGGAATTCATTTATCTTGGCACCGTCGTTGCCACCAAAAATGGTGTCAGTCTGGAGCAGCAATCAGCAATGAGTATTCAAAACGATGAGTAAGTTCGAGTCATACTTATGATTTCTGATATTTATACGCATTCATACTTATTTTAATAGGATACTCATACTACTAATACTCAAAGTTGGAAGTAATCGTTGTATTCGTACTTAACCATACGTATGATGATATTGACTTCAACTCGTCTCAACTAAAATTTAAACAAAGCATAAAATAAGTATGATTCTTGTACGACTACTGCAATACTTACAAGACGATTGTGCGTATGCTTTGCTAGTTGTCTTTCCTTTCTTCTTTATTTATATATGCAATGACAACAAAAGCTGTAAATTTTGAATCACTCGAATCACTTATAAGTATTATAACTACTTTTCTAAATTTATGAATCAGAATGAGTAGTAGGCGTATGAATCATACATATTTCGAATGTTGTGAGTTTGATGTCAATGTTATAATCATACTCATTGCTACTTACACTTATAAATCAATGTTGTAGCGAGTACGAATGAATCAGAGTAGTTGAATTTCTGTTGATTCATTTATACTCAAAATTCCATGAGTGCTTATGAGAAGCGGAAAAACGATTCATTGGTGATCTCTGGTCTGGAGATCAAACGCAGGATTACTCATGCCAACAGGTGCTACTATGTTGTCAATAGGCAACTGAGTAGCAGAGACCTCTCTCGTAAGACAAAACTAAGACTCTACTGGACGCTCATCCTACCCAGCGCAGAGAAATGGACCCTATTAAGACCTTGCGGGTATTCGAGAGAAAAGTCCTACGTAAGATCTTCGGTCCAGTGCGAATTGGAGATGATTTCCTCATCCGATCCAACTGTGAGCTCTATGAGCGAATTAATATCCAGCGGCTGCGCTGGTTCGTCCATGTCTTTCGAATGGAGGAGGATGCTGCGGCGAAACGGTATTTGATGCGGGTATCTGCGGAAGTCGGCGAAGAAGACTAGGTCGTTCTCTTCGCTTGTGTTTACAGGAAAAAATCGTAGAAACTCTGTCATCGATTGGTGTGAACAACTGGCGTAGGCGCGCCAGAAGCAGAGGCGCATGGAAGGATGTGTTGCGACAGGCCAAAATTCGTTAAACGGGTTGTTAATGGCATATTAAGTAAGTGTGACTGCAACTAAAAATGTGTAGAGGAGAGGAAGACCCGATTCTATAAGGAAAATTATTGTTTTCGGATTTCTTGTTAATTAATGGTTTACCGATAAGACTCTTTCAAGGCTTTAACGTACGTAACCATTATATTACTGATGATGGTCAGAACATGTATAGTTTTACAGATCAAGGGGTCATATTTCCTTAAATTTATTTTCTTCCTTTAAATTTTAATTAGAGGCCTATTTACCATATTAAAAGTGTTTAAAAATAAGATTGATCTTTAGTACTTTATTTATCGATTAAGAAACATTCTTCCAAAGATGGTCTATTGTAGTTCGACTTAAAAATGATTTGAAAATTTCATTTACAGGCCAGGAATATTCACTGGACTAAAATAACTACAAAAGAAATCAAATCATGTATAAAATGATTGCACATAACATAAGTGGTGTGAGAAGCTAGGTCGTAATCCTGAATGAAGGCTTGTAATGAACTATTGTATATGTATGTATGTTGATACTGTTGTTTTGCTTTCACATCGTTTAACATAAAAAAATTATAAACAAAAATACGACAACAAACCAGCATAAAAAACTGGTAAACAAATAAACAAAAATACAACAACAAACACTACAAGAACAAATGTAAACAAACAATAATAATTAAACAACGATGTTTACATTTATAGAGAAGCCACAACTTCATGCGACTTCAAGAACATTAATCAGACTGTTTACGTTGCCATATAAAAGGCAAGGGAAAGCAGGCAACCGTGGTCTAATAGGTAGTGTACTGGCTTATTAGACGTAAAGCTAGGTTTAGACTCCCAGGCTAGACATCAAAATAAAATACAAAAAAAAAGGTATTTCTTCGGCGATTTCCTCTCAGCAGATTTCTGGCAAAAAATCTGAGAGTAAATAAATTTGCCATGAAAAGTTTCTCAAAAATTTGTCCTTCGGAGTCGACTTTAAACTGTAGGTCCTGCCACTTATGTATAAAATTAACGCAGACAACATAAGTGGTGTAAGAAACTAGGTCAATAATCCTGACTGAAGGGTTGTAATGACCAATTATGTATGAATGTATGAAAACAGGCAACTGAGTTAGTAAAAGTTCAGTTAGTCTTGGGTGAAGACGCGGTAAGTTTGAAGAGAGTAATCGTTGTTTACAGATCTCCGTTACAAACATCAGTCGAACAATTATTTAGTAATTGTTTTTGTTTATGTTTCATATTTGTAAGTCTCCAGCTAGTGATTTATTATTCGATTTGTTGAGAATGTACAGGTCGAAATCCGTTAATCGGGTTGTTATGGCCAATTAAGTAAGTAAGTAGAATGTGTACACACCGATTCTACAATCACCAAAAAATATGAGAGTAAGCCGTATTATCTAACCGAGTATGCTGATTCCATGTACAAGCTTCCAGAAGTTAGTAAACTACTGGATGCGATGATTGGAATCCAATAGTTGGATCTACTGTATTTTGATGGGCTTTCATTTGGTCCTGAATGGAAAGATCCCATCCAAAATCATCTTGTTTTTGTCGAGTTTCATAAGAAAAGATTTTAAAGTTCTTACTGGAAATAAAAAAATTTAAAAATCTTAACATAAAATTGTTATTAACGTTTGGTTTTTTTTTTTTGCTTTACACTTACTTTACATTTATTTTATTACGCCTCGTATTATGCGGGTTTTTAAATGCCGATACCGTCTTAATTGAGTACCCAGTGCATGGGCACTTGTATTACAACTGTTTACACTTATTTTTCAATGGTTTTTCTTTAATTTAATCTTTCAATTGATTTCTTTTAACACTCAATTAACACAATTTCACTTCCTTTCTTTCTCTTTCCCTTTCTCCCCTTCTTTGAAGGCACTTTTTAAACATTTTTTTTTATAACATTTCCTTGGAACTTTTAAACTTTAAAACACTTTTCTGGCACAGAAACAATAAAAATAAAAAAAAACATGAAAACTTTTCTTAAATACAACAACACAAGTTTACACACTGTTACACGCTTTTCTTCTTCTTTTTCTCCTTCTTCTCCGTCTAAACTTAACACACAATCAATACAGTACAGTACAGTTTGATTGCCAGGACTTTACACTCAGGAGAGAAGACAAAAAAAAAACAAATCGAAAGGAAAACTTCGAGACACAATTGATGAATCTTTGTTGATTGCTGTTGTTGGATTTATTGTTGTACTGGTGATACGAGCCCTTATCAGTTCTCCGTCCAGTCGTTTAAGAAAATCACACGGGGCGAGAGAATGATAAGGGTACGGAATACACCCGTTGCTCGTCGTCAGACGTCATTTAATGACACAAAATTCTCTTACCAAATGATGTTGCAGAATGAATGAATGACTGAACGAATGATTGAATGAACGAATGATTGAATGAATGTTTAAATGGTAACCCCGTAACGGTTGCAACTTTTGAATGATTGAATGGATAGGTGAATGAGCAAGTGAGTGAGTGAATGAGTGAGTGAGTGAGTGAAAGAAATCACTTTTTAAGCTTTAAACAGATGTTATCGTTTCGTGCAAATTTTTTTTTTCATTCTTTCATTGTCGTTCTCGTTCATCATATTTTTTTTGTTGTTGCATGTTTTTTCCCCGGTATTTCAACATATATTTTGACACTTATTTCTCAGCAGCTCTTTTTCAAATGCCAGCATTCTCTGATAAAAATACACGGATATGCTTTTACACACACACACATATACACCCTTACAATGTAATGTATATGTGTGTGTGTGTGTAATATTTCAATTGACAATATAAATTTAATACAATTAAACATTTACCCGATAGGGGGAGAGTTGTTTTCTATTTTTTTGTTTCGTAAAATATTACAGGGAGTAGCCATCAAAATCTGTATGAAATATTTGCAACAGGAATGCTGGAGTTCATAGTCAAGTGCACTACGCCACCTAGAGGTCTATTTAGGGGATTAAAACTATGAGATTAAAAAAGTTTAAGCCGCATGGCAGCATTTTCAATACTTACCGGTAAGGAAATGACGTCTGTCGCCTGCAACAGTAAACTTGTTTGGCTTCATGGTAGCTGTACTCACCCGTACGGAAATGACCTCTGTTGCCTGCAACAATGAACTTGTTTGACCTCACGGAAGGCCATATCTGACAGCAGCATCCTTCAACGAAAGCTCTTTTCTTCAGTGATAAGTTGTTTGACCTCACGATAGCTGTACTCACCCGTACGGAAATGACCTCTGTTGCCTGCAACAATGAACTTGTTTGACCTCACGGTAGGCCATATCTGACAGCGGGATCCTACAACGAAAGCTCGTTTCTTCAGTGATAAGTTGTTTGACCTCACGATAGCTGTACTCACCCGTATGGAAATG
Organism: Sarcophaga peregrina; assembly: GCA_014635995.1. NCBI lineage: Eukaryota > Metazoa > Arthropoda > Insecta > Diptera > Sarcophagidae > Sarcophaga > Sarcophaga peregrina. The sequence continues at coordinate 42,045,756 of CM025793.1, forward strand.
ACCTCTGTTGCCTAAAATAATGAACTTGTTTGACCTCACGGCTCTTTTCTTCAGCGATAAGTTGTCTTCATGAAAAGCATTTGGTAAACGGCCATATGTGGTTATAGTCAAGCTCTAGGTGACCACGATTAATCAATGTTTCAATATCTACAACCGGCTGTTGTAATTTTCTACTTTCTCTGCTATTTCTCCTAAGGCTTTATCTCTATAGGCTCTATCTAGTTCATGATTCCTAAAAAAAAGAAAAAAAGATTCGATTTTCATTTCAACTTGAAATATGTAAATAAGGTGTAGTAAAAAGGAAATCTTATTATATTTCGATTGTGTTCTGGAGTCTATTTTAAGTAGACTGTCCCCCAGCCTTTTTCTCCTCGATAAATACAGGAGGGAATTTATGGTGTAGTCAGGTAGCTGATATGACATTGACTCTCAATGGTTTGCAGGATACAGCGGCATTCCGTGGCAATCACCGCGTGAGTTCGTTTCTATGCTGCAGAGGTGGGTATGAACCAGAGATCAGCAATGAATCGTTTTTCCGCTACTCATAAGTACTCATGCAATTTTTAGTATGAGTAAATCAACAGAATTGAAATTCAACTACTCTGATTCATTTGTACTCAGTGCAACATTGATTTATAAGTATAGGTTACAATGAGTATGAGTACAACGTTGACATCAAACTCATAACATTCGAAATATGTTTGCTTATATACTTAAAAGTGGTTCTTATAATACTTATAAGTGATTCGAGTGATTCAAAATTTCCAGCTTTTCCTGTTATTGCATATCCAATCAAAGAAGAAAAGAAAGACAAAGACAACAAGCAAAGCATACAAACGAACTTCTTGTGAGTATTGCAGTGCTCGTACGCGAATCATACTTATTTTGTGCTTCGTGTAAATGTTAAGTAGAGACGAGTCGAAGTCAATAACATCATGGGTATTGTTAAGTATAAGTACGATGAGTACTTCTAACTTTGAGTATGAGTGGTATGAGTATCATATTAAAATAAGTATCAAAAATTATAAGTATGACTCGAATCTACTCATCGTTTTGAATACTCGTTGCTGAACTCTGGTACGTATTTTGGTCATTCATTCTCTTCGATAAGGTGTATTGAATTGAAAAACGATTACTCAGAATACGCAGGCTATTGCTCGATAGTCTGATACCAGAGTAACTTACATAAGGCTTATGTAGTCGCCGTAGTCTAATAGCTAGAATGTTGCCTTAGTAGACATGAGGCCTAGATTCAAACTCTAGACCAGACATGTCCAACTAAACGAATCCTCTTAGCAGATTTCTAGCAAAAATTCAAAGAGTAAATGAAATGCCCATGTAAACTTTGTTCAAATAACTTTCGTTCGACTTCAGTCGATTTTAAACTTTAGGTCCCTTTATTTACAAACAAAATTAACACACACAGCATATAGGGTGTAAGAAACTAGGTTGTAATACTGACTAACGGGTTGTAATGACCAATTCTGTGTGTTGCCTTTGGTTTCTCGCGATTTTTGACATGTTTTCCTTGATTCTTACAAAATATAGTCTATACAGACCAGAGATCAGTAACAAGTATTCAAAACGATGAGTAGATTCGAGTCATACTTATAATTTCTGATACTTATACGCATTCATGCTTATGTTAAAGTTAGAAGTACTCGTCATATTTAAACTAACAATACGCATGATGTTATTGACTTCGACTCGTCTCTACTTAACATTTACTCGAAGCACAAAATAAGTATGATTCGCGTACAAGCACTGCAATACTCATAAGAAGATTGTTTGTATGCTTTACTTGTTGGTTTTGTCTTTCGTTTCTTCTTTGTTTGTATATGTAACAACAATAAAGGCTGTAAATTTTGATGAATGATTCGAGCCACTCGAATCACTTATAAGTATTTTTCTAAATTTATGAATCAGATTGAGTAGGCATATGAATCAAACATATTTCGAATATTGTGAGTTTGATGTCAACGTTGTACTCATACTCATTGCTACTTATACTTATAAAGTAATGTTGTAGCGAGTACGAATGAATCAGAGTACTTGAATTTCAATTCTGTTTACCCATACTGAAAATTTCATGAGTACTTATGAGTAGCGGAAAAACGATTCATTGCTGATCTCTGATATGTACCTAGATTCTGTGCGTCTTTAAAGTATTTTTAGATATAGAAAATACAAAGAGCGTACGGAGATTCGTCAGGGCAACAGAAAAGATAGAAGGAGACTCTGTATAAATAGAGGAGCACAGTTTGTTAGGACATATAATCCCTTTAAAGACTTTTGTACAATCATGCTCTTCCCTTTAAATTTGTTATGAAATTTTTGGTCCAATTTTGTATGGGGTTTACACTGTGTATCATGGTGATGGTGTGACAACATAAGTAAACATGGTTGCTTTACATTTCCGTTTACACGAAAAGTTACTGTGTGTAAATGTTGTTACAAACATTTTTTTTTCGTGATACTGTTTCGCTTGTTTTATGTGTTCTCACTCGCAGCAAATAATTATTTTTATTTAATCAACAGCAATGCTAGCAGGCTTAATGCAACATATCACAAAAAAAAGGGAAAAAACAAGAAAAAATTAATAAAATAAAGGAAAAATAAAAAAACAAATTTTTTTTCATATCCATAACACGCAATAAAACAAGCAAGAAAGAAAAAAAAAACACAACAGAAGTTACAAAACTAAAAACAAAGTGAATAAAATATACCGTTACATACAAAAGTTATGTTTTCGTATATCCGTTATACCACCACTTCCTGTTGAATGTGTCATCGTGTCACAAAATATAAATTTGATGGAGTATACATTGAGGCGTTGTACTCTCTCTCTCTCTCTCTGTGTGTGTGTGTACTTTCCTGCTTCCTTATTTTAGATAGGTGTCGATGAGTGTATGCGTATGTGTGTATGTATGTGTGTGTATTTGTTTTTGTTTTTTTTTTTGGGGAAAAATGATTGTGTGACTTTAAAGCTGTCAATCAATCATTTTGGGGTCATCATTTACACAGTAAAACATACACAAGCAAACATGCACTAAAATACTTGCTTTTTCTCTCTTACTATCTCATCTGTGTATGTAAATGTGTACGTGTATGTGTATTATTGGTCATTTGAGACCTTTTGCCAACATTTTTTTTTTTTTTTTTTGGCCCAGAGTTTATATCCTCTTGTTATTGTTGTGTCAGTCAGTCAGTCAGCCAGTCAGGCAGTCAGATTAAATGCCTGCAAACAAAAATTGGTTACTTGATTGGTTTGGTTATTAAGGCTTAAGGCCAAAATAAATGTCCCCCAAATTGTTGCGTTTATGCAACCGTAAAAGGTAGCCAGTACAGGACAGCACACACACACAAAGAGAGAGAGAGAGTACATTGTATACACACATACATACATACGTATGTATATTAAATTAAAATCTGTCATATTCAATTGGCATTTTCATATTTTAAACTTTTGTAGTCAAGTTTTGCGGGCATATTTTCTTTTTCTTCTTCTTTTACTATGTTTTTTTTTATAAAAAAAAGGAGAAAAAATGTTCAAAAAAAAACAATGAAAAGTTTTAAAAATAATATTTAATGATTGCAAAGCAAGTCAGTTCAGATTGATTAATACCACAGCCAACCAGCATTTATATTTTAACGAATGTAACGAAATCCTTGTCATACAAGGCTTAAACTAAAGGCCAAAAAAATATTTTAAAAAAATTATAAAATTTAACACGTTCATAATTGGCCATTACAATCCTGTAGTTAGGATTACAAACTAGTCCTCTCATATTACTTTTGTTGGTTGTTTTAATTTTATACATGATTAGTGGGACTTACAGTCAGTTTAACATCAATTGCAAATGTTCTGTCCTATAACTGGTTGTCATGTCATGTTAGGAACTATTTGAGGTTGTATTTTATTTCTATAAAACTACTTACATACACACATAATTGATCTTTACAATTCTTCAGTCAGGATTACGACCTAGCTTCTCTTTATACATAAATGGCGGGACCTACAGTTTATAGTCGATTCCGAACGAAAGATTTTGAAAAACATTTCATGAAAATTTTATTTAATCCCATAGGTTTTGCTTACAAGATGTCTAAGCCAATATTTGAACCACAAACTCTCGCCTAATAAACCAACACTCTACCTACTTGATTACGGCAACTTTTGTAAGACTTTAGAACTCCTGTACTTAACAATCGCTTGCCTCTTAAGCAATCTTCTTAAAAGCCTAGAAAACATTGAGTAGTTCTTTTTACTTGCCAGCCCATCTTCACAAATATCCCAACATTAAGCTTAAGAATAAATGCTTGAGTGAGAAGTCGCCGTGGTCTAGTGGGTAGTGTGTTGGCTTATTAGACAAAAGGCCCGGGTTCGAATCCCAGGTCAGACATCAAAACGAAAAATATTTCTTCGGCGACTTCCTCTCAGCAGATTTTTGGGAAAGACTCTGAGAGTAAAAATTTGCCATGAAAATCTTCTCAAAAATCTGTCGTTCGGAGTCGACTTTAAACTGTAGGTCCCGCCACTCATGTATAAAATTAACGCACACAACATAAGTGGTGTGAGAAGCTAGGTTGTAATCCTGACTGAAGGGTTGTAATGGCCAATTATGTATGTATGTAAGCTTAAGAATAAATGCTTGAGAACTTTTGCTACTTATTTAGTCATTACAACACTTTAGTCAGGTTTAAAACCTTTGCTTCTTTCAGCACCCATGTTGCGGGTGTGCTAATTTTATTCATGAAAACCTGCAGTTTAAAAGGCAATTTTCATAAGTTTTTGCCAGAAGAATGCTGAGAGAAAGTCTTTGAGAAAATATTTGTTGTTTGTTTCGTTTTTCAAGATGTCTGAGCTAAGTTTTGAACCATGGGACCTTGTCTAATAAGCTAACACACTAACTAACTAGACTACGGCAACTTGAGTAGAATTCTCGAACTCTTGTTTAATAATCGCTAGCTTTACAAGTAATCTTCTTACAAGACTGGAAGATGTCTTCGAAGTGAGCAGAGTAGAATCGAAAAGTTCTTTTTAATTGCCAGGCAATTTAAAGTCTCATGTTTCCTTATTTTATGGATTGAAATGATTCCACATTTAGGAGAGTAAAGTCAATCCGTCATAAGTAGGACATGCATGCATCCTTTTCAATGCCTTTCCTCTCATACAGTGACACTTTTTGTTGTAGGTTTTGCTGGAAATCTGCTGAAGAATTATTTTCTTCATATTTCGTTTTGTTAGCGATGTTTGACTTAGGGTCATGACCCATGATGGCCTCACGTCTAAAAAAGCTAACAAATTAGCTACAAGACTACGAGTACTTGTTGCTCCAGCAGGACACATATTAAAATTGGAACGTTACGGAGAAGACAATCATCGAATACTCCGATTAATTCTTAACTTTGGATATCCCTCTTTAGAACTTCAGACTTATAATTTACAATGCAGTCCATGGATTATTTCAACAATGGAAAATCTGGCTAAAACTAAATAGAGGGCCCACTAACAGTCTGCTTAAACTCTAAGGAAGGCACACACATGCGGCATATTGGTCTTGGCTATTTGACAAAGGATTTCTGCCGAATGTGTACAGATAAGATAGAAAAAAGACTGTTCATGGGTGCATATCCTGTAGATTTATGTCGTAAGAGAAAAACTTAGCTCGATAGCTGCAAAACACATGATCTAGAGGAATTCAAATGATCTAAAGGAATTGCCACCCAAAGACATTGGCATTCTGGTTTGATTTGTCGTCATGTGCCGAGTCTAGAGGATAATGGTAAGACAATTTGATATCATGATATGGCGCTCATATGGCCCAAATATGTCCATAGAGCTGTTTTTTAGGTTAGCAGTCAATTCTACCTTTCCTTTTTGCTTTACAGATCATATAGATTTTATTTTTTGGACCACCAACAGTCAGAGGATGGCTCCTACTCATGCAACTTATCCAGTCTACGTAGATATTTTTTTTGTACCACCAACACTCAGGGGCTGGTCCTTACTCTTGCAATCTACCCAGTCTATGTAGATATTTTTTGTACGACCAACATTCAGGGTATGGTCCCTACTCATGCAACCTACCCTTTTACAATTCCAGATCCTATAGATTTTTTTTTGTACGACCCTTACTTTAAGGTTTAATCGTGCGTGCTTAAGTCTGCTTTTGGTGTAAAAGCTACCACTTCAACTTATCTATCTACCTGCCTAATACTTAGGGGATGGCCCCTACTTATGAAGTCTCAAAACACGTTATGAGAAGGATGAAAGAGAAAGTAGTGTTTGTGGACTACTGCAGGAAAATAGTTACACATTCAGATAGAAAGTCAAATGAACTTGGTGGAACCTAAAGTTTAAAGCCGATTCCGAATGACAGATTTTTTGAGAAACTTGCTTCATGGCAATATTCTATTTACTGTCAGAATTTTTGTCTGCTGAGTGGATGTTGGCGAAGAAATATTTTTTCATTTTTCATTGCGTTGCAGGTGTCTAACCTAGGGTGTTTGAACGGTGGCCTTACATCTATTCAGCGATATAGAAACATTAGCCATAGAACTTTGTGACGACGAAAGGCAGAGGTCTTGTTTTTGTCCACACAATATCTACTTACATTGTATGTCCACCCGGTTCGACCAATACGGCAATCGTTCTGTGTGTTTGCCGTGCAATTGTTGCATCTTCCTGAGGACGGACATCTGGAGGCCGAGGAACCACAATCATCTTGTGCCTCTGCCGTTTGATTGTCATTCGGACATCCTCCTTTGGTTGATTTGACGACATTGACAACTGACTGGGAAGCCTATACGGACAATTAGTTTGTGTGTCTGGCCGCGCAATTGTTACATCTTCCTGAGGACGAACACCTAGAGGCCGAGGAATCGCAATTATCCTGTGAATTTGCCGTTGATTGCCATTCAGACATCCTTATTTGGTTGATATGATGACATTGACAACGGACTGGGAAGCCTATACGGCAATTGTTCTGTGTGTATGCCGTGCAATTGTTGCATCTTCCTGAGGACGGACACCTGGAGGCCGAGGAACCGCAATCATTCTGTGCATCTGACGTTTGATTGTCATTCGGACATCCTCCTTTGGATGATTTGACAACTGACTGGGAATCCTTTACGGCGATTGTTCTGTGTGTTTGCCGTGCAATTGTTGCATCCTGTCCTGAGGACGGACACCTGGAGGCCGAGGAACCGCAATCATCCTGTGCATTTGCCGTTTGATTGTCATTCGGACATCCTCCTTTGGTTGATTTGACGACAATGACAACTGGCTGGGAAGCCTATAAGGCAATTGTTCTGTGTGTTCGCCGTGCAATTGTTGCATCTCTTTCTGAGAAAGGACATCTGGAGGGCTGAGGAACCGCATCATCCTGATTGTTTTTTTTCCCCCACCCCAACCCCCCCATTCGGACATTCTCCTTTGGTTAATGTAACGACATTGAAACTGACTGGGAAGCCTATGCGGCAATTTTTCTTTCTGTGTTGCTTGCCGTGCAATGTTTGCATCTTTCTGAGGACAACAACTGGAGGCCCGAGGACCGCAATTATCCTATGCATTTGCCGTTTGATTATTGTTCGGCTTTGGACGCTTTGACACTTTTGTCTCTGTTACTTGATGGATAGTTGCTTGGCCGGCTTAGGGATTTTAAATAATTTCCAATTTATTATTATTTTCTTTAGTATTAAAGTAGTCTAGTGCGTAAGTTAATTCAATTATTCCTAATAAACAGCTTCAAAGAAGTTGCCGCGGTCTAGTAGGTAGTGTGCTGGCTTATTAGACGTAAAGCCAGGGTTCGAGTCCCAGGCCAGACATCAGAATAAAATACAAAAATTATTTTTTCGGCGATTTCCTCTCAGCAGATTTCTGGCAAAAACTCTGAGAGTAAATAAAATTGCCATGAAAAGTTTCTCAAAAATCTGTCGTTCGGAGTCGACTTTAAACTGTAGATCCCACCACTTGTGTATAAAATTAACACACAGAACATAAGTGGTGTGGGAAACTATGTCAATAATCCTAACTAAAGGGTTGTAATGACCAATTATGTATGTATGTAAACAGCTTCAAAACTTCAACGAAGTTTTTTTTTTTATTTTTGTAACCTCTAAACACTGCTGATCTCCGCCAGCACCCGAGCAGAAAAGTGTCATTACAACTTGGCATAAAGTCTCTACATTCCTAAACAAGTCAGAACATAGAGTTAAATCTTTGCAATGTTTTTACAATGGAAACTTTATTAGTAGTTAAGTTAGCTGTAGTTTGAAGTGACTGCTGTTAACTTAACCTCACTTAATATAGATGCGAAATAAATCTAAGCCTATTAGAGGTTTTAATATCATAATGAATAAAGAATCTTTAACATTTTTATATAAAATAATAGAAATTGAATTAATCCGTAATAAAATTTTAATTTAAAAAACCACATCAAATTTGCCATTTGACGATTCATGACAATTTTTTAAACAGTTTTTCCACTTCACCTTAGGGTTATAATTAAAAAAATTTTTTAAAATGTCGATTTATTGTGTTAATTTGTTGTTCTATTTTTTGTTGTTGTTGTTTTTTATTTCTAATGTGTAAATTAAGATTTAAAATCTATTTTTTTCAAATATTTTTTCAAATATTTTTCTTGTTCTTTTTTGTTTTGTTTTGTCGTAATTCAACAGAATATCAGAAGCATGTATAATTGAGGATTTACATTTCATTTGAATGAATTTATGCGCAAATATTTTTCAAATAGAATGTCCCTGGAAATAAAAAACAACAACAACAACTATAACATTGGTAAACAACTGATACTTTGTCTTCTGGTCTGTCGGTTGGAATATAAAAAAAAAAATTTTTTTTTTTGTTATTTGAAATCGTTTGTGGCTCAACTTTTTGATGACATTTGATCTGAATTTTTTCTTTCCATTTTTTTCCATTTTTTTTTCTCTCAAATTTGCATATCGTGTGTTGTGAATTTTTTCTTTTGTATTTTTTCTGGGTTTTAAATAAAAATGAAATTGTCACAACAATAATAATAAAAAAAAAAATTTTTTTTTGTTCTTTTCTTTTGAAAGCAAAAAGCAACAGACATTGGAATATGTGCTAAATAATCAACAAATAAATAAACAAATACCCTTAACGTATATATGTACATACATACATACATACAATACAGAATATAAACATAAATAAATACTGTAAATAAATAATTCATTTTCATTCCATTTCACAAAACAATACAAAAAAAAAGACCACAAAAATATTATAATATGGACGATGTACACTTTATAACCTGATAGGTATGCACGAGGACGTTTCTAAAATTAGCCAGAAAACTCTACAAACTTCGGAATAAATTTTCTTTAATGCTACAACCACTCTCCCTTCTTACCATAGCTCCATTACAGTACTCTCCAATGATTTAGGATACCCTGTATATAGTCAGCACCAGGCTCTAACACCAAATAGTTTGCATATCGTTACCTCCCAGTCACTTTTATCTACCCCGGAAATAAAGAACTAAATCTGGATTATAAAGCAATTGTGGTCCAAATACTTACTCCATTCAAGAAGATGCACAAGGATCCATACTGGGCACGAGCAATGAAATGCTCTAAAGGATAGAAACCCCTGATCATACTTTGCTTTAAGAATTTACGGATGACATCATTAGAGATAAGAGCACTGAGAACGCTAAAAGTAGATTACAACAAGCTATGATACGCACTTAAAACTTGGCTACATATGCCCATGGTCCTCAATTACATACATAATTGGTCATTACAAGCCTTCAGTCAGGATTATTGATTTAGTTTCTCACACTACTTATGTACATGCATACATACATAATTGGCCATTACCACCCTTCAGTGAGGATTACGACCCAGTTTCTCACACCACTTATGTTGTGTGCGTTAATTTTATACATGAGTGGCGGGACTTACAGTTTAAAGTCGACTCCGAACGACAGATTTTTGAGAAGCTTTTCTTGGCAATTTTTTACTCTCAGAGTCTTTGCCAGAAATCTGCTGAGAGGAAGTCGCCGAAGAAATATTTTTTCGTTTTGATGTCTGACCTGGGATTCGAACCCGGGCCTTTTGTCTAATAAGCCAACACACTACCCACTAGACCACGGCGACTTCTGTACCTAATACAAAACCTAAATTTAAAGAAATTTTCACAAATTTTCTTCAGCGATGAAGCACACTCGGTGGGTTCTGAGAATCCTCAAGTAATTGAAGAGAGGCCATTATATCCAGAAAAAATCACTGTTTGGTGTGCTTTTGGGCCCGAAAGTGTGTTTGGGCGTTAATTCTTTGAAAACGACGATGGAACGACTGTTATGGTCATATGATAATCGACTTTTTTGCCTGCTATTGAAGACTACGACTTGGACGGCCCCACATGCCACACAACCCGAGCGAATATGGCTTTATTGCAAGAGACATTTCCTGGCCGCGTAATTTCTCGTCCTACTTATGTTGTGTGTGTTAATTTTATACCTAAGTGGCGGGACCTAAAGTTTAAAGTCGTCTCCGAACGACAGATTTTTGAGAAGCTTTTCTTGGCAATTTTTTACTCTCAGAGTCTTTACCAGAAATCTGCTGAGAGGAAGTCGCCGAAGAAATATTTTTCGTTTTAATGTCTGACCTGGGATACGAACCCGGGCCTTTTGTCTAATAAGCCAACACACTACCCACTAGACCACGGCGACTTCTGTACCTAATACAAAACCTAAATTTAAAGAAATTTTCACAAATTTTCTTCAGCGATGAAGCACGCTCGGTGGGTTCTGAGAATCCTCAAGTAATTGAAGAGAGGAAATTATATCCAGAAAAAGTCACTGTTTGGTGTGCTCTTGGGTCCGAAAGTGTGATTGGGCGTTAATTCTTTGAAAACGACGATGGAACGACTGTTATGGTCATATGATAATCGACTTTTTTGCCTGCTATTGAAGACTACGACTTGGACGGCCCCACATGCCACACAACCCGAGCGAATATGGCTTTATTGCAAGAGACATTTCCTGGCCGCGTAATTTCTCGTCCTACTTATGTTGTGTGTGTTAATTTTATACCTAATTGGCGGGACCTAAAGTTTAAAGTCAACTCCGAACGACAGATTTTTTTAGGAAACTTTTCATTGCAATTTTATTTACTCTCCGAGTTTTTACCAGAAATCTGCTGAGAAGAAATCGCCGGAAAAATACTTTTTCTATTTTATTTTGATGTCCGGCCTGGGACTCGAACCTTGGCTTTACCTACATGGTCCTCAATTTTCAATGCATAAAACAGAACTGAAGTTATTCAACAGACAATGTCTTCCAATTGTTAAAGAATTGTAAGCAAACGAATCAGTTGTCCTCACTAAGCCGTTGGGTAAATATTATTAACGCCTTTAGCTTTTAAAAACATTTAAAATATGAGCTCTCGTAGATTGCAAATAAAATAAAAATAAATTTGTATTTAGTTTGAATTAAAACTTCTTTATTATTTGCTTTATACTGTGTGCCACTGTTCACGACTTTATGTAAACAACAACAATTGCTTTGTTTGTTATTCCTTTGTTTACACTTTTTACATAAACAATAATAATCACAAAGTAACTATACGACAGATCTTTGTAAAGGAGATCTTTAAACCTTCGTTACTCTCTTCAAACGCACTGCGTCTTCACAAAAGACTGACTGAACTTTTACTAACTGACTCGCCTGCTTTGCATTGCCTTTTATGTGGCAGAGTAAACAGTCTAATGGATGTTCTTGAAGGTGAATGCTCGTGGCCTCGTTTTTTCTAAAACTCTATAAATGTAAACATAATTCTTTCATTATTGTTGTTTGTGTATTTTGTTTACATTTATTCTTGTAGTGTTTGTTGTTGTATTTTTGTTTACAAGCTTAGCATTCAATAGTGTCTAGATTTTTCTCTTTCATAACAAAACCTTAGGTGTTTGACTAGTTTCAACATCAAAAGCCTGTTAGGATAAGAACCCGTCATGAAAGACTGATAATGCCATAGTCTTCTTCCTGGATCTAAAATCTGGGATCATACCTCTTTAAAAATCTGGTCCAGAACATAAAAAATGCTATCTGTACAGAAGCACAGTAGCTCTGCAGATAATATTAGCTTGCCACACGGCATGGCAAAAGCTATCCGGATAAGAGCTGGAATAGTTTCATTAGATCTCTAGCGGTATCTGATTTTCAACGTCAGGTAAAACACCACTCAGCGGTAAGGCTTTCATATTTGGTAATTAATTTAGAAAAACGAATATCACAACAGCTGGATGTATAAAATTATGACCGAACTTTTTGCTTTGGGATATATATCGTGTTAATTCATTGTAGCTTTGATGGAGTCCCATAAGAGGAAACGAAGCCTAGACCGGCAAAGGGGTAAACTAGCATTCGAACAAAAAAAAACCTAGAGGTAATGGCAACGTGGTTTTGAGGACGGAATACTTCCCTAGTAAGGAGATAAGTGGGTTTTACGCGGTATGCTTATGGGTACAGTCAGACAATTCCTGTCGGATGAGGACCGTCATAAAAGCATAACGTTTTACTCCTCCAACAATTCAATTTTAACCAAATGCGACCCATTTTTTCTTAATTTCGTGTACAGAATATTGGTAAGCTAACTTAGATTCTCTTCAAATACTGTGATAATATAAAACGATGCCTGGATAGAAACATGGAGACCTAAGGATCACTTCCAGTTGAATGTCATCACGACCCTCATGGCAATAAAAATATCTGGGAAGTAGGCAAATATTTTCTAAGAGTATAATTATATACTCAGACAGATAACCTCACTTTCAAACTTCATACCCACGTCTAAGCTTGTCCATGAATATTGTCTATTTCTTTGCGAATTGGCAGTGTCCAGAAATTTTCGTTATTTGAGTCCCTAGGTTAGCAATATTTGCAGAAATTGTCTGGAGGTAAAGTTAACAAGAAAGGATACTAGAATGGACAACTTTCTATATGAATGCGTAGGGTCCTCTTGGCGCTATTAGGACAGCGGGTAAAATAAAGAGACTGGACCATCACTGCGTTGATCTGGTGCTACCTTATCCAGAGAATACCCAATAACTATCTTGATTCTCCAATGACTTGACCTCGATTCCTGACTGCATCCGACTCATATGAGGATGAAGAAACGGTTTTTACTTAACCTGTAACCATCAAAAAATCACAGGATAATTTACATTCACAGTATTTAAGACCCCATTCTTGACTACTGGAACGAAACTGTCTGAAGTTAGGGGAAAATGGAAAGTGGCCGATATATAAGATTACTTTGGGCTGTTTCAGCCGAACAATTCTTCTTAATAATTTCTCGTAGCGCCTTTCCCTTTGAATGGAATGTGGTAGCACAATGGGCCAGATAGAGTGGCAGAAGATTGAATCTCTCTAATATGTGTTGCATTAGCAAGCTACCAGACAGAGTATGACAGCTTTAAAGCAAGGTCGTGCAATTACAAAGAAAGTGCTTAAATGCATCGTTGTCTTCCGAATAACCCCAGACTCGATCATAGTTACTATGGTACTGTTTCCCAATACGGTGGCATGTTATCAAGTATAGCTTATGAAGTAAAGGCATTTTTTATTTGTTAGAGGGCTTAATTCTGCTACGACCCTCGTATGCATCAATGTATATTTAATCATGCATATAGTTTTTATAAATAAATGCTGGCCATATTTACATTTAAATCTCATAAATAATGGATAATATGAAGGAATTAAAAATAAATTAAAAAAAATTGCCAACAAAAAATGCCACTGTGTGAAGGGAAAGGTATTAAAAAGGATTCATGCATGTCCTACTTATGATGTATGATGACTTTGCTCTCCTAAAGCTGGAATCAATTCAAGCCATAAAATGGGGAAACAAGAGACTTTGAATTGAGTGGCAATTAAAGAGAACTTTTCGATTCTACTCTGCTCTCTTCGAAGATATCTTCTAGTCTTGTAAGAAGATTACGTTGTAAAGCTAGCGATTATTAAACAAGAGTTCGAGAATTCTACTCAAGTTTTCGTAGTCTAGTTAGGTAGTGTAGTTGGCAAGGGCCCTATGGTTCAAAACTTAGCTTAGACATTTTGAAAAACGAAACAAAGAGCAAATACAGGGTGGCTGATATGTATTGCAACCAACTTCAGGTTGTTATCATTTGTAAACCGCTCGTCTGACAGCTGACAGATTTATGCCAGTGACAGTTCATTTTATTATTTACAAGCTTACAAAAGCATTTTGATCTATTGCATTCAGAAAAAAAGTTATTCGTGATGGAATTCAAGCGTGATAGTAAGATTGCTTTATATTTGGCTGGAAAACCAATGGTGGCTATCGTTAGAGCCTTCCAGCATTTAAATGTGAATAAATTTTTTAGTTCTCGTACCATGGTTCGTTACCGTGATACTAGCAGTGTTGCATTGCGTCCAAAAAGTGAATGAAAAATAAAAACGGTAACAACACCAGAAATGATCCGAAAAGTGAAGGCCAGATTTGATTGAAATCCACGCCGCAGTGGCAGAAAAATTGCTTATGGGCTAAACATATCGCGAGAATGGATGCAATACATATTGAAAAATGAGCTTGGACTAAAGCCATTGAAGTTCCAAAAAGTGCAAGAGCTCACCAATGGACAAGAAAAGTTAGATTGGAAAGAGCCAAAGGAGTTACTTCGCATGCACGAAAGTGGCCAGTTACCGAATTTGGTTTTCTCCGATGAGAAGCCATTCTAGCAGCAGTTTGTGAACAAACAAAATTATGGGGCTGACTTGTCAAAGAGGTTAGCTGAAAATTTACACCTGCGATTGGCCACCAGAACTCAAGCGCCTTCGTAACGGTCGATGGTCGCTTCCCGCCCATATTCATCGACCGTGGGGTCAAAATAAATGCCGAATATTATCGCGAAAATGGGGGATAGTAGGGTCCAAAACCCTTTTTTTTCTAAGCTAAAAACTTTTTGATTTATTTTACCCACCAAACCACCTGTTTAGCTTTGTAAGCATTTTATACATTACAGTGCGTTACAAAAATTAATTCTTTTTTGTTGTTTCGTTGGTTTGGTGAGTGTGAATATTTTTAATTTGATTATTTGCCAAAAAAAAAAAGCATTAAAATTTTCAAAAAATTCTTTCTTTGTTAAATAAATATAATTGAGGTTATATTGCGGATGCAACATTGAGCCTTTGGGCCAAATGTCAGACATTTCAACACACACAATATTTTTTTGTGAAGGTAGACAGAGACAAACGCGATATTATCTGTTTGGGGTTGAGTTTTTAAAAATAGAAAAATATTCTCATCATCATCATCATCGTCATGAATAGCAGGCAGATGGTTTAAATTAAATAAAATATGCTGCTGATGCCATATCTAAACTAAACTAAACAAACATTTCAATTTCAATTTTTCTAACATCATAACACCAGGCTACAGTGAATTATTTACAGTGGCAATTTTAATTTGGGACGCGATATTTGTTTGGTTTTTTTTTAGATAAACAATCCGGCATATTTTTATTGTGTGCACCTAACTTTTGTTACCCAGTGTTGTTATGTGTGTGGTATGAACAAAAGGGAACATATTACATCTGAAGCAAGAGAGAGAGAGAGAAGAGAGAATTGAAATGAAAACTACTGCGGTCTGTCATCGACAATTCAAGCGATTAGCCAGCCAACCAGCTAGCCAGCAACTGATGCTGCTGCTGCTGCTGCTGCTGCCAATAATCATGACATTGTATCGTTTAAAATGCAAGAGAATGGTTCCCCTACTTTTTTGTGCATTTCTGTGGCATCTGATTATTGTGGCAGTTTGGCTGTTGTTGTAAATATTTTTTCATATCCTCTGATCTGACCTGCTAAATACGCGTGTGTGTGTCCCTATATAGGGATTTCAATTCATTGCATTTGTTGTTGTTCATATCAGAGGTTTTTTTTATGTTTTTACTGTGTATACTGGCCAACGCTGTGGTCGCCATTTAGGGACCAATTAATGAAATAGAAAATAAATACAGAAAACCTAGGCCCGTGTATTTATGCAACCGATTAAAAACAAAACTGTATTCCGATAAAAAGCCTTTTGTTTTCAAAAACACAACAAACATTGTTAACCACAGTAATTATTGTTTAATTTTAATATGAAGGAAGAAAGAATTTTGTACAAAAACAAAAAAAATATTAAAATTTCAATTTTAATTGTAAATAATTAAAAGGCTTCATCAAATGGGTTTTCAATTCAATATTCTATAAAAAAATTCTGACATTAAACCAAATCAAATCCCAACAAATTTAGTCAGGATTACAACCTAGCTTCTCTTACCACCCGTATTGTTAATTTAAGTGAAAAGATCTACGGTTTAACATCAAACTGAGATTTGTAAAGAACTTTTCATATCAATTTTATTTACTTTCAAAGTTTATTGACAGTTATTGACAGCTAGTTGGCGAATAAATATTTTTTCATATTTCGTTTTGTACAAGATGTCTGAGCTGAGACTTGAACCACTTTCTCTCGTTCCACTAGACTATGGCATCTTTAATTCAATTCAGCTGTTCTTAATTCTAAAAAAAATTAAATATCTGTCGTTCGGAGTCGACTTTAAACTGTAGGTCCCGCCACTTCTGTATAAAATTAACACACACAACATAAGTGGTTGTGAGAAACTGCGGGCTTTTTTGGGACGTTTGCTGTGGACTGTCTAATGGTGAAGGTATAGCACTGACCATTTTACAGTCACCAGCAGCAACTCGTTTTCTTACCGTTCGCATCTTCCCTCTTTCTACCTTTCCTAAACCTGCATAATGCACTGCATGAGTAGGGGTCATCCCCTGAGTGCTGGTTTAAACAAAAAAATTGGATTCCCTTTACAATTATTTAACGAAGTGAGCTGCAGATCAATTCACAGTATTTTCAATATTTTCCTTTCGAACTTACTAAAGCTACATCTGTCAAATTAGTTGTAAGTTTATTAAGTTTGCCTTAACAAATTCTTTTGGACGGATATAGCATTCAACAACCCATTCTGAAATAGATTTGTTTTATCGAAAATGACATTCTGTTAGAACAACGTGTTATGTGAAATATAATCTTTAACAATTAGTTCCAATTCTAAATAAATGGATACGAGTACAAACAAAATTGGCGTATTTGGTAGAATACATTCAAGATTAAAGAGAATAAGATTCAAGAGTTTGCAGTGCCTCCCGATAAAATCACTGTTTTGTGTTGATTTTGAACAAACGGCCTTATCGGTCAACAATTCTTTGAGAAGGAAGAAAGGCAATTGAGCACTATAGATTGATGATTATCAACTTCGTTTTGATCTAACCTGAATGATCTGCAGACCAATCACATGAAGTTTCAATAGAACTCATGTTCATGTTACATCGATATGATGTGAAATGAACCCCATATGCATGCGTTTGCGCCGTCAAACTTGAGTTTTCTTAATTCACTGGTGTATGCGAATAAGCATCAAACACTCAATGATCCTCATAACCAACATAGCCCATGCCCTTGGATACAATTCAGCCCGATTTATGAGTCTGAGTTATGGACAATTGCACGTTCGAGTTGTTATAGTACATCACATATAACAACATCGATAGGTTTTTGAAACGAAAGAAAATTTCGAACTCTTTGTTGGAAAAATCAATTTTCAAATCCTGTTCCACTAATACCATCTACGGCGTTAATAATAAATAGTCAGGGCTGGCTTTAATTATTAATGGAGATGGATTTCATAGGAATAGAGATGCAGATTACATGGAATTACTGAGAATGCTTTACGTAAGGCATAACCAGTCATTACAGTCAGGATTACAACCTAGTTTTTTACGTCACTCATTTGTAAACAGTTTGGTAGAGGGTGGCACGCTGGGATTCTGAACCACTTGACGCTAAAAACTTATAGTTTTTACTTCATCGAACACAGTAGACTGTTCAAGTAGATGTTCTAGGTACGGTTTGTATGGATAAGGGCACAACATACCGATTGAAAGTGTCTTTTCTATATTTAAATGGTCTTATACCATCTTAATACCACTTTTGCAATACTTTTATACTAGTTTATGAATTCATAACGATGCTTTTAACTTAGAATAGTTTTGTTCACACGTATATGTCTTTTGCCCTGCCCTTTTGTTTATTTTTCAATGCTCTTATACGACTCTTATAATTGTTTTAAGAGATCCTGTACTACTCTTATGTATGTGTATCATTCATGTTTTGTATTATAACTTTTATGCTGCTCTTATATCACTATTTTTCTTCTTTTAAGGTACTCTTATATCACTCTTATACTGCTTTTATCTGCTTGTATACTGATTTTCCACAATTCTTAGTATTAAGTACCGATCTTATAACGCTCTTATACCACTCTCTCATTGTTTTTATAATACTTTTATGCTACTTTTTTAATAGTGCTAAATATTGTTTTTATGCCAATCTTTTACTGCTTTTATACCATTCTTTTACTGCCCTTATACTACTCTGTTATTGCTTTTATACTGTTCTTATACTGTTCTTATAATAGTAATAAGCTTTACAACAATTCTTTTATTGTCCCATTTACTAGTATTAAGTACCGATCACATACCAATCTTTTGCTGTTGTTATGATACTCTTATGCTACTCTTATACTGCTTTTATAGGGTTCTTATAATGTTTTTTTAATAGTGTTAAATGTTGTTCTTATACCAATCTTTGAAAGATTTTATACTATTCTTATAATGTTCTTTTACTAGTATTAAATACATTTTTTATACCAATCTTTTATTGCTTTCATGCCATTCTTCTACTGCTCTTATACTACTTTTATATTGCTCTTATACTGTTATTATACTGCTGTTATAATGTTTTTATATTGGTCTTATAATAGTAATAAGTGCTGCTCTTAAACCATTTTTTAAGTACTCTTATATTAGCCTTATACTGCTCTTATACTACTCTTATATTGCTCTTATATTCTTCTTATACTTTTATTATACTATTCTTTCATTACTTTTATAATTGTAATAAGTGCTGCTCATAAATTATTCTTTTAGTATTCTTATATTAGTCTTATACTGCTCTTATACTACACTTATACTGGTCTTATATTGCCTTTATATATTTCTTTATATTTTCTTTATTAATATTTAAAAACTTTTTATGCATTTCCTTTTTCCCATTCCGTATTAAATATTTTTGTGTATGAGTATGAGTATTTTTTATGTTAATCGGCTTTAAAACTCTTTTACTTTTGCTTCGTATTTCTCGCTCAACTTCATAAACATTTAATCTTGGAAGTTGTGTATAAGACAAGTCCATAAAATAGTTTAAATTTTTGAAAAAAAAAAACGAAATACTATCATAAGAGCAAAGGGAAAGGAAGAGGGGAGAGGGGAGAGGGGAGAGAACTATCTATCGGATTTTCTTAAATGCTTAATATAAACATGCCAAGCATATGTTGAATGCTGTGGTGGTATATTTTTACGCTGCTGTTGTTTTTATTTCACCGTACAATACATCCGCCGGAAGAAATTTATGTAGCGGAGTTCAGGTCATAGCGGCGAGAGTGTATATACTACCGCTCTCTCTCTCTCTATCTCTCTCTGTATGCCAGTATTGAAATGTTGTGTGGCTCAACAACAGAACACATATTCATACATTCATGCATTTGGTGAGATAAAAACCATATGTCCGGTATATAAAAATTTATCACCATGGACAACGTATGGGTTTATACGTTTCCATACATACATATATACATACACATACATACGTATGTACACCTATAAACAAAAAAACAAGGAACAAAAAAGGATAACGTAATGTTAACCCACATTTACCTCAATACCTTTGGATGATTTCGTATTTATAAGTTCCTTTTGCAAGTGACTATGTGTCTGTAATATCATCATTTATGTGTGTGTGTGTGTGCCTGTGTGTGTGTGTGGGAGAGCGTAAAGAAAACAGAAATTGTTTAAACAAAACACACTTGAGAGCACCGGTGAGAACAAAATGATACACAGAAAAAAAGGAGTAGAAGAAGGAGGAGGAGGAGGTGAAAGAAAAGAAAAAATTGAAAAGGATAACAGCAAAAATTATGAGGCGAAAAGATATAAAAAAATTACGGTTATTTGCACGAAAAGCAACATGAAAAAATAAAAATAAAAACAACAAGACAAGAATATGTGTACATGGCTTAATAAAAAGGATACAAGAAACAACAGCAACAGCCATCAGCCATCAGCCATCAGCCAACACTAACACAAACAAATACTCAAGAAGTAAACAAGAAAGAAAAAATTAAGTGGATTATAGTTTCATGCGTGTATGTATGTGTGTCTGTCCACTTCCCATAAACAATATAAGAAAAGCTTCAAGATATTGCTTTGGGTATATGCATGTACGTGGAAATCTTAATAAATTTTTAAAACCCGAAAACACAACCTGAAAATACCACGAAAAATAAATGCCAACGGAAGTTCAGCAAAAGTTTGGCAAACGCAACCACCAATGCAGTTCAACAGTCTAGTACGCATTAGTCTTGGAAAAGTAAGTCATCCTTGTAAAATAGCCAAACTACGGGCGACTGTGGAAGATGATAAAATTGCCTTGCTTAACAGAATACAAAAGGCTCTGTTTGTCAGTCATGAAAGGTGATGATAACATTGCCTTGCTGAACAGGATATTCAAGATGCTGGCAATTATATTATGAAGAAGAAAATTAAGAACTAATTTCGAAGATAAACAAGTAGATTTTACTTTCAGAGTTTTTGTCAGAAATCTGTTGAGAAGAAATCGTCGAAGAAATATTTTCATATTTTCGTTTAGACGACTAACCTGGGCTTTAAACTCGGGCCTTATGTCTAATAATCCAACACATTATCTACTAGACCATGGCGAGTTTATCGTTGATGTCTTCAATAATTTTAATTGCAGACCAGTATTCTAGATGATATCACGTATTGAAGACGCCATAGCCTCGTACGTAGTGTGCTGTCTTATTAGACGTAAAGCCAAGCTTCAAACTCCAGATTAGACATCAAAACGTAATACAAAAAGATATTCCTTCGGCAGCTTCCTCTCTGCAAATTTCCGTAATCCCGACGGACCAATTACGTACGTAGGACAGGGTATTGCAAAGTATCATCGGGTCACCGATTTCGAGACTGCTTTCGGCACCATGCGATGTACTGCTTTAATAAAGAGTTTCCCCCTTTCCACAGGTCTACATGCCAACAGCATCGTTGCTTCATTTTATATCAAGGTTGGTTGCTTTCAATGTTTTTATTAGCACACGAGTATTCTTGATGATATCATGTATAGAACTCACCCTAGCCTCGTAGGTAGTGTGCTGACTTATTAGACGTAAAGCCAGGACTCAAACCCCAGATCACACATCAAAATGAAATACAAAAAGGTATTTCCTCGGCGGCTTCCTTTCCGCAAATTTCTGCCAAAAACTTTGAGATTCAAAATTAAATTGTCGTGAAAAGTTCTCAAAAATTTGTCATTCGGAAAAGACTTTAAACTGTAGCTCCCCCCCTCTGCTCATAAATAAAATTAACACTTGACATTAGTGGTGAGATAAGCTAGGTTGTAATCCTAACTAAAGGGATGGTAAGGACCAATTATATATCATATGTTGAGAGAGATTTGAACGTTATTTTTATTTGGGAGGCCAATAGCCACCTTTTTTTGGCCTGCAATTGAAGATTATGAACTGGGCCGTACATGGCTTGAGAAAGGCGGTGTCAGAACCCACACGATAATGAGCGATTTTAGGTTTCTTGCAGTGAACAATTTTGTCAAGAACAATACATTCACGTTTTGCCGACTTCCATTTGCCGCCAAGATAATTCGATTTGACGGTGTTAGACATGACTGCGATGTAGAGTTTTTAAACAAGCATGCATGTAAAGTTATTGTCAATACGCCGCCTTAAATGTACGAAGCAAAGGACTGACTGCTGCTACCAATCGTGAGCTGGTCATTATAATTGGCCACCAAGATAATCCGATTTTGAAGGTGTTAGACATGCCTAGGCAGGTCCTTAATGGGACAGAGTTTTTAAACAAAAAATGGTGAAGTTATTACCGATACCCCGCCCGAAATGTACGAAGCAGTGGGCAAACTTCAAGAGGACTGACTGCTGCAAACATTTGCGAAGTTATTGCAGATACGCGGCCTGGTATATACGAAACAGATGTCAAGAATTATTTCAAAAGTATCGACTGCTACAACCAATCCCCAGCCGATTTGAAAGCATTAGACATGCTTAGGGAGGTCCTTAATGGGTTAGAGTTTTTAAACAAACATTGGTGAAGTTATTGCCGATACGCCGCCCGAAATGTACGAAGCAGATGTCAAAAGGACTGACTGCTGCAACCAATCCTGATCAGGTCATCGAAATTATCCACGAAGATAATCCGATTTAAGGGCTTTAAGGTTCAATTAGTCGTGACATAACCATATAAATCAGCTGTTTTAACCACCTTTATGGACATCACTGTTTTCGATTATAGGTGACTTACCATAATGCCATAGTCATAACGATAACCATATGTACCAATTGAATTTTGGTTTTTTGCCATAACCATAAACAGCTGTTTGCTGAATTTACTTACATGTATACACATTTTTTTTGTTTACTTTTGTATTTTTGAAAAATGCATATGTGCAATTAACGTAAACAGCTGTTTAAGGCCGTGTCAGCACTGATTGCTGCTAATAGTAAATTTACGGTTATGGATTATGTTACGACTACAGCGTTATGCTAAAGTCACGACTAATTGAACCTTTAGACATGCCTACGCGAGTAATCCCTTAACATTACAGAGTTTTAAGCAAACAATTTTCAACTGAATGCCTTTATGCCGCTGACGAAATCTATGAAACGAAAGGACAAAAACTATTCAAACGAATCGTCTAATATAACCAATCTAGAGCCAGTAGTTGAAATGTCCTGGTATTCCATACGTGAAGGCATTCTCATCAAAGTTACAGCTTTACGCGCATTTTATTGAACTTTACTTGAGGAACTTTGCATACAAACAAACCTCCTTGCTAATCTCTTGCACTTAAAGGGTTAATACTTTTTAATTCGAATCCTTTTTCTTTATTAAATTCCTTCCAATTGATTAACAAAAAAAGATCTGCTACAAGATTTTTTTTTTTAATTGCAAAGAAGAAAAAGAATTTCAAGTGGCTTCCTTTTTTAAGCTATTCAAAGGCGTTATAAGGAAGCCTAAATCCTTTTATCCTTTTCATATCATCACAATTATTTGATTATGTGTTCGAGTTTCTTTTAACATAACTTTGTAAAGCAAACAAATACGAGGGCTTGCTTTAGTACGTATTCATTCCATTTCGATTTGTTTTATTCTCATATCTTAAGGAGTAAATTTTGTTGTTGTTTTTGTTTTGTTTTCTATTGTTTAAGATCAATGGCACTTCCTTTTGTGTGTGTGTGTGTATGTTTTAAAGGATTTTTTTTACTGATTTTGGCGGTTATTATGGATTTGAATGCTTTCCCATAAGTAGGCAAACCTTGATAACAATAGTACCCGTGGTTTTGGAAGAACACAATGAGAATTAGTCAGCAGGTAGCTTGAAAGGATCTCATGTTTCTTGTTTGACTGGCAATAATAGTGAAAGAATTTTGTTGAATATCTTGTAAGTTAGGAGGGTAATATCGGATTAACGATGTCCTATAAACTCTCGAAGCGATTTGTGTTCTCATTTTCTTCTTTTTTTGGTGCATGCATCAGCCTTTTGGCGGAAAATGGAGGACCAAGGGTACCCTCTATTCGTATGGACATAATATACTCTACAAGACGCTCATCTTTCCCGTGTTTCTTTATGATGCAGAGGCTTGGTGCCCTATTACAAGCACTGATGCAGCATTGTTGACAGTATTCAAGAGAAAAGTCCAACGTAAGATTTTCCGGCCAGTGAAGTTGAAGTATGTGCCTAAATACTAAACATTAACGTGTTTTTCTCTGTCTCTCAAAGGCAAGCTTTTCTTATAGCAAAGGGAAAACCTACTTGAGTGTCGATAAGATGTAGGCAGACCATATCGTTGATGGTCTTCTTCCTCTAAACTATTTCGATATCTAGCTAACTAGTCTTTGTCAGAAATCTGCTGAGAGGAAGATGCCGAAGAAATATTTTTTCGTGGCCTTACGTCGAAATAAGCCCTCGCACTACTTACTAGACTACAGCAACTTGGCTACAATGCTACTTAATTGCAATGCCATTGAAGGCATTTTTTACGCCAGTATGACAGGCTTATTAAAGTGATTATCGAGTCGTTTGGTTATGGACGCCTCAGTTGACACCTTTCTTAAAGCACCGATATTGCACCTTCCAGGTTTGACTCTCTGTATATAGCTGGGTATTTACGAGGCTTATAAGGTCTCAGCTAATGTATCCTAGCTTCTGCTGCATTTTATTTACTTTTATGAGACAAAATATTGACAATCAACGTTAAAGGCCGCTTTTAATTTGCTGTCGCATTTTGGTTTTAAATTAACTGTGTAGGCTTTCATAGAATTAATGGAACAGATCAGTGGCAGAAGTCGCCGTAGTCTAGTAGGTAGTGTGTTGGCTTATTAGACGTAAAAGCCAGGGTTCTAGCCCCAGGCTAAACATCGAAACAAAATACAAAAAGTATTTCATCGGCGATTTCCTCTGAGCAGATTTCTGGCAAAAACTCTAAGAGTAAATAAATCTGTCGTTCGGAGTCGACTTTAAACTATATGTCCCGCCACCCATGTATAAAAAATTAAGGCACACAACATAAGTGGTGTGAGAAGCTAGGTCGAAATCCTGACTAAGGGGTTGTAATGACCAATTATGTATGTATGTATGATTAGTGGTACAGGTTTTATACCACCTAGTTGGAATTATAGTAAGAAATCTCTTATAAAGACTGTGTTGCGACAAGGAATAATTAATTCACTAAAAATCCCTTGAGTTATGCAGAAAAAGCAACGAAACTTTCATTGCATTATCACTGTAAGTTAATGAATTTACTTATTTCTGGTTTGACTACTTCTAGAACCTTACAGTTGATTTGTTATTGTAATTCTTTTCTTCTCTTTTATTGTTTTTATATAACATTTTGCCATTGTAATATGAGCTTTATGTATGTCTGTACCACAGATTAGCAATGAATCGTTTTTCCGCTACACATAAGTACTCATGCAATTATGAGTACGAGTGAAGCAACATAATTAAAATTCAACTATTCTAATTCATTTGTACTCGCTACAGCATTGATTTATAAGTACAGGTTGCAATGAGTATGAGTATAACGTTGACATCAAACTCACAACAATCGAAATGTGTTTGATTCATACGCCTACTCATTCTGATTCATAAATTTAGAAAGATATTATAATACTTATAAGTAATTCGAATGATTCGAATCATTTAACAAAATTTACAGCTTTTGTTGTTGTTGCATATGCAAACAAAAAAGAAAGGAAAGACAAAGACAACAAGCAAAACATACAAACAATCTTTTTGTGAGTACAGTATTCCCTCGATTTACGTCGTCTCGATTTACGTTGTTCCGCTTAACGTCGTCAAAAATTTTGTTCCCTTCAATTTCGATTTGCGTAGTCATTCGATTTATGTTGCCTTAGTTGTTTATAAACAAAACAGTAGGTAGTGTGCTGGCTTATTAGGCGTAAAGCCAGGATTCGAGTCCTAGGTCAGACATCAACATAAAATACAAGAAAGTATTTCTCGGCTATTTCTTCTCAGCAGATTTCTAGCAAAAACTCTGAGAGTAAATAAAATGCCATGAAAAGTGCATCTGATAGTATGAGTTCTTTGAAATTCGATTTAAGTTGTTTCGAATTGCTTCGCCTTTCTCCGGAACATTCTACGACGTAAATAGAGGGAATACTGTACTGCATTGATAGTACGCGAATCATACTTATTTTGTGCTTCGTGTAAATGTTAAGTAGAGACGAGTCAAAGTATGACGAGTACTTCCAACTTTAAGTATGAGTAGTATGAGTATCATATTCAAATAAGTATGAATGCGTATAAGTATTAGAAATTATAAGTATGACTCGAATCTAGTCATCGTTTTGAATACTCGTTGCTGATCTCTGGTTTGTATAGATTATATTTTGTAAGAACCAAGGAAAACATGGCAAAAATCCTAAGAACTGTTAACAGATTCCTGAACTTACATAATAAAGTAGGGTGTTCAAGGTGTGACTTTAATTCCATCATAAATTTAAATTATAATTTAAAAATTTAAATACACTCTGCCACATCCTTTGAGGAATATTACAACAACACTTAAAAACAATCATTAATTATTCATAAAAAAAATAATTGAAAAACTACAACAAACGCCTATTGAAAGTGTGCCAAATTTCAACCGAAAAAACCACACTTACTATTACAATGTTTGTATTGGTAGTTGTGTAGTTGTAATTGTAGTTGTTATTTTATAAATAAATAAATAAATGAATGAATGAATAAAATTTAAAAATAAAATAATTTTTTCATTAATAATAATGTACGTATGTATGTATGCATGTAAGTATGTATGTATGTATGTATAATGTTATGTAGACCATAATAATTTATTTTAAATAATTAATTAATGCATCGTTATGTGGGTAATTAAATAATTTGTTTGTTGTTATTGTTGTTGTTGTTATGGAGTTTTTGAAATTTTTTTATGATCATGTTGTGCATGTTTTTATTACACAAAATTGTTTTACACTTAAACACACAAATAGACCGACATATAGATGCTGCGCAAAAAAAAAATTGTCAAAGTTAATGAATTATTTCGCAAATAACGAGTCAAAAAAATAGGTGGGGAAGAGAACAGTAATAAACACAATTAATTAAGGGATTTACAAATAATTTTAATGTACATAGGGAGACACAGAGGGAAAGGGAAACATAAATATTTAATTATGATTTTATCCTTTATTTCTTTTACCTTTTTTTTTATACTCCAACAAATCGTTACAAAAACTAGAAAAAATATTAAAACTATGCCATTGTAAATAATAAAAAATTTTGTGACGAAAATCGAATAAAATCTAGTGTACTCGCGTTTTGCTTTTACATCGTTTAACATAAAAATTATAAACAAAAACTACAAAAACGAAGCAATGAACTTGTTTACAAATTATTGCACTGTATAATATACAACAAACACCAGCATGAAAGAATAATAAACAAGTAAACAAAAATATACCAACAAATAACAGAAAACAAATGGATAACAAGAATAAATGTAAACAAAAAAAAAAAAAAAACCATGTTTACATTCTTTGAAATCTCGAGAAGTTAAAGCCATGAGCATTCGTCTTCAAGAACATTCATTAGATTGTTTACGTTGACATATAAAAGTCAAGGCAAAGCAAGCGACGTAGTTAACGAAAGTTCAGTCAGTTTTCTTTGAAAACGCGGTGTGTTTAAAGAAAGAGAGAGAGGCTGAGTCTCCGTTAAAAAGGTAAGTCGAACAATTATCTAGTAATTGTTATTAATTACGCAAAGGGTATAAACAGAGGTATAACAAGCAAAGCAATCGTTGTCGTTTACATCAAGTTATGAACAGTGGCAGACAGAATTTTGGAAATAATAAAGAATTTTAATTAAAACTAAATACAAATTTATTTTTATTTTATTCAATACGAGCTCATTTTAAATGTTCGAAACTAAAAAACAACTATAATCACTATGATTTATTGGAAAGTGCTTTTGTTACTAGAAATCGTTGCAAAAACTAGAAAAATATTTACAGTATGAATAAATAAAAAATTCTTTAAACAGACTATATCAAAGACCATTGAAAATTCCTTGACAAACCTGTGTATTATGAACCTCAAAGTTTCATGGCGTTATACATTATGGTACAACTCGCTTGATTACTCTAAAGTCTTCAAGCGGGTCGTCATTCTGTTTTAGTAATCGTTGTTATAAAAACATACGTTTCTTAAGACGTAAAGCCAGGGTTCGAGTTCCAGGCCATACATCAAAATAAAATACAAAAAAAAGTATTTCTTCGACAATTTCCTCTCAGCAGATTTCTGGCAAAACTCTGAGAGTAAATAAAACACCATGAAAAGTGTATCTGATAGTATGAGTTCTTTGAATTCAATTTACATCTTTTCGCTTTACGTCGCCTTTTTCCGGAATATTCTACGACGTTAATCGAGGGAATACTGTATTCTAAGCAGATTTTTCCCTATAACTTTGGAACGGATCGGCGTATTGTAACCAATTTTGACAGTATTTAAGCTAGAGAACGTAGAACATTAAAAATGATCTAAGTACACACAGAACGTTATAGAAGGGAGGCGTCGATATTAGGTGTCCGAGGAAGTTTAATTATAACTTTGCATCAGATCAACAATGTCGAGTGCCTCTGGTAGAGATAACAAAACTTTCGCTGGGTACCTTCATGTCAGTTCCCGGTCACTGGGAGAGCATTGAAGTGAACAACAAAGCTTATGCTGTTGTAAAAACTGGTGCAACAGAAATAAGAACTCAGACTGTGAAGGACATTTTTCTGGAGATGGTCAAACCAATGTTCACACTCAAAAACTTTATTCATTTGCAAAGCCAAAAATGGGATAATGAACCCACTTGCGTAGACGCTAGAGAAATAGACTTGCATTAAAACTAACCAGAGTCCATCTTAGGAACCCTCTAGCACATGCAACGGAACATGGGTGACTGGCAATAAATATTGCAGCAACTGTTACGACGTGATATTTTCTATGGCTTGAGAAAAATTTTAAGATTTGGTGGTAAAGCCTGTATTTAAAATACGATACGTATGGATGAACGGCAGAACGGAACTACAGTTTAAACCCGACAGATTTTTGAGAAACTCTTCATGAAAACTTTAATTTACTGGCATAATTTTTGCCAGAAGTTTGCTGAGAGTTAGTCGCCGAAAGAAATATTTTTCTGATACTTTGTTAGAGATTTCTGAACTATGGTTTGAATCATGGGCTCTTGCCTCATAAGCCGACATATGATTTACCAGTCTACGGCAATGTTAATTGGTCATCTAAATATTTTTATTGGAGGCTGTTAATTTCCTCTTTTTTGGTTATGTTTTGTGGAGCTACTTTAAAGTGCTTGAAGCTTGTAGCATTGGGAAAAACTAACGTTTGCCAAGTTATTGTCGATATACATACATAATTGCTCATTATAATTCTTTAGTCAGGATTACAACCCACCCATGATGTGTTCATTAATTTTGTACTAAATTTGTGTCAGGACCTACAATCGATTTCGAACAACAGATTTTTTTGAGAAACTTTAAGAGATTTTGCCATAAATCTGCTAAGGGGTTGTCGCAGAAAAAATATTTTTTTCATATTGGTTCTTGGCTGGGCTCAGCACATTACCTATCAGAGTACGGCAACTACAACAGCTGTCTAGCCTTGAAAATTGAGGAGATCATAGATTTTTTCTCTGTCATTATTTGTCTATGGCTTGCAGAATTTATTAAGAAAACATGATTTGAATAAATTTACTTACAAAGTTTCGTATAAAAGTCTAGACGAATGCCAAACGGTTTTGAACCACAAGTTATTATCTAATAAGCCAACACTTCGATTAACACAAAGAGCTTCTCTACGTGAATATTTCTGAAGAGTTGGAACAATTTAAAACCAACATTTGTCAAGTTATCGTTTAGATATCAACAGTAATGTGCGAAAGATCGTTGGAAAACTATCGCAAAGGATGGGAATCTGATACTAATCTGCACGTGGTTTTGATATGAATGTCTAGGTTATCGTAATCGTTATTTTTGACAGATTATTTAAAAATTGTATGAAGATATGAGATGGTGACATACCTGCAATTTTAGTTTTTAAATTCTGCCTTCGACAGAAGCCCTCTTTTGACCTCTAAATAGTGAAGTATATGCCTGCAAAAGAAAGAATGAAGGTTAGATTTGAATTTTTAAAAATTTTAGATTAAATTTAAGGAACACAAGTACAAATAGAATCAACAGTTTATTTTATTTCCTTGATATGAAATCAAATTTTTCGATTTCAATCCCAAATCGAGTACTAAAATGTAACACTTACTGGCAAAGACCCTCTTCTCTAGGTGCTTGCGATAACGTGAATTTTATTTTTAAATAAAATTTTACAGTAAATATGCATGCATGTACCTACATTGAGTTTAAAAATTATTTAAATAATTCCATCATAAATATCAATAAAAACGTTTGTAAATATTGTCCTGGATAAAAACGAAAAAAAGAATTTTTTTTATTTCCTAAACAAACTGAATTATCAAACAGCTGGTAACCATAATAAATACAACAGAGATTACAAACGAAAGAAACCCAAAAAAATAAAATCAAATTTTATACCACAATGAGTCAATAGTGGTAATAGAGTAGAGAAAACAAAAAAAGAAAGAAAAACTGAAATGAAATTAAAAACTAAATGAACAAATAAATGATGAAACCAATTCACTGATAAGATAGCAACACACACACACAAGATAACCAACCACCAACAATGGCAACCTGAAACAATATTACCAAGAGACAGAGAGAGAGAGAGCCCAAGAGGAAGGAAGACCTTTTTTTTTGGAGCAAGATAAGGTACAGAAAATAGAAAATTATTGGAATTGTACGCATACAGACAGAAAGACTGACAGACAAACACTTGAAATTGACAATTAAAATTAAAAACGAAAATTGTTAGAAAAGCAGGGTTATAATTCGGTTTCAAATGTAAAATTAAATAAATTCATTATTATGTACGAAGAATTCCATTCATCTCTTACTGATATCTGAAGAAATAAACAAGATTCAATTACAATAACAAAACTACATTGAAAAACCATGAATTTCTAGGAGTTGCCAAACCGAAAAGTAATGGATTTTTAAAAGACTGAAGGATAACCAGTTAGTTGTTCTATTACATACATAATGGGTGTTTTTTAGGAGCCATAGGAAAATTAAAAAAAAACACACATAAACTTCAGAGAAATGCATGAAATCATTATTTCAATCGATAGTACGGTCCATATTATTTCATGCAAACGTTGACCGCGACTGTCCCGGTACATCCGCTAAGTCCCATTTTGGCATACTCTTTCCAACATATCGGCCGGTATCTCCCGAATAAATTCTTCAATATTGTCTCCCAATATGTCAATTGAAGCGGACTTGTCTGCATAGACATGACCTTTGACTTAGCCCCATAAAAATTAGTCTAAAGGCGTTAAATCCCATGATCTAGGAAGCCAAATGATTGGTCCCGAACGTGAAATAAAATGTTCACCGAACTCGCCGCTCAATAAGTTCATTATTACGCGTGCTGTGTGGCATGTGGCACCGTTTTGTTGAAACCACATGTCATGCAAGTCAGGCTATTGCATTTTGGGCAAAAAAAAAAGTTGGATACCATCTCCCGGTAGCTCTCACCATTTACAGTTACATTACGATTCGCAGCATCTTTGAAGAAGTACGATCCAATGATGTCACCAGTCCATAAACTGCACTAAACTGAGACTTTTTCTGGATGCATTGATAACTTTTGCAATGCTTCTGGCTGATCTTCACTTCAAAATCGACAATTCTGCTTATTTACGTATTCATTGAGCGAAAATGAGCTTCGTTGCTGAACACAATTTTTCGTTAAAGAAATTGATCTGCGGCCAACTTTCCAAGAGCCCATTTCATCAAAAATTCTGCGTGCTTCAATTCTTGCACCAGTTGTATTTTGAAAGGCTTCACACCTAAATCCTTCTGCAAAATTTTCCACGTTGTTGAGTAACAGAGGCCCAATTGCTGTAAACGGCGACGAATCGATAATTGATGGTCATCATTAACACTGGCCGCTACAGCTGCGATGTTTTCTTCAATTCGGACTCTCCGTAAGCCTATTGATGGTTTACTGTCCCACAATGTGAATTTGGTGCGAAATTTAGTCACAATAGCCGGAATAGCCGCTTCAGTGAATCGATTAAACTGACCAAAAAATGGAAGAAGCGCGTGATGAACTTTCTTAACAGAGCACGGATTTTGATTTTGACAATTCTTGGTTAAATTATAGACCAAACTGTAGATGTTTGATAGTGAAACAAAACACGAAACGTGCCAGTGTTGCCAAAAAGATGATGTCGCCCTGGTTTAGTAGGTAGTGTGTTGGCTTATTAGACGTAAAGCCAGGGTTCGAGACCCAAGCCAGACATCAAAATAAAATACAAAAAAAATATTTTCTCGGCGATTTCCTTTCAGCAGATTTCTGGCAAAAACCTGAGAGTAATTATAATTGCCATGAAAAGTCTCTCAAAAATTTGTCGTTCGGAGTCGACTTTAAACTGTAGGTCCCGCTAGTCATGTATAAAATTAACATACACAACATAAGTAGTGTCAGAAACTAGGTCAATAATTCTGTCTGAAGGTTTGTAATGACCAATTATGTGTGTATGTATGTTGCCAAAAAGATAATAGCTAAAAAAAAATCACCCTATACATAATTGGTTTGAGCGCCCTGGTAGTCTAGTTGATAGTGTGCCACCCGAACCTCTAGTCTGTGACACTACAACGAGAACTCAGCTCGTATATAATTAGAATATAATATGTAATTGTGGTGGTCTAATAACACCTATTGGAATTGAAGATAATCAGAAACAAATTACAATAACAAAACTACACAGAGACACCATAAACTTCTAGAAGTTGCCAAATTCAAATTTAATGAAGTATAAATAGATCAAAGGGTTATCAGTTAATTGCAATAAAAAGATGTAGAAATACTAATGTAGTACATACATACATACATAATTGGCCATTACAACCCTTTAGTCAGGATTACGGCCTAGCTTCTCAACACCACTCATGTTGTGTGCGTTAATTTTATACGTGAGTGGTGGGACCTACAGTTTAATGTCGGCTCCGATCGACAGATTTTTGATAAACTTTTTCATGGCAATTTAATTTCACGCTCTGATTTTTATGACAGAAATCTGATGTGGCAGTTGTCGAATAAATATTTTTCATATTTCATTATGATGGAGATGTCTAAACCGGGGTTTGAAACGTGGCCTCTAATCAGCCAACATAATGCGGACTAAACCATTGCGAGTTGGAATTGGGAATAATCAGAATCAAAACCAAATTACGGAAGTTATTTTTAATAAAAAGATGTAGAAATGCTGTTATATTACCTACTGAAAATTTCTACTAAAAATTGTCTCCCCCTTGCTTATTTTTTAGCAAAATTTTTTTACCCTCTTTTTTGACTTTAAAAAACAATTTTCTTTAAGGCATTGCCAACAGCAATGAAATTGCTTCTGGCAAAGAAATTTGTGTTGTAAGATGGCAACACATTAAGCTGAGATTATTTGAAATCAAATTATCATAATCAAATAACTTGGTCAACTTTAAAATGTGCTTAAAATATTTAACAACTCAACCAAGTCGAAAGGAAATAAATGGCCAAATACAAGGACAGAGAATGTGAGAGAGAGAAAGAGAGAGAGACATTTATTAAAATGATATTTTAATTGGTAAAATAACAATTTATTTAATATTTTAAATAAAATTATCACATGAAACACACACTCACGCACATATATTTACATGCAATTACTTTTCACATACATATGTACATACATACGTACATACATTGTATAAATAAATGTGGTTTTAAATTTCCAAATTTAAACTGCATAAATAATTGATGCAATTATCCTTAAAATCATAATTAATAATCAACATT
Organism: Sarcophaga peregrina; assembly: GCA_014635995.1. Lineage (NCBI taxonomy): Eukaryota > Metazoa > Arthropoda > Insecta > Diptera > Sarcophagidae > Sarcophaga > Sarcophaga peregrina. Next base: position 42,079,508 of record CM025793.1, read on the forward strand.
AGAGAGAGAAAGCAGGGGAGAGAGTGAGAGAGAGAGAGCACAAGAGTAAGAGATAATCAAAATTTATCTTATAAGCAGGAGAAAACCGAAAATCAAATAAAATATTAAACCAACACACACACGTTTACTACATTGTATGTGTGAACACTCATCTCCATAACATTATTGGTAACGTTTCAATGCATGAGTATGAGTATGGGTATGTACAATACAAGAAATGTAAAATATAAAAATAAGAGAGGGTGAGAGAAGGAGAGAGTAAGAGGAAAGCTGGTTTTTTTTTATTCAAAAATACCAACCACAAGATAACAACCACTGTTGCCAACCAAAAAATAAATGAATTTTAAATATTGTCTCTCCCGTAAGGCAAACAAAAGTGGAAGAATATGCATACATGCCGTGTGAGTGTGTGTGTGTGGGTAACTTTACACACTTCCCCTCGCATACAAACACTTTTACACACACACACACACACTTTTGCAACAGGATGTTTGTAGTTTAAAGACAATTAAATGGATAAACATCTCTCTAAGGATTTACTTTTCATATGTTCATGTATGTATGCATGCAATATTCGTGTGTTTGTCACGAAGAAGAAAAAGAAGGGAAGTACAAGAAGCAGAAGAAGAAGAAGTATAATAATAGTAGCAATGGCATAAAGGAAATGAGTGTAAGAGAGAGGGAGAGTGAGAGAGAGTGAGAGAGAATAAAGTTAATTAAACATGAATATTAAATTCATTAATTTTAAAATAACAACACAAGCACCATCAAGCACCAGCAGTAATACCAGTAGTAACGGTAGCTAGTGCCAGTTAGCAGGGGAATAAAATTAAAAAGTCATGCAAATAGTTATTGTTGAAGGTGGGGAAAATGTTATTTAAATTTACTTTAAAAAAATTGTTTTTTTTTCTTGTTGTTATTGCATTAATTTTTGCTAAATAAACAAGTTAAAAGTAACAGCTAAAAAAGACTTAGGCTAACAATATATCCTTGGTTTTGGTCATTAGTGATGGCTATTGTGACCAGATGCCGTCAAACTAAATTGTATCGTATAAACATTTGAAAAAACATACCCAGCTCTGGTTGGAAAGATAAATAAGTACTGTATTGATCTGATTAGTTGTGAAACCGTAGTTTAAACCCCAACTCAGACATCTCGTAGTATTATAAAAAGTATTCCTTTCGGTAACTTCTTCTCAGCAGTCTTCTGATAACATACATACATAATTGGCCATTACAACCCTTCAGTCAGGATTACGACCTAGCTTCTAATACCACTTATGTTGTGTGCGTTAATTTTATACATAAGTGGCGGGACCTACAGTTTAAAGTCGACTCCGAACGACAGATTTTTGAGAAGGTTTTTTTACTCTCAGAGTCTTTGCCAGAAATCTGCTGAGAGGAAGTCGCCGAAGAAATATTTTTCGTTTTGATGTCTGACCTGGGATTCGAACCCAGGCCTTTTGTCTAATAAGCCAACACACTACCCACTAGACCACGGCGTCTTCTGATAAAGCTTCTCAAAATAATCTATTGTTCATAGTCCAATTTAAACAGTTCTCGGCACTCATGAGTTAAATTAACACACACAACTTGGGTGTTGTGAGAAGCTGGATAGTAATCATGCTTAAAGGTTGGTCATTGGTTTTGGTCATTAGTGATGGTAATTGTGACCAGATGCCGTGAAACTCAATTGTATCGAATAAATACATGCTAAAAGGGCGTTATTTGAAAGGACATGCCGAGTTCTTGCTATAAAACCAAGAAGTCTTCTGATAGGTAGTGTATTGACTAATTAGATGTTAAACCGTAGTTCAAACCCTAACTCAAACATCTCGAGCAGAAGCTTAATATGAAGAAAATATTCCTTTCGGTGACTTCTTCTCAGCAGTCTTCTGATAAAGCTTCTCAAAAAAATCTGTTGTTCATAGTCAAATTTAAAAAGGTCCCGGCACTCATGGATTAAATTAACACACGCAACTTGGCTGCTGTGAGAAGCTGAATTGTAATTTTGCTTAAAGATTGGTCTTGGTCATTAGTGATGGCAATTATGACCAGATGCCGGCAAACTTAATTGTATCATGCCGCATTCTTGCTACAGAAGCGAGAAGTTTTCATAATCTGATAGGTAGTATATTGGCTTACTAGATAAAAGCCCATGATTCAAATCCCAGCTAAGACATCTCGAACAGAAACGAAATTATGAAGAATATATTTCTTCTGGCATAAATTCTGAGTGTAAAATAAAATTGCCATGAAAAGTTTCTCAAAAATCTCGCGTTAGGTGTCAAATTGAAACGCTATGTTCCGACGTTAATATTTTAAATAAACATACACAACTTGGGTGCTGTAAGAAGCTGGTTTGTAATCTTGCTTAAAGGTTGGTCATTGGTTTTGGTCATTAGTGATGGGTATTGTGACTAACTGCCGGCAAACTTAATTGGATCGTATAAACACATGTTGAAAGGGTGGCATTTGAAAGGGACATGCCCAGTTCTTGCTAGAAAAGTAAGAAGTCTTCGTAATATGATAGGTAGTGTATCGTCTTATTAGCCAATGATTCAAATCCCAGCTTAGACATCTCGAACAGAAACGAAATTATGAAGAAAATATTTCTTCTGGCAAAAACTTTGAGGTTAAAATAAAATTGCCATGAAAAGTTTCTCAAAAATCTGTTGTTAGGAGTCAAATTGAAATGGTAGGTCCTTCTACTCATGAATTAAATTAATACACACAACTTGAGTGCTGCAAGAAGTTGGTTTGTAATTCTGCTAAGGGTAGTAATGACCAATTAACAAAGGAAGAGCCTCAGAATTTGTCACCGATTGATAAATAGCACTGCATGGTAGACAGTTTAACAGGAAAGTGGTACACTTTAGTCGACAACATGTGGTTTACTAAACGATAACAGTGAGTCTGCTTTAAGAACTTCACGAGTTACTCATTAGCTTGGGTTATTCTTGTCACTAGGAATTCAATTTAAATTGAGAAAAATTGTTCGCGATTTCAATAGCAAATGCCAATCAGTTTATAAAGGAAGTTTGTAACCAAGAAAGACTTAATTGCCATCTAGCTGTCGCAGAGTATAAAAATAATGCTGCCTGGAGGTGTCTTACTCAGAATGCGCGCCGTGGTGGGTTTTGTGATCATAATTTCAGTCTATAACACAATACAGAGACCAAGCCATCGGAGAGAAATCTTACGATAGAGACTCTCGAAGAAAATTACAAAGCCTATCTTATCACTGTGAGTTCATTTGACTTTAAATTCACTGTGTAGACTTCAGATAAGTAACCGATCAGTGGCAGAGGTTTTATATCTCCTAGCTGGAATTCTAGTGAGATATATCTTATAAAGACAAAGTTCAGGGGAGGAATAATTAACTTTACTGTGAATCACTCGAATCACTTCATTGCATTGTCACTGTGAGTTCATGAAAAGATTTGTTTATAGTTTGGCAACTTCTAGAATCGTACAGTTGATTTGTTATTGTAATTCTTTTCTTCTCTTTCATGGTTTTTCTATGTGGTGTTGCTATTATTACATGATCTTTATTACTATAAGCCTGTATAGACTATATTTTGTAAGAAAAAAAAGGAAAAAGATGCCAAAAATCGTGTAAATCGTTATCAGATTTCCTAACTTACAAGTAGTCAAGTAGGGTGTTCAAGCGTTAAATTCAATTCCATTTTAAATTTAAATTTCCATTTTCACAAAATGTTTGTAATTTTTGGGAAATAAAAGTTTTTGATAAAAACCCAGGCATACATACCAGCAAAGCAAAATTTATAGGCTTGTGTATGCTTATGACTCTGATTAAATGTACGTACGTACGTGCGAACGAGTGAGTGAGTGAGTATATGAGTTTCATCATTACCCAAGTGGCTCCTTGACCCAATTTTTTCGTTTTTTTTTTTTAGTTTAAATGAATCCAGCATGTGTTGAAAATACAATAATGAACAGCAACAACAGAGGCCTTTACAATTACCAGACACTTGGCAACACAAACGAAAGGCACAATTTCAGCTACACAACTCTGGCGTGTATTCACTGTTTGGTTTATGAAGCTTATAATGCGCTGCTCTTAGTCCATTTGAATTCGTTGCTATTGCTGTTGTCGCTTTCGCGTGCTTTTGGTCGTTGTAAAGTGTCCATTTCCCATTCTAATGGTTTTCAAATAAAAAAAAATTTTTTTTCAAAAAAATTGCACAGAAAAAGAAGATAAAAATGCGGAAGAGAACAGCAGTATCAGCCAGCCAGCCAGCCAGCAACTTGTTTTTCTGTGTGGCATAATGAAGTACAATATTTACAGCGAATAAAACACTCCCTTTAAATTGAAAGAGGAGTAAGAGAGAGAGAGAGACAGAGAGGAAGAGGAAGGGGAAATGAAAAAAAAATAATTTTTAAATTGTTAACGAACGTTGATAAAATGTTTAAACAATCCAATGCACAGAATTTAAATTTTTAAGCATCCAATGAAAACATTTTAAATCATTGGGATTGGGGAGAATGGAAGACAGAAGTTTTTAAATTTAAAATGGGGCCTTAAAGCAATAAACAAGCTGTCAAGCTCAATACTGAGACTGTACACCTTAAAACAACAACCAAATCTGTCTTACTCTCTCTCGATAGAAATTAGATCGATCACTAATGGCGTTCAGTCCAGTTTTCAGTCTGATTTTAAGAGAATTCTATATTAAGAGTGAAGTCTTGATGCTGATTGTTAAGACCGGCTTGTTAGTTACTCTCTGCATTATCACCTCATGTGATATCACACGTGCTATTATGTATGTGTGCTCGAGGGAGTTTTGATCCAATAAAACTGACCCTTCCGTTTATCCTAAGACTTGCTAAAATAGTCTTTAGTATTTCGCTTATTATTAAGACAAAATATTCTAAAATTAGCCACACCATGTCGTCAAAAGTCGCCGTACGCTTTAGGATTTTACGCATTATCGGGACGAAATATTCTGAAATTGACAGAAGTCGCCATAGTCTATTGGATAGGTAGTGTCTTGAGGTAATAGCTGACAGCCAATTATTAATCAGAGATCCTGAATTTAAACGAAACGAACCGAAAAAAATCTCATTGGACGACTGTCTCCAACACTCTTCTGGCAAAAACTCTGAAGAGTGAAATTGCCATGAAAGGTTTTTCACGAAACTGTTCACTTTAAACTCTAGATCCTCCCACTCACAGATAAAATTAACAAACACAACCTGGGTTGTATGAAAATCTAGGTTGTAATCCTAACTTAAAGGATTATAATGATCGATGAATGAAGCCGCCGTAGTGTAATAGGTAGTGCGTTGGTTTGGTTAGACGTAACTCCCAAGTTGAAATCCCAGGTCAGACATCAAAACGAAAATATGAAAATATTTCTTAGGCAACTTCCTCTCAACAGATTTGTGGCAAAAACTCTAAGAGTAAATAAAATTGCCGTGAAAAGCTTCTCAAAAATCTGTCGCTCGGAGTCGACTTTAAACTGTAGGTCCTGCCACTCATGTATGAAATTAACGTACACGACATAAGTGGTGTGAGAAGCTAGGTCAATAATCCTGACTGAAGGGTTGTAATGACCAATTATGTATGTACGTTGGCTTGTTAGACGTAAAGCCACGGTTTAAAATCTCAGGTTTCCAACAAAACCAAAAATATGAAGACAATATTTCTTCGGCGACTTCCTCTGAGCAGATTTCTGGCTCAAAAATTCTGTGAGGAAATAAAATTACCAGGAAAAAGTTTCACAAAGTCTCTGTAGTTCAAAATCCACGTTAAACTAAAGGATCTTCCCACTCACAAATAAAATTGACACACGTATTATGGGTTGTGTGAAGGGCTAGGTTGTGATCCTGACTAAGGGATTGTTATGAAGTGATAAGTAAGTCATCATTCTTTAACCTCATATTCGTTTAATTTGTTCCAAATTTTGTTTACGACCACTAGACATAGAAGAAACATGAGGGCAGTATCCTCAGGAGTACTCATTCACACATACTCCATTGGTTATTACAACCCTTTAATCAGGATTACGACCTAGTTTCACACACCATGCATCATATGTTGTATGCGTTAATTTTTATACAGGAGTGGTGGGCATTAGACTGGACCCAAAAATGACGTTCTGGGCTCCCATACAACACGCTGTAAACAAAGCCGCTAAGCTTACCTTCTTACTTAGTAGGCTTATGGCCAATATTAGTGGTCCTGTACAAAGCAGACGTAGATTGATGATGGCAATAACGGACTCTCTATTCTGCTATACGGCACTGAGATCTGGGCAAAGGCATTGAAGATCGACTGTAGGATGAAAATTTTTTCATCGGTACAACGAACTGCTGCACTTGAAGTGGCATCGGCGTATAGGATTGTATTTAAGTGGTAAGTAGTGGGTTAAGACCTATAGGTCTACAAGCAAGCGGGCGGAAAAGAGTCTGGCAGGCTAAAAATGTGCATGGAGAGACAGTAAATGTCGATGACATTAAAAAGCGAACCATACAACACAGGCAAGAGAAATGGAACATGGAGACTGGTGGTAGATAAACTTCTCCCAAATATTACACTCTGGATGGGGTGGAAATTTGGTAAAGTTAACTATCGGGTCCGCCATCTTAGGCTTTTTTTCAACTAGTGCTTACTTCGCAAATGGTACCACTTGGCTCATGTCTGATTTGACAGATAATTTGTTTTATCCTTCCGCTGAAAGAATACGGTTGCACAGCGTTTTCGCTTCGCTAAGTGGGCCTGCGATCGAATTACAGAAGATGCCGATTTTGAAAAAAGCCATCTTTTCAGATGAAGTTCATTTTGATCTTGGCGAGTACGTAAACAAGCAAAATTTTCGCATTTGGGGCACAGAAAAGTCGCACGCTTACATTGACAAGCCAACGCACCCAAAACGAGTCACTATTTGGTGCGAGTTTTAGTCCAGAGGCATAATTGGGCCATTTTTCTTCGAAAATGAGTAAAGAGTGGCTGTTACAGTCAATGGTGATCAGTATCGGGCCATGTTAAATGAATTTTTGTTCACAAAAATTGAAAAGGCAAATATTGCGCAACATTTGGATTCAACAGGACAGCGCTACGAAGCTGTACTCGATGTTTTGCGCTTTGTTTTTGAAGATGGCATTATCAACCACAGAGCTAATGTTTTTTTGGCGACCTCGGAGCTGCGATTTGCTACGGTTGGACTGTTATTTGTGGGGTGCCGTCAAAGATAAGTGTTATGCCAATAAGCCAGAGACAATTGACGCTTTAAAGGACAATATTTGTGAAACCATTGGTGAAATACAGCTGCACACAAGCGATAATGTGCTTAAGAATTGCACCGATCGTATAAGCTACTGCAGGGCCAGCCGAGACAGCCATTTGAATGAAATTATTTTCCTTTATTAACCGGAAAGATTGTACTTTCAAATAAAAAAAAGAAGTTTGGGAAAATATTCAGTAGTTTCTTTTTTAAAGCATTTTCAAAAAAAAAAGAAAAAGTTATTTGGCGGACCCTTTACTATCTGACACAACTGTTATCTAGACATGAGTATTTTTGCAAGTACGTGTGTTTAAAATGGGGAAGATGAACAAATTACTTCTATGATGAAGCGTCGATTGATGACAAGAAAGAAAGCTTGAGGACAAAGTAGGCTTTGCACTGTCGGGAATTTCGGCGATGTAATTCTGAACAGCGAGGAGAATTGTAGTAGTATAACCAGATATGCTGAAGTCTTACTAAAATCTAAGAAAATTGACTTGGATCAGTGAATTGGAATGGATGTTTGAACATCTTCTCGGATTTCTAAGAAACTTTTTCATGACAATTTTTTTTTTGTTTGCTCTCAGAGATTTTACAAGAAATCGCCTGAGATGTTGAAGAAGTCTGACATGGGGTTTGAATCGTTGTCTCACATTTAATAAGTCAACACACTACCGGCTGGACTATGGCGTTTTACAGCATTTCGCTTCCATTATCAAAACAATCAAATGTCCCAGCCATATAAGGGATCTCCAATAATTTTCAGAAGTTTTATTCATGCTAAGGTTTCGCAAGCGTTTTAAACAAATAAACAAATACTTGGCATGTGTATAAAGAAGCATAAACAACAATTTCTTAATAATTTTCTCTTCTTTTTCTGTCAATTATTAACTTTACAAAGCAATATTGAAATGAAATTTATTTACACATTTGACACACTTGACGTGGTTCTTTCGCAAGACTCATTGGAGTTCCACACACAAACACTGTGTAGCATATTTACTTCGCCACTTGTGTTATGAAAACATGTACTAAAGTTCGCTTTTTTTTTAACAAGCAACGTTCAATATTCAACGTTTAATCTGGCGTGTCTTTCCCTTTTCTTTCTTTCTTTCTTTCTTTTTTAGTTTTTAAAAGTTTCCAAATAAGGTCTCCCCCATTCCCCCCTCGCGCTTGTATTATTTATTATTGACTTGATTAGTGGGATTTTTTTTTTTGTAAGTAATGGCCTATGGGCTTGTGTTACTGCGTAACTGTTCACTTCCTGCTTCCCGTTTTGTTTTTATTTTTTTAAATTAAATTTTTATTTGGTAAAATAAATTCTAATTTCACTTGCTTAGTAACTTACTAACTGACTTGTAATAATAATTCCATATTTTATAGAGGTTTTCTTTTGTAATTTTTTTTTCGTTTTCTTTCTGTCTTTATCATTAATTGTTACTTACATAGGAAATTAAATTAAATTTAATTTAAATTTTAATTTAAAGCTCAATTTTAAATGAAAACCCATTTAAAAAAAATTTTGAATAGATTTTAAAATCTATCTCCCTAGACGCAAACCAAGTCAGTTAACAGAATTCTGTTAATAACATAACAATACTCAATTGCCGTGGTTTAGTAGATAGTGTCAGACATCAAAATGAAAATATCTTTCTCTCAGCAGATATTCAAGCAAAAACCGAAAAGTTTCTCAAAGATTTGTCGTTTGGAATCGACTTTAAACTGTAGGTCCCCGTCACTCATGTATAAAATTAACACACTCACAGCATCAGTGGTAGAAGAAGCTAGGTTGTAATCCTGACTAAAGGGTCTAAACGTTGCTGCCAGATTTGACGATTTTGAGCTCCAAAAATGTCTTTTTTACGATTTGACGATTTTTACCCTTATTTTGACGATTTTTAGCAATTAAATCATTTACTTTAGTGATATGATTTTTCTGTGATGATTTTTCTATACCTTTTACTGTTGTAATGCTTTAAAATCGTAGTTAATAATCAATTATCATATGCCGTTGCAGACAATTTTAAAAATTCGATTACGGCTTCTAATATTATCACCGGAAGAACACAAGTGCCATTATTTTTCATACGACCAACACTCAGCGATTTGCATTGTTTTTGGAACTAGGAAAATATTTTATAGGCATAAGGAAAGTGTTACCAGTGGTTATGGACACTAGGTGTGAGTATTTTTAAACCATAAGTAACAAGAAAGACCTCTGCAGGAAGGACGTATAGTCCGTCTAATCAACGAATTTTGTATGTAATCCAGTATACGATAAACTGGCCAATCGACCATATACAGATCAAAAATCAGCAATGAAATGTTTTTCCGCTACTCATAAGCACCCATGCAATTTTGAGTATGAGTGAATCAACAGAATTGAAATTCAACTACTTTGATTCATTCGTACTCGCTGCAACATTGATTTATAAGTACAGTTTGCTTTTAAGTACAACTAGCAACGAGTATGAGTAGAACTTTGACATATAACTCACAATATTTGAAAGGTTTTTCATTCATACGCCTACTCATTTTGATTCATAAATTTATAAAAATATTTGTAATACTTAAGTATGAGTCAATCAACAGAATTGAAATTCAACTACTCTGATTCATTCGTACTCACTAAAACATTGAAGTGTAACTAGCAATGAGTATGAGTAGAACGTTGATATTAAACTCACAACATTCGAAATATGTTTGTTGCATACGCCTACTACTCATTCTGATTCATAAATTTAGAAAAATACTTATAATACTTATAAGTGATTCGAGTGATTCGAATCATTTAACAAAATTTACAGCATTTGTTGTTGTTGCATATACAAACAAAGAAGAAAGGAATGACAAAGGCAACAAGCAAAGCATACTCACAATTTTCTTGTGAGTATTGCAGTACTCGTACAAGAATCATACTTATTTTATGCTTCGTGTAAATGTTAAGTAGAGACGAGTCGAAGTCAATAACATCATGCGTATTGTTAAGTATGAGTACGACGAGTACTTCCAACTTTGAGTATGAGTAGTATGAGTATCATATTAAAATAAATATGAATGCGTATAAGTATCAGAAATTATAAGTATGACTCGAATCTGCTCATCGTTTTGAATACTCGTTGCTGATCTCTGGTACATACACACATAATTGGTTATTACACCCATAGCTGCCAGATAAATGAAGGATTAAATCGTCAAATATTTGGAAAAAAAATCGTCAAAATCGGTTTTAAAAACAAAAACATAAAAAATCAAAATTGCATGAGTGCTTATGAGTAGCGGAAAAACGATTCATTGCTGATCTCTGATATGTACTCAATCACCTTAAGAGAGCGAGATTTCTTTTCCTTTTTTTAATCTTATTTTACCCAGGAATTTAAATAATTTTTCCTGTTTTTCTTTCCCAGCCTTCAGTTACTTGTTTAACAGAGTTCTGTTAACAACATAACAGGCATCTGTTAACTACTTTGGTTTGCGTCTAGGGTGATAGATTTTAAAATCTACCTTCACTCACATTGTTTTTCTTATATTGAAAATGAAATTGAAACATATTGCCCTTTAAAGGCCCTAAATGTTATTACAAAATGTTTTCTTTAACCTTCAAGTTGAGACATCGATAAGCCCCCTTTTCACATTTGAGGTTTAAAATTTTATTTCATTATAAAAAAAAAGGTAAGGTTTGCCCGCCATTTATTCAATACATGTCGTTGCCTAAAAAACAAGATTTTTTTTTGTATTTTCAAGAACTAGAAATAAATTCCTTAAAGAAAAGCAAAAAAAAAAAAGAACAAAAAAATTCTAAAAACTGCCCATGTTGCGGTTTTCAGTTTCAACAAAAAATTGTCGCCGTTCAAAACCAAACGGGTTTGATTACGTTTCTAATTCTTCGTTTAGAATTGTTATAAAGAACCCCAAGGGATAAGAAAAAAAATTTTTCAGTTTTTAATAAAATTCGGATTCATTCAGAAAAAATTTATAACAAATACAGTAAGCAACAAAATTTATCATACAATACAATACAATTTGGCAAAAACTGAAAATAACTTCGAAAAAAATTTAGAATCAAATTTTCTTTCAATGGCTAGCCAATACAGGGTGGTCCAAGCAGATATGTAATGGGGTAAGAACCAGAGATCAGCAATAAGTATTCAAAACGATGAGTAGAGTCGAGTCATGCTTATAATTTCTAATACTTCTACGTATTCATACTTATTTTATTATGATACTCATACTACTCATACTCAAAGTTGGAAGTACTTGTTGTATTCATACTTAACAATACGCATGATGTTATTAACTTCGACTCGTCTCTACTTTACATTTACACGAAGCATAAAATAAGTATGATTCTTGTACGAGTACTGCAATACTCACAAGAAGATTGTTTGTATGCTTTGCTTATTGTCCTCATCTTTTCTTCTTTGTTTGTATATGCAACAACAACAAAGGCTGTTAATTTTGACGAATGATTCGAATCACTCAAGTCACTTATAAGTATTATAAGTAAATTTTTTAAATTTATAAGTCAGAATGAGTAGTAGGCGTATGAATCAAACATATTTCGAATGTTGTGAGTTTGCTACTTACACTTATAAATCAATGTTGTAGCGAGTACGAATGAATCAGAGTAGTTGAATTTCAATTCTGTTGATTCACTCATACTCAAAATTGCTTTAGGGCTTATGGGTAGCGGAAAAACGATTCATTGCTTATGTCTGGCAGGAACCTAGTGAAAGTATTATCACGTATATGACATTTATCAGTAAACTCCAAACGGTTAACACGATAGCCCCCTTCAATCCAGTATTATGTAGACAACTATATACATAATTGGTCATTAGAACTCTTCAGTCAGGCTTACGACATGGTTTCCTACAACATTTAGGTTGTGTATGTTAATTTTTATACATGAGTGCATGGAACCTACAGTTTAAAGTAGATTTTTTGAAAAGCATTTCATGGCAGTTTTATTTTACTCCCAGCAACAATTAGGACATTTCCAACATATAACGGAATATATAGGAACAACCTGAAGCTGGTAGTCGGACTTTTGACCGACATTGTATTGTCAAAGAGCAAAATTTAATGAATCTTCTTCTAAGTCTTGATTTGGAGAAGCATTAAGCTGCCACAAAGGTTCTTCCACATATTTTTTTGTAAATTCTGTTGCATTGTTTCAGTTTCTTTAATTTAATGTTATTGTGCAACTAAAATAGTTTCTGGAATGATAGGGTTACCCTGTCTGTTGCTGGCTAAAATGTGTAATTGGATAATGAGCAAAGTTCCTTAACACTTCATTTGATAGTGCAACTGCACCACTTCGTGTGATGTACGTTGTTAATGTAAAGCTCCCTCTGGAGGTAAGACGTAAAGTTGAAATTTTATTTACCCTCATAGTGTTAGCCAGAAATCTTTTGAGAGGAAGTTGCCGAAAACATAATTTTTCGTATTTCATTCTGTTGGAGATGTTTCACCAAGGGTTTGAACCGTGGCCTCACGTCTATTAACCCAAAATAATACCTACTAGACTACAACGTTTAAGATCATATAAACTACAGTTTAGATATGCATTACAGGTTAGCTATCCAGTAGCAATCTCTTTATATGCTAGAGAACGACCTAAACTCAAGAGAAAATGGAAATTCAGTGGCGTAAATAGAGGTCTGAGAATATCCTTATGGAAATATTAGGAGAACTATTTAAAGAGTAAAATTAACAAAACAAAGGAAGTAATGGAAGACCAGGATAACTGGAAGAACTGAACTCATATGAAGACTATCAAGAATGATAAACTAAAGATTACGCCTTGCGCATGATTTCCCGTTAGATGACGTTGTTGGGCTATTTTAAAGGTTTCCAAGTCTTTTTCATATGTAAAAATGAACATTTATTCTGAAAAGTATATGCACTACGCGAAAGTAGTTGGCAGCCCTGCAATATAACTTACATTATCATTAGCCAATAGGAACACAATTTTCGTGACGTCATTGATTCAACATGAGCAGAAAGTTATAATTTTGTGTGCGTGATGGCGTAATCTTTAGTTTATCATTCTTGAAGACTATGAACTTTGGACCGGCATGGTTGCGATTTATTATGGACCTACTTATAGATATCACAGAGGAATTGTTATTGTTGAATTTTAAGGTTGCAAAATACATGGGCTTGTTTGGAAATGCATTACTGTGCTGCATAATATGATTATTTTGCGCATTTACGAACGAACAAACAGAACCCCATAATACCACTGTTAAATTCAAAAATCTATTAACCGTAGATAGACTTTTAATCATCACTGTACAGTATACATAAATACTTAACAAAACATCAATTTGTCGCCGTACGAATAATTATTTTTAAAACACAAATTATTTTCAAAAAAAAACTTAAATGATAAGGGGTTTGCTGGCTTTTTCTGTTTTTGTAGGGTCTAGAGAAAAACGGTACTGATAACGTACGTTTTTATGCCATAAATGAAGAGGTAATGGGGGGGCGGGTGGTTAGTTAATTTATGTTTTGCGGTTTATTTTCGTTGGTCTTTTTTTTTGTTTTTGTTGGTATTGCTTAGCAGTTCTTATCTTTCGGGTAGAAATTTATTCGAATACAGAAATTTACGCGTTTTTTTTTTTAATAAAAAAATAATTTTTGTTTTTTAAATTTTATTTTAGAAACATAAAAAGGATTTTTATTCACACAAAATGCCATTTTAAAAAATTCTTTTTTTTGAATTTGTAATTAAAAATTTAATTTTTTTGGGTGCCCTTAATAGCGCTTATAAAAAATAGCAAAATTAGTACGTATTCGTGAATTTATCTAATTTTTTCCAGGAATTTTAATCCTTTTTCATGTTTTTCTTTCCAATCTTTAAAATAGTTATTTAACAGAGTTCTGTTAGTACCATAACATAATTGGTTTGCGTCCAGGGTAATAGTTTTTTATCATTTGAAACATGCTTTTTTTTACTATCACATTTTCAAACCTTTAAATAGAAAATATTACATGGAACGAGTTGAAGCTGTCCCTGATTCAGACTAAAATGAAATAAAATTAGAAATGAAACTGTTTTGGTTTAAGCCGTTTTGGTGTTCCAATGCTATTGCTGAGATATACCTTCCGAAATGTACGAAAAAGTAGGCAAAAAATTGCTTCAGAAGGATTGATTTTTGCAACCCGATCCACGGATAGTTGTTTAGCGACCACATAATTCGTACATAATGACATTATGCTTCAGGCCCCGTGATGAAATAAAACTATCAATGGAATCAAAGCTGCAATGCATACATGTTCGTGTATATGTATGTTTGAAGTCGCTGTAGTCTAGTAGATAGTGAGGTCTAGAGATATTTTTTGTGTGAAGTTAAATTCGAATTTGAAATCCCGAGACGCAATCCATAAATTTTAGCCGCGCCACATTTGGCGTTAACAGAGAAAAATTTTTTGTTAACAGAACAAAATTTGTTCTTAACAGAGTCTTTGGTTTTTCAAATCGAATTTATTTTTACAGCCATAAAAATACTTATTCGACGACTGCCTATCATCAGATTTCTTCTAAAAACTCTAAGAATAAAATAGAAATTGCCATGAAAAGTTTCTCAAAAAATCTGCCGTTCGAAGTCGTCTTTAAAACTGTAGGTAGCGCCACTCATGTATAAAAATTACACATCATTTGGGTTCCGGGACACAACGATATCCCGGGAAACTACAGAGCGGATGAACTGGCCAGACTCGAAACGATTATCGAACTCTCCGAGGAAGTCTTAGGTATTGGTGTCGCTTTGGGGACCTGCAGGCTCATGATTAATGACGAGATCACGAATGCTGTCAACCATAGGCGGGCGGGTTCGGATAAGGGCAGAGTGGCGCGTATGATCTGATATCGGCACTGAAAGGCTTCTAGAACTCTAGAGAGATACTCAGTGCGGTAGTTCTAGTTGTGACGGGTCATTGCATTATAGATGTCCATGCGAAGCGCATTGGTTTGGGACACCTCGTGAACGATTTCTGTAGAAGCTGCAGGGACGAAGAGGAGGAAGGGACGCTTCTAAATCCACTGGGAACATGCCCAGCACTGCATAAAAGGAGGATGAGGCATCTTGGTTCCTACTACATCGGAGATCTAAGTGATTTGTCGAACATTGACATCGGCAGTCTCAGTCGCTTCATTGTAAGCTCTAGGTGGTTCTAGGATTAGGGTATAATTAGTGCGAGCTGTGGTATCACAATGGGCTCCATGAGATCTAAGTGCGTGCATCCAATTCATTTGGGGGGGACGGTCACTACCTATCTAACATAAATGGTGTGAGAAACTACGTCATAACCCTGACTTCAGGGTGGTTTACGATGATCAATTATGAATGTATGCATGCATGTGAAACCCAAAAATGGTTAACCCTTTATGTTAGATGTACAGACGTACATATGTATATGCCTTTATTTTTTTGTTTTAAGCCCTTAATTAACGTTTTCAAGTGGTACTCTCCTCTCCTCTCCAGTATATTTTTTTCCCCCGATCTTTCTTAATTGTTGAATGTGAATCAATCGCAGAGTGAGTGTATGTGCCGTTTTTTTATTTGAATTGTTTATTTAAATTGATTTCAATTAATTTAATTGTTATGATATGACATGAATTAATTTGCTGTGTGTTATAAAAATAAAAATTTTTAAAAATTCAAAAAGACATCGTAAATAAAATCCATCAAATAGGAAAAAAATTTTGAATTTTTTGTTTAACAAAATATCACACACAATAAATAAAATGAATTTAATTATGAATTTGATAAAGAAAATGAATTGATTTTGATCACAAGTTAATTAAGAATACTCAATAAAAAAAAAATTATACTCTGAAATACTTCCCGGCCCTTTTAAGTTTTGCATTCTTTAGAGAAATAAATTCAGAAATTCCTATTGGAATAGCATTTTCCTTGGTAAGAGACATAAAAATGTTCTTAGAACTTCAACTACATTTTCTTTTTTATCATAAACGAGTTCAAAATATTTTGTAACCTGTAGGTTCCTCTAAGATCCTCAAACACCAAAGTGTCTTGTGGTTTTTTACTTAATTTTACCCAGAAATTTTAATCCTTTTTCCTATTTTTCTAGGTTAGAGGACGTGCACCTGTCGGTCAAGCCAAGCATATTTTTTCCTATTTTTCTCTCCAACCTTTAAATTAAATTGTTTAACAGAGTTCTGCGAGTACTATAATAGAGCTCTGTTAACTGAATTGGTTTGTGTCCAGGATAATAGATTTTGTCTTGTAAAGCAGACTTTTTAACTGCCATGAAAATGATTAACTTTTACCCCAATTTTTATGGCTTTAAATAGAAAATATCACATGGAATGACCTGAAGCTGTCCCTGATTTAAACTAAAATGAAATAAAATTAGAAATTAACCTGGTCCTATGTAAACCGCTTAGATGATCCAATGCTATTACCGAGATACCGAAATGTACGACAAAGTAGGCAAAACTTGCTTCAGAAGGATCGATTGTTGTATTTGTTTACATACATACATACATAATTGGCCATTACAACCCTTCAGTCAGGATTACGACCAACTTCTCACGCCACTTATGTTGAGTGCGTTAATTTTTTACGTGAGTGGTGGGACCTACAGTTTTTTAAAGTCGACTCCAAACGACAGATTTTTTGAGAAGCTTTTCATGGCAATTTTTACTCTCAGAGTCTTTGCCAGAAATCTGTTGAGAGGAAGTCGCCGAAGAAATATTTTTTGTTTTGATGTCTGACCTGTCTGTCTGTAGTTGTTTAGCGATCACATATTTCGTATGACATTATGCTTCAAGGCTACCATGAAAATGAGGTACAAACCTACAAACTTTTATTTGAAATACTCAAATATTCGTTTTATAACTCCGAAGCAGAGATCTCTGAACTAGGCAGTTCATCTTGTACATTCTTTCCTATCCGAGACACAATAAAATGTTGATTTCCGAAAAAACAAAAGCTTGGTGAACATGAAAGGGAGTAGACCCGCTGATTTCAAAATAAAGTCCAATTAAAAAACTCCAACTGCAAAAGAAGCAGTTGATGTAATATGGAACGTTCATTCTGAGGTAGTTCCCTGGAACTATTGGATGATTTACTGTTCTTTTCTAGAGTTGCCTTCTGGTAGGATGTCTTTTATAAAATTGTATTGTGAAGCTCCTAGGTAAAGTAGGTAGATCTGTTACAATAAAAATTACGAGAACCTTTACGCTCTGCCTTTACACAATTTCTTTTTGATTTGCTTAATAGGCTTTCTTCTAGGTTACATGCCAGACAACATGCGGCACTTGTTCCAATGCGACATAGTGCCCTGTGCGGGCTTTACTCTATCCTATATGAGGATAGGAGTACTTACTTTAAAATTACAATCAAAAATGGTTTCCTTCAGAGATTCTATAGAAGTCTCTCTATACGGAGCCTTTTAAATTTGCGAATAAGTTGGACAATGGAATTTTCAACGAAGTGTTTAAGAAGAGTTACAGAGTTTACCGATTGTAATGCACTTCAGATGACATACATACATAATTGATCATTACAACCCTTCAGTCAAGATTATTGACCTAGTTTCTCACACTACTTATGTTGTGTGTGTTAATTTTTGATACATAAGTGGCGGGAGCTACAGCTTAAAGTCGACTCCGAACGACAGATTTTTGAGAAGCTTTTCATGGCAAGTTTATTTACTCTTAGAGTTTTTGCCAGAAATCTGCTGAGCATTTCAGACGAAGGTAATGTAAATGTAGGTGCTACAAACTGATCTCTACTGATAACAATTAGAGACACTAAAACAAGCAATTCTACTAAAACGGCCGGAGTTTATCAATCGTTGATTCCACATTTGTAATGTCCCGGCGGAAGCAGAAATAATTAAAGGGTTCGCCAAATAACATTTTTCCTCAAATTTCTTTTTATTTTTTTATTTGAAATTACAATCCTTCCGGTTAATAATGGAAAAATAGTTTCATTCAAATGGCTATCCCGGCTGGCCATACAGTAGCCTACACGATCGGTCCAATTCTTAAGCAAATTTCTGTATTTATTCCGTAGTTTTTTTTAAAGCATTTTCAAAAAAAAAAGAAGTTATTTCGATGTCTCCAGATGTCATTTATAATTGTAAGATTATTACCATAAACTTTTAGTTTAGAAAAACACAGAAGTCCGATTTATATTCTAAAATTAGCAATGGTATCGATTAAAATATCACTTAATTGTCTGAATAGGGCCTAAATTTCATATATACTGTGAGCGTCAAAATAAAGTGTAAAATAGCTTAAGTAATTAATCAAAAATAATATCTAGTCCATATTTTATGCGTCAAAATAAAGTGTACAAATTACTTCTGCGGAATTTTGACGAGGTCGTACTGTAAAAAGTTCCGTTATATTTGGTTGTTTACGTCTTTTGTATTCTATTGAAATGTTGTTAACGTTAATTTTAATTAGTTGCAATCGGCAGAGTAAAAACTTTTTGTGAAAAGTAAATTTTTAAAAATGGGTAAACAAACTTCCAATGATGTTAGAGAACTTGTATTAAAACTTCGCGATGAAGGTAAAACTTTTCATGAAATTGGCTCTATTATCAACAGAAGTCATAATACTGTGAAAAAAATACTTGACAAATACAAAAAATTCGAAAAAATAAAAAATCTTCCAGGAGCAGGCCGACCAAAACGTTTGAATGAGGCTGAAGTAAGGTCTATAGTGCGTGATGTGAAGAAAAAATCCATTTAAAAGTGCTGTTAAAATATCAGAGGAAGTTGCATAAAACGAGCATTGCATACAAATGGGTTTCGATTCCCACGAAAAAAGCCGCTAATATCTACTGTTAATCAGAAAAAACGTTTCGATTATGCAAAAAAATATGAAAACAAAGACGTTTCTTTCTGGAATAATGTCCTTTTTAGCGACGAAAGTAAGTTCGAAGTATTCGGCCAGTAAAAACCCGTAAAAGTATGGAGAACTAAAAATAATGAGTATGCCGAACAAAATTTAATATCCACGGTTAAGCACGGAGGGGGTTCGGTGATGGTGTGGGGAGGTATGGCGGCGAGTGGAGTTGGAAGTTTGGTTTTTATTGAAATTACTGTGAATAAAACTGATTATCTGAATATTTTGAGAAACAATTTGCCAACCAGTGTAGAGAAATTGGGGTTGCAAGGCTCTTGGATTTTCCAGCAAGACAATGATCCCAAGCATACCGCAAATATAGTGAAAGAATGGCTACTCTACAGCCCTCCTAAAGTACCCGATTATACTCCCCAATCACCGGAGCATCTAGACCGCCAGATTCTAAAAAGGACAATTAGCAATAAGGATATGCTAAAATCCGTTATAATAAAAGAGTGGCAGAAAATTTCATCTGATGTAACAAAAAAACTTGTAGAATGCCTCGAAGACTGAGTGCAGTTATTAAATCAAAAGGAAAAGCAACAAAATACTGAATCTCCTTTATTTTTATGGAAACAAAATGTTGTACACTTTTTTTTTTGATGCCAAAAAAATGGATTATATTTTATTTTTGTTTTATAAGTTTAGTCTAAGTAAAAAACTTTATTTTATTTTTTAGAACTAAGAAGAGAATATAACATTGAGTCATAAAAACTTAAAATAGTTAATATAGTCCTATATTTAAAGACTGAAATAAGAACTTTATTAAAACAAATTCTTTTGTACACTTTAATTTTCGATTAAATTTTTAAGCGAAATTACTTAATAAATTGTGATGTGTGCCTATTATTTCCTCCAACACTGTAAATTTGTTTGAAGAACATTAAAGTGAAGCAATATTTCCTTCAGCTGGGTGCTTTCACGATAACTCTGGCTTTAGTTTTTAAATTGTTTGTTATCAAAATTATTATTGTGCACGTCATTTATTTCGTACGTAATTATAAGCAAAATTTTCAAATATTTTTTTTTCTTTATCATCGTAACATACCTTTTGTTTAGTGGTTTAAAGCAATTCCAGATCCTTAAGAAATTTTTTTAATATTTTTTTAAATTATTTTAGAACTTTTTTTAAAATATTTTTAAATTCTTGTTTTCTTATAAAACCACGTTCTTTAAAGGGTTAATTGTGATAACTTTCTGTTATGCTATTCTCTTTCTTATTTTTTATTTAACAGTTATTCAAACGATATTGTCACTGTTTAATTAAGTGATTAATGTTGCCAATGACACTTGTTTTATTAAAAAAAAAAACATTTTTTTTCATTACATTTAGAATCACCACAAATATTTTAGTTTTTTTTTTTTGGTTTTTTTAAAAAGCCATTCAATTTAAAATTTTTATAACGTACGTCATCATTTATACGATAAATTTTAATAAAAACAAAGAAAGCTTTTTCGCTTGCCTTCCATACACAGTGATACTTTATAAAGCTACACACTCTCTCTCTTTTTCACTTCCTTCCTATATAACCAGCCATATGTCTTCCATAGATTGTTTACAGAAGCAAAGCAAGACGCAAAAAAAAAAATTAATTTTTCTTTAACCCGTATCATCCTCCTGCCTCAATGGTTGTTATTAGACTGACTGTCCCAAATATTTTCAATTGTCAAATGAAAAATTTTCGCATTTTACGCTCTCGTTGTTATTGTTATTAGTGTTGTTGGGTATTTTTTCCGTTTTTTTTTTTGTTGTTCTTGCTTGCTTAATGGCAATAAAAACCGAAAGGGAAGAATCACAAACAAAAACCAACAGCAAGCAAGAATTCCTCGAGCATTCGTGTCAATGACGCCGTCGTATGGAAGTAATAATAGTTGACTGAGGCTGCTAAGCGGCTAATGCTGCTGCTGCTGTTTCCGATGTCTGGTATTTTATGAACAACACAAGAACAACCAGAAAGAAAAAAAAACCAGAAATATTCTCAATAATTAGAATTTACACTCTTATGTAGAACCATATGTATGGCTGAATGAATGTTTGTTTGTATGTGAGACATTGAATTTAAAGGAAATTACACACACACACTCTCTCCTCTCTCACATTAAATTCTTATCATTTATTCTGAAGTGTTACTCTACTTTAACTATTACTAGCAGCAGCAACAACAACAAACCGTATAACACACTAAATACGCGTAATTTTTTTGTTTTTCTTTTCTTTGCTTGCTTAAGCATGCCCATGCCCTTGTTTACAGGCAAAAATTTCGTGTGTGCCTGTTTGTTTACTTTTAAGTAAACAAACTAAACACCGCAACTGCATGTCAGAGCAAGAGCAAGAGCGAGAGAGAGAGAGAGAGAGAAAAAAAACACATACTCTCGTCTGTTAATAGTAAAATTATTGTGGCACGAAAATACAAATCGTTTGCTTATGCTTATCATAGTTTAAATAAAAAAAAACCCCGTTATAAATACAATATACAAATGCAGTCGCTGTTTTTTTTAAAGCAGCACAAAATGCTGCTTGTGGCTACGTAAGCATTGTTGAGTAATGAATTTCTTTTGTGCTTGCCTGTGCTTGTTGCTTCTTGACGTTGGCATTTACGTTTGCGTTCATGTTGTTGTTATTGTGTTTTGTTTATTTTATACTGCAAGTAATATCATACAAATATAAGTACATATGAACACATGTATGTGTATGTGCGCGTGTGTGTAATATTTTCAAGAGTATTCATGTTTATTTCGTTTTTTATAGTTTTTCCTGCCTTTCGCTTTCATTTGAATATTGAAAACCGTTGCTAGCTTTGTTGTTTTCTTCTTTGTTCTCTTTTCTTATGGAAAACAACAACAAATTAGTTGTTTAAAAAAAATAAACAAACTGTTGATTTTTGTTTCTCGCGTGTATATGTGTGTGTAGCCATGCTAAGATAAGGAAATTTTTCTCTTCTTTTGGATTTTGTAAAGCACGAGTACAATACAGTGCAGGAAATAATTGTAAATGACAGTGAATATCTTGTCTTATTAAAAAGGAAGGGCTGTCCATTTAAGGACGTAAAAAGGACTTTCCTTCGTTTGGTTGCAGCCACACTTTTTCGCACATTTCGCGTGGTATTTCGGCAATAATTTTACGGAATTTGGTTTAAAAACTTTCAAAATTTGGGAATTATTCGCATAGACACAGTCTTTCGCGTACACTCAGCCACAAAAGTATACATACGATTAACAAATTTCAGAAATTTTTTAACCAATTCGTTTTCATTAAAAATCTTTTCAATTCTCAAACAACTTTCCTTGATTTTAAGACGATCTTTCGCATTGGTTCAGAAATTTGTTAAGCGTAAGTATACTATTGGGGGTCTGGGTAGCTCTACAGAAAAAAGTGTAGGGACATCATATCCCCTTGATTTTTGGTGGTTTATTGACGTTGCCCAAAGCGTAAAATTAGTTTTTCAGGAAACTAATCTATTAACGGGTGATTTTTTAGCTATTATCGTTTTGGCAACACTGGTTTAAACATTTCACGTACGTTTCGTGTTTTGTTTTACTGTCAAACACGTTCAGTTTGGCCTATAATTTAACCATGAATCATCTTACAAGCGAACAACGCTTGCAAATCATTAAATTTTATTATCAAAACGCGTGCCCGGTTAAGAAAGTTCATCGCGCACTTCTACCATTTTATGGTCAGTTTAAACGACCCATTGAAGCAGCTGTTTGGGCTATTGTGACTAAATTTTTCGCACCAAATTTACATTGTTGGACATTAAACCACCAACACGCTTACGTAGAGTGCGAACTGAAGAAAATATCGCAGCTGTATCGGCCAGTGTTAATGATGACCATCAATTATCGATTCCTTGCCGTTTGCAGCAATTGGGCCTCTGTTACTCAACAACGTGGACAATTTTATGGAAGGATTTAGGTGTGAAGCCTTTCAAAATACAGTTGGTGCAAGGATAGAAGCCAAACGATCTACCGCAATGCAAGATTTTTGGTGAATGGGCTCTCTGAAAGTTGGCCGAAGATCCACTTCTTTATCGAAAAATTGTGTTCAGCGGCGAAGCTCATTTTTGGTTCAATGGATACGTAAATAAGCAGAATTGTCGATTTTGGAGTGAAGATCAGCCAGAAGCATTGCAAAAGCTACCAATGCATCCAGAAAAAGTCACAGTTTGGTGCGGTTTATGGGCTGGTGGCATCACTGGACCGTACTTCTTCAAAGATGCTGCGTATCGGAACGTAACTGCGAATGGTGAGCACTAATGTGAGATGATATCCAACTTTTTTGTCCAAAATGTAAGAGCTTGACTTGCATGACCACAAGGTTTCAACAAGACGGTGCCGCATGCCACACAGCATGCGTAACAATGGACTTATTGAGAGGCGAGTTCGGTGAATACTTTATTTCACGTTCGGAATCGGTCAATTGGTAACCTAGATCGTAGGTAACCTATTTTTTGTAGGGCTATGTTGAAACTCATGTCTATACAGACAAGCCCGCTTTAATTGACGCATTGGAAGACAAAATTGAAGCATTTATTCGTGAGATACTGGCTGAAATGTTGGAAAGAGTATGCCAAAATTCGATTAAGCGGATGGACCATTTGAGGGTTAGTGGCGGTCAGCATTTGCATGAAATAATCTTCAAACATTAAATTATATGTACGGTCCATATCGATTCAAATAAAGGTTTCATGCATTTTTCTGAATTTAATGTGTTTTTTTTAAATTTTCTTATACTTCTTAAAAAATCTCACATTAATAAAGCCAAAATCGATCATAAAGTGTGGCTCGGGACATTGCCTTATTGAAATTATATGCCATCTTTAAGGGCAAGACAAAAAAGTTGTTTTTTATTTGACCAGGATACTTTTCATTAAGGATAAGGCTTTCTCTCTAGAATTTTTTAAAGAAAATACTTGTGTGTCCTGCCACTTAAGTATAAAATTAATGTACGCAACATACAGACATGTTGTAATCCGAACTAAAGAGTTGTAATGATCAATTATGTATCGCTTAATCGATTAAATTTTGCATTTTCATTTCATAATTTTAGAATTTTAATTTAAAAATCCCTTTATTTACCATAAAACTGTTACTACAATTGGTATAGGGCCTAAGGTTTTCATTGTTTCATATAAGAGAATTCACTTACCTTTCTTAATTTCTTTAGTTGTTGATTTTTATTCACTCTCTCTCTTGAAATATGATTAAAATCGCCTGTAATTAAAGAAAATTCAACAAATATTTCATTAATTAAAATATTTTCATTAAATTTATAACAAAATATTTATGATTTTGATTAAATTCATTGATAAAATCAACTACAGCTAACTTAATAGCTATCAAACAAAAAAAAAAAAGCGGAAGAACGTTGAGAGTAACACAATCGATGATAAATAATCATTCAAAATATATTTTGTTTGTATAAACATGTAGTTGTTGTTGCCATACAAAAACAATTCATTAATTGAACTCAATAAAGAAATAACAATGAAACTGTTAGACATGCATGCATGCTTGCATATGTATGTATATGTGTAGAGGCATACGCAACAAGCAATGCCTTTATCTTCTGTAATGAAAGCAACAATCATAAATGATAACATTTAAGTGCACTACTCTCTCCCACTCTCTCTCTCTTACATTCTCTTCAATGCTCTCTTTTAAAATAGGTTCTTAACGGAACAAAAAAAAAACAACGATTATCTACTATTGTACTCGTACATATGAACATTATTCTTGTTCTTGTTTTTTTTCAATTATACTCTCTTGCTCTTATTAAAGTGCATGCATGCCAGCCTTGCAATTGATAATAAACTGATGATGACGATGATGATGCTTTACAGCACAGCAACAATAAATGTTTACAGGCTCTCCGCCATTATTAATCATTAAACTAATGGTGAGTAATGAAAACAGAAAGGAAAAGTGTGACAGAGAGTGTGAGAGAGTGTAAGGGGAAGTAAAAGACGGCCTGGTAAACAGTTAAATTTAGTTATTAAACCGTTAAACAAAACAAAAAAATTTTTTTTTTCCAATAAATGTTTGCGGCTTTTTTTAAATTCAACAGAAACAATTTAAATATTTAAAAACCAAAAACAACAACAAAAAAAAAAATAAGAAAAAAAAACAAATTAAAGACTGCAAAACAATAAAAATATTTTTAAACAAATTTATTGCGTGCTTGTGTGTGTGTGTTCTAAAGCAATGAGAAAATGTATAATATTGCCGCAACTAAGAGTATAACAGTACATATTTTTGAAAGGCTATTAAACATACAGTCAATGGAAAAAGTATACATACAGTTTGTCAAAAAAATCTTTGTACATAGAGAAAAATTAAGAAAACCTAGAAAAATTCATTGATTTCTAATAATAAATAATCAAAATTTTAAAATTTTTTCAAACAGGATTTTATAAAAATATATGTTTTGTTAATATAATAAATAAAAAAAACTTTTATAACAATGACAATATTCTAATGTAAAATATTAAAAAAACAAAAACAATTCAATTTTACTGCTGTCAAAAAAATGTTTGCTTACTTGATAAAATATTAAGACTAAAGGTTCAATTAGTCGTGACTTAACCATAACCATATAAATCAGCTGTTTTAACCAACTTTATGGACATCACTGTTTTCGATTATAGGTGACTTACCATAATGCCATAGTCATAACGATAACCATATGCACCAATGGAATTTTGGTTTTTTGCCATAACCATAAACAGCTGTTTGCTGAATTTACTTACACGTATACACATATTCTTTGTGTTTACTTTAGTACTTTTGAAAAATACATATTTGCAATTGACGTAAACAGCTGTTTATGGCCATGGCAGCACTGATTGCTGCTAATAGTAAATTTACGGTTATGGATTATGTTACGACTACAGCGTTATGGTAAAGTCACGACTAATTGAACCTTTATGCAATTTTTTTTTTTAATTTTAAATTTATTGTGCTAATATTTTGTGGGTCCACCTTGAGCATCAATTACCGCTTGCCGACGCCTTCTCATGGTATGAATAAGCTTCAGAATATCATATTCTAATGGTATTTTTTCTCACTCTACTTTGATGAACTTTATAAAATCGTGTTTTTTTGTAGGCGATCTTTTCCCTACCTTTTTCTTTAGATGAACCCCCAGATTCTCGATAGGATTAATATCAGAACTTTGGGCAAGAGTATCAATAACTTTGGTGCAGTTTTAAAGTAACCTGGAGTTAAATAAATAAGATTTATTTTAAGGATCATTATCTTGATAGTACTTTTAATTAAATTTAGTCGAATTAACCGGGTCAATAAAACCAAATTTCTTAATGCTGGCGATCAGTTCCTTTTTGTAGACTATCAAGATGTGCTTCTTTTGTCATTATTTCATCCAAAATCCTGATTACATCAGCTCGCTTGCTGGATATACAGCCGAATACCATTACAGGCAGTTTTCAAAACTTTACTGTAGGAATAAAAGTTTTATTTTCGACTGCTTTCAGAGGCTTACGTCAAACTCTTTGCGATGCGACATGCAAATAAAGCATTATTTTCATATCATTTGAGAAAATAATATCGTTCCAGTCCTTCGGAGGAAGTGGAATGTATTCGGTGGCATATCTTAATCTCTTTTTGACATTTTGTGCTTACAGCATGGGTTTTTTCCTAGTCATTCTTGAAGAATATTCGTGTTATTGAAGAACATTTCCAATGGTTTCTTGGAAAACACGTAACCCAAATCATCTCGTTCTGGATTGCAGGTTATGCTACAGGGTTCTAATAATTTTTCTCTGAACTCGCTGTATCATCTTTTTTGGCCTGTCTGTAGATGCCTTTAAGTCTGTCCTCCTCCCTTTTCACCACGGAATATAATATTCTATACAGTCCTGATGTTTAGGGAGAACATATCGGCGATTTCCTTGGCAGATTTGCCTTTGTAGGAGTTGAAATAGCCCAATTGTATAATATTTTTTGAAACTCATTTCCCTGGCATTGTTTGTATTCAAATATAAGGACACTTGTTACATAAAAAACGATCCCTTCATTACTAAAACGTTATTTACCCCTTTCACATTCCATCTCATTTGTAAAAAATCCAAAATACGCAACATTTTTGGGAAATAACGGCATATTTTTGTAATTTTTTTTATTATCTTCCTTCAATTGAAAAGATTTTTTTGACACTTTTTATATTGAGTAAAAATCTTTTGTTGTTGTTATTATTGTAATGTGTGTTACTATTAGGAAACTATTGGTGCCATATGGTCGTAAACAAGTTCAGTCATAGAATGAGTGCAAAAATAAAAAAATATATAAAGATTTTGTTGTTGGAATTCTTGAATGAAGATCAAATTTTAAATTTTTTTGGTCTGTGCAAAGATTTTTTTAACAAACTGTACATACATTCCTTTGTTTGGAACTTTTTTGCATAAAAGATAAATAAGCGACAATTTTATTGCATTTATTCTAAAGCAAAACATATACTCAGCCACAAAAGTATACAAACGGTTAACAAATTTCAAAAAAATTTTTAAGCAATCCGTTTTCGTTGAAAATCTTTACAATTGTCTGGCAACTTTCCTTTGCGAAATTTGTTAATCGTATGAATACTTTTGTGGGCCTGAGTAAGCCTTAAGGTTAAAAAATTTCTGAAATTTCTTTTCGGTGAAAATTTTTAGAATTGTCTGACAACTTTCTTCATTGGTTCAGAAATTTGTGAAATTTTTTATTCGTATGTATACTTTGGTGGGTCTGTGTATATGCTTGCAACTATTAAACATACAGTCAATGGAAAAAGTTTACATACACCCCTTTGTTTGGAACTTTTCCAAGTAAAAGAAAAATATACGACTAGTTTACTACATGTGTTCGAAAGCAAAAATGAAAATGTATGCAGCTTTTAAAGATACAGTCAATGGAAAAAGTCTACATACAGTAACTATTTTTCTTAAACTTTTTTGAATATGTTTGGTTGGCATCAGATTCTTTTGTTCATTTACATACTGACTTAATTAATTGTCGTTTACAAACCTGAATTTTTGATAATTACGACCTAGCTTCTCTTAAATTTTATTCTATTTTTCGGCAATTTCGCAATTTATGATGACAATAAGGTTCTCAACATTCTATTACACGGTCGCATGAGCGCTAGTTGCCACAGTTTAAGTAGCACTCCGTCTTTTCCTTCTTTCCAAAGTCACAAATGATTTAAAAAACAGGACAAAAAGGCCCCTACCCAACAAGCATGCATCTCAATGTCCCGTGAGAATGGAGCCTACGTTACCACATCATACTTCTGGCACACGTTCGCTTGAGGGCTGGCCAGTGACGTTTTAAGTGATGGACGGTTTCTTCCTTCTTCTCAGAGTCACAAGCCATCTAGTTGGCTACCCATTTAGTATGTATCTCAGTGTCCTGTGAGAACAGAGCCCATATAGCCGTTTCGTACTCCTGGCACAAGTGCGCGTGAGCCCTCGGCAGCCAGAGTTTAAGTAGCACTCGGTTTCTTCCTTCTTTTCAGAGTCACAGATTATTTAAAAAAACCACACAAGGAGGCACCTACTCAACTAAGTTGTGTTTCAATGTCCCGTGAGAATAGAGTCTACGTAACCACATCGTACTTCTGGCACACGTTCGCGTGAGGGCTGGCCAGTGACGATTTAAGTGACGAATGGTCTTTTCCTTCTCCTTAGAGTCACAAATTCTTTAAAAAAAACTCGCTAAAAAGGCGCCTAGTGTCCTATGAGAACAGAGCCCACATAGCCGTTTCGTACTTCTGGCACACGTTCGCGTGAGTGCTCAGCAGTCCTAGTTTACTTCTCCTTAGAATCGCAAAATTCTTTAAAAAGAACGAGCATGCGTCTCAATGTCCCATGAAAACAGAATCCACATATTCATCGTTCGTCCTTTCTGTGTTAAGATTCAGCCGGTTTAACTTGGCAAGTGGAAAAGTTTTTTCTGGACTAAGGTTCGGCCAGCTTAACATGGCAGTTGGAAAGATTCTCTTCTAACTGTAAAGGAGACCATCGAACTCTATGATGAGTTCCCGAATCTGTGAGGACCTGGAACCTCATGATTGACAATGCGATCGTCGATTCTGTCAGTGACAGGTGAACGGCCTCGGAAACTAATAAAACGGCTCGTAAGCCTGGATGAGGGGCGCACAAAAATTCAATTTAAACTCCAAAGAGGCGCGCTAAGTGTAGTTGTCGGTGTCATTACGGGGCATTGCATTATGGGTACGCATGCGAGACTCATTAGTCTTGGGCACCTTGCTAACGATTTCTGCAGAAGCTGCAGAGATGAGGAGAAAGAGGAGACTGTCCCCCAACTGCTAGGTTCAAGCCCGGCTTTTTGCCAAAGGAATAGGAAGTACTTGGTTACTTACTACATGGATGATTTGGAGGAACTGTCAAGTATTGACATTGGCAGACTGAATCGCTTCATCAGGAGCTCCGAGTGGTTACGAGACTAGGGGATAACGGATAACTGTAGTAACACAAAGGGCCCAATGCGACTTAAGTGAGTCTATTCAAAAGATTTTTCTTGGATGGGCAGCCACCTCTACCTGCCTACCAAACTGTAAAGGATATTTCAGAATTTCTAAATCGTCTTTGAACAACTTTGAACAGTTTTTATTAGAGATATCTAAGCTAGGGATTGAGCGATACGTCTGATGACCGAACTGTCTTCTAGATTACAGCGGCTTCATTTTGGGAATAAACACCTGAACGATCTTAAGGAAAGATAGGCGTTATCTAACTAGTTATGCCTGTAGTTGGTAATGACGTGTCTGTTCCTCTAAAACTTTAAAATTTTTGTGATGTATGTAGACTTTTTTCTTTAACTATATGTGGGCATATAAGTACATGTTTATACGCAAGTATGAGTAAGAGATTTAAATGGAAAAAGGGTTGCCATGTGTTATAAAATTGTGGTAATAAAATATTTAAGAAAACGTAAGTGAATGATGATCCTCCTTCTGAGATTATTCTGTACACTTCTACGATTATTTGTGTCCTTTGTTTTTAAGTGGCTTGGCAACCCTAAAATTTAATTTATTTTTTTTTTGTAAATGCTCTTAAGATAAAGTCATATTGCTTTTAAATAAGAAATAAAATAAAATTTTTTCGTTTTTTCTTTTTGTTTTAAAGAGAAAACGTACGAAAGACAAAACATTTGTGCAACACATGTCAGTGACATGCTTTCAAAAAAAAACGCCAGTAGCCAGGCAGCACCATACAACAAACATACAAAGAAAGAAGTACACAAAGGAAGAGAACTAAAATTCGTACGTTTTTATCTTTTCTCTAAAAAAAAAAAAAATGAAAATCCATTCCAAATATTAACAATTTTTGCTAAAAAATTTAATTTTTCTTTTTAAAATTTAAAAAATTTACTGTGGCCACCTTCTTTATTATTCTCATGCCATTAGAAATTTAAATTTGAATTCTTAATGCAAAAGCCATGTGATTTTCTGCTGTTGCCGACGCCGCTTAATGCTATGATTCTAAGCAACCTTGAGAGAGACTCATTGAAGCTGCAAAATTATGACATCGATGAGGCAAGAAACACGCAACGTTTCATTATCGTAAAGCGAAGTGAGTAATCACATCGCTAGGCACATGCATACAATTTTGAAATATTTTTTTACTCAAGGTTATTCAAATAAGAATGGAATACATACTCTGCATGTATGTATGTATGTTTATTCGACTATACATACATCTATGCATACATACATGTACTGCAACATTTCAAAATTGTCACGATTTCCTAGAGCTTTAATGGTAATCTTGAAACTTGAACTGAAGACCCAAAAAGTAACAAAAGCCACGGCATTGTTTGTGGTAAAACAAATGTACGCACCTTTATTTTGATCAGTATTTAAGCCCATTGTATTACCACAATCTATATTCAACCTGTGCATCAAGCATCCCCTAAAGGAAACCAACCCAAGTCCAATGAAATCTCGCAATCAAGAGTGCTCGCTCAAGGATGTTTGAAAGTGGAAGGTCGGAATCCTCCCTATAACAAGAACCCAACACTCACACTTGAGTTGAAAAGAAAGTTCGTTTATTAGAACAAGACCCCAACACTGACACTTGAGGTCACTTGCCTTAGAAAGTAGAAAGTTAGGTGAAAAGACAGTCCCTTCCTTAGAAAGTGTAAACTCCTAGTCGACCCTATAACAATACCCGTTCCCTGCTACTTGAAGAGAAAAGACAATTGCTTCCTTAGACAGTTTTAAGTCCCAGTCGTTCTTTAAACAACACCCCACAACAACGTTCACTAACACTTGAGCTGAAAGACAGTTACATTCTTAGAAAGTGGGAGGTCAGAATCCTCCTTATAACAAGACCCCACCACTGGCACTTGAGGTGGAAAGAAAGTTTCTTTCTTAAAAAGTGTGAGATCGGAATTATCCTTACAACAAAACCCCGAAGGTAAAAAAACAGTTCTTTCCTTATGAAGTGGGATGACTTTGTCCTCCTTATAAAACCCATTTACTGACACTTGAGGTGAAAAGATAGTTTCTTCCTTAGAAATTGAGAGGTCAGAATCCACTTTACAACAAGACCCCAGCACTGACACTTGAGGTGAAAAGACAGTCCCTTTCTTAGAAAGTGGAAACTCGGAATTCTCCTTATAACAAGACCCCATCACTAACACTTGAGGTGAAAAGAGAGTTCTTTCCATAGGATGTAGGACGGCGGAGTTCTTCTTCTACTGACGCTTGAGGTGAAAGACAGCATCTTTTTTAGAAAGTGGATGGCTGGAATCATCATTATAACAAGATCCCATCACTGGAACTTCAGATGAAAAGAAAGTGGACGGAATCCTCCAGAATGACAAAACTTTTGGCATACCTCCCAGAAGGACAGTGGGTCATATGCTCTTCTGCCTGCTCTTTTGTGAGTCACTCTTCTTCTTATCGAAGAACAGAATAGTCGAACACGTACCCTCTTACCGGCAAAGACACTGAGCCTCCCTGTAAAACGAGTGAATAATTAACAATTTAACTGAGATAATCGGAATACCTATGCCCTGTAACATGTCGGAGATTGCGGCTTTGGTCAGCGTATCAGCAATGCAAGTTCAAACGATACTCCTTTGTTTACGAAATCCATATAAAGTTAACTTCAAATGGTTCGAAATTTTCCCGAAGACTCCTAGGCATTCGTGGACGCTGAAACCACATTCGTTGGGGACTTAATTGCAGCCTGGCTGTCCGAGTACATCAAGGAACTACAGAATTAATTATTTTAATTACAATTAAGGCCTACGGAACAATTTTGCTTAGTTCTGGTCGGAGAGTAAGCTTGAATTTTTTGTATTATTTTGGACAGCAATAGCACTGATTGCTCTCCCACTACTTCTACTGCTTTCCTAACTAGTCATTGCTGTATTGGCGGTCATGCTAATAGAATCGGAATTCTCGCGTATAACTTCCAGAATCTGAATTGTAGACTGGCTTTTAACTCATGTGTTGGTCACTAATGTGAAGAGGCGTTTGTTTATGACGCATCATTTCAGAATTTCTTTAATTGAACTCTTCAACATGATAAATGCTACGGGAAAATGGAATAGTTTCTATCTGATCTACGGTTAGGTTAGGTTAGCGGACGTGTCAACTGTGACAAGCATAATACCCGGAGGTCGAATTGACTTCCTAGCTTCTCACACTACTCGTGTCGTGTGCCTTAATTTTATACATGAGCGCCGGAATATACAGTGTAAAGTCGACTCCGAACGACAGATTTTTGAGAAGCTTTCCATGTCAATTTTTACTCTCAGAGTTTTTACCGGAAATCAGCTGAGAGGAAGTCGCCGAAGAAATATCTTCATATTTTCGTTTTGTCTAATAAGTCAACACACTACCTACTAGACCATGGCGACTTCTTGATCCACGGTTTGAGAATCCCTTCACTTACGACAACTGCTCCTATCGTACTTCAATAGAAATAGCCCTGTAGGACTGGGATATCTTACAATGTTTACCCATGCTTTAGAGATCATTACGTTTAGTGTTGTTGGTATATTTTTGTTTACATGTTTACCATACTGTAAATTTGTAAACAGGTTTGTTCGCTGCATTGTTTTGTTTTTTTTTTATAGTTTTTGTTAAGCGATGTATCAGCATCTGGATTTTTCACAACACTTTCAGGAGACTGGAAATGTCCTTTAAAAAAAAATAAAAAATTAAAACAGCAAAAACAACAACAGGAATCCAAATAAGAAGTGTTAAGTAAACAAAACCCAAATACGCAGACAAATACAGACACACACACAAAACGGGGT
The DNA here is from genome assembly GCA_014635995.1 of Sarcophaga peregrina. Classification (NCBI taxonomy): domain Eukaryota; kingdom Metazoa; phylum Arthropoda; class Insecta; order Diptera; family Sarcophagidae; genus Sarcophaga; species Sarcophaga peregrina. The sequence continues at coordinate 42,112,943 of CM025793.1, forward strand.
AAGGACACTCATATAAAGGCAAGTAGCGAGTGTGAGTATTTGTTCAGGGCATATGAATATAAAGGAAGCAGGACATATAAGTAGACATGAGACAGACAGACAGACAGACAAACACATTGTTTGGAGTGCAATATACACACACATACAGGGCCAGGATACTTATTGCATTACTTTTTTGTTGTTGTCGGGTTTTTGTGCTTTTTTTTTTTGTGATTTCCAGGATATAAAAATCATAGAGACGATAAGGATGATGAACAGCAACACCATCATCACCATCCTCATCGTCATGGTTTTAGCATTTTAAGGAGCAGCAGGAATGGCAAAAAAAAAATGGCAACACAACGTCTTTATTGAAGTGTCCTTAGGATGACTTGAAAGTGAATGGCTGAAAGGACTTTAACACAAAAAAAAGGCTCTTGCAACGGCACAACAACAACAACAATAACATGCTCTTTTTTGCATGACTTAATATGTGTTGAATTTATGTTGTTGTTGTTGTTTCCTTTTTGCATTCATTTATTAACACAACACAACACCGCACAACACTGTGTCACTAGTGTGCCACCGGGGCATTAACTTATGAGTACGAGTTGCATATCGCTGCGGAATTTCTTTTTTTGTTGAGCGGCATATGGCCACGAGAAGAGAACAATGAAATAAAGGACTTCTAAAGGCTTAAAAAAGGATTTTTTTGTGTTGAAAATTTTTGTTTTAAAATCTACAAATTAAGGAATTATTTTCAAAACTTTTTTCCGTGTTTTTCGTTTCGGTGTTGTTTTGAATGTCATTGTGTGACCCCTTTTGCCGTGTATAAATCCTAAATGTTTTAAGGGGAAGTATTCCTATTTAATTTCTAGACAAGATTTATGACGTTTACGGTTTGTGATTTTATTGTTAACGAGACACAAAAAATTTTGTCCTCCTTTTTCCCCATTTTTTTTCTAGAAACAAAAGAGGATTTTTTTTTTCACTTCAGGCAGGAAGTGGTTGAGTGCTTTGTATGGTGTGGTGTGACGTGGTATGATATGGCATAGCAGAGAGTAGAGTGCACTTACATACGTAATGTAGAGCAAATACATTATGGCCCACTCCTTAACTAATGGTAGCACAATATCTAAGACTTTACAGGAGGGAGAGAATTTAATATTTAAACGGACAAATTCGCGATGCAATTTTTTTGTATGAAATTTCTTCTTAAAGAAATAGGTCACTTTGATAGCAAATCATGGAGTTCTCTTTCTTTTGAGGGTGAAAGACAGTTCCTTTCTTTTGCTTAGATCCAAAGATCCTGCAGAAATCATTTGCCAAAACATCAAAACTTTTAGCATACCTTCCAGAAGGACACTCTTATTCCTATCTACAGGGTAGCTGATATATATTGCAGCCAACTTCAGGTTGTTATCATTTGTAAACGGCTCGTCTAACAGCCGACAGCTGATTCCAGTGACAGTTCATTTTATTATTTACAAGCTTACAAAAGCATTTTGATCTATTGCATTCAGAAAAAAAGTTATTTGTGATGGAATTCAAGCGTGATTTGGACGGAAAACTGCAGATGGCTATCGTTAGAGCCCTCCAGTATTTAAATGTGAATAAATTTTTGTTTCTGATAATATTGGTCGTTACCGTGATACTGGCAGTGATGCATTGCGTTCAAAAAGTGAACGAAAAAAAACGAACAACACCAGAAATGATCTGAAAAGTGAAGGCCAGATTTGATCGAAATCCATGCCGCTGTGGTAGAAAAATTGCTCGTGAGTTGAACAATTGCGAGAACGGATGCAACACATACATAATTGGTCATTACAACCCTTCAGTAAGGATTACGACCTAACTTCTCACACCACTTATGTTGTTTGCGTTAATTTTATGCATGAGTGGCGGGACCTACAGTTTAAAGTCGACTCCGAACGACAGATTTTTGAAAAGCTTTTCACGGCAATTATTACTCTCAGAGCCTTTGCCAGAAATCTGCTGAGAGGAAGTCGCCGAAGAAATATTTTTAAATTTTCGTTTTGATGTCTGAAATGGGGTTTGAGCTCGGGCCTTCAGTCTAATAAGCCAACACGCTACCTACTAGACTACGGCGACTTCAAGTCCTATACACCGTCGCACTGCTTTTGGTTGATGCATGGCCCTTTTATTTGCGCGCATATACAACAAGTACCAATACAGTGTGCAATTATCCAATACTACCGCGTAATACTGAAACAGCATTAAGCGGGGTCTTAATGTGTCATTTCATTATTTCATTTAATTGAACTCTTCAACATCAAGATAAATGCTGCAAGAAAACGGAATTGTTTTTGTCCGATCTACGGATTAAAAATCCTTTAACTTATGACAAACTACCCCTATGTGCCAGAATAATACAAATAGTCCTGTAGGACAGCGTACCATGCTTTAGGGATCGGTACGGTGGATCTGATTAAATGTATTGTTACGTTTAGTGTTGTTTGTATATTTTTGTTTACATGCTTACCATATTTTAATGCTGGTGTTTGTTGTTGTAGTTTTGTTTACATGTTTACCATACTGTAAATTTGTAAACAGGTATATTCGGAGCATTGTTTATGGTTTTTATTTATCATTTTAATGTTAAGCGATGTATCAGCATCTAGATTTTTCATTTTCATAACAATACTTTCAGGAGACTGAAAATGTCCTTTAAAAAAAAAATAAAATTTAAAAAAGCAAAAACAACAGCAGGAATCCAAATAAGAAGTGTTAAGTAAACAAAGCCCAAATACGCAGACAAACACAGACACACACACAAAACGGGGTAAGGACACTCATATAAAGGCAAGTAGCGAGTGTAAGTATTTGTTCAGGGCATATGAATATAAAGGAAGCAGGACATACAAGTAGACATGAGACAGACAGACAGACAAACACATTGTTTGGAGTGCAATATACACACATACAGCACCAGGATACTTATTGCATTACTTTTTTGTTGTTGTCGGGTTTTTGTGTTTTTTTTTTGTAATTTCCAGGATATAAAAATCATAGAGACGATAAGGATGATGAACAGCAACACCATCATCACCATCCTCATCGTCATGGTTTTAGCATTTTAAGGAGCAGCAGGAATGGCAAAAAAAAAATGGCAACACAACGTCTTTATTGAAGTGTCCTTAGGATGACTTGAAAGTGAATGGCTGAAAGGACTTTAACACAACAAAAAAAGGCTCTTGCAACGGCACAACAACAACAACAATAACATGCTCTTTTTTGCATGACTTAATATGTGTTGAATTTATGTTGTTGTTGCTGCTGTTGTTGTTGTTTCCTTTTCGCATTCATTTATTAACACAACACAACACCGCACAACACTGTGTCACTAGTGTGCCACCGGGGCATTAACTTATGAGTACGAGTTGCATATCGCTGTTGAGCGGCATATGGCCACGAGAAGAGAACAATGAAAAAAAGGACGACTTCTAAAGGCTTAAAAAAAGGATTTTTTTTGTGTTGAAAATTTTTGTTTTAAAATCTACAAATTAAGGAATTATTTTCAAAACTTTTTTCCGTGTTTTTCGTTCGTCATCGGTGTTGTTTTGAATGTCATTGTGTGACCCCTTTTGCCGTGTATAAATCCTAAATGTTTTAAGGGGAAGTATTCCTATTTAATTTCTAGACAAGATTTATGACGTTTACGGTTTGTGATTTTATTGTTAACGAGACACAAAAAATTTTGTCCTTCTTTTTTCCCCATTTTTTTCTTCAAAAACAAAAGAGGATTTTTTTTTCACTTCAGGCAGGAAGTGGTTGAGTGCTTTGTGTGGTGTGGTGTGGCGTGGTATGATATGGTACAGCAAAGAGTAGAATGCACTTACATACATAAAGTAGAGCAAACACATTATGGCCCACTTAACTAATGATAGCACAATATCTAAGACTTTACAGGAGGGAGAGAATTTAATATTTAAACGGACAGATTCGCGATGCATTTTTTTGTATGAAATTTCTTCTTAAAGAAATAGGTCACTTTGATAGCAAATCGAGGAGTTCTCTTTCTAACAACAACCGTTTACTGGCACTTGATATGAAAGACAGTTCCTTTCTTTTCCTTAGATCCAAAGATCCTGCAGAAATCATTTGCCAGAACATCAAAACTTTTAGCATACCTTCCAGAAGGACACTCTTATTCCTATCTACAGGGTAGCTGATATATATTGCAGCCAACTTCAGGTTGTTATCATTTGTAAACGGCTCGTCTAACAGCCGACAGCTGATTCCAGTGACAGTTCATTTTATTATTTACAAGCTTACAAAAGCATTTTGATCTATTGCATTCAGAAAAAAGTTATTTGTGATGGAATTCAAGCGTGATTTGGACGGAAAACTGCAGATGGCTATCGTTAGAGCCCTCCAGTATTTAAATGTGAATAAATCTTTCGTTTTCTCGTATCATTACTCGTTACCGCGATACTGGCAGTGTTGTATTGCATCCAAAAAGTGGACAAAAAAAAACGATAACAACGCCAGAGAGGATGCGAAAAGTGAAGGCCAGATTTGATCGAATCCGGCGTGCCGCAGTGGTAGAAAAATTGCTCGTGAGTTGAACATATTGCGAGAACGGATGCAACACATATTGAAAAATAAGCTTGGTTTAAAGCCATTGAAGTTCCAAAAAGTGCAGGAGCACACCAATGGACATGAAAAGTTAGACCGGAAAGAGCCAAGGAGTTACTGAGCTTGCACGAAAAGTGGCCAGTAAGCAAATTTGGTTTTCTCTGATGAGAAGCCATTCCAAATGCAGCACTTTGTGAACAAACAAATGATCGGGTTCACTTGCCAAGAAAATTTACACCTGCTATTGGCCACCAGAACTCAAGCGCCTTTGATGGTAATGGTGTGGCCGCCGTAACGGCGATAGTCGCTCCCCGCTCGTGTTCATGCTACCTGTGGGGTCAAAATAAATGCAGAATATTATTGGGAAAATATCTTAAAGACAGTATTGAAGCCCTGGGCAGAAAAACATTTCGACCGCAGATCATGAACATTCCAACAGGTCTCAGCACTACCGCACTCAGCACGTGTCACCCAAGAATGGCTTAAAAACGATGTTCCTCGCTTCATTTCTACCATACAATGGCCACCAAAATCTCCGGATCTCAATCTGTTGGACTTTTGCGCCTGGGGTATTTTGAAGAGTAAGGTTCTCACTAAAAATACCAAAATATCGATCATCTCAAGACGGCGCTTACCGGGAATGGGCCAAAATACCGCAGAGCCACTTTCGTGCAGCCTGTGATGGTTTTGTCGGCCGTTTGAAGGCCATAATTCGTACCAAAGGTGGCCAATTCGAACAAATCTAAATTGATTCTAAAATTTAATGTTATTTCCAACATTTTTTGCTTTTGAACAATAAAATTAAAAAATTTGTTGCATTATATATCACCCCCCTGTATACGTGTCCAGTCGAACAATATTGCACGTACCCTCTAGCCGCCAAAGACGCTGAGCCTCCCTGTAAAACGTGCGAATAATTAACAATTTAACTGATGTAGTCGGAGTACCTATGCCCTATAACATTTCGAAATCTGTCCTGTTATTACCGATGAGTTAATCCTACAGGGGACAGCTTCCTAAGAGCCTGTTCCAATTGCCTAACATCGAACACGGGAAACCAAACATTTTCGTATGGGGATGCAGGGTATTTTACTTAAAAGATCGCTTAAATAGTCATGAGTAATGAGTGATGATAGCCAAAATTTCAATTTCTAATAACAGCAACTAAGATACGTAAATCGATAGGAACCTTTCTCCTAAGATCTTGAATATGGAAGGCCTTAAGCAGGCTAAAAAAAATTATGATCGTTGGAGTAGTCACGTCAACTCTAATCTATGCAGCATCAATATGCTTCACAAGCCCCACAATATAATGAACACGAGGAAAATTGTATTCGTTATACAGGTTTATGGCCGTCAATGTTATATCAGGTACCATTCCCATACTCATACTAACTGAGTAGACATGGAAATTACATGAAATGACCCCCTAATTCAGTGAGAATGAATGAACCATCGGTGATAAAGTGGCATAAATATTGGGGTTGTAAAGTCGGTGAAAACGTTAAAGAATCGGGATAACAAGGAGCCCTAGTGCTACAAACATTCTCACAATTTCTTAGGGCTTATGCCATAAGCCGTGGTCTAGTGGGTAGTGTGTTGGCTTATTAGACGAAAGGCCCTTGTTCGAATCCAAGGTCAGACATCAAAACGAAAAATATTTCTTCGGCGACTTCCTCTCAACAGATTTCCGGCAAAGACTCTGAGAGTAAAGAAAATTGCCATGAAAAGCTTCTCTAAAATCTGTCGTTCGGAGTCGACTTTAAACCGTAGGTCCCGCCACTCATGTATAAAATTAACGCACACAACATAAGTAGTGTGAGAAACTAGGTCAGTAATCCTGACTGAAGGGTTGTAATGGCCAATTATGTATGTATGCCATAAGCTACGTCTATAAATACAGACCGGATAACTCCATTAATTTAAAAAAAAAAAATCCACAACTTGATAAGACTCTCGAAATGGTTAAGAGAAGCCACCAAGGGGCTGTAATTATATGACGGATTAGATAACTTTGGTGTTACAATGACTTTTTCTAGGACCTTTATTTGCAAAAATCTCTAATTCAAGTTATATGATAGACTGCATGAAAACTGTTGCTTTTCTCTGGTGGCGGTTTTGTAAGCTCCTGAAGTCTTTGTTGACCTCATTTGTTCTACTGTGATTTTCGTACACAGTCAAGCAGATCTGTTGCAGTAGATTTGGTCTCGTGGAAGTCGCCAATGGTTCGTGACTGTCAGGACTTATTGGTGGGACTTTAGATTGAATCGATTCACTTTTGTTGCACTCCGTGGCAAAGTGATTCTTAAGGGATATTATAAAGGCAAGTCGCTGTCAGTGATCTGGGATAGTTTCCTTCAGGGTAAGTGGTAATAGGCGATGATTTCCACATTCGATCTAACAGGGGGCTGTATCAGCCCCTCAAGGACTTAGACGATGTGCAGCGTTTTAACATCCAGCTGGTGAGCTGACACTGCCATGTCGTTCAAATGAAGAAGGATTAGGTTAGGTTAGAGCACGTGTACTTGTCAATTCGGATAAGTACAGTACTCGGTGGTTGAATTGACCCATTGTACTACGTCCTAGCTTCTCACACCACTTATGTGTGTGCATTAACTTTATCGACTCCGAACGACATATTTTTTTGGCAATTTTATTTACTCTCAGAGTTTTTGCCAGATATCTACTGAGAGGAAGTCACCGTAAAATTATTTTCAAATTTTCGTTTTGATATCTGACCTGGGTTTTCGAACTCGGGTCTTTCGTCTAATAAGCCAACACACTACCTACTAGACCATGGCGACCTCTTTGAATGAGGACTAGCCTAATAATAATTAAATACGTATGTTGGGGTTTAAAAGAATAGTTTTTCTCACAATTTATGAACTTAAAAAATTGTTTTCTTTTTCTACAAGCAAAAGCTAAAGGCCTTCTGCTTTCAAGTTTGTTTCTCCTTAACCTCAGTGAAGATTAGGTTAGGTTAGAGGACGTGCACCTGTCGGTCAAGACAAGCACAGTACCCGGTGGTCGAAATTGACCCATTGTACATTGTCCTAGGGGAGGAAGGAAATGGAGGATATAGGAATGTAGGGAAGGGGAGGGAGAATGGGAAACGGAGGAATGAAAACAACAGACACAAAACAATAGAGGTTGAGAGTGCGACTACACTTATAAGGTCCTAGCACCTTTCAACCAGCCCAAGCTGCTAATGAATCTGTGGAGAGCCTTAATGTCGGCAAAAACGCAGTGAAGCAAATTTTAAATTTTCAGGACGTATTGCACAACCATGAATACGTATTCCAAATAATGCAAGCAACCATAAAATTATCAACTAATTGATTACAAAATTTTATGCTTTTAATGCCAATTGAAATACAAAAAAAAAAAAATTCAACCACAAATCAAAAAACAAACCCCGGGTGTATCATAAAAATTTAAAAAAAAAAAATTTTTTTTCTATCAACACAGGAGCAGATTTTTATGCAAATAAACTTCAAATCACATAATAAATATGCCTTTAAATAAGCAAAAAAACAAGGAAAAAAGAGAATACAATCGAAATAAATATTAAAAAAAGGATAAAAATTGAAATCCTTTGTCTTTCTTAATGACAAACGAAACTAAAAACCAACCCCTATAGCTTATAGACTTAAAAGCAAAAGGCAACAGCAACAGCAACAAATTGCAGAAAAAAAGCATTAAAAAAACTGCAAAATATGCCGTAAAAAACCAAATGAAATAAGAGCAAAAAATGAATCTTTTGTTTTAAATATTTCCGCTATCATGAATGTCCTTTAAAATTGCAAAAAAACAAAAAAAAAAATCCACATACACAGTTATACGAGGGTAGAGCAAAAATGTTACTATGACTTCAATACAGTCTCCTATAAGATATTCAATACCCTGTGATGCCTTATGAGATCTACAAGCGCCTAATAGGTGTTCTAAGGTTATATTCTCCTCATTCCAGCAATCCTTGATCTATTGAACTCGAGAGTATCCTTACTCTAAACAAGTTGTCCTTAAGCCTTTAGTGGCTAGTTCAGAGACTTTTTATTACTCTTAGGTCATGTATGTACATGCGATACATACCAGATTTCAGCTATGAATCGTTTTTCCGCTACTCATAAGTACTCATGCAATTTTAAGTATGAGTGAATCAACAGAATTCATATTTAACTACTCTGATTCATTTGTACTCGCTACATAAGCACTCATGCAATTTTAAGTATAAGTGAATCAACAGAATTCATATTTAACTACTCTGATTCATTTGTACTCGCTACAACATTGATTTATAAGTGTAAGTAGCAATGAGTATGAGTACAACGTTGACATCAAACTCACAACATTCGAAATATGTTTAATTCATACGCCTACTCATTCTGAGCATAAGATCTGTAGAAATTTATTTCTGATTTTAATTTATTTGAAGTAGGGTACTGACCAGAGATCAGCTATGAATCGTTTTTTGTTACTCATAAGTACTCATGGAATTTTGATAATGAGGGAATCAACAGAATTGAAATTCAACTACTCTTATTCATTCGTACTCATTAAAACATTGATTTATAAATATAAGTAGCAATGAATTTAGAAAAATACTTATAATAGTTATAAGTAATACGAGTGATTCGAATCATTCATCAAAATTTACAGCCTTTGTTATGCAACAACAACAACTACTACTCATTCTTATTCATAAATTTAGAAAAATACTTATAATACTTATAAGTGATTCGAGTGATTCGAATCATTCATCAAAATTTACAGCCTTTGTTGTTGTTGCATATACAAACAATGAAGAAAAGAAAGACAAAAACAACAAGCAAAGCATACTTACAATCTTCTTGTGAGTATTGCAGTACTCGTACAAGAATTATACTTATTTTGTGCTTCGTGTAAATGTTAAGTAGAGACGAGTCGTAGTCAATAATATTATGCGTATTGTTAAGTATGAATACTTCGAGTACTTCCAACTTTGAGTATAAGTAGTATGAGTATCATATTAAAATAAGTATGAATGCGAAGTATCGGAAATTTGAAGTATGACTCGAATCTACTCATCGTTTTGAATGCTCGTTGCTGATCTCTGGTTCGTATTCCAGGTCAAGCATCAAAACGAAATGTGAAAAAAAAGTATTAAAAGTCACCGAAGCTTCCTTTCAGCAGATTTCTGAACTCTAAGAGTAAATAAAAATGCCATGAAAAGCTTCCCCAAAATCTGTCGTTCGAAGTCAACTTTAAAACTGTAGGTCCCGCGGCTCAAATTAACGCGCACAACATAAGTGGTGTGAATAGCTAGGTTGTAATCCTGGCTAATGGCGATGTGATAACGAATTATGTACGCAGATATCAGTGATGCACACAGAGGATTCCAAAGTGATGAACTACAGACGGTGGTATTGGCTGCTGCTATACTCTGTAATCTGTAATAAGGTATGTTTGAATGATTTGGTGAGCTTTAGTACAGTTTCCGGTAACTGTAAATGGACATCATGTGTCAGTTCTTTAAAATAAGCCAACAAATTACAGACTGTAGTCTACGGCGGACTAGTTGAAGCTCTTCAGCTTGTTTGTTTTTGATGAGTAGAGTTGCTGTTTAATCCAAAAAGGGATATGTGCACTTAGGCCACTTGAGGAGTTATTGTGATGCCACAGTACTTTCATTTTCCACCTAATCCCGGAACCATTTGAAGTTTTTGAACAAACAATTCAGACTGCCAATGTCCATGGCCCGATTGTTCGTTTAGATCAGTTTCTGCGGAAGACAAGCCAAGAAGCCTTTTTCCTTCCCCGGCATAGTGCTGGTCCTGTACCCAGCAGGTGAAAGAACGAATTTGAATTTCTCCTGATCCCTGAAACCATTAGAGTTTCCTAGAGAAACGATTCATACTTCCAACGTCCATTTATATCGTCGATAAGGTAGACACCAAGATACGGCTTTTCTTTCAACATTATTGTGCTGGGCTGGGCTGGGCTGTATTCAAACAATGAAGAACAGATTTCTGCTTTTCCTTGGCTTTACAGCTGCTCTAGAAATCATTTTCCAAACGTCCAAGGCCAATAAACTTTGCACGAGTGTCCTTAATACAATGCCCAGTAATGACTATAACAGCCATACTAAGCATGCTTCTTTGCATGCTTAAACACTCTTTTCGTCAGTCTTCTATGCAGCTTTTGGATCTGATTTTCTACTTCTTTCGGCTCCTATTTAAAGATGTTCATCTGCCATTAATTGAATCCAAGACTGCATAGTCAATTATAAGCTTGCCGTTCTTTAAATTGGTCGCGTAAGAAGAGAATTCATTGGAAAGTTTAATGGTTTTAAAGAACCTTTTCCATTAATTCTCTTTACAGTTACCGGTAATGGTACTAAGCCCCATTATATCATTCGAACATCTCATTGAGATATCTGCGACAGTTATACACCATCTTGGAGTTCATTACATTAGAATCTAGTGTCTGCTTTGCTGATATCTGCGTACATAATTCGTCATTACATCGCCTTTAGTCAGGATTACAACCTAGCTTCTCACATCACTTTTGTTGAGTGTATTAATTTTGTATATCGGAGTAAAGGGAGCGGCAGTTTAAAGTCGACTTTCGAACGATAGATTCTTGAGAAGCTTTTCATGGCATTTTTATTTTACTTGCAGAGTTTATGACAGAAATCTGCCGAAGAAATTTTTCGTTTCATATATCGTTTTGCTGGAGATGCCTGTCGTGTTTGAACCGTGGTCTTTACGTCTAATAAGCCAACACACTACCTACTAGTTTACGTCGACTGCTATCTAGTCTGGGGATATCAGCATCGTCAGAAACTCTAGCCCCACCCTTTATTGCTTATACCTGCACCTGAAAGATGCTACAATAATTCGTACTTATGTACAGACAAAGAGAACATGTGAGTGTATTTATGAGAGGCATGGGTTAACCCAAAGGAAAATTGTTAGTAATAACTAATAATATGTTTATGTAATTGAAAATAGCAAATGTATGGCGCCAAATCCCTAAAGACTGCGTATTTAACTTGACAAATATTCTTCCAAAAATGGAGACCATTTCTCATTGTTATTAGTGAATCTCATTCGAAAATAGTGAATCCTACTGTAATTTTTCTTTGGGTGTATAATTGCTATACAAAAAAATTTCAATGACAAGCGATAAGAACCTGCTTCAGTGAATGCTGACATGAAATTGAATGCATATTTACGCTCTTTTTAACGAACATTGTTGATGTTCGTATCCTATAAGCGTAAAAAGCCGAAGATGTCCTTCCCCTGAGGGACATTGGTGCCTATGTACTAAGCTATTCCAATATGTGTATCTCTTTGTAATTTCCAATAAAATTTTCTGCTTTTCTTTAAGAAATTCTACCCTCCCTCGTATGTATTATAAAATATGAACAGAAGGACGAATCGTATGTCAGCTTGTACTCGTATTGTGTGTTGGTTGCACTTAAACAATGGAAGCTGGATGGCTGGCTGGCTGGCTGACACAGCCATAAACACTTGAAAATGCAAAAAAAAACGAAACGAAATTCGAACGCTAAAACGTTAAAAGAATCCTTAAAAGCAAATGCAAATTTAATATTGAATTAGAGGAGAGAAAAGAATACAAAAGAGGAAGAAGGACAAAAAAAGAATCCAAATGTGCGTTTTTCCTTTCTGTTGCAGTTGATACAGGAACTATTGCAAGAATCCTTTGTTGGCATAATCACATTAAAATTTAGTGCCATAGACTAGGCAAAACTTAAATGGAATTCTCAAAGGGGATAGGAAACGATAAAGAGTGAAAAAAAATTATGATTTCGAAGACTTTCAACTTTTTTTTTTGGCATAATTTGAATACGTTCAAAAAGGGGGCCTATTTACCCTGGTTTCAAAGGCAAACATTCTGAGAAAACTCTGGTGGGTTAGATATACAAGCTCTGAGATTGGTTGGAATATACTTTGCATACGTAGAAAAGACTAAACACTCAAGGAGTATGAATGGATAGGATCCATTGTAACTGAAACTAAATTGAGACTATGGTTTCAAATTGATGTCTACTTCCGAAAAATGGTTCACTCTTTAGACTGTAAATTGAGACGTGATTACAGTGTCCTTAAAACTAAAATATCCGCTGGTTAAAGTGTTACCAAGTACACAAAAGCAATGTTAGTTTCCTACAAGGTTTTGTTTTTATACCGAGTAGGGGTAAATGTACCTAACTGCACCATAGAGAAAGTCGTCACATCCTCCGTGAGTGGTACCCACACCCACTAAATCCCCCTCACATCGTGGATTGTTGCAGCCGCTCTGGAACTACGGTGGTATTATTTCGGTGTACAATCTTTTTGGCTCTTTTGCCCCTGGGAGCTGATACCTGCGTTCGGTTTGCGCATCGAAAGTTGAGGAGACTTCTAAGTGTCTCCACTATTCCTTTTGTCTAGGTCCCTGTTTTAGAATTTCGTATGACACGTGTGCCGCCATCTATGCCGGCGTGCCTACAAGTTTTGCAGCCTCAAGATCTCTCTTCTTCAGTCTTAGAATGCGCTCCACGTAATTCGCCACGGAAGCCCAATTCTCTCCACTCGCAATCATTACCCTAACAATGTTAGCGACCGTGATCGTTCCAACTATTGACGTCAGTATTAGAGCAATAGCTGTGCCAGCGTGCACATTCGAAAACAGTGTGTTCTGCATCATCAATTACTTCCTTTTCCTCATAAAGACAGTAAGTGGAGGCGGTCTTGCCAGATATTTCCTAAAACATCGGTGACCTGATAGCATCTGTGTAACGTAGTAATTTACCTCTCCAAATTCCCAACTAACCCATGGTTTGTGTCCGGAATAGGTCTCGCCGTCCACCTTCCTCTATCTTCATCGTTCCATTGTCTTCGCCATTCTGAAATGATGTTTTCCCTGAAGTGACCGGTTATGCGATTTCTAGCCGAGTTCGCCTTATAAATCTCCATCCGCTCTACTACTAGCAGATCCACACGAATTGTGTGTGCTATCATAAGTATGACTGGGACGGACACCAGCCGTTCTCTGTACCGATACAAGTATTTGGCGCTTCGGCCTAAATTTCGCTCCCATAGAGAATAATGCTGTTTCTCCTTCTCGCCGGTAGTGGGCCTCCAATATTCGCCATTAATCTGCTGAGCTATCCAACGATCTTCTGGGCTCTGTCAGCCGAGTACTGAATATGATACGAAAATATCAGTCTGGGATCCAGTCTTATCCCCATGTATCTTACCGAGTTCCTAATTACCTCGTTTCCAATACTCATGTCTACCTGCAAGGGGATACGACGACCTATGATCAGCAGTAATTCCGTTTTATTCATGGCCAGATCTAGTCCTCGAGAATCCAACCATGTTTTCGTTTTTAGTATGACACGCCCTAATTTTCGCTGTGCCTTACACGATTTAAGTTGAAGTTAACTTAAGTTAGGTTAGGTTAGAGGACGTATCACTTGTTGTGACGAGTCCAGTACCCGGAGATCGAATTGACCCATTGTACAACGTCCTAGCTTCTCTTACCACTCGTGTTGTGTGCGTTAATAGATCAGATTAATTGGTAGGATCTGTTTGTGTGTCTTGTATTTAAATACGATTCATGCACCAGCAGTTCAATAATTATTAACCGGCCTTTAGCAAGCCGTTTAACGGATTTCGGCCTGCCTTAATACATCCTTCCAGGCGTTTCTGCTTCTTGAATGCCTACGCCAGTTGGTGATACCAATCGATGACAGGGTTTCCTTGATCTGGTCCTTTGAACGCAAACAAGGCCAACCTCTTGGCCAACTCCGAGAAATCTCCGGATTAAATACCCATCTCGAGCCTGTTTTACCCGAGCCGGTTTAACCGCTGGATGTGTTAATACGCTGTACAATGTCCATAATGCTGAGGAGTTTATACAATTCACTGTTGGACCGGATGCAGAAATTATCGCCAACTTGTTTTGCCCGGAAGATCTTACGTGGGACTTTTCTCTTGAATACTCTCAAGGCTCCAGCATTAATGTTTAATAATGGCCATGCCTCTGTGGCAGAAAGAACACGGGCAGGTGCTACTCAATTGCCTATGGAGACCTTAGTAGCGCCTTTTGGCAAAAGTGATCCTGAGCTTGATGTCCAGATTGACATTATTTTTGGTGAAGTCGCCGTGGTCTAGTAGGTAGTGTGTTGGCTTATTAGACGAAAGGCCCGGGTGCGAATCCCAGGTCAGACATCAAAACGAAAAATATTTCTTCGGCGACTTCCTCTCAGCAGATTTCTGGCAAAGACTCTGAGAGTAAAAATTGCCATGGAAAGCTTCTCAAAAAAATCTGTCGTTCGAAGTCGACTTTAAACTTTGTCGACTTTGATTTATAAGTATAAGTAGCAATGAATTTAGAAAAATACTTATAATACTTATAAGTAATGCGAGTGATTCGAATCATTCAACAAAATTTACAGCCTTTGTTGTTGTTGCATATACAAACAAAGAAGAAAGGAAATACAAAGACAACAAGCAAAGCATACTTACAATCTTCTTGTGAGTATTGCAGTACTCGTACAAGAATTATACTTATTTTGTGCTTCGTGTAAATGTTAAGTAGAAACGAGTCATAGTCAATAACATTATGTGTATTGTTAAGTATAAATACGACGAGTACTTCCAACTATGAGTATGAGTAGTATGAGTGCCATATTAAAATAAGTATGAATGCGAAGAATCGGAAATTTTAAGTATGATTCGAATCTACTCATCGTTTTGAATACTTATTGCTGATCTCTGTTATGTACCTACTCGATCGTAGAATAAATGGCATTTTTTCGTTGCTGATCTCTGGTTCGTATTCCAGGTCAAGCATCAAAACGAAATGTGAAAAAAAAGTATTTCTTCGGTGACTTCCTCTCAGCAGATTTCTGACAAAGACTCTGAGAGTAAAAAATGCCATGAAAAGCTTCTCAAAAACCTGTCGTTCGAAATCGACTTTAAACTGTAGGTCCCGCCGCCAGTCATGTATGAAATTAACGCACTCAACATAAGTGGTGTGAGAAGCTAGGTCGTAACCCTGACTGAAGGGTTGTAAAGGCCAATTATGTACATATGTAAAGGCTAAATGATATATTTTAGAAAAATATTGTCACTTTATTTGAGTTTATCTAGTATCAACTGGCTTTAGAATGGCCTCTAGAGGGCTATCAAGTTATGTAAATAAAGATTTGTTTTAGAATCTTCTAAAAATGCCTTACAAGAGAATATTTTTGAATAAATTTAAGCGTAAAACTATTCGTATTTTGCATATTTTGTGTTGAAAATCTCTAAACTCCTCATGAAAACACAAACAAGCATTTCTGAATAACATTTCAAAACAATGAATAACAAAAAAACAACAACAACAACAAAAATTAAATCTATTCAATAGACTATATCCGGTATAAAATTGTGATAAAATATAACAAAAAAAAAAAAACAGAAACAACAACAACAATTCCAGTATTTATAAGCTCATGGCAACGATCTACACACACGATCTAAACACTGTTCAAGGGAAATTTCGAGAAAATACACACAGAAACTGAACAAAAAAAAAAACCGAAAATATTTCACACAATTTCACAAAACTATGCTTGAAAAATATTTTAAATATTTAATAGGATACAACAACAACAACAATAGCAGCAATTACACATACAAAAACAATACAAATGATCACTCACTTACTTACTTACTCTCTCCCATTCTCACTCACATATTTGCTTGTTTGCTTGCTTGCTAGTAAGTGTATATGACCACATGGACTTTACACTTCCATGCACACGATATCGTTTGTGTGTATGGGTACGTGTACAGACGACGCAAATGTAGAAAATTAATGAACGGCTGGCTAGCTGGCTGGATGGCTGGCTGGCTTACTGTATAGTTCAATGGCTGAATGTATGTATGCATGCATGCATGAATAAATGAATGTGTGAATGACTGAATGAATGAACGAACGAAATGAATGAATTGATTATAAAATTGTCGCGACGCATGTAAATGGGGGTTTATCAGTATCAAACAAAACAAAAAAATCATCGTCATCATCACCGACATCATCATCATCATCATCATTGTCATCACTGCTCGTCATAATCATTAAAGCTAGCCTAGTGACTACTACTGAAGGCGAATGTAAGAACGAAACAAAAAAAATTTTTTTTTCACAAGAATTTCATCTTCAATTTTCCGTTTGTCATTGTCACTTACGTACGTTTATCGCCTTCATTAGTCATCTTATACAAACAGTGAAGGACAAAAAAAGTCCACAACCAATTCCACTAATCATCACTTACGTTTAAACCAAATCACGAAGATTATTTTAAGACTTTGTGATTAAATACCAGAAGTCTAGTGGCAAAAGTACTCATTGATGGTAGCAGAGAGTATCAAACTTATCTGTCCTTGATTGGTTGCCTGAAGTTGTTAAGAAATTATGGCAGGTGGCATTATATGTGGACAACAAGATGACAAAGTGGCTGCTGGGCTTGGTTAAGGCCAGCTTAAGTTGGTTGGTTGTCGGTTTTATCACGGGGCACTGCGAGATTAGGTCGCTGACGGATCCCAGCCGGACTATTGTAGGGTATGTTGCGATGATGAGGAGTTGAAGGCTGTCGAACATCTCCTCTGCAACTGCTCAGCCCTTGGAAGGTTGAGGTTGAGGACCCTTGGCAGGGCCTTCTTTGAGAACTTGAGTCCTGTATCGAGAGCCGACATCAAAGCTCTCCACATATTCATTAGCAGCTTGGGCTGATTGGAAGGTGCTAGGGCTTCATAAGTGTGGTCGCACTCTCAACCTCTATTGATTTGTGTCGGTTTCTTTTCATTCCTCCGTTTCCCATTCTCCCTCCCCTTCCCTACATTCCTATATCCTCCATTTCCTTCCTCCCCTAAGGACAATGTCTTGACCGACAGGTACATGTCCCCTAACCTAACCTAACCTATCTGTCCTTGACGAAAATTCTTGTTTAATTGGTCACGACAACACTTTTAGTCAAGATTCCAACCTAGCCTAGCATGTCACTAATGCTGTCTGTGATAATTTTATCCATGATTGGCGGAATCTACAATTTAAAGTCATCTCCGAATGTGCAGATTTTAAAGAAACTTTTCACGGCAATTTGATTTACTTTTAGAGCTCTTGACAAAAGACCGTAGAGAGAAGAAGGCCGAATGAAATATTTCTATGTCTGAGCCAGGTTTTAAACCACTTGCTATCGTCTAACAAGCCAGCACACTACCACTTCTGTTCTTACTGTCCCTAACAATATAAAGAGTTTGAAATCTAACGTTTCTGAGCACTACTCGCTCTTTCCATATTCCCACAAACCACTTTCTTAATACGAATAAAATACATACAAACATGGCTAGGGCTCATTCCCCTAAGTGTTGAAAGATTGAAAAAACGTTTGAATTTCTTTTGTATAGGAAATGGAAATCTAGTACAAAGCGAACTATCCTTTGAAAATGGGGAACTATCCTCGTCGAGCTTTGCAGATGTGTGGTATTGCTTCTCATATAAACTATGGCGCTATAATGGTCTCGTAAATTTCCAATGTTATCGCTAAATGCTTCGCTAACCATTGTAATGGACGCTACACCAGTAGTTAGTTCTTTTCCATCGTCAGAATAAGGGTTTTCGGATGCCTCGAAGACGTACAATCCCTTGGCGAATTATTCGAAACCCATGGGGAATTTTTTTTTAATTGGTCATTACAATCCGTCAGTTAGGATCACGACATAGCTTTTCACACCGCTTATGTTATGTGCGTTAATTTTATACATGAGCGGTGGGATCTATAGCTTAAAGTCCATAGATTTTATGAGACGCTTTTCCATGGCAGGTTTATTTTCTCTCAGAGTTTTTTCCAGAAATCTGCTGAAGGAAAATCGCCGAAGAAATATTTTCATACGTCATATATCAATGACGTGGGATTTGAACTCGGGCCTTCAGTCCAATAAGCCAACACAATATTAGACTACGGTAACTTCATTCCCACAAGCTATTTTTTTCGTTCCAATAATATACAACATGAGTAGGGGTCATTCCCCTAAGTGTTGAAAGATTAAAAAGCGAATTATCATTTGAAAACGCGGAACTATCTTCATCAAGCTATGGAAATGTGTCATACGCTATTTACTTCGCAGTGAGGTATTGCTTCGCCTTCCTCATATGAACTATGGCGCTGTAATGGCCTCGTAAATTTTCACTGTTATTTCACTGTAATGGACGCTATACCAGTAATTAGTTAGCCAGACTAAGAGTTTTCGGATGTATCGAATACTTACGGTCCCATGGCGAATTATTCGAAAACGCATGGTGAAAATCCCGGGGAACATTTGAAATGGAAGGTTACGTTATTAAAAGCCGTGTTGAGTTCAAATTGAAAGTATAATGCAAGGGATTCTGTAATATTATGTGATAGTCAGGCCGTCTAGCACTCACTTGGCCCATGTGAGTTTAATTCCAGAACAGATTGGGACTATCTGGGCAAGCTGAGTCAACGTTTGTGTGAGGTTAAGAGGAACGGAGTTGTGAGCACGCTGATAAAGCCGGAAAGAATATTTTGTAGAGCAAAAAGTGAAGTTTGGAGAACCCTAATCACTGAAAGGTAAGATCAAGAGAGTCGGAGACTCTTCTCAAGTCTAATTAGATGTGAGTGAGACAATCTGAACTTTTATTGTTTGATAACAATGCCAAGAGATTTGAGTCTTACATCAAATTAACCAGGAGTACATTTGGGATAGTAAACGACCTGTCGACTGGTTCAGAACAGGAACATCCTTAAGCAGAATACCTGCTTGCGATTTATGCGGCGTTAGGTTAGAGGACGTGTATCTGTCAATCAATACAGAGGAGGTCGAATTGACCTATTGGCATTAATGTATCACAAAAGCAAGCACAAGTGGCTTATTAAGTACTAGGAAAGGAGTTGTTTTTACTGACACTCCAACAACAGTTTAAAGTTCATCAGGATAGCAGAACTGGGGCCGGTCGGTTGTTCGGATGGGTAGCTTTGATTCCAAAAGTTTACTTGAGCACTCATAGCTGCCCGTTGTGATGCCACAGATGAACGTAGTTTCTGGACTGACCAAGTGCTTGCAAATCATGGAAGAAAAAAAAAAATTGATCAGTGCAAGGGCTGCCCATTTAAAGCACGACTACGCCATGCTGGAAAACCAGTCCGAAAGTTTGATAAACGAAGCTATATCCTTGACATCAATGGATGATAGCTCCGTTAAGCCGACAAGGATTGGAGAGCCAAATAACTAATATACATATGCACCACGGAAGAGATGGGTATTGACAAAGGAGCTGAATGATGATCCCCTCTTCCTCAGCAGATTTGCACACTCGGCAGAAGTCGTTAAAAGGAAGCAAATGGAATCATTCCGCTTGTTTTGCCATTACACACTGACCTGTTAGGATGGTGACTGTGATCGAGAAGACGTTGGTCGTAACGTCCAAGTAAATAGTTGGTGCGCCTTCCATCTACCCAACCAGGGCCAAGTCAATCTAGCCAAACTAGGGCGGAAATTCTTCACATTTATTGTACGGATTCAGGACACTACAACAGACTGTATGATAGCAATACTAGTAATATGGCAACTCTATACAACAATAATATGTAGTAATAACGTAAGAAACTTAACGGTTTTCAATGGTTCGAGTCCCAGCTTAAATATCTCAAGGATAACAAAACGTGACAAGAAAATATTTCTTTCGGCAACTTCCTCTCAAAGTTTTCTCTGGAAAAGTGTTAAGAAAAGTTTCTCAAAAATTTATCGTTTGGAGAAGAATTTAAACTGTGGCACAGAAAACATAAGTGGCGTAGGAAGATAGGTTGTGATCCTGACTAATAGGGTTGTAATGCCTAAGTTTTGTTCTTTACAGTTTATTTGATGTATTAAGGAGCTGTTAACAATGAAAAATCTAAGTCCTAAACGTTAAATTTCTTTTCTTAATCAGTTTTGCTTGCCACTGTAGTAAGCTGTTTACAATTCCTTGACCATTATTAGTCGAGTGGGGTTTATTTAAATTTTTTTCTTTCTTTCTTTTCCTTTCTGTTTTTCTGTTTTATTATTTTTTTGTTGTATTTTTGCATTTGTAATCCATCGAGTGTTTTAATTAAAGCAATAGGACTAGACATTCAAATTATTTTCGTATTTGAATTTCAAACTCAACAAAACGCTGTAATTTCCATGGGTATGGGTATGGTTTTGGGTCGTAAGCATATTGGTCGTGAGTGTAATAGTGTTTGAGAGGGTCGGTGTTGTTGTTGTTGTTGTTATTGTTATTTTTAATTTGAATTTCAATAAAATTGTTGTTGATGATTTGAATTTTTTACTTGTTGATTTTGATTTTTTTTTTTTTGCCTTTCTACTCTCTATTGTTCTTGTTTCTTTTGTTTGGCATTGCCATTCGGTATGGTTTTGTTGAGATTTTATTCAATTTTTTTTTTGGTTCAGGATCATTAACATTTAATGACATGAACGAAAAAGTCAGCAACAACTACCACCACCACCACCACCACCATCATCATCACCATCATTACCATCACCAGGCTTATCATTGTTTAAAATCACTATCATTGTTGTCATTCCCATTCCTATTCCCATTCTCATCATCATCGTCCTCATCAAATAAAACAGCAGCAACAGCCTCATTACGAGGCCAACATAATGAAATTTGGGTTCAAATTTCCCAAAATCTGACACACAATCAAATGGATTTCTTTCTAAACCACCAGCATAATTTCTTTTTTTTTACATTAGGGAACCTTTTATTGTCTTTTCTTTTTTGTATTGTGAACTTTAAATGTTGGCAGACAAACAGACAGACCGACTGATTTCTTTGGAAACTCGAAACTGACTTTAAAATTTTGATGACAAAATTTGTTCAAAAAATCAATTTCTGAACCCTTCTTGCTCTCATTGAAAAACGAAGAAGCAAATAAATCCCTCAGAACAGTTTTGTACAAGCAATAGATAATGCTAGAGATCAGAACTACCATTAAGCACGGCTGCTAGAATTAAGTTCAATCAGATAATACTTATATGAGACTTAAGGCCCGGTTAGCCAAACGTCTACGGAACGTAACGCAACACATGTTCGTTTTTAGAATACGAAAAGCAATGATAGCGCTTACAGAAGCAATGAGAATTCAATCGATAAGCATTTACATTTCGTCTAATAAAGGGTGATTTTTTAAGAGCTATAGGAAAATTTTTCAAAAAAAAACACATAAAATTCAGAAAAATGCATGAAATCTTTATTTGAATCGATAGTACGGTCCATATAATTTCATGTTTGAAGATTATTTCATGCAAATGTTGACCCCGACTGCGCCTCAAATGTTCCATCCGCTTAGTCCAATTTTGGCATACTCTCTCCAACATTTCGGCCGGTATCTCACGAATAAATGCTTCAATGTTGTCTTCCAATGCGTCAATTGAAGCGGGCTTATCTGTATAGACATGAGCTTTAACATAGCGTCACAAAAAATAATCTAAAGGCGTTACATTGCATGATCTAGGCGGGCAATTGACTAGACCCGAATGTGAAATAAAATGTTCACCGAACTCGCATCTCAATAAGTACACTGTTAAGCATGCTGTGTAGCATGTGGCACCGTCTAGTTAAAACCAAGTCATGCAAGTTAAGCTCTTGCATTTTGGGTAAAAAAAAATTTGGATATCATCTCACAGTAGTGCTCTGCATTCACAGTTACGTTACGATTCGCAGTATCTTTGAAGAAGTACGGTCCAATGATGCCACCAGCCCATAAACCCCACCAAACTGTGACTTTTTCTGGATGCATTGGTAGCTTTTACAATGCTTCTGGCTGATCTTCACTCCAAAATCGACAATTCTGCTTATTTACGTATCCATTGAGCCAAAAATGATGCTTCGTTGCTGAACACAATTTTTCGATAAAGAAATGGATCTTCGGCCAACTTTCCAAGAGCCCATTCAACAAAAATTCTGCGTTGCAGTAGGTCGTTCGGCTTCAATTCTTGAAACAACTATATTTTGAAAGGCTTCACACCAAAATCCTTCCTCAAAATTTTCCACGTTGTTGAGTAACAGAGACCCAATTGCTGCAAACGGCGACGAATCGATAATTGATGGTCATCATTAACACAGGCCGATACAGCTGCGATATTTTCTTCAGTTCGCATTCTACGTAAGCGTATAGGTGGTTTCATCTCCAAAAATGTAAATTCGGTACGAAAAATTTAGTCACAATAGCCCGAATTAGCCGCTTCAGTGGGTCGATTAAATTGCCCATAAAATGGAAGAAGCACGCGATGGACTTTCTTAACAGAGCACGCATTTTGATAATAAAATTCAATGATTTGCAAGCGTTGTTCCTTTGTAAGACGATTCATGGTTAAATTATAGACCAAACTGAAGATATTTGACAAAGAAACAAAACACGAAACTTGCGTGAGCTGTTTAAACCAGTGTTGCCAAAACGATAATAACTAAACAATCACCCGTTAAGTTAAAAACGAAAATATGTTCCATGTACGTTTGGCTAACCAGGGCTTACTACATACATACATACATAATTGGCCATTACAACCCTTCAGTCAGGATTACGACCTAGCTTTTCACACCACTTATGTTGTGTACGATAATTTTTATACAAGGGTGGTGGGACCTACAGTTTAAAGTCGACTTCGAACGATAGATTTTTGAGAAGCTTTTCATGGCAATTTTTACTCTCAGAGTCTTTGCCAGAAATCCGCTGAGAGGAAATCGCCGAAGAAATATTTTTCGTTTTGATGTCTGATCTGGGATACGAACCCGCGCCTTTTGTCTAATAAGCCAACACACTACTCACTAGACCACGGCGACTTCTTAGCGCTTAGCGCACAGAAAACTCGCAAGCATAGACTGAAAAAAAAAATCATCAGATGAGGCTCATTTTGATCTTGCCGGGTGTGTAAACAAGCAAAATTGTCGCATTTGAGGCGCAGAAAAACCGCACGCATACATTGAAAAGCCAACGCACCCAAAATGAGTCACTGTTTGGTGCGGATTTTGGTCCAGAGGTTTGAAAATGAGGTAGGAGTGACCGTAACAATCAATGGCGATCGTTATCGGCCCATGTAGAACGTCACAAAAATTGAAGAGGAGGATATTGGCAACATTTGGTTTCAACAGGACGGCGCTACGTGCCGGACAGCCGAACCTACACTCGATGTTTTGCGCCCTTTTTATGAAAATCGCATTATCAGCCGCAGAGCTGATGTCGTTTGGCCTTCTCGGGGTTGGGATTCGACAGTGTTGAACTATTATTTGTGGGGTCCGTCAAAGATAAGTGTTATGCCGACAAGCCAGAAACAATTGACGCTTTAAAGGACAATATGCGTGAAGCCATTGGCGAAATACAGCTGCACAGAATCGACGATAATGTGCTTAAAAATTAACCCGATCGTGTATTTGAATGAAATTATTTTCCATTATTAACCGGAAGGATTCAGTAGTTTCTTTTAAAGCATTTTCAAAAAAAAAAAAAAGTTATTTGGCGCACCCTTTAGCTGGTAAAGGAGGCTATTAGGCCATAACGACTGGCGGTTAAAATAAATTTTTTTTAGAGGGTCTATGCGAGCTCTTATCATTTTTTTCTATTTACCATGTAACTGCTGTATTTCTATTTAATAATTTTTGCTTCTACACAACTATACTGTAAATGTCAGTGTGTAACTGTAACTGTAACTGTATGTGTTTGTGTTTGTGTTTGTATTTTAAATCATTATATGGCTCATGGCTAAAGGTTGCACAACATGATTGAAATGATTGTGTTATCAACTTAAAATAAAAATCATACTACAAGTGAACCCTCGACAGAGAGATAGAGCGAGAGAGAAGACGAGAGGCGAGACATAATTATTGTGATTTGATTTTTCCTGTTCTGTTGTTGTATACCCCGTGTTATTTGTAAGGCTTATATGTACTAATAATATTGGTAGTAATTTTTATTGTTTGCCATCACTGTTGTTATTTTTTTGTTGTTTCGTTTATTTATGTTGTTGCTGTTTGTTCTCTTGTGCTGTTCGTGTGATGGTGGTCGTGGTGATTTGTAAGAGGAAATCGTTTCGGTTTTTCTAAATCACTGCTTGCATTAGTGACGATCGATTTGATTTTCGGTAATTTCTAAATACATTTAATACATTACACACTCACACACACACAGAGACACATAGGCAGACATTCATACGTGCAAACAAGCAACGAAGCCTGCTTGTGGGCTTGTGAAGTACTGTTGCTCATCTATGCATGTATGTGTGTTGTATGTGGATGCCTGTTATTCATAGTCATGTTTCGGTAATGTATGAAATGACTCTGGCATATAAAAATAAAATCTTGGAATTCGTTGTTTTTTCTTTCCTTTTACTCTCTCTCTCTCTCCCTCCCTCTCTCTTATAAAATTTATTAATACTACAGCAAGACAGTGAGTAGAACGTTAGTTTTCTTGATGTTTTTCTGGTTTTATGGTTTTTTTTTCGTTCTTTCTTTTGCCAGAACTTTAAGGATGACTGATGTTAGTAGTGCTTGTAGTAAATGTTTTGTTATTGGTGGTGGTTGTTTGCAATTGTTTTTGTTGTTATCGTTGCTGCTGTTGCTGTTGTTATATATTATTACACATATTCCTAGAGTACCCACTCATGCTCAAATATGTTGGCAATAATTTTTCGTTTTTTTTTCTTTATTTTTGCTTTTTGTGTTTCTGATATGATTATCGTATTTTGTATGCGTGTAAGTGTATGTGTATGTATGTGTGTGTGTATTTTTATTCATTGTTTTTGTGGTTTCAAGCATTTCTGATTCTTAAAAGCATTTGTCTTTTAGTTGTAAAGCGAAAGAGAGCGGGAGAGAGTGAGTGAGACGGAGGCGAAAGTATAAAGGGTACGTATGTAGTTAAACTTACATTTTT
Source organism: Sarcophaga peregrina (assembly GCA_014635995.1). Classification (NCBI taxonomy): domain Eukaryota; kingdom Metazoa; phylum Arthropoda; class Insecta; order Diptera; family Sarcophagidae; genus Sarcophaga; species Sarcophaga peregrina. The sequence goes on from CM025793.1 coordinate 42,138,489, forward strand.
GTGGTTTTGACATCTGAATTAAAGCGTAGCAAGAATAAATAAGACGCTCGAAATCTGTCAAAGTTAAGATAATGTACGACTATTACAAGAACAAATAAAAAGGGAAACGAAAACACAAAGAAAAGGATTTTGTTCTTTTGTTTTTGTTTTTTTTTTTTTGTTTTTCTTAAATACAATTCGTATGATTACCATGTTGTTGTAATTAAACCTTTAACAGAGTCATTAATTTTAAATTTTTGCTTTAAATTAGAAGGTAAAGGGGTGTGTAGAATCATAAATAAAGGGAAAGCTTTTCATAATTAAGGGTAAGTAAATAAAACGATTATAAGATGGAATTCTAAAGGAATTTTGTGGTTAACCGGGACATAAGCTTACACTGGAGAGAGGGATTAGAAAGGCTATATTGACAAATATAGCACTGGACATATAACTAGAAACGAAGTTATAAGAAAATAAATTTTTTGAGTAACTTCTTTCAGTACCTACAGTGCATTACATAATTAAATGACTAGACAATCGATATTCTTGCCATTGTAAGCTAAATGAAGTTCTAGGTTTACTTTTAGAAACAAGAATAAAGATCAATTTCTAATGCAGATGATTTTGTTTGGCAGTGTAATTAGAAACGTAGAGTTTTTGCTTTAATTTTTGAAATTCTTTTATAACTACAGTGTAACTATAAAGTTTTCTTTAAAACACTTTGTTATCGAAAACTTTTCCCAACAAAACAATTGTTATCGTAAACGTTCTTAATCAAATGAATGTTTTTTTTATTGTTATCGAAAGTTTTTTTTTTCTTGTAAAAAAAATATGAAAAAATTATTTTTGTTATCGAAAGGCTTTCTCTAACAAAATTTTTTCATAAAAACTTTTACATTTCTAACAAGAAATATATTAATAATATCATATGGATAGTTCAATAATATAATTATCGATAATTCTATAACATAACTATTGATAATTCGATAATAAAAATACAGATATAGTTTTATTATTATCAACATTATAATAATCAATATAATTATCGATAAAATATTATATCGATAATTTTATTATCCATATAATTATCAATATAACGCAATAGTATAATATAATATAATTCGATAACATAATTATCGATATTATTCTATAAATAATTATTGATATTATTGCCAATTATCGGTATATAATTATCGATAATATTATATCGGTAATCATATTATCGAATATAATTATTATTACATTGTTCATATCATATAATGTTATAATTATAGGTATAATTTTCCATTATTCGCTTAGATAATTATCGATAACATTCGATGACATCATTATCGATGTTATTCTATAACATACATAAGTGCCGATATTAATCGATAACATAATTTACGATACAATATTAAATCGATAATTTTATTATCGAAAATAATTATTCGATAATATTATTCGATAATATTATTATCGATATAATTCGATAACATCATAAACGATGTGATACTGTCGATGTGATTATCGATATAAATCTATAAATAATTATTGATATAATTGTCGATTATCGATATATAATTATCGATAATAGTATATCGAATATAATTATTATTACATTGTTCGATAATATTATTATCATATTAGTCGATAATATAATTATAGATAGAATTTTCTATTATTCGATTATATAATTACCGATATAATTCGATTACATTATTATCGATGTTATTCAATAACATAATTATCGATATAAATCGATAACATAATCTACGATATAATATTATATCGATAATTTTATTTATTATATATATTATTTTTATTATATAATATTATATCGATAATATTATTCGATAATATTGTCGATATAATTCGATAACATCATAAACGATGTGATGCTGTCGATGTGATTAACGATATAAATCTATAAATAATTGTCTACTATCGATCTATAATTATCAATAACATTATATCGATAATCATTTTATCGAATATATTATTACATATATTGTTCGATAATATTCTTATAATATTATTCGATAACATAATTACCAATATAATTTTATATTTTAATTACTTTATTATATAATTATCGATATAATTCGATAACATAAGTATCGATGCTATTCTATAACATAATTATCGAAGTAATTCCTAAATATAATTATCGATATAATTCGATAACATAGTTATTGATATAATTCGATAACATAATTATCGATATAATCCGATAACGTAATTATCGAAGTAATTCTATAACATAATTATCGATATAATTCGATATTATAATTATCGATATAATATTATCGATATTTTTGTATAGAAAAATGTGTTATCGAAACTTCTCTATTACAAAAATTGTTTCTAATTTAAAAATTTTATTATCGACAATTCATTGAAAGAAAAATCAATTTCAAAATTGTTGAAAATGCTATGAAAAGTTTTCTATATCAATGGAAATGGAATATGGTAACAAAAATTAAATAAATTTCATTGTCATTAGGATATTTTTATTGGAAAAATGTTATCAAAATTATTGCATTATTAAAATTGTTATCGAACAAGTTCTATTAAAAGATTTTTATCGAAAATGTTATATTAAAAGAATTTCTTATCAAAATTTTTCGATAAACAATTTTTATTATTGAATATCAAATATTGATTGTAACGTACTAAAACTAAATTTTATTTTATTTGTTATGAATGGAGGCAGATGGGCTTCAATTGATTATTTTTTTTTTTTTGTTTTACTAACTCAATTTTCTCGAGAGTATACCTTGGGAACATTGTTTATGTACATTTATTGTATCAATTTCACAGTGTGTTCGTTATGCTGCTTTTATTTGATTGTGTTGTTTTTTTATTTTCTTACGGTATTAAAAACAAAATCGTCGATATCTGCTTTACAAATATAACACTAACAAACAATTTACCGTAATCCTCTCTCTCTCTCCACCATTTAAATAAACACACACGCACACACACACGGACACCTGTGTAACAAATATTCACCACACTGTAGTGCTCTAAGCTACAGAGAGTGAGAGGATAGAGTGTATCAAAAAGGAGTTTTCCGTTATATTTTTTTGGTTGTTTGTTTGTTTGTGTTTTTTTGTTAGTGTTACAACACTATTAAAGCGAAGGGAGGGATGAGAAAAGGTCAAAAAGTTGTAACAAAATACTCGAGAAAAAAGAGGGAGAGAAAAAATTCATTTTAGTTGCTGCTGTTGGTGTTGGTATTGTTGTTGTTGTTGCTACAAAGAGCACAAGAGCACTTAAGTGCGTGAATTAGCATACATTTGCCATAATCAGTGACATTTCATGTGTATGGTAGGTATGATGTTGTATGCGTGTGTGTGTGTGTGTATTGTAAGCTTTATCTGTTGTTTTCTCTTATTATGGTGCATTCGTATGGATGAGTGTACGTATATGTGTGTGTATGAGTGTAGACTGACGTGTAGAGAGTGTTTTTTAATATTCTTTATTATTTTTTGTTTTATTTTGTTGTTGTTTTTCATGCATAAACATTTTATTTTTATTTTTATTTTCATTTTTAGTAATTCAGTTCAGTTTAGTTCATTTCAGTTGTTGCTATTGTTGTTGCCGTTGCTGTAGTATAAACATTTTATTGTTTTGTATGTTCTTGTCTTTTTCATAAATATTTAAACAGTCACACTTAAATATTCATGTTGGATTAACACTACGCAACCCTGATAAAATATTTTTTTTTCTGTTTTTTTTCCTTAGCCTTCTTCGTTTTATTGTTCATTTGCTTTGTGAACTCTGAAACTCATCAAAACCAAAGGAATATTCTTTCAATATTGAAATAACAAAAAATTGTTTTAGAGAATGATTTTCGTTCTTTCCATTTTCATTAAATTAGAACAAAAACTGGGAAATAATTTCCCTGAAACAAAAGCAAATGCCAGCAAAAAAAGGAAGAAAGAATTTCAACAGTTTTTAATAGTTTTGTGTTCCTCAAATAAAGTTTTTTGGTTTTTGTTATACAAAAGCACGCTCAAAGAGGTATGAATTCAATGGAAACTTTAATTTCATCATAATATTAGGACCTTGTCGTTGTCTATTAAATACTAGGTTAAGTAAATTGCCGCTTATGAATAGGTTTTCAGCCGTAAATCCTTTTCCACTAGTTTTCGACCACATTTTTGAAAGTTTTAGTCAACATCTCTGCAATATCCTGGCCTATATTGGTTTTCAAAGGGTCCAACATTTAAGAATTTCTACATAGACACAGTCTTTAACATAGCCCCTTAGAAACATGCCTGCAAACATCAAGACACATGATCTTGGAAGGCAAATGACGTCACCAAAATGGGGAAATTGCTGTTGTTCATGCACAAGCCATCAAGGAAAATCAGATAAAAAGTAGCCCTAGATTGCAATACTCAATGATAAAAACAGAAATTGTAGAAGGCAAGTATACACATAGAGAAGGCAGCTGGTAAAGGAGGCTATGAGGCCACATTTGCTGACTATAACGACCTCATTTACTAACCTTAATGACTGGCTAGTCAGTGAAATAGCTGTTGTTCATGCAATAAAGCCACAATTAGTAGCGTAATATTGTATAGATAGTGGTACAATCTGATTGAAACCAAATGCCATCCAATTCCTAGTCTTCAATTGTAGATTAAAGAATTCAGTTATCATATTGCCAAAAAGCTTTAAATAGAGGAGAACGGTTTCTTTTAAGAACATATACACACACGCTGATCAACTTCTTCCTTTCCCTGATTTGGCGGAACTTGGTTAGTAGAGGGACTGCGTTTCACCCGTGGCATCACAACGGGCCGCCATGCGTGCTCAAGCGAGGTTTGTGATATCAGAGCTATCACTACGACCTAACCTAACCTATACACACACACATTCAGTCATTACAAACAAGATTACGACTTAGCTTCTCACATCACTTATGTTGTGGGCGTTAATTTTTATACATGAGTGGCGGGGAGCAACAGTTTAAAGTCGATTCTGAACGATTGAGAAACTTTTCATGGCAATTTTATTTTTATTCTCAGAGTTTTTGCCAGAAGACTGTAGAAATGAACTTTCCGGAGAAATATTTTTCATATTTCGAGTTAATCGAGATGGGTTTTGAACCGTGGCATCACGTTTAATTAGGCAACACACTACCTATTAGACTACGATGACGAAATGGCGGTCTTAATATCTCTGCTAAACTGGTCATTCCATTTATTTTATTCCATTTGGTCATTTGATGCTAATAATACAAGAGCGATTTCGTTTTTTAAGGACATTTTCATAAAATTATCCCTGATACCTGATCATAAGGCACTCATTCTGTCAGTTTTTCGGTATTTAATCCCATTTCCACAAACATTTTAGAGTTCCCGGACCTTTGCATATGAAAATATTGCCAGTTGACGTAATACTTGCTTACTTAATTGGTCATTACAATCCTTTTGCGGGGCTTGTAACCGAGGTTTTTAGCACTAGAGGCGGGATTTTCAGTTTAAAGACGAAACCGAAAACTGTACTCCAAGAGTTTTTGCTAGAAGCCTCGTAACCGGAAGACGCTGCTTTTCTCTTCTTACCTTTGAACTGGAGATTGACTATGATCACGGTGGCACATATAATAAAATTTACTAGTCTACAATGACATTTCAAAAGCTTAACTTTAGAAAATGAAGTGGAGATCCCATTATAAGTCTGTCACGAAGCAAGTGTACAATATTTTAGAATTTCTTTTGCTTGATTTCAATTTCTTGCATCAAATTTTATGGCGAAGCCAGTGATTAGTTTACAGTAGCATATTCTAGCATGGCAGGGTTGCCATCTCATACATACATACAAAATTGGTTATTACAAAACTTTAAACAGGATTATGACTGAGTTTTTCTTACCATTTAGGTTGTATTTGTTGGTTTTAGACTTGACTGGCGCACCATGCAGTTTCAAATCGATACTTTTCATGAAAATTTTATTTTAACTCGCAGAGTTTTTGCCAGAAATCTGCTGAGAGTTTGTTGCCGAGGAAATATTTTTCTGTATCTCGTGTTTTGTAGGAAATGCCTGACCTAGTATTTGAACCAACGTCTCATGTCCAATAAGCTAACACACTACCTACTAAAGGGTGATTTTTTAGCTATTATCTTTGTCAAACATCTTCAGTTTGGTCTATAATTTAACCATGAATCGTCTGACAAACGAACAACGCTTGAAAATCATTGAATTTTATTATCAAAATGCGGGCTCTGTTAAGAAAGTTCATCGCGCCCTTCTTCCATTTTATGGTCAGTTTAATCGATCCACTGAAGCGGCTATTTGGACTATTGGGACCAAATTTTTCGCACCAAATTTACATTGTTGGACATTAAATCATTTACGTAGAGTGCGAACTGCAGAAAATATTGCAGCTGTATCGGCCAGTGTTAATGATGACCATCAATTATCGATTCGTCGCTGATCAAATAACTTGGAAAATTTCGGTATGAAACCTTTATAAAATACAGCTGCTGCAAGAATTGAAACCGAACAACCTACCGCAATGCAGAAATTTTGGTGAATGGGCTCTTGGAATGTTTGCCGAAGATCCACTTTTTTTATCGAAAAATTGTGTTCAGCGATGAAGCTCATTTTTGGCTCAATCGATACGTAAATAAGCAGTATTGTCGATTGTGGATTGAAGATCAGCCAGCAACATTGCAAAAGCTACTAATGCATCCAGAAAAAGTCACATTTTAATGCACCTTATGGGCTGGCGGCATCATTGGACCGTACTTCTTCAAAGATGCTTCGAATCGAAACGTAATTGTGAATGTTGAGCGCTACCCTGAGATGGTAACCAACTTTTTTTGCCCAAAATGCAATAGCTTGACTTGCATGATATGTGGCTTCAACAAGACGGCGCCAAATGCTACACAGCACGCGTCGCAATGGACCTATTGAGAGGCGAGTTCGGTGAACACGTTAGGGACCGGTCAATTGCTCGCCTAGATCGTGCAATTTAACGCCTTTAGATTATGTTTTGTGGAGCTAAGTTAAAGCTCATGTCTATACAGATAAGCCCGCTTCAATTGATGCATTGGAAGCCAACATTAAAGCATTTATTCGTGAGATACTGGCCGAAATGTTGGAAAAAGTATGCCAAAATTGAACTAAGCGGATGGACCATTTGAGGGGCAGTTGCGGTCAATATTTGATTGAAATAATCTTCAAACATTAATTTATAGGGACCGTAGTATCGATTCAAGTAAAGATTTCGTGATTTTTCTGAATTTTTTTTTTTTGAAAAATTTTCCTATAGCTCTTAAAAAATCACGCTATAGGTTACGGCCATTTAGACTGTGTTGCCATCTTTCATTTTGTAAAACAAGTCCTCTCCGTAAAAGTACATTCAATTGCTGTATTAGGTGTATGGGTGATCACATTGCTTTACCTTGCTTATGAAGTTTCTTGTTGATGGGGTAGGGCCTGTAAATCAAAAGCAGACCAAAACTATGCCACTTTTTGCCTTTAAATTCATTGAAAATATTTTAAATTTCTTTTCATACAAATTCATTCAAACTTATTTCCGTATTTCCAATGATATTTTTTATAACTTTTTTCTTCGTTTGTTTTTCTTCGTTTTGTTTTTTTCTTGTTTAAATAGATTGATTTTAATAACATCGATACCAAAGGGATTTTAAAAAATATCGAATGCCATCGATTTAATAACAAACTGTTCTGTATTGATATACGGGTTGTGTGCATAGGAAATCGACTCACAGGAGTACAAGCAAGCAAGAGCAACAAAAAGATGAAAAACTCTACAATAAACAATAAAAAAAAATTGAAATATTTACTCTCTCACACACACATACACTCAAACACACATACGGTAAGAATCATGCATGCATAGTTGTGTACAATTGCGCTAGTGGTGGAATCTCTCCATGCTAACACCACACTCTTCTACTAATTTTTTTTCGTAGAATTTTTAGTTGAAAGAGAGCTTGTGTTTCTAAAAAACTAACGGTGGTGGTGAGGTGTGGATTGGTGTGGTATGAGTTGAATACACACATACTTTGACAGTTTGCTTTGCATTGAAACCATATTGTCTTGTGTTGACGATACAAAACAAAAAAAAAAAAAACCCGAAACTGTAAAGGGAATTTAAAGCTAAAAAACACACACACACACGGACAGAGAGAGAGCGAAATAGAGTGTGTGAGAGGAAGTTAGTAAAGAAAATCAAAATTTATGATTATTAAACTGGCTGGCTGGCTGGTTGCACTTCTGTTGATTTTTTTTGGTTTTTTTATGGTAGGAGTTCGCTGGGGGGGCTAGAGTTTTAAAATATTGAATTCCCTGTTTGTTATTGTTGCCGTCGTTGTTGTTGTTGTTGCTAATTTAAATACAGTAATAAATTTTATTTTTTTTTCACTTTACAACACTGGCAGCAGCAGCACTTGTTGATGTTTCTACTTCTTTCTTCCTCTCCTTTTTTGTCTAGTCGCATTGAAGGTATTCAATATAAAAAAATATTTTCCTCTCTCGGTTTTTTTTTATTTTTCTTACAAATTGTTGTTGTTGCTGCTGTTATTGAATTGAATTTGAACTTTTAAATTCGGTTTTTTATTTTTATTTCATTACGTATTACTATTACAGCAACAACAGCAACAACAACAACATCAATACAAAACATTGTATGCTATTGTATTGTGAAAAGGTCCTTCAATTGCCTGTGATATTTTTATAGCCGTCATTATTTTTATTCTTCTTCGTTTTCTTTTATTTGTTCGTTCTTCTCTCCAATTGTTATTGCCATTGTAGGAACATTTATTTAATGTTTATGTGTGTGTGTGTGTGTATATCACAAGCTTCTCCTTTCACCATCACGGTTTTCTGTTTAAATGTCTGTCAAACTGTCTGTCATATTTTTTATTGCCTCACTCTCTCTCTCTCTCTCCCTCTCTCTCTTTGGTTCTTTGTATTTAACAGCGGCCTTTGTTAGTTTGGGTTCGATTCGATTCGTTTCAAAGTTTATTTAAATAAACTTTTAATATCGTCGTATCGTATTTTATTGTTTTTCTTTACTTTCTGTCCCTTTTTTTTCTCTTTTCCATTTTTTATTCCCAAGTATTCCCAAGTATTCCGTATTCATTCTTGTTTGGCTGTTGAAGGAAATCAATTCATTTTTTTTCCTATGACAAGCGTTACAATAGATTTTTTTTTCATGTTTTTTTTTCGATTCTTTTGCTTGTAATTTATGTAAATATTGTTCGGCTTATAATTTCAAAAGAATTGGCAAAAAAAACTCATGGTTTTTAGCTTTTTTTCATTGTAAGACCACCATCCAACCAACCAAATGCAGTAGGAAATGCAGTTTTTTTCTTCTTCTCCCATTCATTCTAAGCTAGGATGCTAAACTAGTATAACATCACAATAATTCTGTAATAAAAAAAACAACGTTCACCCTTATCCCTACAAATTATCCCGGCAGAGGTTCTCTTATTGCCAAAGAGGAGGATACCATCAACAACACGCATCATAGGAATGTAAACCAAAGTGATCCATAAACACAGTTTTTCGCTTTTACACCCAATATAACAATTTAAAACATTTTCATAGATCCCCTTTTTTTGTAGGGAGCAATAAATGGCAACTCTGTCATGCTAGAACCTGTCTAAACTATAGAATTTTATTTAGAAAACTGAAACCAAGCAAAAGAAATATCAAAAAAATGATGGAAATGCTACGTGACAGACTTGTACTCCTAACAGCTAAGAAAATGTCGAAACGGTTGGCAACCCTATTATTCTAGAACATGCTATATCTCTGGAACTACTAGCGAAACTATAAAACTTGATTTACAAAACTGAAACCATGCAAAAGAAATATTAAAAAAATAATAGAAATGCTTCGTGACTGACTTATACTCCTTATAGCTAAGAAAATGTCTAAATTGATGGCATATTTTTGGAATTACTGGGGAAACTATAAAATTTGATTTAAGAAACTGAAAACAAGCAAAAGAAATATTAAAATAATGATGGAAATGCTTCGTGACAGACTTATACTCATTATAGCTATGAAAATGTCTAAATGGTTGGCAACCCTATTATTCTAAAACATGCTATATCTCTGGAACTACTAGCGAAACTATAAAACTTGATTTACAATACTGAAACCATGCAAAAGAAATATTAAAAAAATAATAGAAATGCTTCCTGACAGAGTTATACTCCTTACAGTTATGAAAATATCTAAACTGATGGCATATTTTTGGAATTACTGAGGAAACTATAAAAATTGATTTATAAAACTGAAACCAAGAAAAAGAAATATTAAAATAATGATAGAAATGCTTCGTGACAGACTTATGCTCCTTATGGCTATGAAAATGTCTCAATGGTTGGCAACCCTATCATTCTAGAACCTGTTATATCTCTGGAACTATTAGCCAAACTATAAAACTTAATTTATGAAACTGAAACCAAGCAAAAGAAATATTAAAATAAGGATGGAAATGCTTCCTGACAGACTTATACTCCTTACAGCTATGAAAATATCTAAACTGATGGCATATTTTTGGAATTACTGGGGAAACTATAAAATTTGATTTAAGAAACTGAAAACAAGCAAAAGAAATATTAAAATAATGATGGAAATGCTTCGTGACACACAGACAGGCAAGAAAATGTCTTAATGGTTGGCAACTCTATTATTCTAAAACATGCTATATACATGAATGGTGCGAATATCTAGATTTTAATCCTTACTCATAGGGTTGCAATGCCCAATAGTGTACGTTATTCAACGGCTAAACAATTAAAATCATTTATCATGGAAACAACGATATATTTCAGGTAATGCCTTATTTATAGAGATTAAAAGTCAGAAGTCCCAATCAAGATCCATCAAAACTTCTCAAAAATTTTGAACTAAAAGGTCATTTGATGAGATGACACGACTGTTATAGTATTTTAATAACAACTACGGTAATTTTTATCCAATTTTTCAAAATGATGACTCAATCTCTTCACAAGAGAACAAACTTTAAGAATATTATCACTTATCCTATAGGTTTTTATTAAAGTTTGCTTCTATGAGTGCACAAACTTGAAAAAATATGAAAAAAAGTCGAATTAACCAAGTTTATCGCATCATAACTCATAGCATATTAAGTCAAATAATGGAAATATGTATACTGCTCCATTATATATGCTTAAAGCTCCATTTCTTCCCTTTCCAACAAGATATAAATTTTGAAAATAGGTTTAACAATGCTTGAGAATTCCAGAAATTTGTATGTAAAGCCAAAAAACACAGTTTTTGTCAAATAAAACAAGTTTGAAGGATTCGAGTTATATAAAAAAGGTATTTTTGAGTTCTACTCAACTAACTGAACAACGTGGACTATGTAGTTACTCGGGTGATATTAAAGGAAGTATTAATGGCAAGGATTTTGTAAATTTTTTTTTATTAAACCAGCACTCAGGGGATGATCCCTACTCATGCAGTGCATTGTGCAGGTTTAGAAAAAATGGAAAGAGGGAAGATGTGAACATTAAGGAAACGAGTTACTGCTGGTGACTATAAAATGGCCAGTGCTATACCTTTACCATTTGAAAGTCTACAGCAATCGTCCCCAAGAACCCTGTAATTTCTTAAACCACTTTTATTGTGTGTGTTAATTTCATACAGAACTGGCGGGACCTACAGTTTAAAGTCGACTCCGAACGACAGATTTTTGAGAAACTTTTTCAAGAAGAGTAAGAGAAGAAATAGCCGAAAAATAATTTTTGTTTTTTTTATTTTGATGTCTGGCCTGGGCCTCGAACCCTGGCGTGACGTCTAATAAGCCAAATACACTATCTACTAGACTACGGCGACCTTAAAACTAATAAAAGAAAAAAAAAAGGAATTTTACAGAAGAAAAAATTGCATCGATTTATATCTTGTATAAAAATCTTAATAAAAAATTATGATTTATTGCCTTAAAATTTTTTAAAAAATCTCGTTTTAAATAGAAAAAAAATTCCTTAAATTTCTTTTTTTTCTTATGAAAATTATTAAAATAATTAAAATATTCTTGTATTTACCTTTTTAAACGTGTAAATTTGTTCATTTATTGTATTTTGTTATAATTAAAGTACATATTAAATGTGCTCAAAATAAAAAGAAAAGAGCAATTGAAATACTACAGCACAGTAACACTTTAAATTCCATGTAATGCACTCACATATTTTCAATTTCCGCAACAACTTCCGGTTGGACAATGCAATGCAATGGCAATGGCTGGCTTTACATGAACCACTGCTTACAATTACAGCAAATGTACACAAACAGACGTACGTACAGACATACACACAATCACACATACAACACCGTATTTAGATATAAAAAAAATTAAGTCTTTAGTGTTTTCCTTCTTTTTTTTTAAACACACAATTTAAAGCGAATGTACTTAAACACATGTACACGTACACGTACACATACACATACACACTTTCAAATGCCTTTAATATGCACAGTTAGAGAGTAAATGTTTAAGTGTTAAATAGTATATGAACAGCAGCAGCACTTTTTTTTTTTGTTTTTTTAATATGAATGCGGTTTTTCATAAAAATTAAGCATACAAAAAATACAGTTAGAAAGCCAGAGAGAGAGAAAGAGAGAGAGAGAAAAATAATATTTATGGAGATAAAAGCAAGATGTGCATCATTATTTATGTGTTAATGTTAGTTTATATGGCTGGTGTTGTTGTTCTTGTTGCTGTTATGGCTTTACTATGCCGTTACATTAAGATAAAACGTACACATGTTAAGTTTTTTCTTCTTCTTCTTTTTATTTTTCTTACATTTTTCTTTTGTATGCAAAAAAACAAAAAAAATCGTTTTTATTTTTTAAGGATTTTCAATTTTATTTAATTTTTTATTTTTATTTAAAAACTGTTTTTATTTTAATTTTATTATTTAATAACAGTAAAGCTGGCTTTTAAAAATAATTTTTTTTTATTTTGAATTTTTTTTTTAAATAATTTTCTTGCGTTAATAAAGACTTGTCGCGTTCGTTAACTGCAACTAAATGAATTTTAGGAAATTTGCAAAGATGCTGTGAACTCCCTCAACATAAACACAAAAGAAGAAAAACCAACAACAACAACTACGACGACAACAGCAGCAACATAATGTTATAAACACGCATACTCCAACACACATACATAAATGCACGTTTAGTATTTCGCATTCGTGTGTGCACACACAAGTTAGAATTTGTTTTGTAATAATTTTACTCAATTATCTCTTATTAAATGAATGACAAGGCGTAACATTCGGCAACAGTAGTACATTGCCGATGTTAGACTCGCTTGCTCTCTCGGTTTTTGCAAATGTAAAGCTTTTGTGTGTGTTTGCGAAAAATCATCAGCAAGCAAGGAAATTTCAAAAGCAATGAAAATGAACACTTTTAAGGAAGAAATTTTTGGACACACTCTCTTGCTCTCTTGAAAAAAGAAAAACAACAACAACAACAAAGAAAACAAAAACAAAATCTATGAAAACAGGTTTTGAGTTTAGAAAGGTTTTACAAGGAATTGTATTCAACAGCCTGCTTGGTTTGAGGTTTGATTTTAAATTAAAGCAAGTGTAAGTGGTGTTTAGAAATTCATTTATATCTCTCTCTCTCTTTCTCTCGGTCTCTCTCTGTGTGTGTTTGCAAAGAAAGGTTCATTTTAAAAAGCTTTTCTCTTATTCATCTTAATAATTTCCTTTATTTTACTTACAGATTCTGTTTATTTTTTTTCTGATATTTTTCTCGTGAGAGCAGCATAACAGTTGTAAAATTCATGTGATAAGAGAAAGAGAGCGAGAGCGAGTGTATGAGAAACGTAGTAGTATTTTTTGTGTGTGTGTTTTTTTCTTATGTTTTTATTATTAAATTGAAAGCAATTGTAATAAATTGAGTATCTCTGTAAGTATTTTTGTTTTTTTTTCTGCATTTTATCATGACAAAAGTAGTGGCAACAACACCCACCCACTATATACACTTACTTTGCGCTACAGTTTTATTGCTGTTTTTATCAAGGCTAGTGACCTTTTTCTCTGTTATATTAACAGTTATCGTTCATTATTACTCTGTTGTCTGTTCTGTTCTGTCTATTCTATACCGTTCTGTTGTTGTTGTTTTATTTCTGTAAAGAATATTGCATGACATACACCGCATAAGTATGCTGTAAGCCTGCTAAATAACCATGTGCCCTAGTATAAGTGATAATAAAAGAAGAAAAACATGCGAAAGCAAACCAAATACACTGTAAAACACATTGCATGCAAGCAGACAATTTTTGTCGTTTGCTGCTATTATTGTTATGACAACTACGCGTAATTCAAAGAGAGCAAAAGAGAGAGAGAGAGACTCCTTTCGAATATGTGTGTACGTTTGCATATGTATGAGAGTGCATTAGAATATTTGTATGCGTATAAGCACTATGGCTCTGTTTGTATTTGTTGTGTATCGCATTGACATACACGTGCTAGAAATGTTTTGTTTTCCTTGAAAAAAAAATTCTCTTTTAAATATGAAAAGTTTTCAAAATCTACTTTGAAATGCTTGAAATTCTTTAAATATAAGGCAATAAGAAATGAAGGTCTTATGCTGAAAAAAGTCCTAGTATAAATGCCTTGGAATATAACAAACATTCTTCTAAAAATCTATTAACGTACTACTATTCTAGATGCTCTATGGATTAGCAGTTCTGAAGCAAGTCTTCGTACTTATTTCATTAGTAATTACCAAACATAGCCACAAAGAGAACATGACAACAAATTTGTGTGTTTTCGTGAAAGGCATATGTTAAACCAGAGGAAAATTGTTAGTAGTATTAGTTATTAAGCCAATAATATGTCTAATTGAGCAGAAAATATAGAAAAATTGTAAAGCCTTAAATCCCTAAAGGCACCTTTTTTAAATTTTTCAAGTATTCTTCCAAAAATCGAAATCATTTCTCATTGTTATTGATGGATCCTACTCCATACTGTAACATTTCTTTGGGTGTATAATTGAAGTCTGAAAAAAAGCGATATGAACCTTCTTCTTTAGCAGTTATCAATCAAATGGAAGCATTTTTATGCTTCTTCTAACGAAATTTGTTGTTGTTGGTATCCTATGACTGTAAAAAACCAAAGACGTTCTCCCTTGAGGAACATTGGTGCTCCCCTGATGGACATTGGTGCTCCCCTGAGGGACATAGTTTAGTATTTACCCAAGACTACGACATGGCTTCTCTCACCACTTTTGTTGTGTGCGTTAGGTTAGGTTAGGTTAGAGGACGTGTACTTGTCAATTCTGACACTGTACTGTACTGTACTTGTCAATTCTGTCAATTCTGACAAGTACAGTACTCGGTGGTCGAATTGACCCATTGTACTACGTCCTAACTTCTCACACCACTTATGTTGTGTGCGTTAATTTTATACATGAGTGGCGGGACCTACAGTCTAAAGTCGACTCCGAACGACACATTTTTTTTGAGAAGCATTCCAGGCAATTTTTTACTCTCAGAGTTTTTACCAGAAATCTGCTGAGAGGAAGTCACCGAAAAATTATTTTCAAATTTTCGTTTTGATGTCTGACCTGGGATTCGAACTCGGGTCTTTCGTCTAATAAGCCAACACACTACCTACTAGACCACGGCGACCTCACGGATGTATACGGGACCTCATGGGTGTATAATTGAAAAAAAGCGACATAAGCCTTCTTCTTTAGCAGTTAACAATCAAATGAATGCATTTTTATGCTCCTTCTAACGAAATTTGTCGATGTTGGTATCCTTTGAATGTAAAAAACTGAAGATGTTCAGCCCTGAGGAACATCGGTGCTCCCCTGAGGGACATTGGTGCTCCCCTGAGGAACATTGGTGCTCCCCTGAGGGACATTGGTGCTCCCCTAAGGGACATTGGCTTCTCACACCACTTTTGTTGTGTGCGTTAATTTTATACATGAGTGGCGGGACCTACAGTTTAAAGTCTCACTTCGAATTACAGATCTTTTCGAAACTTTTCATGGCAATTTTCTATTTAACTCTCAGAATTTTTGCCACCGGACTGCTGAGAAGAACATGCCGACAGAAATATATTTTCATATTTCGTTTTAAGTCTAAGCTAAAATTTGAATCAGAGGCTCGCACCGAATAAGTCGACAGACACACTATCTAGAGCGCCAGTGTTCGGCTCTCGCAGATATCTCTACAAGATAGCGGAACGATATGATACCGGAGCACAGTAGTATTCCGGGTAACAGCAGAGCTGATAATGAGCTCCGATGGATTCTGAAATTTCGGCATCCGTATGAGGACCTGCAGGCTCATAATTAATAATGCGATCGTCGATTCCGTCAACGACAGGTGGGCGGCATCGGACACAGTTAGTACGGCTTGTAAAATCTGGCCAAATCTGGTTGAGGGGCGCATAAACGGTCTACTTAGACTCCAAAGAGGTAAGCTCAGTATAGTTGTCGATGTAATTACGGGGCATCTCATTACAGGTATGCATGCGAGGCACCTTGGTTTTGGACACCTTACTAACGACTTCTGCAGAAGCTGCAGAGATGAGGGAGAAGAGGAAAACGTTTCTCTCCTGCTGGGTACACGCCCGGCTCTTTGCCAAAGGAGAATAAAGTACTCGGGTACTTACTACATGGAAGATCTAGAGGAACTTTCAAGGATTCACTTTGGGAGCCTGGATGGCTTTATCAGGAGTTCCGAGTGGTTCCGAGACTAGGGGAGAGTGCATAACTATGGTAGCATATTGGGTCCAATGCGGCCTATGTGAGTCCATCTAAATTTTTTTTGAATGGACAGACATCTCAACCTACATACCTTTTTACATCGCACGCACACGGCATAAGTGGTGTGAGAAACTAGCTTGTGATCTTGGTTTATTATGACCAATTACGTTAACTACATACATACATAATTGGCCATTACAACCATTCAGTCAGGATTACGACCTAGCTTCTCACACTACTTCTGTTATGTGCGTTAATTTTATACGTGAGTGGTGAGACCTACAGTTTAAAGTCGATTCCGAACGACAGATTTTTGCGAAGCTTTTCATGGCAATTTTTACTCTCAGAGTCTTTGCCAGAAATCTGCTGAGAGGAAGTCGCCGAAGAAATATTATTTCGTTTTGATGGCTGACCTGGGATTCGAACCCGGTCCATTTGTCTAATAAGCCAACACACCACCCACTAGACCACGGCGACTTCAATTACGTTAACTAAGAGTAGATAAATATTGTTGATGTCGCCATATTTTAGTTGGTTGTGTGTTGACTTATTAGAGGTGAAGCCTCTATTCCAATCCCAGGTCGGACAGCAAAACGAAATACGAAAAAATATTTCTTCGGCGACTTTTTAGCAAAAAAAAACTCTGTCGAGTAATTAAAATTGCTGGAAAAAGTTTCATCGACATTAGGAGCTGATTTATGTGTAAAATCCAGGCAGAGGTAACGCCCATCTATCGGGCCGCACAGTGGATCCTCGCATATGGAGTTCCTTTCACCCGCATCTCAATCTTTTCTGCGATAAAGTCTCTGTCGAACGTTGCAAATAATTCTAGGATCGTCAGGGAATGCCGCCGCTACCTCAACTTTCTTTCTGGGCGTTTCAGTGTCACACATATCTGGATCCCCGGACACTATGACATTCCGAGAAACTGCAGAGCAGACGAGCTGCCCAAGGCTGGCGCACTCCTTCCGGAATCCTCTTCAGTTAACTTGGGAATGCCACTTACTTCGCTCAAACTGATTATCGCACAGAAATTCTCTCGGGACGACAAACTATCCTGGCTATTGATAGAATGCGCACCAACAAGTTACTTGGACTTGGTCGTAACATAATCTCGATCATAGTGGCCATGCCTACGGTTCACTGTGTTATGGATAGACATGGGGAAAGAATTCCATTTAACGATTTCTGTCGTGGATACAGATCTGCAGAGGAAGAGAAAACTGTTATCCATTTTCTTTGTCAATGTTCATCTTTTGCTGGGTGCAGATATAGGCTTTTTGGGCTCTGCGACTAGTTAACTTTAACGGATCTTTCGTCCATTGACGTCAAGTACATAGCCTCGTTTATCAAACTTTCTGGCTGATTTTCCAGCGTGTGGTAGTCGTGTTGAAGTCGCCGTAATCTAGTGGGTAGTGTGTTGGCTTATTAGACGAAAGGCCCGGGTTGGAATCCCAGGTCAGACATTAAAACGAAAAATATTTCTTCGGCGACTTCCTCTCAGCAGATTTCTGGCAAAGACTCTGAGAGTAAAAATTGCCATGAAAAGCTTCTCAAAAATCTGTCGTTCGGAGTCGACTTTAAACTGTAGGTCCCGCCACTCATGTATAAAATTAACGCACACAACATAAGTGGTGTGAGAAGATAGGTCGTAATCCCAACTGAAGAGTTGTAATGGCCAATTATGTATGTGGTAGTCGTGCTTTAAATATGCAGCTCTTGAGCTGACCAATTTCTCCCTCATTGGCTCGGATAAATTTGGTCAGTACAGGGACTGCATTCAGCTGTAATGCCACAATGATTCGCTACGCGAACTCAAGTAAGCTGTTGGTACAAAGCTATCACACTAACTTAACCTAACCTATGTATGGGTGAAATTAACACATACACAACATAAGTAGTGTGACAAACTACGTCATAATCCTGTCTGTAGTGGCCAATTTTGTATGTTATGGGTATAGATAAATATTATCTGCGTAATCCAAACAATCGAGTTAGCTTTAGGGACTTGAAATATTTCCTCTTTCACTTAAGAAGAGGATGTTAAGTGGATTTAAAGCATTCTCGTTTCACTTCCGTTTCTGTATGAAAAGACTAACTGATGCTGTCGCTGAATTGAAAAATCTGCAGTGCATCAGATGATTCAGAACATGTCCAGAGACACCCTGTTCCATATATTTCCGTATGACGGTTTGTCTAAGGTTGTAGAATACTTTACTGGCATTGCTTATAAGAGAGAACGTCATTCTTATGATAGACTTTATATAACTATGAGTAGAATATTGATCATACAATACTCGAAATCAAATCGAGGATAATGCTAACCCAATACAAATCAATCAACCATCCATGGCCTGCTTATTTAGCCTTTATTTGGCCGGAAATTTGTTTTTTGCACAGAGATAGTGCTTGCAAGTCTTCTTTATATGATGATGGCCAGTATCTTTCATGTTTTGGGCCACTAATTTCTCTCTAATTGCTGCTGTTATCCTGTAAGCTGACCATTCTTGGTAACTTTATTGAGGAGACATTTACCTCTAGTTGATTGCAGCGTTTTTTTCTTCCAGACTACTGGATGTAAGGCTAATTTTGCCTTCAATTCATAGAATTTTAGCTGCTCCTTCGTTACATTTTCTTTTAAAAAAAAATTTTTTTTTAAACTGGAAGGTTTGCCTCCATATTTCCTGCTGACCCTCTAACCTTAAGAATAATTGTTTACCTTGCACAGGCCCATTAAAAACTAAAATTTATTACCCCCCAGCGCGCTGTATTAAGGAAGTCTCTCTTAAAGAAATTAATTTTGAAAATATGGCGTCTCAGCTGTAGGGTAGACGTGTTATAATCGTAACAAAATTAAAAAAAAGGTTTTCGTTTTGAACCACCCCCCCACCCATCCAAAAAAAAAAATTTACAAGAAACCCCAAATACTCATAAATTACGAGGGAAAAGAAAAAGCATTGAAACAAGCAAACAATTCAGCTTGTATTACAAATTTATCAACATTGACAACAAAACCGTTATATTAACCGAACCGTCATCATTATCTATCTACCTCTACCTCCCCCCCCTCTCTCTCTCTATCTGTTGTTTGTCTTCGTGTTGGTTTTACTTGTGCTTCTTTATTTTTTATTTTTTTAATTTTCAAAAACCATTCGTTTATTTGCTTTAAATAGTGTGTTTGGCTGTGGGTGTATGTGTGTGCTTATGCTTTCTCTTCTTTACTCACACTTACATATACGCTTCCTTTCGCGTTCACTCAATCACACACAGTTTTTCATTCATGCATTCGGTCATTAATCATGTTCTGTTCTGCGTATGGGTGTTGTGTGTGTGTGTGAATATAAACAAAATACGTGCGTTGACTTAAAAATAATTTTTTTTGTTCGTTTGTTCTGGGTAATGGTCGCTTGAAATTTCTCTCTGTGTGTCTCTCTCTCTCTCGCTCTCTCTCTGTGTGCATGTGTGTGTGTATTTACAGAGTTTTCTTGTGTGTTTACATTGAATTATCCGTTTAGTGGTTTCACAACTGCCGGTCTGGTAAGGCCGTGTCAGCTGTTAAATATCTTTCATCTGCAAAGCCTTTAATGTAGTGAAAGGTAGGCCATTTAGGAACACGGTTGGTTTAGGAACCAAGGAACCAAAGAACACGGCAAAATAATTAAAACGTGGCTAGGCTATCGAGCATAGCAGAGCCATACAGCTGCAGTACAAGGAATTGGCAAATTTTAAGGAAGAAAATGAAAAGGCTACGGACCGGTGACGCCTTAGCATTCACAGTTTCGCTCTGGAATCTAGAAAACAAGGGCCCCTCTCAGCAGTATTCTGGTAGAAGCTCCTGTGAGAGAATAAATCTGTCATTAGAAGTCGATGTTAAATAAGCTTCATTTGGCAAAGTAAACACGCAATATGGACGTTGGGAGCAGCTAGGCCGTAACCAAATGAAAAAGCGGACGTGTGACGGCTTAGCATTTGCAGTTTCGCTCTGACATCTAGAAAACAAGGGCCTCTCTCAGCACTATTCTGGCAAAAGCTGCTGAGAGGAAATAATTGCCATGAAAAAAATCTTTCATTAGAGGTTCTTTGTTAAAAACGCTTCTTTTGAGCAAAGTGAATACACAACATGGACGATGGGAGTAGCTAGGCCGTAACTCCCTAGCTAAATTCTCAAATCAATCATTAGGCGTCGATGTTAAATGCGCTTCTTTTGGGCCAAGTGACATGGACGTTGGGAGTTGCTAGGCCGTAACCCTATCTAAAGTATTGTAATGGCCAATTAAGTACGTAAGTAAGTAAGACTCTCGCAATTCTGCATAGGCCGTAATGATAATAAAAAAGTTAAGCCTCCTTGTATATCAAACGTACGAGTACCTTGTTTAACTAGGGAAATTCGAACACCTATGCCTTGCTACACGTATCAGCCCTAGATCGTTCATCAGCTATACAATTTCCAATGATATTTAGTGCATATGTAATGGAATAGGACGTTTTTTGTCCTCATGTACACATACATACATACACACGGTGTCTACTGATGCAGCGTTAGTGATTGCGGGGATGATGCCCCTGAAGCTAGTAGTGGATATAGAGAGGAGGAAATATGACGTAAAGAGAGGAACAGATTTTTCGAACCCTGCTCCCTGATAGATGGCAGCAGGACTGATACAATTCCACTAAGGGAAGATGGAAGATGGACAGACTCATACCGAGCATAGGCTTATGGACAAAAAGAAGACAATGGCAGGTGAACTTCCACCTGACACAGTTGCTAAGGGGCCATGGATGTTATAGGGCATATCTCTAGAAGTATGGTCATGACGTAGACGAGGCTTGCCCAGAATGCCGTAATGAAAGGGAGACGGCGGAGCATGTTTTCTTTAATTGCCCGCGATATTCTGTTCAACGAAATTATCTGGAGAGATCAATAGGATTCCAGGTAACGCCCGAGAATATAGTTAACCTGATGTTAATCTCATGTGACAGTATGTGTTTTCACACGGAATGTATTGAGGCAGCAAAGATTAGCTGAGAGAGCATGATCAGCAGAATTTGAAGGCAGCATTCACTGAATCTCAACCCCACCGAAGTAATACTTGATTGTGGTCCCGGGGGGGGCTAATGTTTGAAAGTGTGTAACGAACTAGGTTGGTTTTAGTACGTATGCGTTTAGCAAGCCGAGAGTAAGTCTTGCGGCAAATCGTGCACTTTGGTAGATCGGGCTACCAACCTTTAGCTCGCATAGCTATAAAAAAAAAACATAATTGGTCACTACAATCCTTCAGTCAGGATTACAACCTAGCTTCTCACACCACTTCTTAATTACGTTACGTTAATTTTATACGTAAGTGGCGGGTCTTACAGTATTAAAGTCGACTACGAACGGGTTCTTGCCAGAAATCTTTTGAGAGGAAATTGTCGAAGAAATATTTTCATATTTTCGTTTTGATGTCTGACCTGGGATTTGAACTTGGCCCTTACGTCTAATAAGACAACACACTACCTACTAAACTATGCCTACCTCATATATCGTCTCAAATTCAACTATTTCGTTTGTTTATACGGACAACATACGTCTTCACTTAATTTCTAATTAATTTATTTTCGATCTGGCAACTTCTAGAACTGTACTGTTGAATTGTTATTGTTATTCTTTGATTTTTATCTATTGAAATGAAAAGTTCAACTTAAGCTAAGCTAATCCTTTACTACACCTTAGAGGAGGTGATTAAATGCTTGAACAAAAAGCCCGCTATAAAGGGTTTTTCGCATAAAAATTTCCTTTTCAGCAAAAAAGCTGCTCTCTTACACGTGGATTATGTCAAGAAACGAAATTACCCTTGGATGTGTAATGCAGCCCTTGCGCTGACTAACTTCTACCTTTTTGGCTCATAGGAACTTGGTTAGTACAGGGACTGTGTATACTTGTGGTGCCACAACGGGCCGCTATGCGTGCTCAAGTGAGCTTTTGGTATAAAGCTGTCACACTAACACTAATCTAACCTAACCTAGTATGTGTAACTCTTAGAAACTCCCCGACCATTAAATACATAATTGGCCATTACAAACCTTCAGTCAGGATTACGATCTAGCTTCTCACACCACTTATGTTGTGTGCGTTAATTTTATACATGAGTCGCGGAACCTACAGTTTAAAGTCGACTCCGAACGACAGATTTTTGAGAAGCTTTTCATGGCAAGTTTATTTGCTCTCAGAGTCTTTGCCAGAAATCTGCTAAGAGGAAGTCGCCGAAGAAATATTTTTCGTTTTGATGTCTGCCCTGGGATTCGAACCCGAGCCTTTTGTCTAATAAGCCAACACACTACCCACTAGACCACGGCGACTTCTTACTCCTCTCGACTTCTTACTTCCTCGATAGTATAGTGGTCAGTATCCCCGCCTGTCACTCCCCGACCATTGCATCGGAGAAAAAAATTAGGTGAACAGTACGGTCTAGAAGTCGCCGTAGTCGAGTAGGTATTGTGC
The DNA here is from genome assembly GCA_014635995.1 of Sarcophaga peregrina. Classification (NCBI taxonomy): domain Eukaryota; kingdom Metazoa; phylum Arthropoda; class Insecta; order Diptera; family Sarcophagidae; genus Sarcophaga; species Sarcophaga peregrina. The sequence goes on from CM025793.1 coordinate 42,161,683, forward strand.
TGGCTTATTAGACGTCAATCCAGGGTTCGAGACCCAGGCCAGACAGTAGATTTCTGGAAAAAACTCTGAAGGTAAAAAGAATTGCCATGAAAAGTTTCTCAAAAATCTGTCTTTCGGAGTCGACTTTAAACTGTGACCTACAGTATAAAATTAACACCCGCAACATAAGTAGTGTGAAAAGCTAGGTCAATAATCCTGACTGAAGGGTTGTAATGGCCAATTATGTATGTACGAACATTATGGTCTAAATTGCCGTAAATTTCCCGGGATAAACCATTACCTTTAATTAAATCCTTTATAAGCATCTGAGAAACTAAGTTTCTTGACTAGCAATTGAGGATTATTAACTAGAAGGCATGTGATGTCAATAAAGAATGGATTAACATTTGCAAATAATCCAGAGACGGTACAGTAAGACCCCGCTTAACGCTGTTACAGTTTTAAGCGGTAGTATTGGGATTCCCCTAAATCGCACAAAAACGGCTTTGTACCAAGCAAAAGCGGTGCACTATATAGCGACGGTGTATCCTATGAATTTTTTCAACGGTCTTTTGTTAGTCAGTCCAGAATAAAGATTCCAACGGTATTTTCCGAAGTTGCAATCACAGTACGAACGCATCTTTCTTGCTCCCCTGTTGATTTATTCGTTGTCATCAGCGTTACTAGGTGTCTACGCATGTATGTACGTGTTAAGTTACCCCGTTTAACGCTGTTTCGGTTAGCGCTGAAACATATTGGAACGTTTAGCGGGGTCTTACTGTAATTTAAAAGATCTAGTAATTCAATCTTAATGTCAGGATTAAAGTTTCGACATCACCAGCCCCTATGTACGAGAGTTTTGAAACCCAAAGTATGGTTAACCCTGTCATTAATGCGTTGAGCCTAAATTAAGAATGAAATTTTTCTATCAAAACAAAACCCCAAAAAAAATTTTCATTTCTTTTCCTTTCTTCTTTAAATGCCAAAAGAAAAATGAAGCGCGTAACAGAAATAATGAAAATGGAAAATGTAAATAAAAATTAAAAAAAAAAAAAAACTGTTTGTCTGTGCATAATAAAATATTTTCATGCTGCTCTCCACTCTCTACCACCCTCTCCCTTTCTCTCTTCTCCTTAGCTTTTCCGTTTATTTTGTTTGTTTCTGAAAATTTCTTGCGTGAAATTTTATTTTTTTTATGGGATTCTGTGGCATAAAGTAAGGACATGTTCGTGTCTGAGGTATGATAAGCTTTAAATTTGTTTTTCTTCACGTTGTTGTTGTCGTTGTTATTGCTGCCGCAGCTATTTGTTGTTGACTTATCGACATCTGTTCGTATGACAACGGAATGGCATTTTATTTACTTCACAAGTAAATTTGACTGCGTTTTATGGTTTATTTGTGAAGCTTTAAAATTATTAAAAAATTTTGTTTTTTCTTCATTAAAATTTGTAAGCAGAGATTCCCAAATAGCATGCGAAAAGTATTTTAAATTCGGTTTGAATTTCTTGAATCACTTTACAATACAGTGGAACCTCTATAATTTGAACTTCTATTATTTAAATTTTCTATAAGTTGACGAACAGCAACAGCATCTTCGAGAGAAATTCTATCAGGTTTTGCTTCTTTAACTTAAAGTTTCTATAAGTTGAAGTTTTTTGTCTGGATAATGGTGATTCAATTTATAGAAGTTTGACTGTACTTTTATGCAGCATAAGAGCAAGTGCAAGTTTAATAATGAGGCTCTTTAAATACATACATAATTGCTTATTAGAACCTATCAGTCAGGATTATTGACCTAGTTTCTCACACCACTTATGTTGTCTGTGTTAATTTTTATACATGAGTAGTGGGACCTACAGTTTAAAGTCGACTCCGAACGACAGATTTTATGAGAGAAACTTTTCATGGCAATTTTATTTACTCTCAGAGTTTTTGCCAGAAATCTGCTGAGAGGAAATCGCCGAAGAAATACGAGTACTTTTTGTATTTTGTTTTGATGTCTGGCCTGGGACTCGAACACTGGCTTTTATGTCTCATAAGCCAACACACTACCTACTAGACCACGGGCGACTTCAATATTTATTTTAAATTAAAATTTAATCGAACACTCTCTAGGAAAAGTACTAAGAATCCTGAGGAAAAATTTGTTGATTTCTGTTTTTGTTAAAGAATGATGAATAAAATGTAATATTTATACAAGACACTTCATGCGAGGGATGGTCAATAAGTGACTGATATGTTGATCCACCATGGCTATGATATTCCATCATCATTTCAAAGTTTTGTGCGCGATAATTTCATATAGTCGCCGTAGTCTAGTAGGTAGTGTGTTGGATTATTAGACATAAGGCTCGAGTTCAAAACCCAGATCAGACATTACTTACTTAATAGGCGATTAACAACCCGATTAACGAATTTCGGCCTACCTTAACACATACTTCCAGGTTTCTCTGCTTCTTGAGCGACTACGTCAGTTGGTCACACTAGTCGATAACAGGGTTTCCTCAATTTGGTCTTTCCAATGCAAACAAGGTCGTTCTCTTCACCGACTTCTGCAGATCCCTGCACCAAATACCCGTCTCGCTGGAGCATTCTCTTCCATTCGAACGACATGGCGGAGACAGCACAGTCCCTGGATATTAATACGCTGCACAACGTCTATGTCAATGAGGAACTCATAAAGCTCACTGTTGGATCGGATGTGGAAATCATCGCCAACTCGCTCTGGAGTACTCTCAAGGCTGCTGCATAAGTTCTTAATAGGGTACATGCTTCTGCACCTTAAAGAAGCTTGGGTAGGATGAGAGTCTTGTGGAGTATTAGTTTTGTCTTACGAGAGAGGTCTCTGCTACTCAATTGCCTATTAAGACCATAGCGGCACCTGTTGGCAAGAGTAATCCAGCACTAGATCTCCAGACTGACATCATTTTCGGTTGTAACGACGGAGCCAAGGTAGATGAATTTCACGCACGAACAAATTGTAATTTTGATTATGTTTTACCAATTAATATAAGTATGTATGTGTGGTACTACTATTACTCCTTCTATTTTTGGCCAATCATTTTATGAAATCGCAACAGTGTGCGAAGTATGTAGCAGTGATCAGCAATGAATCGTTTTTCCGCTACTCATAAGCACTCATGCAATTTTAAGTATGAGTGAATCAACAGAGCTGAAATTCAATTACTCTGATTCATTTGTACTCGCTACAACATTAATTTATAAGTGTGAGTAGTAATGAGTATGAGTAGAACGTTGACATCAAACTCACAACATTCGTAATGTGTTTGATTCATACGCCTACTACTTATTTTGATTTATAAATTTAAAAAATTTACTTATAATAGTTATAAGTGATTCGAGTGATTCGAATCATTCATCAAAATTTACAGCCTTTGTTGTTGTTGCATATACAAACAAAGAAGAAAGGAAAGACAAAGACAACAACCAAAGCATACAAACAATCTTCTTGTGAGTATTTTAGTGCTCGTACGCGAATCATACTTATTTTGTGCTTCGTGTAAATGTTAAGTAGAGACGAGTCGAAGTCAATAACATCATCTTGCGTATTGTTAAGTAAGAGTACGATGAGTACTTCCAGCTTTAAGTATGAGTATCATATTAAAATAAGTATGAATGCGTATAAATATCAGAAATTATAAGTATGTTTCGAATCTCTTCATCGTTTTGAATACTCATTGCTGATCTCTGGCATGCATGTAAGAGTATGTAGTAATAAGCTGCCAGTAATATCAAAGGGAGGGAAGATCATACCGATAAGTGTCCATAAGGTGAGTTTCAAACTCTTTTAATGTTTGGTTAGGATATAAAGCAGTTGACTCGTAATCCTAGAGTTAAATTAAATACTCGCTACAACATTGATTTATAAGAAAAGGTTACAATAAGTAAGAGTACAACATTGTCATCAAACTCACAGCATTCGAAATATGTTTGATTCATATGCCTACTCATTCTGATTCATAAATTTAAAAAATTTACTTATAATACTTAGAAGTGATTTAAATGATTCGTATGATTCATCAAAAGTTACAGCCTTTAATGTTATTGCATATACAAATAAAGAAGAAAAGAAAGACAACTAGCAAAGCATACAAACAATCTTCTTGTGAGTATTGTAGTACTCGTACGCGAATTATACTTATTTTGTGCTTCGTGTAAATGTTAAGTAGCGACGAGTGGAAGTCAATAACATCATGAGTATTGTTAAGTATGAGTACGACGGGTACTTCCAACTTTGAGTATGATTAGTATGAGTATCATATTAAAATAAGTATGAATGCATATAAGTATCAGAAATTATAAGTATAACTTGAATCTACTCATCGTTTTGAATACTTATTACTGATATCTGGTACGCATAGCGGTCCGTTGTAATGCTACAGGTGAAGGCATTCCTTGTACTGACCAAGTTCCTCCGAACCAAGGAGAGAGAAGTTGGTCAGCGCAAGGACTGTAAATACAAAGCAGGACTACCTCACGCTGGAAAACCAACTCGTAAGCTTGATGAACGAGGCTATGTCCTTGACATTAATGGAAGATAGCTCCTTCAAGCTGACAAGGTTAAAAAAGCCAAAAAACCTATATCTGCACCCCGCAATAGATGGACATTAACAAAGAAAGTGGATAACACTTTCGTCTTCTTCAGTGGATCTGCATCCGCAACAGAAGAGGGTAGGGTAAATGGGAGTCGCATTCTTTCTACGGGACTTAAAAACATGGCCACTGTGGTCGAGATGATTTTTCGACGAAGTCCAAGTAGCTGGTTTGTAAGCCTTCTATCCATTAAGAGCCATGTGAGCCTAGCGTTGGAGCAGGACTCCTCATTGATCCAGGATAAGTCCGGCTGAATACTCGATAGACCTTAGGTACCTTATACTGCTGTTATTATAGTGAATATAACGTAGCATACTTTACGGATGGGTAAGAGAGAGTTTTCTATGTTGTAAGTTATTTTCTCTCTCCCTCTCACACACACTTTTTCAAACATTGTTTGTTTTTTCTTTAAAAAAAACCTCAAAAAAAAAAAAAAAAAAAACTTTCCTTGTGTTGTTTCTACGCACACACACTCACTTTAAATTTGTTTTTCTCTCTTTCAATTCACGCGCCATGTTTGTGCATATGCATGTACGAGTATTTGTATGTTTGAGTGTGTTTTTGTTTTCTTTTACTAGGTTATTTGCCGTTGTTGCCACTGTTGTTGTTGTTAACGGTGTCATCACTATTTTTGTTCCAGTGCCTTTAAGGCTAAACACACAAAATAGTTTGTTTTGGAAAAATGCAGGTTAAATGCTGCTTCTTGTTACACTTTTCAACACACGCACACGCACTTTCAATTTGTTCTTTAAAATTCAATTTACATACACAAATTATGTGTTTGTATAAATGTATGTGTGTGGGTGTGTGTAAGGCAAAGAAAGTTAGAGAGAGAAGAGTGAAGGAGAGTGTATTTAACACGGTTTTTTCTTCATTTAATTACTACTGCACAGGCTCTACTACTGCTTACGACTATTTTTCTATTTGTTTTGAGCGTTTTTTTATGTTCTTCTTTTCGTTTCTCTTTCTTTCTCTTTCTCTTTATCTATTTACCTTTTACCAAAGGGAATAATTGTTCATTTTGTTAGAGTTTTTTTTTTTTGGTTTTTTGTTCATATTTAATGGTACTTACTTTTCCTTGGCCTTTTTTTTACGCCGCGTCCTTTTTTTTTGTTCTTTTTCGCTGCTGTTTTTCATGTAGTTTGTAAAACTGCAAGCAATAATGTTTTGTTAGGCAAAAGAAAAAATTTTTTCAACAAAAATCGTGTCTCTTTTAATTACTACTAGTCACAGAGGAGAGGGAGAGATAGAGAGCGGACCACATTGTAAGTGTAGGTGTGTGTGTGTGCCATTGTGAATTTTTGCCCTCCTTTTCAGGCATTATTGTCATCATATTTCCGTAAATAAATGTTCACACAGAGCTGCAAAGATAAATTGGAAGAAAAACAAAAAATACATTAAAGGTTAGAAAAATAGCACAATTAAAGAAAAACAAACAAAAAAAAGGTAAAGAAAACTTATTTAATATTTAGATTAAAAGAATATTCTTAAATTGGAATAAAATTAAATTGGAAAATTTTGTATTGCACTGTAACCCGTAAACTAGTTTTTATTTGAAATCCATGCAAATCCTATTACAGACAGCCTCGCACAAACCTTCTGCACTTCATTAACTGATCATTACAACCCTCTAGTCAGGATTACGACCTAGCTTCTCACACCACTTATGTTGTGTGCGTTAATTTTTGTACATGAGTGGCGGGACCAACAGTTTAAAGTCGACTCCGAACGACAGATTTTCTTGAGAAGCTTTTCATGGCAATTTTTTACTCTCAGAGTCTTTGCCAGAAATCTGCTGAGAGGAAGTCGCCGAAGAAATATTTTTCGTTTTGATGTCTGACCTGGGATTCGAACCCGGGCCTTTCGTCTAATAAGCCAACACACTACCCACTAGACCACGGCGTCCTATTTTTTATGTTGCGTGTGTTAATTTCAACAGATTTTAATCATTTTGTGTTACTCAAATAAAGTTTTTTGGTTTTTGTTATACAAAGCACGCCCAAAGTGGTATGAATTCAATGAAAACTTTAATTTCATCATAATATTAGGACCTTATTATTGCCTATTAAATACTAGGTTAAGTAAATTGCCGTTTATGAATAGGTTTTCAGCCGTAGATCCTTTTCCAGTAGTTTTCGACTACATTTTTGCAAATTTCAGGCAGTATCTCTGCAATATCCTGGCCTATATTGATTTCCAAAGACCCCAACATTTAAGAATTTCTACATAGACACTGTCTTTAACATAGCCCCTTAGAAACATGCTTGCAAACGTTAAGACGCATGATCTTGGAAGGCAAATGACATCATCAAAATGGGAAATTGCTGTTGTTCATGCAAAAACCATCAGGGAAATTTAGATAAAAAGTAGCCCAAGATTGCGATACTCAATGACAGAAATTGTAGAAGGCAAGTATACACATAGAGATGGTAGTTGGTAAAGGAAGCTATGAGGCCTCATGGAATACTTTTATGGATAACTTTTTAGCTATTATCCTTTTGCCAGTACTGGTTTAAGCAGCTCACGCACGTTTCGGGTTTTGTTTCACTGTCAAACATCTACAGTTTTATTATCAAAAGGCGAACTCTGTTAAGAAAGTCCATCGCGCGCTTCTTCCATTTTATGAGCAGTTTAATCGACCCACTGAAACGTCTGTTCGGGCTATTGTGACTTAATTTCGTATCAAATTTACGTTGTTGGACATTAAACCACCAATACGCTTACGCAGACTGCGAACTGAAGAAGATATCGCAGCTGTATCGGCCAGTGTCAATAATGACCATATATTATCGATTCGTCGCCATTCGCAGCAATTGGGCCTCTGTTACTCAACAACGTGGTGAATTTTGCAGAAAGATTTAGGTGTGAAACCTTTCAAAATACCGCAACGCAGAATTTTTGGTGAATGGGCTCTTGGAAAGTTGGCCGAAGATCCACTTCTTTATCTAAAAATTGTATTCAGCAACGAAGCTCATTTTTGGCTCAATGGATACGTAAATAAGCAGAATTGTCGATTTTGGAGTGAAGAACAGCCAGAAGTATTACAAAAGCTACCAATGCATCCAGAAAAAGTCACAGTTTGGTGCGGTTAATGGGCTGGTGCCAGCATTGGACCGTATTTCTTCAAAGATGCTCCGATTTGTAACCTAACTGTGAATGGTGAGAGCTACCGTGAGATGATATCCAACTTTTTTTGTCCAAAATGAAAAGCATTACTTGCATGACATGTGGTTTCAAAAAGTCAGTGCCACATGCCACACACCATGCGTAATAATGGACTTATTGAGAGGCAAATTCGGTGAACATTTTATTTCACGTTCGGAACCGGTCAATTGGTCAATCGCGCCTAGATTGTGCGACTTAACGCCTTTACTACTATTTTTTGTGGGGCTATATTAAAGCCCATGTCTATACAGACAAGCCCGCTTCAATTGACGCATTGGAAGACAACATTGAAGCATTTATTCATGAGATACCGGCCGAAATGTTGGAAAAATTGGTCAACATTTGCATGAAATAATTTTCAAACATTAAATTATCTGGACCGTACTATCGATTCAAATATAGATTTCATGCATTTTTCCTTATTTTACGTGGATTTTTTTGGAATAATTTTGCTATAGTTATTAAAAAATCATTACAGCCCTCTAGCCAGAATTACAACCTAGTTTCTCACATCACTTAAGTTAAGTGCATTTGATTTTACACTTTTTGTATCAGAACTTACATTCCATACCCTTATTATGAAATCTTTGAATTTTTCCTTTGCAGGCCTATTTATTTCATTAGAAAACGTTAAAAAAGGAAATTCAAATTTGTGGGAACATTTTTTTAAATTTGAATTTCGTTTTCCAAATGTAAAGAAGAGACAATGTTTCATGGCAATTTTTTCCCATTTTTCCACAAAAAAAATAGAATCCCAAAAGAAATAAAGGAAACGTCTAAAGGCTTAAACGAAGACCACCTCGTAATTGTTTTATCAGCAATTATTTGAACTGAAGCCCTAACAATTATCAAATTGCCTCTCATCAGTTGAGCTTAGCTCATCACATTGCTTCATCATCTTGATTTCGTTGGACCTGCTTTTCATCTTTATTTCTTCTTCTTCTTTGTTGTCTTCTCTTATGCTTTTAAATGCCCAAGTGATTATTAAAAAGGTATTCCCATGTTAAACAGTGGCACATTGTTTTTTCAATTCATAATTTCCGTTCCTTTTTTTAATTTCATTGTGTTGGCAAGTTTTGTTTCTCCGGGTTTTTTGTTTTTCTTTTCTTCGAAACATTCTTGTCTAACCAACCTAAACGGGTCATAAAGAAAAAAGGAGGAATAAGAAGGAAAGAGAAAAGAATGGAAAACAAAATAATAGAGAGAGAGAGAGAGACTTTATTTCGCAAAAAACAGGGTCATTTGGCTCCCTCTCTCTCTCTCTCTCTCTCTGAGGTTATAGTTATATATAGGCAAGATAATTGATTTATTTTTTTATTGGGGGCCTATTTCTTCAAGTTGCCTAGAAATTTTTTAAGAATATTTGTTTAATCGTCTCCTTAAAATGTAAAAAATTTACTGCAAACTTTAAGTAAAAGTTTTTAAAATTTTCTTAATATTTTCAATTTTTAGTTTAAGGGCCTATTTACCAAATTTAAATACTTGCACAAGGGCTAGAGTATTCTTCCTTCTTTCTGGTTAATGTTAGCCAATAGAAATATTAAAAAGAAAAATCAATAATGCCAGCATAAAAACAGTGTTAAAAGAGGCCCTAGTGTATGAAATGTCATTTGTCCTGATATTTTAATATTTCCTTACCAAGCTGAGACAGCCTGCGTGTCATCGATTGCAATAGCAGTTGTACTTGAAACTGATGAAAACAAAGGAAGGCAATGGAGAGAGAGAATACAAGATTTATAGGAATTTAATGGAAGTCCAATAACCCAGTGTTGGCGGAAGATTTTTTCTTTTTTGTCAATGAAAATTTTTCCAGTATAAAAAAAATATTCGCAACATGTCACAATTTTAAAAGTAAATCATTTCCACTATGCTTGCCTGTTATGGAATTTTATTTTAAAAAGTCATGCTGCTTAAGACAGAATTTATAATCGGCTCAATAAGTAGATCCGCAAACACCGAACATAGGGTGAACAGTAGCCGAACCCTGTTCGGAAGAAATCTATGAATCAAGAAATATCTAGTCTTTGCTGGGATTTATTGCCTGGCAGCATATTTTAACCGTAGGTCTTTAACGATGATGTAAATGATCCCATTCTAGCCAATAAAGTCAAGGTCCAATTTGAGGATTTTGACGGTTTTTTCTAAACCGAAAGAAAAAAAATGGACTTGGTTGACTTATGGTTTCAAACAAAATGGTTTTATATAGGCTATGTCAAGCGTTACCTTAACCCTATTAAGCGAGGAGTTAAGTGTGGAATTGATTTTACATTTTAAAGTACTCCCAGGTCGGATATCAAAACGAAAAATATTTCTTAGGCGACTTCCTCTCAGCAGATTTCTGGCAAAGACTCTGAGAGTAAAAAATTGCTATGAAAAGCTTCTCAAAAATCTGTCGTTCGGAGTCGACTTTAAGCTGTAGGTCCCGCCACTTATGTATAAAAAATTAACGCACACATCATAAGTGGTGTGAGAAGCTAGGTCGTAATCCTGACTGAAGGGTTGTAGTGGCCAATTATGTATGTATGTATGTTTTAAAGTACTCAATATGTCCTTAAGATGAGGCGGATTGGACTTCACATGCATAAATAATTAGTCATTATAACTTTTCAGTCAGTATTACAACCGATCGGATCCGCCTTCTAACGTTTTTTTTTCAACTAGTGTTTATTTTGTGAATGGTAACACTTAGCTCATATCTGATTTGACAGATAATTAGTTTTATCCTTCCGCTGAACGAATATGGTTGTGTATATGCGTTTTCGCTTTGCTAAGTGGACCTGCAATCGACTTACAGAAGATGCCGATTTTGCCAAACAAAAGTCATCTTTTCAGATGAAGCTCATTTTGATCTTGGCGGGCATGTAAACAAGCAAAATTATCGCATTTGGAGCACAGATAACCCGCACATATACATTGAAAAGCCGACGCACTCAAACTGTTTGGTGCGGATTTTGATCCAGAGACATAACTGGGCCATTTTTCATCGAAAACGAGCAAGGAGTGGCCGTTACAGTCAATGGCGATCGTTATCGGGCCATGTTGAACGAATTTTTGTTCACAAAAATTGAAGAGGAAGACATTGGCAACATTTGGTTTCAACGGGACGGCGCTACGTGACACACACTCGATGTTTAGCGCTCTGTTTATGAAAATCGCATTATCAGCCTTAGAGTTGATGTCGTTTGGCCATCTTGGAGCTGCGATTTGACACTGTTGGACTATTATTTCTGGGGTGCCATCAAAGATAAGTGTTACGCCGACAAGTTAGAGACAATTGGCGCTTTAAAGGACGATATTCGTAAAGCCATTGGTGAAATACAGCTGCTCACACAATCGATAATGTGCTTAAAAATTGGGCCAATCATGTACAGCCCTGCAAAGCAATATTACAGCGGCAATGTTTTTTCATTTTTAATTTACAAAATTAAAAAATTTAAAAAATTAAACCTTGAGACAGCAAATCTTGATACAAATAATTCCAGCATTTTAAATATAAGGACCCTTTAAGCCAAGCACATTCGGCAGCAGTAAAGACCCCCTTGCCAAAGCAGTTTAAGTACAACTCAAGAAAGTCACTGAAAGAGATATTTATGTAAACTTCTGTTCTGTTCTAGTCTAGATCTTTAAGCTGGGATGCGAACCACAATGTCCCTAGTCTTATAAACCAACAAACTTTATACTAAACTACGGCACTTTTATATCCGGCAAATGGTTTTGTATTATTTACAGGTGCAACAAGTGTAGTATCGATACCAAGCTCTAGTAAGTTAGACTAGGCGGTAGGTTCCCGTAGTCTAGCAGGTAGTGTATTGGCTTATTAGACGTGAGGTTATGTTTAAACCTTAGCTCATTAGACATTCCTAGCAAACGAAATTAGAAAAAACAATTCTTTGGCTATCTTCTCCCAGCAGATTTCCGGAAAAAGCTTTGAGAATAAATAAAATTGCCATAAAAAGTTACTTAAAAAAATCTGCTGTTCGCAGACGACTGTTAAACTGTAGGTCCCTTTAATCATGTACAAAATTTAACATAAGTGATGTGAGAAGTTAGGTTATAACCCTGATTGAAGGGTTGTAATGACCAATTTTGTATGTATGTTTGCATCAAAGATCAGCAATGAATCGTTTTTCCTGCTACTCATAAGCACTCATGCTGTTTTGAGTATGAGTGAATCAACAAAATTGAAACTCAATTACTCTGATTCATTCGTACTCGCTACAACATTGATTTATAAGTATAGGTTACAATGAGCATGAGTACAACGTTGACATCAAACTCACAACATTCGAAATATGTTTGATTCATACGCCTACTTATTCTGATTCATAAATTTATAAAAATACTTATAATACTTACAAGTGATTCGAGTGATTCGTATCATTTAACAAAATTTATAGTCTTTGTTGTTGTTGTATATACAAACAAAGAAGAAATTTTAAGTATGAGTGAATCAACAGAAATGAAATTCAACTGCTCTGATTCATTTGTACTCGCTAAAATATTGATTTATAAGTACAGGTTACAATGAGTATGAGTATAACGTTGACATTAAACTCACAACATTCGAAATATGTTTGATTCATACGCCTACTCATTTTGATTCATAAATTTAAAAAATACTTATAATACTTACAAGTGATTCGAATGATTCGTATCATTTAACAAAATTTATAGCCTTTGTTGTTGTTGCATATACAAACTTATAAGTAATGCGAGTGATTCGAATCATTCAACACAATTTACAGTCTGAATTGTTGTTGCATATAGAAACAAAGAAGAAAGGAGAGACAAAGACAGCAAGCAAAGCATACAAACAATCTTCTTCTGAGTATTGCAGTGCTCGTACGCGAATCATACTTATTTTGTGTTTCGTGTAAATTGTAAGTAGAGACAAATCGAAGTCACTAACATCATGAGTATTATTAAGTATGAGTACGATTAAAATAAGTATGAATACGTATAACTATCAGAAATTATAAGTATGACTCGAATCTCTTCATCGTTTTGAATACTCATTACTGATCTCTGGCATGCATGTAAGAGAACTTAGTAATAAGCTGCCAGTAATATCAAAGGGAGGGAAAGGTTACAATGAGTATGAGTACAACGTTGACATTAAACTCACAACATTCGAAATATGTTTGATTCATACGCCTACTTATTGTGATTCATAAATTTCGAAAAATACTTATAAGTGATTCGAGTGATTCGAATCATTCCTTTGTTGTTTTTGCATATACAAACAAAACAGAAAAGAAATACAAAGACAACAAGAAAATCGTGCAAACAATCTTCTTGTGAGTATTGCAGTGCTTGTACGCGAATCATACTTATTTTGTGCTTTTCGTAAATGTTAAGTAGAAACGAGTCGAAGTCAATAACATCATGCGTGTTGTTAAGCATGAGTACGATTAGTACTTCTAACTTTGAGTATGAGTAGTAAGAGTATCATATTAAAATAAGTATGAATACGTATAAGTATCAGAAGTTATAAGCATGACTCGAATCTACTGATCGTTTTGAGTACTTATTGCTGATCTCTGGTACACAGATCGAGATCCTAAGTTGAAAAAGTGTATTTCATGCTCCGTGTAAATATTAAGTAGAGACGAGTCGTAGTCACTAACATCATGAGTATTATTAAGAATGATTACGATGAGTACTTTCAACTTTGAGTATGACTAGTATGAGTATCATAATAAAATAAGTATTAATTTGTATAAATAACAGAAATTATAACTATGACTCGAATCTACGCATCGTTTTGACTACTCGCTGCTGATCTCTGGCATGCATGTAAGAGTAAGTAGTAATTAGTTGTCAGTAATATCAAAGGGAGGGAAGATCAAACCGATAAGTGTCCATAAGGTGAGTTTCAAGAGCTTTTAATGAGTATGAGTATGAGTACTATAGGAAGATCATACCGATAAGTGTCCATAAGGTGAGTTTCAAACGCTTTTAATGAGTATGAGTACTATAAGTATCATATTAAAATAAGTATGAATCCGTATAAATATCAAAAATTATAAGTATGACTCGAATCTCTTCATCGTTTTGAATACTCATTGCCGATCTCTGACATGCATGTAAGAGAACGTAGTAATAAGCTACTAGTAATCTCAAAGGGAGGTAAGATCATACCGATAAGTGCTCGTAAGTTGAGTTTCAAACGCTTTTAATGTTTGGTTAGGATATAAAGCAGATGACTCGTAATCCTAAAGCGTTACTCAAGTGATATAGCTTAAGTTAACAAACCAGTAGCAAAATTTATGCAAAATTGTCAAACGTAGAATGATCCATTCAAAATCTGGAATAAAAATATAAACGGCATTCCATATATAGCCGATGAGTAACTGTTGCAACAATTTTCCCGTTCATGATTCTTACTTTCTTTCTTTCTTTCTTTCTTTCTTTCTTTACAAACCGGCCATGACAAGCCAAATTATAAACCGTTTCCTTAGCTGCATTTCCTTTGGACTTTAAAAGTTGCAAAGCCTTTAGCAGGCGACTATTTCCTTTCTTAGTTCCTTCCATAAATCAAAACAATACAAAGCAACACACACAATAGCCTTTATAAAATATAAGAGAACACATACACACACATATACCAGCACTTCAATAAAAATAAAAAGAAAGAGATAGAAAGAAGCAAAGGAAAGAAAGCAAACAAAAAAAATTACTCCCAATTAACCGAATACATCTTAAAAGAAAATTTTGTGGCGTTGATTAATGTTTTTCTTATTCTTCAACTGACAGGACATGGGTCAGAAAATTCTTCTTCTTGTTTTTTTCTTTTCTTGTTGCTTTTTCTAGCCCACACACACACACATATACATGCACATGCCCATAGTTTTGTAAAGATATTCTCTCCTCTCTTACTCTATTTATTTTTTTTGTTATTTTCGTTTCTCTTGTTTTATTATAAATTAAAGTAAAAAAGCAAAAGCAACATGTTTTCCTTTTTCTTCCTTTTCTCTCTCTTTCTCTCCTTTACTCTCTCTTTAATTTGTTTATTTTTTCTCTTGCCTTTCATTATTTTTTGCTGTTTTTGTCAAGCAGGGATTTCTTGAGATAGCGTTAAAGAAGCTTAAACATTATTTACAGCAACAACAGCAACAGCAACAACAATAACAACAAACAGAAAGTCTTATTAAAACTGTAATAAGCAATTGCCTCATGGTTTTCATTTCAGCTGCTGTTGTTGTTGTTGCCTTTGCAAAAAATATACAAAACATCTGTATTCCCTTGAACTGAGCTGATGAGAGAGAGAGAGAGAGCGAGAATATTATGCATGGGTATGAGAATAAATATGAATACGAGTATTAGTGCGTTGGGTGTGCGTGTGTGTGTGTGCAAGAGAAGTGTGTTTAAAAACAAGTTTATCACTTTAAGCAGAGACAGTAAAAAGCAACAGCAACAGCAGCTGAATCTTTTGAACGATTTAATATTCTTTATTGCTTTCCATTGCCATCCTCTACACCCAAATGATAATATGAGACAGGGTGTGTGTTATAAAATACATACGTATGTATGTGTGGGTTAACAGTGGTGGTCAAGTAATTAGAAAAACTAATCCATCCGAACTAAACAATCCGAAACTATAGGTAGAGTTGGTCTGTACCTCAACTAGCTTACGATCCAAGGTTTACATACATACATAATTGGCCATTACAACTCTTCAGTCAGGATTACGACCTAGCTTCTCAAACCACATATGTTGTGTGCTTTAATTTTATACATGAGTGGCGGGGGACCTACAGTTTAAAGTCGACTCCGAACGACAGATTTTTTGAGAAGCTTTTCATGGCAATTTTTACTCTCAAAGTCTTTGTCTGCTGAGAGGAAATCGCCGAACAAATATTTTTTGTTTTGATGTCTGACCTGGAATTCGAACCCGGGCCATTCGTCTAATAAGCCAACACATTACCTACTAAACCATGTACAAATGGATTTACAATTAAAAGGCGAATTGGAACCACAGTTTGCCTGGCAATTTTATTTGCTCTCAGAGTTTTCGGAGAAGAAATATTGTTTTTTGTATTTCGTTTTGTTGCAGATGTCTGAGCTGGGGTTTGAATTGTGACCTTATGTCCAATAAGCCAAGATAATACCTACTAAACTACGGTCACATTTATGGAATTGTAATCAATTTAATACAGTTTAGATTCCAACAAAGAAGCAAACTAAGTTCTGTCCTCTAAAAATAAGATCTATAGAGAGTCAAAGTTTTTTTTTGCTTCAAAACCATGGCCTTCTAAGCAATAGTTTTGAATTGTTTGTCCTTGGAAATATTTTTTCTAATTAGTTGTCCACCACTCTATATATAAATGCAAGACAATAAAATTTTTTCATTTGTTTCCAATACTGTTCTAGTTTCTGTAATAAATTTGGATAGGAATTTAGTTTCTTTCTCTCTCTCTCCATCTGTTTTCTTGTTCTTATGTTATTTTATAATTTCCTTTAAATTTTTTATTTTAATTAAGGGATATTAAACAGCGTTTTTTATTACAAAAATTGTTTTTAAAATTTAAAATTATTTTCTGCTTAAATTCCTTTATAATTTCCGTAAATATCGGGTCCATCATCTAACGTTTTTTTTCCACTAGTGCTAATTTCGTGAATTGTAACACATAGCTCATGTCTCAATAGACAGATAATTAGTTTTATCCTTCCGCTTAACGAATATTTACCATCCCCTGCGTTTTCGCTTCGCTAAGTGGGCCTGCTATCGACTTACAGAAGATGCCGATTTTGGCAAAAAAATAAATTTTTCAGAAGAAGCTCATTTTGATCTTGACGGGTATGTAATCCAGCAAAACTGTCACATTTGGGGCGCAAAAAACTCGCACTTATTCATTAAAAGGCCGAGGCATCCAAAACGCATCACTGTTTGGTGAGGATTTTTGGTCCAGAGGCATAATTGGGCCATAAGGAGTGGCCGTTACAGTCAATGGCGATGGTTAGCGGGCCATGTTGAACGAATTTTTGTTCACAAAAGTTCAGGAGGAGGATATTGGCAACATTTGATTTCAACATGACGAAGCTACATTCGATGTTTTGCGCCCTGTTTTTGAAGATCGCATTATCAGCCGCAGATCGGATGTCGTTTGGCAACCTCGGAGCAGTGATTTGACACCGTTGGACTATTATTTGTGGGGTGCCGTCAAGGATAAATATTACGCCGACAAGCCAGAGACAATTGACGCATTAAAGTACAATATTCGTGAAGCCATTGGTGAAATACAGCTGCACACAATCGATAATGTAGTTAAAAATTGTACCGATCGTGTAGGCTACTGCATGGAAAGCCAAGGCAACCATTTGAATGAAATTATTTTCCATTATTAACCGGAAGGGAATGTACATACATACATAACATAATTGGCCATTACAACCCTTCAGTCAGGATTACGACCTAGCTTCTCACACCACTTATGTTGTGTGTATTAATTTTATACTAGAGTGGCGGGACCTACAGTTTAAAGTCGACTCCGAACGACAGATTTTTGAGAAGCTTTTCATGGCAATTTTTCTCTCAGACGCTTTGCCAGAAATCTGCTGAGAGGAAGTTGCCTAAGAAATATTTTTTCGTTTTGATGTCTGGACCTGGGTTTCGAACCCGGACCTTTTTTTTCGGAAGGGAATGTACTTTCAAATAAAAAAAAGAAATTTAAGAAAATATTCCGTAGTTTTTTTTTTAAAGCATTTTCAAAAAAAAAAAAAATTGTTACTTGGCGAACCCTTTATTTAAAAAAAATTTGTTTTCAAAATAAAATTTCTTTTGAACAGAAAACACAATAAAAATTGTGTGATTTTTTCTTTTTTTTAACACTAATTAGTGTTTAATTTAAGCAATGACAACATGGCATTACTTTTCTTTTTTCCTCTTTATGTTGTTCTCTCTCGCTCTCTCCTTTTATGTGAATATTTGGAAAACAAAAAATGACCTCAAAAGTATCATTAAAGGGTTAAATATTCAAATTAAAAGTAAACACAATAACGAAAAAGAGTTCCTTCCATACACACCACACACATACAATCGCACTCTTTTACATGCACAGTAGTAACTCTGACACAAAAGACGAAAAACTGAGAACAGAACAACAACAGCAATAACAATAAAAAAAAAGAAATACGAAGAGAACAACAACAAAAATATTTTTTATCCTTTATTTTAACATGCCTTTACAGTAATCTATACTTGTGTTGTGTTGTGTTTTGTGTGCATTTTTTTCCTTTAGTACGGGGCCCTTTGTCTCCCTCTCTCTCGCTCTCTCTCTCTCTCTTTGTATATTAAACATACTTTTAACAATGATTTCTTGTTGTTTTATTTGTTTTTTTTCTTCTTCTTCATATAATTTCTTATGCTCTGCTCTTTTACTTGCACACTCTTGTGCATACAAACACAAAAGTTTTCTAACAAAAACCAGAATTCAAGCTTAAAAACAGAAATCTTTTGTTGTTTTTGGTTTTTGACAACTAAAAAAAAATACGACTTTTTTTGTATTGTTTCTTCTTCTTTTAATTTTTATTATTTACTTACACACATACACACACAGACACGGCCATACATGTACACATAGTGCATAGTGGGGCTTTAGTAATAAATTCGTTGAAGGATAATGCAGCTGCTTGTAGAAGAAATATTTTGAAATGCTTGTTAATAGCATAAAAAGTTAAGGAATGCCAGGCATATTATATATCATTGGAAAGGAAATTTTATCAGCTATTTAACCAAGTTATTGAAAATATTAAAAATGTTTTCTTACTTCATCTCTAGGCAATTATGAAAATTTATAAAAGTTCCAATAAAACAATTGGATTTAAAATTCAACTAAATTCAGCTTACATTACTTATAGGATCTTTCAACAGACACTTCTAAACTTTGACAGTTCATAAATGCCATCCTGTTATAACAGCAATCATAGAAAACGTTCAAAAGTGAACGCTTTTTCATCGAAAAAGCCATCATTTACGTTGTGCTCCTTTTCGGGATGAATATTTGGTACGTGAATAAATAAAATTTTGGTATTTTGGCAATATCCATTCACATGACATCCAAGAGTATCCAATGAATTCCGAAAAAGTCACTGTTTGTTGTGGATTTGGGGCTGCCAGCATCATCTTTCCAGAAATCTGTGAACACAATGTTACTGTCAACGGAGAGCATTATAGATAGATAATTACTAAACGTCTTAAGGCTTGAATTTAATAATCTGAATACTAACGATATGGAGTTTCAACACAACGTGCCCTATATGTCATAACTGATTGGATATCCTACATAACTTACTGTGTAAACAATGTGAACACATTTGTATTGCATTAACATGGCCAAGGGATTTCTAAACTAGGGTTAAAAATCTCTTTTTATCATGTATTTGACGGATTCCATAGATAATAATATGTCTTAAGCTGCTCCCATACCTCCTACAGTCAGGATTACGACCTAGCTTCTCTCTTCCTCCCCAGTGCTGTCATAAGGTTATAATTTTCATTGTCTTTGAGCAGCAATCTGCCTTGAGCAGACAGCTTTGATTAGGAGCAGCAGTCTTCTGGATAAAATTGTGGCAGTAAATTAAATTCTCATATATAGGTCGGTAGGTTGGAGTGGTGGGAACTTTAATACCAAAAGCTTACTTGAGCACTCTTAGTGACACAGGTTACCGTAGACCCTATACTGAACTACGGAAGTTGGTCACTACAAGGTCTGCACATTGAAAGCACGGCTACCATACGCTAGAAAACCAGGCTAAAAGCTTACTAAACGAACTTCTATCCTTAACATCAATGAATGGCAGTTTTGTCAAGCTGACAAGGATTGGGGAGCCAAATAACTTTCATCTGCACCGCGCAAGAGATGGCAATTTACAAAGAAAGTGGATAACAGTCACCTCTTTCTCATCAGATCTACACACCCATGGCAGATGGGAGCTGAATTCTTTACGGGTGTCATAACAGAATGACCTGTAAGCATGGCCGCTATGATCGAGATGACATTACGATCAAGTCCAAGCAAGCCTGTTTTCTATCGATGGCCAAGTGAATCCAGCAGTAAATCAGGATTCCTCATTTTCTGAGGATAGGTTGGTATTCCGAAAAAATTTCCGCTAAATGGGCTATTTAACCGAGGTAAGTGACATTCCCAGAAGTCGTCGTAGTCTAGTAGATAGTGTGTTGACTTATTAGAAGTAAAAGCCAGGGTTCGAATCCCAGGCCAGACATCAAAACAAAAAACAAAAAGTATACCTTCCGCGATTTCCTCTCAGCAGATTTCTGACCAAAACTCTGACAATAAATAAAATTGCCTTGAAAAGTTTCTCAAAAAAGTTTGCTATTCGGAGTTGACTTTAAACTATATGTCCCGCCTCTTGTGTATAAAAAAATTAACACACACAACATAAATGGTGTGAGAAACTAGGTCAATAATCCTGGCTGAAAGGTTGTAATGACCAATTGTGTGCATACGTTAGTGGCATGCCCAAGTCAATTGACGAGGAATCCGGAAGGAGTGCCTTGCAGTTTTCCGGAATGGAACAGTGCCGAGGTACTCAGCCAAGTGAGACTGAAGGATTCAGAAAGAACGTCGAGACTGTGGCGATACTGACAAATGATCCTGGAGTTAATCATAATACTCGACATAGATCTTATAGCAGCCTTGACTATCAGACTAGATTGAGATTGGGGGTGAAGGGAGCATCTTTGATGAGGATCCATTACTAGATTGCCGTGAAAAGTTTCTTAACGATATGTGGTTCGAAGTCTAACATTAAACTATAAGTCACGCCTTTCATGAATAAAATCAACGAACAACAATCATCATGGATATTGAGAAAATCTATATGTACGTATAATAGAAAATCATGTTAAACATATGGAAACTGATTCATTGCATTGATTTGTCGTTCTCACTTTTATTGGAATTTGTTTTCTTAGAAATTTGAATTAATTTTCTGCAAAAAATTTCTCTTAACAAAAAATTCTGAAGAATATTATTCGACAAAATTTAAGGAGAACATAAAATGAAATTATTTTAATTTTTTTTATCTCCTGGCCCACTGTATGCTAAATCTTATAATCAACGTAAAACATTCTCTTAAAACATTGTCAAAAGTATTGTTTACATTTGGTTTATAAATCAACATCAGCATAAGCAAGAGCATCTATACGAATGTGTGTGTATGCCAATGTGTATGTGTCTATCCCTATGTTGTTAATAGAAATTTGCATCTTCTCCCTTCCTCTCTTCATTTAAAACTATTACTTGCTCATACACACATCACACTCAAAAATGAACCAAATTCTACTGCCCCCTATCTCTCTCTCTGTCTTATACCCACCTATGCTCTCTTGGTTTTGTTTTTATCTTCTTCTTCACAAACTTTACTAATACATTTACGACTTCGCTTGTATTTGTAAAATAAAAGAATTCTTCGGTCGTCGTTGTTATTCTCTTTGGTTATACAACTTACGATGAAACTTACGATGTAACTTACGATGTTAACCATTCGTTCGTATGCATGTGTAAGTGCATGCAAAAAAGTGACATAAAGGAAGGTAACGTGTGTGTGTGTACGTGTGTGTTGGTATTTTTATTATAAGAAGTAGTTCATTATACCACTACCGTTACTACTATACGTAGAACTACAATCATTATCACTACAATTACAAGTTGTTTCTTGGAAAAAATGAAGTATTCAAGTACCCTACATGGGCAATATGGCATGAAGTTGGCTGCGAATGGTTTAAAGGTAGATACAGACGGAGAGGTGTGAGTTATTAAGTCTAAAGCTAGTACAAGGATCATTGGCTTTAAGGGCAATTGTTCAAGTGATATTTAAATTGAGCTTCAAGCAATTTCAGTGAGAACTCATATAAGAAGTGTCACAGGGGCGCCGATAAAATAATTTTCAAATTCCAAGTGTTAAGCCTAAATGGAAGGTTAGTGTTTAACAGAATTGTGGCTGTTCTTGGAGTATTCTGGTAATCTGCTTCCGACGCAGCAAATGATCAAAGGCAACGCAATAGTTAATGAACTGGCAATTAAAAGATCCGATACAGACTTTATTCGCCCTTCTGCGGCGTATGGTGCATCAGTGTGATACGAAACGGTCATGTATGTTGTTGGCCAACGTAAGACTGTGGTGAGTCAGGGAATCATTCTCCTGGCTTGTGTGCTGGACTCTCTACAGGTATTGTTAGGTGTAGCAACCCTAGATTTGGAAATAATACGTCGAAGAGTTGTTTTCAAAATCAAGAAGGGACTACCACTTCTATAGAATATGATTGGGTTTTAGCTAGTGATCTGGGAAATAGGGAGGTTAGGAGCTTATTGATAGGTATCTCATCGATAAGTGGAAATCACAATGGATGAACAGTGACAAGGACAGGATGACGTAAGAATTCATACCTGACGCGTCATTCATACTGCAACGTCCCGACTTTGGCTTTAGCTTAAGTCCGAGATTCTTACTGACGGGATTGAGCTCCCTCAATGCATTCTTGCATAAGATGAACCTCAGTGAGATAGAGGACTGTTGGTGTGGTTTGGGACCTGAGAACTGTTAGTGTGGGTTGGAACCTGAGGACTAGCGGCATGTACTGACAACATGTCCGCTTTACGAAGTTCTTATGGATTTAGAAGCTATGGATGTCATCGAGATGGGGGATATGGTGGACTTTAGCAGGGCCTTAGTTCTGGATCGAACTAAGCAAAGACTTGACAAGTTCGCTCGTCTTGTCTCTAATAGGAGAAGAACGAGGGTGGCTTAATGTTAGGTTACCCTTAGGGCATCGCCCGGCATGGGTTCTCTGCAGAAGTTTGTGCCCCTTTATTTTTGTTTTGATTATTAGCTTTGTTTTGTCGTTCAAAGTGTCACCAGTCCCGAGCTGTTTGGGGTTCAACTGGTAGCAGACTGGACTTGGAAGTTCGACCGGAGGCTTAATTCTAGTACCACGTGTGTCGGGAGCCCCAGAGATTTGTCTCTGCACGACAATGGTATTGTGCCCTTGTGGGAGCAACGTGTTTGGACATAAATTGCGGGTAGAGCGCCAGGTCGGTGTGGCATTGCACTCTCAACCACTGTAACAAGAGGAGTTTAGATAGTGTTCCACCCCTAACCAAAAGGGAAGTCTTGTCCAAATGGAAGGCTTCGAATTGGTACTCACGTATGGTGATGTAATAATGCATTACGCAGGGTTGCATCATTGTGCATGGGGTCGCTGGTAGATGCATTGTTTCCAGCCGTGCTTTGAGCACCGTTCGGAGCGCCATTATGGCGATACTCACGTTAAGCCCTGGATTCATGTGTGTTCAATCAGATTTAGGTTTGGGAGCCATTCCTAGGGTCACATTTTTGTGGGAAGTTTAAGAACTTTGCCAAACTAAACACGCAGAAGAGTTTTTTAGTTACCAAAAAGGAATACAAATACCAACGATGCCATCTGAAGGAGGATGAAAGAAAAGACGCGTATTATTTGCGATTCCAGTCAATATCGTTTATAAATCCATGGAAGTGTGATCACTTTCTTTTGGAGATTTATGGGACTCCATTTGAAATTCTTGGTTTTCTGTCTGTTCCTTTGTTTTTGAGGAGCGGAGCTATTAAGAGAGATGACTTCCTACTCTATAGAGGACACGCTGAGATTCCAGTTCGTATCGTTTACAAATCAAAGGAAATGTGATCGCTTTCAATTGGTATTTACGGGACTCCATTTGAAAATCTTGGTTTTCTGTCTGTTCCTTTGTTTTTGAGGAGCGGAGCTATTAAGAGAGATGATTTCCTACCCTATAGAGGACGGACACGCTGAGATCTTTATTTATCCCTACCCGTTCTACTTAACCTAATCGAATCCTCTTTAAAATAGTTTAACAGCAAAGCAACTTAAGTTAGCTGCCATCCAGTGAGTGCAATGTAAGCTTACCATGGGTTTGTGGTTTTTACGCTGTACTTAGCCAGCTTTTTAGTCGTTTTGAAGGCTTTTAAAATTTGTTTTCTTATTAAACCACATCTTCCAATTACTCTATTGTCCTTTTGAACCAGTTTTCCTGCATTATTTTGCTTCATTTTCCTTTTTTTTTTTGCCTTCCCTTATGCTTGTCCTATACAGGGATGGGATTGTTTTTTGTTTTTTTTATAAAGGAAGTTGTAATGGCTGCCTGTTCCTGCTGAACAACAACAAAACCCTACAGACGCATTGAAAATTTTTTTTAAAAATTATTTTCTTTTCTATGCATAAAACAAAATGACAACAACAACAAGAAAAATTGAAAGCAAACCCTGTTTTATAAGAAGGAGGCCTATTGTTCTAATTTCTGTTTCTCTCTTCGCCTTTTGCCTGCTTCTCGAGAAATGCATAAAGTTTTCATAATAATTTTAGATTTTCTAGGAAAAAAAATTGTTTAAATAAGACAATTAAAGAATAAGAGAGACAGAGAGAGAGGAAAAAGAGAGGAAAATCATAATTTTATAACCACTTTACAACTTTCAAGGTAAAAAACATTTATTTGCACAAGGAAAAATTGTTAGAAATTCATAGAGATTCATGGAAATTCATGGTAAGTCTTAGAAATTTTCATACAAAATAAATTTTGAAAACATAAAGAAGAAGAAGACGAAGAAGAAGAAGAAAAATATTTTATTTTAAATTAAGTTTCTTAACTTGTAATTGTAATGCCAATTTCACTGCATTAAAGCGGTTATAATTATTCTATTACAGTTGGCATGAAATGGCCTTAAAAATTAATTCCGTTTTTATGTTGAAATTCAGGCAATCCTTGAAAATTTAATTACAAAAGTTAAAGGCGGCAAAAGTGAGTACATGAGCAAAATTGATTTGTATTCATCTCAACAAATTATTTGTAGTCTGGGCTGTCCTTAGCAAATCTTAAGCATATCGCAGCATTCATATTGGACAAGACAGCTTCACAGCTTCCCCAAGATATTGTTTTTATCACAAGAAAAGTTTCTTTTATTCATTATAAGACGGGCATCTCTGGAACTCAGAGACTTTACTCAGAAATGCATAATGTGGTGGAGAGAGCAGCTAGCTTTGATTAGGAGCAGCAGTCTTCTGGCTTAAATGCTAATAGTAAATTAGATTCATATACAGTAGCGAGCACAAAAAATGCAACACTGTGCCATATGATCTTTAATAAGATCTGTTTCAAAATAACGGTAACTAATTTATCTATTTTCTTTTGCTGTTAATTCTTTCAATTATAAGTTTTCAAAGTAACCACAGCTTATTCCAAATTCTGCTTTAAAAAGTTAAATATTTTTGAATTAGTGAAAAAAGTGCAAATTTTTAGCGAGCAAAAAAAAAATGCAACATAATAAAAAAAATAGTTAAAGTAAGTTATTTATTTAATTATAATTGAAAATTTCTTAAATAAGTTATACAACATGTGTTTTGTAATAGAAGCAGCTCTCAGCTGACAGCAAAACAGCAATCATTAAAGCCTTAGAAGAAGAAAAATCCATAAGTGAAGTTGGACACCTCTTTGGTGTAAAGTAAGTCGGATTAAATCTCGATTTTCCTTGAGAAATAGTGTGTAAAGGAAACCAGGTAGTGGTAATCCTCGAAAAACTACCTCTCGCCAAGACCGCCAGATGATTGCACTGGTTAAAAAAGATCCACGAAAGATCGCAGTGGACGTTGCTAATTTCGCAAATGAGCAAATGGGAGTCTCTATAGGCGTTTACACTGTTCGCCGTAGGTTGAAAGAGGCTAATTTGCATGCGAGACGACCCGCAAAGAAACCTCTCATCAGTGCAATCAATAAAAAGAAGCGCCTGGAATTTGCAAAATGTTACAAGGATTGGTCAAATGAACAATGGGCTAAAGTCTTGTGAAGCGATGAAAGCAAATTTAATTTTGTTCGAAGACCGCCTGGACAGAGATATTCTCCAAAATATCAACTTCCAACCGTAAAACATGGCGGTGGATCAATAATGGTGTGGGGTAATGAACGATATGTTTAAAAAAAATTATTGATTTTACGTCATGTATTTACAGGTGCGTTTTTCCGTCATGGGGTAGGTCCCTTAACTCAAATCGAAGGAAGAATGGACGCCAAGAAGTACTATGAAATCCTTGGAGAACACATGCTTCCTCATCTGCGGGAAAAAATGTCTCCTGGTAGCATATTCCAACAGGATAACGATCCAAAGCACTCAAGTCGCTTAGCTCGAAACTTTTTAAGCGACAATGATGTCAACGTTTTGGATTGGCCATCACAGTCTCCCGATCTAAACCCCATAGAAAATCTATGGGAGCTATTAGATCGGGAAGTTAAGAGGAAACATCCATCAAATAAGAGGCAATTAGAAGAAATTTTGAAAAGTGAATGGGAGAAAATATCCATTCACATACACATTAATAGCTTTAGTCGACTCTATGCCTTCTAGGTTGCAAGAAGTCATAAAAAATAAAGGCTACGCCACTACTATTTAATTTAAATAAACACATTAAAATTTATGGTGTTGCATTTTTATTGCTCCCATGAAATTCGCACTCTTCATTAATAAAAATGGCAAAATAATATATCATTAATTAAAAATATTTACATAATATTATTGATAATAGGTATCTATAACTGTAGGTATTAATAACCCAAAGAAATATTTTGAACTGGTCGCCATTTTTTTAAAATTATCGCACTTAAAGATAATTTTACCCAACGTTGCATTTTTTGTGCTCGCTACTGTAGGTAGGTAGGTTGGAGTGGTAGGAGATTTAATACCAAAAGCTTACTTGAGCACTCTTAGTGCCACAGATTACCGTAGACCCCCTATACTGAACTACGAAAGTTGTTCACCACAACGGCTGCACATTAAAAGCACGGCTACTGTACGCTGGGAAAACTAGGCTAATAGATTAATAAACGAAATTATATCCTTAACATCAATGGATGACAGTTTTGTCAAGCTGTTAAGGATTGGAGAGCCAAATAACTTTCATCTGCACCAGGTAAGAGATGGGAATTGAAAAAGAAAGTGGTTAACAGTCACCTTTTTCTCATCAGATCTGCATCCATGGCAGATGGGAGCTGAATTCTTTACGCATGTCATAACGCAATGACCTGTAAGCATGGCCACTGTAATCGAAATGACATTACGATCAAGATTAAGCAACTGGTTGGCCTAATTTCTATCGAGGGCCAAGTGAGTTTACCAGGAATTTTTGTTCGAAAATCTCTTGACTTATGAAATGTTATGAAAAATCTATTTCCACTTAGCAATCTTTTTGCAAAAACTCTAAGGATACATAAAATTGTCATGAAAAGTTTTTAAACAGGAGTTCTCACCACTCATAGATAGAATTAACACATACAAAAAGGATAGTGTGAGAAACTAGGTTGTAATCCGGCAGCATCTTTCTCTTTCTGAGTTCCCTAGCTAGGGAGCTTCAGGTCTAGATTTTTCTTTCTCAATTTTTTCTCACCTTCACTGATATTTGAACCTGGACTTCTTGAATTATTGAACAGGATAGCAGAGGTGAAAATACAATTTTATAATTTTCATATCAAACTTAAAAGACTAAGACACCTTATCGCTTATTTATCGTAGATAAGAGGGTAAGAAAATAGAAACCCAACGATCACACTTACATTGTATTTCTTAAACTGACGATAAAGTTAAGAAAATAAACAAAAATATTACAAACTTTAAAGCATATAAATAGGCGCTTATCCCAGGTTACTTTCTTTATATCAATTGTCAGCTTTTTTGGAATTGCTTAGGTGTGTGTATTAGAATATGAAATAAAAATAACTTTTTTTATTTATTTTAAAGCATATAAGTAGGCGCTTATCCCAGGCTACTTCTTTAAAATACTTGCCAGCTTTTTTGTATTTGTTATGGTGTGTATTAGAATATGAAATAAAAAAAACAATTTTTTTTATTTTGCTTGTCGATAACAGAAACAGAAATTAAAAATTTTTAAAGCATATAAATAGGAGCTGATCCTAGACAATTTTTTTAAAATACCTAACATTTTGGTATGTGTTAATAAGTTAAAATGAAAATGTTGATAACATAAATATCTCTTTGAATTAAAATATTTGAAGCATATAAATAGGCGCTTATATCAGGCTACATTTTTAAAACATTTGCCTATTTTTTTGTATTTGTTTTAGTGTGTGTATTAGAATATGAAATAAAAAACAATTTTTTTTATAATTTTGCTTGTCGATAAAAGAAATACAAAAAAAAAAAAATTTTAAAGCATATAAATAGGCGTTTATCCTAGACAATTTTTTTTTTAAATACCGAAGATTTTGGTATGTGTTAATAAGTTAAAATGAAAATCTCTTTGAATTAAAATATTTTAAGCATATAAATAGGCGCTTATGCTAGACAACTTTTTAAAATACTTGTCGATTTTTTTGTATTTATTTTGTTGTGTGTGGGTGTGTGTGGTAGTGTGCTAAAATATAAAATAAAAATATTTTATTTTTTACTTTTCAACACCTTGAATTAGTTACAGAAATTCATAAGAAATGCTTAAGAAAAAAAACCAAAACACATGCTGTTACTGCATATGTACTCCTACAAAGAAAAGAGTGAGAAAGAGAAAGAGAGAGAGAGGGATAGATAAGGATAGAGAATATAAATAAAAATTTTATTTATAAAAATTTAAAGAAAATGCTTCAAATAATGCTTAAATGTTGGCATGTTAGTGTAATAAGTTTAGTGAAATTATCCTGTCTCTCTCTCTCTTTCCCTCTCTTCTTCTCTCTCTGTCTCCTTTTAGTCTAGGTGTTTCTGTTTTATAACTTACAATGCATTTGCTAAGAGAGATTATAAAAAAATTTAAATTTTTCTTGCTCACTTTTTATATTTCCATTTACATTCACAGGCATGTATTCACACTCTCACATACAGTGTATGTAAGTACGTATGTATGTGTTTACTATGCATGTGTATTTGTGTAGTTTAGTTTGTTGAACGTAGAACATCTTTTTAAAAACAGCAGGTGGTAACTGTGGCATTCCAAAGTAATTTTAATACCCACACTGTAATCCCCACTGTAAACATCATTAGCCAATATTATTTGAATTAAATTTAATGATGAAAACAACAACAACAGCAGCAACAATTACAATAAAAATACAGTTTCTTTATTATCATTATCATCATCATCATCATCATCCTCGTTTTACTTCTTTACCTTCATCTTCATTATGTAGATGTTCAGTTTTGTTCCTTTGGTTTACTTAAATTGTGAATAAAATTCAGAGAGTGGGAGAGAGAGAGAGAGAGTGTGTAAGCATAACTGTTTAATTCTCACCCAAAAGTAGCCATACAATACTAAATTTATTTACATGGATACTACCCCACACACACACACACACACATATGTGTGTACATATTTATTCCAAATGTAATACGAGTATGTATGGCCAGTGTGTTGTGTCTTTTAAATTTGTTGTTTAAGAGTAACAGTGAAATGGTGAGAGAGAGAGTGAGAGAGAGTGAAAGAGAGAAAAAGGGGGGCTGGAGGATGGTCTGTAGCATTAGAGAAAACTAAAGGGACATTTACAAACAATTGTGGTCCATTTCAAATGCTCTGTCATTCTATGTTTCCCTACACAAAGTGTGCTTGCTTGCTTGCCTGTGTGTGTCTTTGCTTGCCTGTGTATGCCTCTGTGTGCCTGTGTGTGTGTTCTTGTGTAAGCACAAGTGTAAATTAATATTCTTGTAAACCATTACAATATGGTTGAAATTAATAGCATAGGTTTTGTATTTTTTAAATTACTCATAAAGATTTTGAATACAATACAAGCTTTAAAAAAATTCGTTCTATTCACATCACAAAAAAAAAGGAACAACAAAACAATTGAAATATTATTTTATCAAAGTATTACAACAACAAAACAACAATAAGATTCTCGAAGTTGCCAGATGGAAAATAAATAAAGTAGAAATACATTAAAACGTACAGTTTCTCTTAAAAGTTTTCGTATAAAAACCTAAAAATTCTCAAAAATTTTTCGTTCGTAATCTTAAAACTTAGAAATAAAATTAACACACCTAACATGAATGGTGTGAGAAGCTAGGTGGTAATCCTGACCAATAACAATATCTATGTGGCAATGAGATTCTTAATGAAGACATAACAAACACGCGTTTAAGGTCGAAGTACACTAAAACCAGTTATGTTATCAAATTAATACAAGCGACATGAATGGTGTGAGAAGCTAAGTAGTTATCCTTATCAATCGCTAAATGTGGCAATTAGATTCTCAATGAAGACACAGTGTCCCTTATAATTATTTATGCAAACAATCTTTGAGGCCGAAGAACTCCAAACCACTTATGCTATATCCCTTTGGAGCTATTCATTCATTATCCAGAGAAATAGCTGGAAACTATTATTAGACTCTGCTGTAATCGTATTGCTGACTATCTATCCTTAAATTGTAAGGCTATGCATGACACAATAGCGATTCTTATGGAACACTGTCCCGTTGGAAATTCTGTCAAATTATAGGCTTCAAATATTTTAATTCAGAGAGTTATGTATATGTGTTGTTAACATTTTCATTTCAACACACTAACCCTTACCAAAATGTTAAGTATTTTAAAAAGTTGTCTAGTATAAGCGCCTATTTATATGCTTCAAATATTTTAATTCGAAGAGATTTTCATTTTAACACATTAACTCATACCAAAATGTTAGGTATTTTAAAAAATTGTCTAGGATAAGCGCCTATTTATATACTTTAAAATTTTTAATTTCTGTTTCTTTTATCGACAACAAAATATAAAAAAAAATTGTTTTTTATTTCATATTCTAATATACACACCAAAACAAATACAAAAAAGTAGGCAAGTGTTTTAAAAAAGTAGCCTGGGATAAGCGCCTATTTATATGCTTTAAAATAAATAAAAAAAATTATTTTTATTTCATATTCTAATACACACCAAAACAAATACAAAAAAGTAGGCAATTGTTTTAAAAAAGTAACCTGGAATATACGCCTATTTATATGCTTTAAAGTTTGTAATATTTTTGTTTATTTTCTTTACTTAAAGAAATTCAATGAAAGTGTAATCGTTGGGTTTTCATGTTCTTACTTACCCACTTATCTACGATAAGTCTTTTAAGTTTGATCTGTAAATTATGAGAAACCTATTTCCACTCTAGCAATGTTGTTCACGAAACCAAGAAGTTTAGGTTCAAATATCAGTAAAGGCGAAAAGAAAAAAATTAAAGAAGAAAATTCTAGAACTGAAAACTACTGTCTATTTGATAGTCATTCCGAAAGGTTTAAAATTTTGTCAAATAATTGCAACAACAGCTAAGGATCTCCGAAAGAGGAGGAGACTGTCTTCTACTTTATTTGGCTAGAGCCTCCTGCTGTTGCTATGAAAAGACGAAAGGCTTTAATCACATACATTCTGGCATCCTTAGGTCAGGTTTTTAATATAAGGATTCCTGAATATTTTGAGCTTGTTTCCTTCCAGGCAATGTTTGATTATTGTATACCGCGCCACTGTGTAAACATTGGGTTGCCCTTAGGATGTTGAAAACCAGAGGTATGCTTAATGGTGTATGGGGTTCCTTTCAGTCCTCTAATAAGTTCTAAATTTTCAATAACAGCGTTTAGTCAATAGGACGATACGGTTTAGTGGTTAAAAGACTTCATAGAAGCGAGTAATCCTGGTTCAAATGGCAGTCAAAAGAAAAGAAATTAAAAGAGAAAATTCAAGAACTGAAAACATCTGCAGTACAACACTACCAAAGGATATTATTGGATGGCTAGGCAATAGTCACTTTCATTGAAAGAATGGGAAACGTTTGCAAAGAAAGATAAAAGACAGCTTATGGATGCGTTCCTATTATGCGAGAAGTATTGGAAAGAAGCTTTAAGAATAACAAAGACAATCCTAAAGGATTGTAAGAGCGATGTAGCATTTTAGAGGATACATACACCTTTAAGAGGTCCCATGCTGTGATAAACGAATGGATCAAGGGCTTATTGTGACTGGTAATGGGGTGCACTCTTTGTCGCTCCTAGGGTAGCTCGCAAGTATCTGCGCCATCGAGACGTATATACATGCACAATTGGCCATTACAACCCTTCAGTCAGGATTACGACCTAGCTTTTCACACCACTTATGTTGTGAGCGTTAATTTTTTTATACATGAGCGATGGGACCTTCAGTTTAAAGTCGACTCCGAACGACAGATTTTTGAGAAGCTTTTCATGGCAATTTTTACTCTCAGAGTCTTTGCCAGAAATCTGCTGAGAGGAAGTCGCCGAATAAATATTTTTCGTTTTTGATGTCTGACCTGGGATTCGAACCCAACACACTACCCACTAGACCACGGCGACTATAGGTATACTTAGTGTGCTATGGAATTCCTTCCAGTCCTCTAATAAGTTCAAAATTTTCAATAACAGTGTAAAGTCAATAGGGCGACACAGTTTAGTGGTTAAAGGACTTCACAAAAGCGAGTAATCCTGGTTCAAATGGCAGTCAAAAGGAAAAGGAAATAAAAAAGGAATTTAAGGAACTGAATACCTCTGCATATAATGAATTGTGTCTTCCAGACAGTACAACACCAGTACTAATGGACATTATATGATGGCTAGGCAACACCATCTTGGTTAGAGGAATGGTACTCATTAGCAAAACGTTCCTTACATTTACATCCAACCAGTCAGAAGACATTAAACTGTAGGTCCCGCCACTCATGTATAAAATTAATGCACACAACATAAGTAGTGTGAAAAGCTAGGTCGTAATCCTGACTGAAGGGTTGTAATGGCCAATTCTGTGTGTATGTAGTCAGAAGACATGTAATGAATGCGTTGCTATTATACGTGAAGTACAGGAAAGAAGCTTTATGAATAGCAAAGATAATCCGTAAGCAATACCGTAAACTGATATTGTAAAAGCACTGAGGCGCTTTAGAGGATACATACACCCTTAAGAGGTCCCATGCTAAGATAAATGAATAGGTCAAGGGCTTATTGTGGACCTATAGGGAGAATAACTGGTAGTGGAGTGTACTCTTTGTCACCCCTAGGGTATCTCGCCGCTATCTGCGTCATTGAAACCTATATGCTCTAATGAATTAAAGCAGGAAGTGCAGAACACGGGCATAGCAATATTATCTGACTGCCAGGCTGCCATCTAAGCTGCTATAAGGTTACATCAAGAATAGCATGGCACTGTATGGATAAGTTAAACTAACTAGGCAGGAGAAATTGTGTGCTATGCACTGTTGGCTTCCATGTCATATAGGATCTTATGAGAAGAAACATTTGCCTACTCCTTGGTTGTGATGATAAGGCAAAATCCTTTGACGATATGGTCGGAGAAGTATGGCGAAGAATATATTGTGGCATAGGGAAAGAAGGTAAGATAAAGAATGGAGGAGATTTATCTCAAGCTAAACGGGTTTCAGAGAATCTAAACTTTTACTAAATAATTAAAGGGGGAACGGATTTGAGTATTGCATCAAGGCAAGGTGTTGTAGACTATCAGAATACTTATTCAGAAAAGGTAGTAGTTTAGAAAAGGTAGTAGTTTAGAAAAGTCGACTCCGAACGACACATCTTTTTGAGAAGCATTCCATGGCAATTTTTTACTCTCAGAGTTTTTGCCAGAAATCTGATGAGAGGAAGTCGCCGAAGAAATATTTTTCGTTTTGATGTCTGACCTAGGATTCGAACCCGGGCCATTAACAACCCGATTAACGAATTTCGGTCTGCCGTAAAACATCCTTTCAGGCGCCTTTGCCTCTTGCCTCTGCTTTTACGCCAGTTAGTCACAACAATCGATGACTGTGACTCCACAATTTGGGCCATTTAACCAAAACAAGATCGTTCTCTTCGCAAACTTCTGCAGATCCCTCCAGCAAATACCCGTCTCGCCGGAACATTTTTCGCCATTCGAACGACATTGCCGAACCAGCCCAGTCACTGGATGTTAATACGCCACACTACGTCCATGTTGTTGAGGCGCTCACACAGCTTATTGTTTGGCAATGGGTGAGGAAATCATCGCCAGCTTGCACTGGCCAGGAGATCTTACGTAGAACTTTTCCCTCTAATACTCTCAAGGGGCTGCTGCATCAATGCCTAAGAGTTGCCATGCCTCTTTGCCATAAAGATGAACATCGTTAGGGTAAGAGTACTTGTAAGAATAGTTGGAATCGTCTAAAACGCTGGTGAATATGCAGAACACATACTTCAAACCTGATGGCGGAATTTGAAGAAAAGTACAAGGCAGGGTGTTATACTAACTGAAACTGAACAAAATTCTGCAGTTTATTGGGACAACAGAATTGGAGACCTTATGATAACCTATCTAGACTAAGGGGCAGTACAATAATACTGCCACAGTACTCTAGTACCTATGGTATCGCGATGTATGCTAGTTCCATGGAAAATAGGACCTGAATGATGTTATCATTCAAAAAATTTGTGCAAAATTTCTTATAGAATTTCATAAAAATTTGCCACATTATTTGCTACTTTTACAGGCCTGAATGCTATTATTTTGCTCTCTATTGTTTGCCTTGTAATACTCAAAACATGGTTTTATAAGATATGGTGTGGCTGGCATTGGCAAAATATGTTGTTTGTTGGTTGTATTGTGTGTGTTACTGTAGGTTGAAATGTGTATGTTTTTTTGCCTAGCGATGGCTATGCTGGTCCACCACACTAATGCAAGTGTTGTGATTATATGGGATGCCCTTATATTTATTTTTTGTTTTCTCTGCCGTAGAGAACGGGAAAGGGAGCTTGTGGGGATAAAGTGTGGCCTGTGAAACGGTGACAGTATTGGTGAGAGTTTTTTGGGTTTTTTTTTTATTGTTTTCTTAGTACGGCAATAGGAAACAGCTACAGTTATACTCTCTTCTCTCCCTCTCTCTCTCTCCCTCTCTCTCCCTGTTGCTTTCTGGTAAAAATAATTTATTTGTGTAACCCAATAGAGAAAGGAAAAATGGAAATAAAATTCTTACACTCACAGAAATTAAGGCATTAAAGTTGGACATTAAAAGTGTATTCAAATTGAAGCAAATCCTTGTTGTTTTTGTAACTATTTTTATGAATATTTTTCTGTGAGCGTATGCAACAATTTTGTTTTGCTTTTCAAAAAAATATTTTTGACCAGTTTTTTCTCTCTCTCTCTGCCCGGCCTGCATGTGAATCTTTAAGTTTTCTAACCACAAATCTTTTCATAACCACAATTAAACATTCTTCCCCCGGTATCAAGACAAAAATAAGCTAGATTTTCTGGGTTTTTTTTTATAAAAAAAATTTTTTTTTTTCTGGTTTTGTAACTGCTGGTGTAAGTTGGTATGGTTAGAATCCGTATTTAAAAGTTTGGCTAATGGAAGGTACTGAGCATTAAATGGTAATAAAAAAAAGGCGATGAAAAATATGAAGAAAATGTTTGTGAATATTAAGGCAGGAGGCTTTTTCTTTAAGCCAAAAAAAGAAAAAGGAATCATCACAGGTTTATTTGTGTACATTTTGTAACCACAATTCATATTTTAAGACGAACTAATGGAATTTAGAATGTTTCAATGACAAAGTATGGCCAGAAGAATTTCAAATTCTAAAAGAAAAAATAGTTTTCTTTATAAAAAAAGGATCGGATATTACGATTTATGCTTTAAGTACCAGCGTTCATTTTGGTCTTAACCAGAGATCAGCAATGAATCGTTTTTCTCACTACTCATAAGCACTCATGCAATTTTGAGTATAAGTGAATCAACAAAATTGAAATTCAACTACTCTAATTCATTCGTACTCGCTACTACATTGATTTATAAGTACAGGCTGCAACAAGTATGAGTACAATGTTGTCATCAAACTCACAACATTCGAAATATGTTTGATTCATATGCCTACTCTTTCTGATTCATAAATTTAAAATAAATACTTATAATGCTTATAAGTAATTCAAGTGATTCGAATCATTCATCAAAATTTACAGCCTTTGTTCTTGTTGTTCCATATACAAACAAAGAAGAAAGGAGAGACAAAGACAACAAGCAAAGCATACAAACAATCTTCTTGTGAGTATTGCATGGATCGTACGTGAATCATACTTATTTTGTGCTTCGTGTAAATGTTAAGTAGAGGCGAGATATTGATATGAGATATTAATATACGAGATATGATATTATTGATCATGCGTATTCTTAAGTATAAGTACGACGAGTACTTCCAACTTTGAGTAGGAGTAGTGTGAGTATCATATTAAAATAAGTACGAACGTTGACATCAAACTCACAACATTCGAAATATGTTTGATTCATACGCCTACTCATTCTGATTCATAAATTTCGAAAAATATTTATAATACTTATAAGTGATTCGAGTGATTCGAATCATTCATCAATATTTACAGCCTTTGTTGTTGTTCCTTATACAAACAAAGAAGAAAGAAAATACAAAGCCAACAAGCAAAGCATACACACAATCTTCTTATGAGTATTGCAGTGTTCGTACGGGAATCATACTTATTTTGTGCTTCGTGTAAATGTTAAATAGAGACAAGTCGTAGTCAATAAAATGATGCGTATTGTTAAGTATAAATACGACAAGTACTTCCAACTTTGAATATGAGTAGTATGAGTATTTTATTAAAATAAGTATAAATGCGTATTAGTATCAGAAATTATAAGTATGACTCGAATCTACTCATTGTTTTGAGTACTTATTGCTGATCTCTGGTACACAGGTCGACATTCTAAGTCGAAAAAGTGTATTTTGTGCTTCGTGTAAATGTTAAGTAGAGACGAGTCGTAGTCAATGACATCATGAGTATTATTAAGTATGAGTACGGCGAGTACTTCCAACTTTGAGTATGAGTATCATATTAAAATAAGTATGAACGCGTATAAGTATTAGAAATTATAAGAATGACTCGAATCTACTCATTGTTTTGAACACTTCGTTGCTGATCTCTGGTCTCAACTCCTTTCTTTCAATCTTTCCTTGTAGTCGACAGAAGCAATCATGAGCCTATTAGGACATGCACCTTAAACTGTAAGATTTTAAACTTGAAACAATTCTCATAAGTCAGAAGGGAAAATTGGAAACTCTGTTGAGGCTTCACAGCAGTTCATAAAAGGTTCGGAATAGTTATTTAAGATATACTTGCAGGAAGGTGAGGAAATCAACAAATGCTAGTTAGGACAGTACAAACACCTCACAGTTCATAAAAGTCTGAGTCTGAGTTTGAGAATTAATGCAGATCTACTTGCAAGAAGTTTAGTATCCCTTTAAATGCATTGTTCTTGTAGCAGCAAGTCTTTAAGGAAGAAAGGGACACTTGCTTTTCCTAAAAAGAATCCTAAAACAATAAAAAAAAACTAAGATGAGCTGAATCCATAAATATGGAGACAAAACATATGACTGTGTTATCCCTATCTGATGAACGAAAACCTTAGGCTAGGTTAAGGTAAGGTGGCAGATACCACTTTAAGGAAGAATTTTCCACTTAGGCCTGCATTAAGGCCCATTGTAATAACACACTCAATATTCAAATCGGGGATGAAACATTTCTTAGAGGAAAACAACCCACAAGTCCACAATAAATCTGGCTTTTGCGGCAAACTTTATATTAGGGAGCCCGGTTAATGACGTTAGAAAGTGAGAGATCAGAAACCCCCGACTTTTAATAATAAGAGCAGGATACTAATATTTAAAGTGAAAGACAGTCTACCCCTTCCCCTTCTTCCTTAAACCCGCAATTTCTGCAGAAGTCATTTGCCAAAAAGTGGAGTCTTTTGGTGTGCTTACATGCAAAAACGCCAATGACCTGTGAAAATCGCTAATAAGCGATGAATGCCCACGCCGTGTTTGGATAGAAGCTAATATCGCCCCTATTATTCACACTTAGCCAGCAAAGTCTAGCAATATTGCAAGCATCTCCGAACTAACGACGAGATAATCGAAAGATCTATGCGCTGTAACATGTTGGACTTTGTGAGCTTCTTAGCATTACTAGATTGGTAATGCGGTGTTTGGATAGACGTTAGTCTGTCCTCTTCTTATCCACACATGCTCAACAGAGTCTCGCAATTGGACGCGTCCTCGAACTACCCGTGATATAGTCGTGCGACAATCGCAATATCTATGCCCTGTAACATGCTGGACTTTGTGAACTCCTTAGCGTTACTAGATAATGCGGTGGTTGGTCCTCTTCTGAACCACACGTGCTCAGCAGAGTCTCGCAATTGTACGCACCTTCGAACTACCAACGAGATGTAGTCATGAGATAATCGGAATACCTATGCCCTGCAACATGTCCCTCCAAATTGTAAGCCCTACACCGACACTAGAAGTTGGTCTTGTCTAGCAGAGTCATATCACTTGTCTTGTGTGTGTTAATTTTATTTCTGAACAGGGGGACCTAAAGTTTAAAGTCTATCCCGAACGACAAATTTTTTGAGAAACTTTTCATGAGAAACTTTTTCTGTTGGGAGGAACTCGATTGGTTCATCGATTGGTGTGACCTATTTTTTTTTTTTTTTTGTTGACCTGGGATTTGAACTTTGATCTCACGTGTAATACACGCTAATACAGTGCCTAATATACACGCAATCTTGCTCTCTCAATCTATCTATACATCTCTTTCTGTTTTTTAGCTAATTTTTTTCGAATTTTTCTTTCTTTTTCAAGGGCAAATATTATGGAAAAAACCTACGAAAAGCAAGTCGATATAAGGCTGCTTTCGATAGCCCCATAAGGGATCAGGTTTTTGCCGCAATGTCTGAGCTCGGTATACCTGAGAAGCTGATAAGGCTATGCAGAATGACATTAAGAAATTCCTACATCTACGCCAAGGTAGGAATGGACATTTTCGAACCTTTTGGCACTGTGCACGGTTTCCGACAAGGCGACCCCTTATCACGCGACCTCTTCAGCTTCGTCATGGAGAGTGTTCTGCGTAAGGCAGGAAGGAGTGCATCGTAATGGGACTATTTTTTAAAAAAGTGTCCCATTACATCGTCGACATCAAATGGCGTACCAAGCGAGATGTTAGTGCTGCCTTTAGTGCTATTGAACGGGAGTCTAAGAAGATGGGTCTGGCAGTAAATGAGGGCAAAATAAAGTCTATATTATCGACAAGTAGAGACGTGCGTCGTATTGATTCTCAGATTACGATACCTTTGATACAGTCAAGGAATATATTTATCTTGGCTCCGTCGTTACCAGCAAAATTGATGTCAATCTGGAAATCAAGCGCAGGATTACTCTTGCCAATAGACGCTATTATGATTTCAATAGGAAATTGAGTAGCAGAGACCTCTCCCGTAAAACAAAACTAATACTCCACAAAACGCTCATCCTACCTGTGCTTCTTTATGGCTCAAAAGCATGAAGCGTATTCGACAGATAAGTCCTACGTAAGATCTTCAGTCCATTGCGAGTTGGCAATGATATCCGCATCCGATCCAACAGTGAGCTGTATGAGCTTCTCAGCGACATAGACGTTGTACACACACATACATAATTGGTCATTACAACCCTTCAGTCAGGATTACGACCTAGCTTCTCGTACGTTGTACAACGTATTAATATTAAGCGGCTGCGCTGGCTTGGCAATGTCGTTCGAATGGAGGAGGATGCTCCGTCGAGACGGATATTTGATGCAGAATTCTGCAGAAGTCGGCGAAGAGGACGACCTTGTTTGGTTTGGATGGACCAAATTGTGGAAGACATGTCATCGATTAGTGTGACCAACTGGCGTGCGTGCGCAAGGAGCAAAGGCGCCTGGTTGTTAATGGCCAATTAAGTAAGTAAGTATGCCATGGACTTGTTCCCTACCGGTAGTATGTATTGAATTAAAGCCCGTACCTGAGTATGGAGGTGACTTATGCTTACAATTTGAACTTTTTTAAACAGAAAAGCGAATTTTCTTTATTATTTATTCATGCTAAGTTAAATACAAATATTAGAAAAATTTTTAAAATCTTGATATTGTGCCACTATTCGTTAAAATTTAAATTCTTTTATTTCTTCATTTTGAATTCAAATAAAATCTCATAAATTTCTTATGTTCCATTGGAAAATAGGCCCGTTTCTCTTACTCAAATGTAAAGTAATGGCGTATAAATAAAAAATTCTTGTTTAAATTAAAAGGAATTTTCTAAAAAAAAGAGAAAAAAAATCTCAAATTTATTAAATGTTTGCACAAACTCTCATACACTTGCTAGTAAAAAATATAAAAAATAGAAAAATAGACACAGAAAATGTTTATAAAAGACTTTGAAATTTTTGTTTTAAATATGCGTATGTGTTGCATGGCATTTTAACATACAAACTCAACCAAACTCAACATACAGGCTGGTTCATGTATGAGAAAAAAAAACGTGTTTTAAAAGAGAGAAAGACAAAGTTTTTGTTATAAATCTTAACTTGACATATTAAATGAGTGGAGAGAAATGTTTTAAATGAATATACAAACACACACACACTAACACACGCATATGCTTTCTTTACTTAGATTCATTGCTTTACTTAGATTCCTTGTGTTTTTTTATTATTCAACCACAGGAGAAGAAAAAAAAAACAACAAATAAAGGCTGTAGAAAGGAGAAGAAAATTTAACACCACATTATTCATTAAACACGCAACAACAACACCAACAAACATACACGCACACTTTCCTATTCATTCGTTAATAAATAAACGAACATTACCGAGAACTCTGCACGAGAGTGTAGCACGAGTGAGGCTAGCAGTAGTTAAACAAATGTTAGTGATCTCTGCTTAACACCACACAGTACACATTCTCTCTTCATCTCATAAACCTTCTACAAATTCTTGTTGAGGAAAGACAAAAAATCAAGGGTTTCACACACGCATACTGTTACACGTAACCAGCAAGCAATTATTTAAAAATCTTGTTTAGAAAACTTTTACGTATGCCTGTGTTGATGTGTGTGTGTAAGTGTGTGTTTGTTTATTTCTTAAAAAATAATTTAAGAGAGTCTTTCTTTTCAGTATTCCAGGTTTAATGGAGAGCGACATAATAATGAAAGATTGACTCTCTCCTTATGCATATTTACTGCATGCATACGTAATAGCATGGTTTATGCACTCACTTATCTCATATACATGTCTGAACATGTATGTATATGTAGTAGTAATAGAAAGAAGCCATTTTTAAATGGTATTAAAAGGTGTATGTTATATAGAGGTGAAGTAGTTGTTGCTGTGTGTGTGTATAAATTGGTGTTGAAATGTTGAATTTATTTGTGCATCGTAGAAAAGAGTAGCAAACCAGAGTTTTACAACCACTTGAGTATATTAGCCAGAATGTATGCTTTATTTTCAGTTTTGTTTGGTTGTTTGTGTTATATATTTAAGCCTTGGTAAAATGGAGATGAAAGCCATCTTAACAAATTAAGAAATTAAATTTAAATGCAGTAGGCATAAAAAACACATTCATAGACAGGGATACAGTG
The DNA here is from genome assembly GCA_014635995.1 of Sarcophaga peregrina. Taxonomy (NCBI): domain Eukaryota; kingdom Metazoa; phylum Arthropoda; class Insecta; order Diptera; family Sarcophagidae; genus Sarcophaga; species Sarcophaga peregrina. Next base: position 42,202,898 of record CM025793.1, read on the forward strand.
GAGACTATAAGCAAAGGACTGTCAAATAAGAAAATAAAATTAAAGGCTTCAAGGGAAAAATTTTATTTTCCTTACCATAATTGTTCATTACAAACATTTAGCCAGGACAAGAACCTAACTTCTCACAGCACCTATGTTTGTAAGTGTTAATTTTATATATGAGGGACGCAAACTACAATTTAAAGTCGATCTAAAACAGCAGATTTAAGGAAAATTCGCTGCAATTTTATTTTTTCATTCAGAGTTTTTATCAGAAACCTGCTGAGAGAAAATTGTCGAAGAAATATTTCTTTTAGAGAAGATTGAAGAGGGGAGAAAGTCTTGCCTGCCAATTCGATTTCAATCTCAGAGTTTATGCCCGAAGACTGAAGAGAAAAGGAAGTTACGGAAAGAAATATTTCTTGTCATATATCATTGGCTTCGAGATATACACTGAGCATTAAAAGTAAGTAAACACCACTGAAATAATTCATTTTTTTTTTTTTGGATAACGAGAAAAGTAAATGAGAATAGTCGAATAAATTTTCAAAAATAAAAATGTTTATTTATTACTTTTAAAATGTTAAAACAATTTTCATCGTAAAAATTATTGTTGTAGTACAAGTATATTTTTTATAATAGAAAATTTAAAATTATAGTGGATGTTGACTTACTTATGGCGCTCAGTATATGTATGAGAGTATGGGTATATGATTTTAAACCCCAGCCAATAGTCTAAGAAGTCATAATTGATCATTATGATCCTTTAGTCAGGATTACAACCTAGTTTCCCATACAACTTTTGTTGTGAGTGTTAATTTTGTATACATAAGTGGCGGGACTTACAGTTCAAAGTCGTCTGCGAACGATAGATTTTTTGACAAACATTTCATGGCAATTTACTATCAAATTCTCAGATTTTATGCCAGAAATCTGCTGAGAGTTAGGCGCCAAAGAATTATTTTCTTCAGACTCTGTTCTGATGTCTAACCTAGGGTTTGAAATGTGCTTCACGTGTAATAAGCCAGCACACTAGCTACCAAACTACGACGACAGGTTATCCAATTAATAAGAGAAGGTTTTTTTTTGTATTAAACCAGCATTCAGGGGATGGCCCCTATTTATGCAGTGCATTGTGCAGGTTTTTAGGAAAGGTGGAAAGAGGGAATTTGCGAACTGCAAGGAAACGAGTTGCTGCTAGGCGACTATAAAATGGCCAGTGCTATACCTTCACCATTAAACAGTCTAAAGCAATCGTCCCCAAGAAGCCCGCAGTTTCTCACACTACTTATGTTGTGAGTGTTAATTTTTTTTCTTTTTAGACATAAGTGGCGGGACCTACAGTTTAAAGTCGACTCCGAACGTCAGATTTTTTGGAGAAACTTTTCATGGCAATTTTATTTACTCGCAGAGTTTTTGTTTAGAAATATTGTGAAGGGTTTAACAACCGAAGAACGAGTGAACTTAGATAAAAAGTGAATTCTTTTTAAGCTTCACCGGGCTAATACGATCGTTATAATTGACCTAGTGTATAAGAGATAAGGTAAGCCATTTTATTGGTGATGTCTGATGCCTAAGGTTTGAACCAACACACTCCCTATTAGGCTACAACGACTTCCAAGCCACTATTACCTCTCTTAATACGCAAGCTGCCGTGATTACTCGTGAGGAACTACAAAAAAGTATAACGATTTGGACTGTAATTTTGGTGGACCTATAAACAGCAGCTAGATTTACTAAATTCTTGATTGCTCGTCTATATGCCATACATACATACATAATTGGCCATTACAACCCTTCAGTCAGGATTACAACCTAGCTTCTCACACCACTTATGTTGTGTGCGTTAATTTTATACGTAAATGGCGGGACCTACAGTTTTAAAGTCGAGTCCGAACGACAGATTTTTGAGAAAATTTTCATGGCAATTTTTACTCTCAGAGTCTTTGCCAGAAATCTGCTGAGAGGAAGTCGCCGAAGAAATATTTTTCGTTTTGATGTCTGACCTGTGAGTCGAACCCGGGCCTTTTGTCTAATAAGCCAACACACTACCCACTAGACCACGGCGACTTAAAATTTTTTCAATTGATTATGGCGGCGGCAAACTCCAGTTATGGGGCCTATATGCCAAATATTTTAAATATTTGTCCTCCATTTGATAACAAAAAAACACAATTTTTTTCTTACTTCTTCACAACACCCACTCAATGCGTTTCCTAAGCGACAAATGTTGTCAACAAAAAAAAAAAAAATTATGATGACCTAATGACTTTTGGTTGCCTTTTTATCTCTTCCTATTCTATCTCTTACAATATCGTATGGTTTTTGCTCTTTTTGTAAAATCATTGAATAAAACTACCAACTACAGATAGAATTGAAGGACAATAAAAGCCAAAAAAAAGGGAAAAATGTGTGTGAAAGAAAATAAAAAAAAAAGAAATGAAAAAAACCTATTAAATTCAAATTTACAATAAATCATTTGGAAAACCATTTAAACTACTAATGCACACACACACGCACACACTAAATGAATTTTTAAAATACGACAAAACCTAGAGAATAGAATGACAACAACAGCCATCAAATAAAAATAAACACAAATGCAGATAAACGTCTACACACAACAAAAACTCTCTAATATTTCCATTTTAAAAAAGAGAAAAGTTATGAAAAATATATGCAGAAAAGAGAGAGAGAGTGAGCCTATATGTATGCTGCATTTTTTTTTTTACAGAAAAGGATAACCAACAAAAGTTGAAAACATTTATTTTGAAAAATATTAGCAAAACGAGCAACAATTTCAACTAAAACGGATATGCCATCAGAGAGCAACAACAAAAGCAAATGCAAAACAACAAAAAAATAATGACGACAACAAAATGTACGACGCTAAAGACTTTAGGGATAACGAAAACGGAAGTTAAAGTTGCCAACAATAAAGGAAATTCACTCTACTCTGTGACTCTCTAAAGTAAAAAAAAAAATACAAAAACTATTGCAGTATAAAACACAAATAAAGGGTTATCCATTTAGTGGATTCAAATAAAAAGCAAAAAATTCTTTGATTTAATTCGTTTGCTTGAATTTTTAGTACCGTTCATCATGTATATAAACACTTAAGTGGTGATTACAACATTTTTAGTTAGGTTAACAACCTAGTTTTTGACATCAACCATATTGTGTTTGGGTTAATTTTAAGTCGTGAATCGTGGGACCTACTTTTTTATATTTTTTCATGGCAGTTTGTTTGCTTTTTCCAAGAGGACTGTTGAGAGGAGAGTGTAAGGAGCTAACACACTAACACACTAACTGCCTGATACACTCATCTAAAGGTCCCTTTATTCCTCTTTCCTTTGAAACAACAATAAAAGAAAGAAATTGCAGTCATATTGCGATGGGGATCTTCTGAAATCGCCGTGGTCTAGTGGGTAGTGTGTTGGCTTATTAGACAAAAGACCCGGGTTCGAATCCCAGGTCAGACATCAAAAATGAAAAAATTATTCTTCGGCGCCTTCCTCTCAGCAGATTTCTGCTAAAGATTTTGAGAGTAAAAAATTGCCATGAAAAGCTTCTCAAAAATCTGTCGTTCGGAGTCGACTTTAAACTGTAGGTCCCCCACCATTCATGTATAAAATTAATGCACACAACATAAGAGGTGTGAGAAGCTAGGTCGTAATCCTGACTGAAGGGTTGTAATGGCCAATTATGTATGTATGATCTTCTGTACCAATGGAGCTGGATTCAATGGAATCATTAACAAGCACCTTCCACCTCAAGGGTATCTGGTCGAGAGGAAATAGACCTTGAGACCATTCCTTCCTTGCAGCAATAATTCGACGATTTTTAGTTTCCAAACTATGAAATATAAGGGCATTATCACCTCAAGCTGGGTCTTGGACGTAATCCTAAAACAAAAGGGTATAAAATGTGGATCTTACTTACTTACTTAAGTGGCCATTAATAACCATATTAATGGATTTCGGCCTGTCTTTACATATCTTTCCAGACTTCTCTGCTTCTTGCGAGCCTATGCCGGTTAATTAGACCATTCGATGACATACGCACATACGTAATTGGTCATTACAAACCTTTAGTCAGGACTACAACCTATCTTCTCACACCACTTATGTTGTGTGCGTTAATTTTATACATGAGTGGTGAGGCCTACATTTTAAATTCAACACCGAACGACTGATTTTTTTGAGAAACTTTTCAAGACAATTTTATTTACACTCAGAGTTTTATGGCAGAAATCTGCTGAGAGAAAGTCGCCGAGGAAATATTTTCAAATTTTTGTTCTGATGTCTGACCTGGGTTTTGAACTCGGGCCTATCGTCTAATAAGCCAACACACTACCTACTAGACAACAGCGATTTCAATCGATGTTAAGCCTTGCTCAAATTAGTCCATCTAACAAAAACAAGGCTGTCCTCTTCGTGGACTTTCGCAAATTCCCATATGAACTACCCATCTCGCTGGAACATCATCCCCCTGGATGTTAATACGAAAGACAACGTTTATGTCGTTGAGGAACTCATACAGCTCACCTTTAGGTCGGATGCGGAAATCATCCCCAACATTCATTGGCCGAAAGATCTTACGTAGGATTTAGCTCTCGAATACTCTCCAGGTAGTTGCAACATTGCTAAAGAGGGTTCAAGACTATGTGCCAGAAAGAAGCACGGGCAGGAAGAGCGTTTTGTAGATTTTGTATTAATTTTGTTGAACAAGAGAAGTCTCTACTACTCAATTACATACATACATAATTGGCCATTACAACCATTCAGTCAGGATTACGACCTAGCTTCTCACACCACTTATGTTGTGTGCGTTAATTTTATTCATATAAGTGGCGAGACCTACAGTTTAAAGTCGACTTCGAACGACAGATTTTTTGAGAAGCTTTTCATGGCAATTTTTACTCTCAGAGTCTTTGCCAGAAATCTCCTGAGAGGAAGTCGCCGAAGAAATATTTTTCGTTTTGATGTCTAACCTGGGATTCGGGCCTTTTGTCTAATAAGCCAACACACTACCCACTAGACCACGGCGACTTCACTACTACTAGTCAATTGCCTATTGAAATTACAGTAGCACCTGTTAGTAAAAGTGATCCTGCGCTTGATCTCCGAATCCCATGATCGTGGTGTTTAATTGTCGCCCCCAAAACCATAAAATTTCTCTTTTTGGCCACTTGTCATGCAATAAAACTAAAATTGGATGTGTTGTGAGAGTCATGGCTCGGTCTGGTTAAAACTATATGCCTGTCCAGGTCAATATTCGGTTGGAGATAGGCTTTATGTAGATAGGGAGGAGGAAATCCAAAGACAAATTATGCCATAATGTGCTGCTAGGTGGGATCAATTGCTAGGAACGCTATTGAATCCTCAGCATTCGTATTATCCGCCTCTGTTTAAGTTACAGAAGCAGTGGGTACGTCGTGTTGAGACAACATACGCCTGAAAATATTTGCAATGCTTGCAGTCACTGAAAAATTTCTTTGTAAACTTGTATTTAAAGATGACAGAAAGAATCACCTCGAACCGATCGTAGGAATCGGTGAATATTTCACGAAGTAAATGCTTCCACTGAAGTCGCCGTGGTCTAGTGGGTAGACGAAAGGCCCGGCTTCTTATCCCGGTCAGACATCAAAACGAAAAATATTTCTTCGGCGACTTCCTCTCAGCAGATTTCTGGCAAAGACTCTGAGAGTAAAAATTGCCGCGAAAAGCGTCTCAAAAATCTGTCGTTCGGAGTCGACTTTAAACTGTAACGTAATCCTGATTGAAGGGTTGTAATGGCCAATTAAGTAAGTAAATGCTTCTACTAGTTTAAGACATCTCACGGCTAATAGCATTTTCTGATCATTAGTTTTGATACCATTAAATGGACAACCCTTTACATATGAAAAAACAGCAAGTGAAAGAGAGTGAGAGAGAGATAGAGAGGGGAAGTGATAAAATATTATCACACACACACATAGTATGAGTAAGCATGTGTAAGCGGGTGTATTACTCGTAATAATAACAATGAAATCATGCTTGTGTTTGTAATTGTTTGTGTGCAGTTTATTAAAAATAATAACTATTAAAGCATATTTTCTATCTCTTTCTCTCTCTCTCTCTCTCTCTCTCTCTTACTCTCTATAGACACCATCTTTCTCTGCATATCCTTGTTAGTAAGGATTTGTGTGTTTTATGTAAAGGATTTCTTTGGTTTTATTTTTATTTTATATTTTTTCAGTGTAATAAAGCCTTTGATGGCCGCAATTCCTTTTTATTGCTGATAAAGGCAAAGAAATATTTGTTAATTAAAAAATAAAAAAATAATAACAATAGCATCATAGCATAGCATAGCACACCATAGCGTCTAGGGCATGTACATAGCATTCAGAAAAAAAATTACAAATAAATTCTCGTAAATATTTTGCAAATTATAAAGACAAGATTTTTTTTCCTTTTTTTTTCTTAACACGTTGACTGCCGCGTCTGTTTTCAGGAAACTAGCCAAAAAACGACAATTTGATTCTTACATTATAGCCCATTTACACTCTAGCGAAATCTAGTAGATTAGATTTCAAATCTTGCTCAAAATCTAGATCGTTTACACTGGATTTATTTGACAGTAGCAAGATTTCATTTTAATAACAAAAGCAGCTGACTGAAATTTAAAAGAAAAGAATAATATTTCCAAATTTAGTTTAATACCAAATAAAAATGAAAAATATAGGACATAGAATTCAAAAAATGTTGCAAATGCATTACTATTAGATGTAAGCATATGCAATAGAGGTAATAATAAAAATATTAATCCGTAGGTTAGTCACGAGTCATTCTGGGAGGAAGATGTTCCTTATTTAGTTTATTTTTAACCCTTATCCTGTACTTCAAAAATATAACAATTTTATTTTTTTACATTCATTACATACAACATTGATCTGAGAATGCTTTCTGCAAATACATTTTTGACATTCGGTACATTTATTTGCATATTTGGTGCTTTTAGAACGATTTGGACAAAAGTAATAACTTCAAAAACACATCAACGAATAATATATTTACACTACTTATTCTCTTTTTTGGGTTTGTTGCAGTTTGTAATGTTGCGCTTTTACATACTTTGTTTTGGTTTGTTGCTAGTTATGAAGTTGTCAAGACACACAAAATTGTTACTAAGCTCATAACACATGCGAAAATTGATTATGTTGCATTGAGTAATTTTGACCCAAAAGTACCATTTGCGTAAGGTTTTTTACATACGCTTTGTGAAAAGCCCTACAAAGATTATATTTTAAATTGTAATAGCATTCACTAAAATTATAATTGTACAAAAGTTGAGTATTTAAAGAATAAATGAGGAATTAAAACTGTTCGGGCAATTTTGACCCATTAATACAGGATAAGGGTTAATTTATTTTTATTTTATTTGTTTTTATTTTGAATTGAAATGTCATTTTTTTCCTGCGCAGCGTTGTATTTTTAAGTACTATTTGGAAGAAACACATAGTTGCATTCCAATTTTTACTAGATTTTGAGTAGATTTTGCCGAAATCTACTAAATAAGTAGATTTTGTTTTGTATGGGAAATCTAGTTAAAATCAACTAGATTTGGCTCGAAATCTCATAAGTACTAGATTTCGCTGTAGTGTAAATGGGCTATTAGTCAGAACGAGATAACTTGTAGATTGCATTTCCTTCTAGTATGCTAAACTACGAGTTATCTCGTAGCCGGCAGTCAACGTGTTAAACTTTGTGGTTTTTTGTTTAATTTTCATGGCATTTCCTTAACATTTAATTAATAAAAGATTTCATTAAATCAGAAATTAATTTCAAATTTAAATTTACTGAGCTTAGAGGCCTATTTGAGATTCCAAATAAGCTTATAACGCACAACATTCCAACGCAATATGAAAAGCACTGATATAACGGGTGATTTTTTAACTATTATCTTTTTGGCAGCACTGGTTGCAGCTCACGCATGTTTCGTGTTTTGTTTCACCGACAAACATCTTCAGTTTGGTCTATAATTTAACCATGAATCGTCTTAAAAACGAACAACGCTTGCAAATCATTGAATTTTATTATCAAAATGCGTGTGCGCTTCTTCCACTATTAAGCACCGGTTAGCCAAACGTACGTGGAACGTATTTTCGTTTTTAACATAACGGGTGATATTTTACCTATTATCTTTTTGGCAACACTGGTTTAAACAGCTTACGCACGTTTAGTGTTTTGTTTCTTTGTCAAATATCTTCAGTTTGGTCTATAATTTAACCATGAATCGTCTTACAAAGGAACAACGTTTGCAAATCATTGAATTTTATTATCAAAATGCGTGCTCTGCTAAGAAAATTCATTGCGCGCTTCTTCCATTTTGTGGTCAATTTAATCGACCTACTGAAGCGGCTATTCAGGCTATTTTGGCTAAATTACCCACCAAATTTACATTGGACACGAAACCACCAACACGCTTACGTAGACTGCGAACTGGAGAAGATATCGTAGCTGTATCGGCCAGTGTTAATGGTGACCATCAAATATCGATTCATCGCCGTTCGCAGTAATTGGGCCCCTGTTACTCAATAATATGGAAAATTTTGCGGGGAGATTTAGGAGTGAAGCCTTTCAAAATACAACTGGTGCAAAAGCTGAAGATGAACGACCTAACGCAATGCAGAATTTTTGGTGAATGGGCTCTTGGAAAGTTAGCCGCAGATCTACTTCTTTATCGAAAAATTGTGTTCAGCAACGAAGCATCATTTTTGGCTCAATAGATACGTAAATAAGCAGAATTGTGGACTTTGGAGTGAAGATCAGCCAGAAGCATTGCAAAAGTTACCAATGCCTCCAGAAAAAGTCACAGTTTGGTGCAGTTTATGGTCTAGTGGCATCATTGGACCGTACTTCTTCAAAGATACTCCGAATCGTAATGTAATAGTGAATGGTGAGCGCTACCGTGAGATGATATCCAACTTTTTTTTGCCCAAAATGTAAGAGCTTGACTTGCATGACATGTGGTTTCAACAAGACGGTGCCACATGCCACACAACACGCGTAACAATGGACTTATTGAGAGGCGGGTTCGGTGAATATTTTATTTCACGTTCTGGATCGGTCAATTAGCCGCCTAGACTGTGCGATTTAACGCCTTTAGACTATTTGTTGTGGGGATAGGTATTGTATATGCAATAACAACAAAGACTGTAAATTTTAATGAATGATTCGAGTCACTCGAATCACTTCTAAGTATTATAAGTATTTTGCTAAATTTATGAAACAGAATGAGTAGGGGTATGAATCAAACATATTTTGAATGTTGTGAGTTTGATGTCAACGTTGCACTTATACTCATTGCTACCTATACTTATAAATCAATGTTTTAGCGAGTATGAAGGAATCAGAGTAGTTGAATTTCAATTCTGTTGATTCATTTATGAGTAGTTATGACTAGCGGAAAAACGATTCATTGCTGATCTGTGTTGTGTATTTATGTTATTCGTACTGTTTTGTACAGTTTCCATGAACGAATAAACATGAACAAGTTTAAGAGATCGTTAAAGGTGCTCAAGAGTTTTGGGCAACAAGTTCACTCATGGCAATTTTTATTTTTTTACTCTGAAAGTTTTTACCAGAAATCTGTTGAGAAGCAGTCACTGAAGAAGTATTTTTTCATACTTCGATTTTTGTTGGAGATAATGGACTCGGGGTTTGAACCATGGCGTCATGCCGAATAAGCCAACGCAATAGGTACAAAACTATGGGGACTTCAGATTCAGAACCTGATTCAGATGTTGAGGATATTTGACCCAGGATTTGAACTATGGCGTCAAATGACAGGTTGGTTTTTAGCTTGATTGTAAGAGAGTCGTCTTTTAAATGCAAAGCCATGATTCTGTCCAGTTCGATTAAGGGTTTTGATGGTCACGCAGTTGTACGACTTGTCATGTTTTTGTGCAGAATCAAACAGATAGCATTACCTGTACAACTTTGGGTACATTAACCCTTATCGTGTAAATTTAAAAAAAACAGTTTTAATCTCAGCCTTTGTCCTTTAAACCAATGTTCCCAAGCATCTTTACTGTTTCCTAACAACTTTCAAACGTAATACATGGCATCGATGTTATAAAACCTGTGTTTAGCGACCCTGTTGTTTCGAATAACTGTATCAACTGTTATAGCAACAGGATATTAAACATTTTTTTTCTCTCTCCTAATGTCTTTCTCTCTTAATTTTATTTATTTTCATTTATTCTCGTTTGGTTTCGTTTATTTATTTATTTTGGCAAGACATGTAAGAAGGGGGGACCCTTCTTTGGAAAAAAAAAAAAGCAAAAAAAAAATTCTAAACTGTTTGAATATTTACTTAAAAGCCAAATAAAGTTTTTTTTTTATAAAGAATTTTTCTATTACTAACCATATTCTATGGGTGTATAAGCAAGCATTGGTTATCAAACTAGAAGTGCAAGTAAAACTTTTTAAATGCTCCTGGTTTTTTTTCCATTTTTTTTCAGTTTTTTTGGTAAGGAGGGCTATAGTATTTTTACTATCCCTGTCTGTCTGTCTGTCTGTTTGTTTGTTGCTGCTGTTATGGCTGGTGTTGTTTATCGCTGCTCAGCAGCAGTAAACAGATGTCACATGTGTTGAAAATCAGCCAATTTACCAACACTTTCTCTTTGGTTTTATTTTTTTGCTTTTTTTTTAAATTCTATTTGCCAGTAAATTTTTATTTTTCGTATTATTTTTGGTTTGTTTTTGTATTTTTTGGTTACTTTTTCCAACTTCAGCTATTTGAATAGAGTTTTAATGCTAAGTGTGTGTGTGTGTATACCATATGAGAGAGGAAAATAGTATCACAATAACAAAATTTTACAAAAAACTAAAAAAAAACAACAGAAAACTGGGCAAAGTGTCAAAAAACGTAAAAATTTTTTTATTTCCTATTTTCCCTCTCTTGTATGTATTTTTTGTATTCCTTTTGTTTTTTTCCTTTCCTTCTTTTTTTCGGTTTTTTTTTTCGTTTTTCTGTTAATTTTTAATCCCCTCTACTGGAGTAAAACTTATCGTTGCTTTTGGGTTGCTTTGTTACTGTTTTTTTGTTGTTGTCAGGATGTATAATGTTAGTGTGTTGTTAGTTTTGTTATTGCCTTTTTGGTTGTTGTTGGTTTTATTGCTTAAATACAACAGAACACAACACACACTCACTCGCTCCTATTCACACGTGCCACATACGACGACAATATACAACAAATTGGCTAAAAGCCAACACAAGATTGTCTTTAATTGTGAGTGTGGGTGTGTGTATGTGTATGTGTGTAAGCATTTCTGTGCATTTCTTTGTTTAGTGGTGTTGGATGCAGGTTAATGTGGTTAGTAAACATAGGTGACCAGATTGTTTTTCATATTTCCTTGTAGGATCCTTGTAAATCATGAGTGGAGATGCAGAACGGACGGCATTGTTGCAAAAGTTGTATAGCCAAAGCTCAAACCTCAAACACGAATCATTAGCAGATGTAGGCGGAAGAAGAGAGCAGAGATCTTCAAAAACAGGTCGCAAAACATCGAGTGTAGCTTCCGCTGTCCGGCACGTAGCGCCGTCCTATTGAAATCAAATGTTGCCAATATCCTCCTCTTCAATTTTTGTGATTAAAAATTCGTTCAACATGGCCTGACAACAATCGCCATTGACTGCAACGGCCATAGAAAAATGGCCCAATTATGCTTCTGGACCAAAATCCGCACGAAACAGTGACTCAAAACTCTGAGCGGAAAATAAAAAAAGTATCCCAGAAAAATGAAGTCGCCGTGGTCTAGTGAGTAGTGTGTTGGCTTATTAGAGAAAAGACCCGGGTTCGAATCCCAGATCTGACATCAAAACGAAAAATATTTCTTCGGCGACTTCCTCTCAGCAGATTTCTGGCAAAGACTGTGAGAGTAAAAATTGCCATGAAAAGCTTCTCAAAAATCTGTCGTTCGGAGTCGACTTTAAACTGTAGGTCCCGCCACTCTTGTATAAAATTAACGCACACAACATAAGTGGTGTGAAGAAGCTAGGTCGTAATCCTGACAGAAGGATTGTAATGGCCAATTATGTATGTATGTATCCCAGAAAAATTTGCCCATTAGAGTTGACATTAAATGGTAGTCAAATGTTGCCAATATCCTCCTTTGAAATTTTTGTGAACAAAAATTCGTTCAACATGAGCTGATAACAATCGCAATTGATTGTAACGGCTACTCCTTGCTCGTTTTCGAAGAAAAATGGCCGAATTATGCCTCTAAACCAAAATTCGCACCAAACAGTGAGTCGTTTTAAGTGCGGCTGGCTTTTCAACGTATAGGTGCAGGTTTTCTGTGCCCCAAATCCGATAATTTTGCTTGTTTACATACCCGCCAAGATCAAAATGAGCTTCATCCGAAAAGATGATTTTTTTTTTTTGCGAAAATCGGCATCTTCTGTAAGTCGATCGCAGGCCCACTTAGCGAAGCGACAACACATTGGATGGTCAATATTCGTTCGTTTCCTTGTAGTTGTGTTGGAACACGTATTTAAACACCCTCTCAGTAGGCTTCCAGTTCCACAACCTATGCATTGACAGATTGCTTTCCATATTCAAAAGGCTTGGGTTTGTTTTTCCCCTAATCAAGCTCCAGATATAGACCAGGATTACACTTCCATATGCATTTGAAATGCTTACTACAATCCTTAACAGTCTGAAGACAAGGTTCTTCAGATTCCTGCAATTCCGATTAAAATGTAAAGCGATAAAACCATTCGTTATTGGTCATTTCAAACTTTTAGTCAGGATTACCACCTAGTTTTTCACACCACTTATGCTGGGTACGCTAATTTTTTATACACGCTTGGTGGGACCTACAGTTTAAAGTCGATTCCGAACGGCAGTTTTTGAAAAGGTTTTCATAACAATTTTATTTACTCTCAGAATTTTTACCAAAAATCTGCTGAAAGGAAGTCGGCAAAGGAATATTTCTTCATATTTTCATTTTAATATTTGACCTGGGGTTTAAACTCGGTCTTTACGTCTAGTAAGCCAACACACTACCTATTAAACAGTGGAGACAGATTGTTTTCGATATTCTAGCTCATGGATTTTCCTTTTCCCCTAAACAAGCTCCAAATATTGATCAGTATTACACTGCCATATGGATTTTGAAAAGCTTACTAGAGCCCTTAACAATCTGAAGAAAATAATGTTTAGATTTCTGAAATTTTTTCTAAAATTTTCAGCGTAACGAAAAAACCGTTCTTACTTATTCATTCTAAACTATTAGTCAGGATTACCACCTAGTTTCTCACACACCCAGGTTCTGGGTATTAATTTTAGCCATGAGTGGTGTCAACAAAAGTTTAACGTCGTTCTTGCATGACAGTTTTCTATCGCAATTTTGTTTTATTCACAAAGCATTTCCCAGAAGACTGCTGAGAGAAGGTCACCGAATTAATAATTCCTTACATAGACTAGGTTTGCGTCTAATAACTTAACAGCCTACGTTCTACATAAGATTTCAATTCAATGCAAGTACTTGTAATACTCGATTCAATCAGATGTAAATAAGCGACAGCGTTTAGAGGCAATTGGATAATGATTTGGTTTGAATATTGGCTTCTCGAAGTCGCTGTAGTCTAGTAGGTAAGGTGTTGGCTTATTAGACGTCTTCGCCGACTTCCTCTCAGCAGATTTCTAGCAAAGACTCTGAGAGTAAAAATTGCCATGAAAAGCTTCTCAAAAATTTGTCGTTTGGAGTCGACTTTAAACTGTAGGTCCCACCACTTATGTAAAAAATTAACGCACACAACATAAGTGGTGTGAGAAGCTAGGTCGTAATCCTGACTGAAGGGTTGTAATGGCCAATTATATATGTACGTATTAGACGTATGTAAAGCCAAGGTTCGAGCCCCAGGCCAGACATCAAAACAAAATACAAAAAATATTTCTTCGGTGATTTCCTCTCAGCAGATTTCAGGCAAAAACTCTGAGAGTAAATACAATTGCCATGAAAAGTCTCCCAAAAAAATAAAATCTGTCGTTCGGAGTCGACTTTAAACTGTAGGTCCTTACACTCATGTATACAAAATTAATGCACACAACAAATTAATGCACAATATTGACCTAGGTCAACAATCTTGACTGAAGGTTTCAAATGACCAATTGGGTATTCGATAATCCTGAAGAAATTGGGTATCTCTAGACGGCACAGATGGTAAAAGACCCTGAAGGAAATGAAACTTACTCAATATTGAAATGACGATGAATGCCGCAACTGAGATTTTGTGTGCCTTCTTTTATTAAAATTACTTAAAACAATACCGCCTACATACTTACTTTAATTTAATTGGTCATTACAACTCTTTAGTCAGGATTACAACCTAGCTTCTAACGCCACCCATAATGTGTTCATTAATTTTGTATACATGAGCGTTAGGACCTACAGTTTAAAATCGATTTCGAATGACAGATTTTTTTAAAAAACTTTGAGCAAATTTTGCCAAAATTCTGCTGGGAGTTAGACACCCAAAAAATATTTTTTCATATTGGTTCTGGGCTGGGCTTTAAACCCCAGTTTCATGCCTAATAAACTAATACACTATCTAGTAGACTATGGCTATACATGCTTTTATTTATCTTTCATATATTTTTTAACACGTTGATTGCCGACTACAAGATAACTCGTGGTTTGGCTCTCTAGAATCTACAATCTACGAGTTATCTCGTACTTACTAATGTGAAAAAAACAAAATTGTCGTTTTTTGAGACTTTTTCTGATATGGTTTTCAACATGTTAAAGCCTCTTGTATCCCTCTTAATACTTTAAATCCGTTTAGTAATTGCGCTTAACACATTCGCTGTCAAGGACAAGCATGCTCGTCTTTGATAGGATATCTCCAAGACGAGTATACTTGTCTTCGATAGGGTATTTCCAAGACGAGTATACTCGTCTTCGATAGGGTATCTCCAAGACGAGTATACTCGTCCTACTTTAAATATATTATAACTTGAAGGCTTTAGAATTAGGATTTTTTTTTTTTTTACAACCGACAATGGTGAATTTCTAAGTGTTGCCAATTTTCACAATAAGTCCCGTTTTATTCCATTTGCTTTATTTTATCCATCTATGTGACTTATTATTTGTTTTTCTATTAAATTGTACGCAAATATAAAAAGGATATAGAGTCCTTCTGCCTTTCTATTCCCAATGACGAGTATACTCGTCTTATGTTTCTGTCTGTAAATGATTATGTACGACAATATATTTCCTGTTACCAAGAAATAACAGAGTTTTGTTAAAACCCTAACACTCAAAAATAAAATGGCAATGGGAATGACTTCGTATAATTTAGGTTTGGCAGCGAATGTGTTAAAGAAACAATTTTGCACCTGGCCACCTTAATTGCATCCATGGCATAAACGCGAGTTGCAAAAGATAAGAACGAAAGAAAGCAAAAAAAGAAACACAAAAAAAAAATTATTTTCAAAAATTATAAAAAAAAAATACAACAAATGTTACAAAAACAACAACAACAACGAAGAGAGACAATGTGTATGTACATATGTAGGTGGATACATGACAGTACCTAACTGTATATGAATGTGCATATGTGTGTGTGTGTGTTTAAAATACATGTAAACATTATAAAAATAACTTGGTTGAGCAAAATGAGCTTTATTTTCGGTCTCTCTTTTACTTTCTCATACTCCCCTCCAACCCCTCTTCCAGTTTGTATTATTCGCTAGGCCTGCTACAATAACATGGCCATCATAAAATGTTGCTTAAGGTTTTAAGCGGTAACGGTACTCCTCATCTAAAGAAACAGTTGCAATTTACATGACTAAGGATACATAAGAAGAGAGACAAGGATCGAAAGAGAGAGCATGTGTGTGTGTGTGTGTGTCTATGTGGTATTAGGCTGCAAGAATTTGGTCTGTTTGGTAGTGGTGGTGATGTTAATACCAACACACGGTAAATTTGTGGTAGATGAGGCTTTTTAATACAACAACCAGCCTGTATTTCTGTTTGTTATTTGGCGTCCTACTCTACGCCACTCTAGACACCCAGCATGGCATAGCAGCACACCACATACATACATAGTTATTGTATTAAAATAACCATGTTTTCTTGCCAGAAAGTATGCACCAGTATTTGTATGCACATGGCTGTATGTGTATGTGTTTGTGTGTTTTACTTAATATAGAGCAGAGAAGCAAGCACTAGCAAGTTGTGGCTTCTTCATTTCATGTGATAAATTGTATTCCTTTAGCTTGGCGAGGCTGGAGCTCTCTACTTGTGTGTGTGTGTGTGTGTGTTGTAAGTGGGCCAAAGATAGATTGTAAGTACAACCCTAGAGTAAGAGTGATAGTAAGGGCGTGCAAGGGGAGTAAGAGAATCTCAGCATTTATGCCTGTATGCCAAGTTATTTAAATATAAATCTGTAGGCAAGTGTTTTGTTAAAATCTACCACAGCCTATTTATAATATTAAGGCGGCATATTGTTGGTAAAGAAATATTTTTTAAAACCCCAAAGGATTTTTTTTCAAAAAAGCTAAAGCCTCGCTATATGAAAATAGAATTGCTTAATAGGAATGCCTATGTTTTGAAGTTTATTTTATACTCAAGCAACTAAGCATCTGACTATCATCTTCACTTTGACTGTCTCCATTCTATAACGTTCTACGTTCTCTTACTTCAATACTGTCAAAATTTGGTTAAGAGTCCCCGATCCGTTCCGAAGTGATAGGGAAAATCTACTTAGAATATATAAATAGTCGTAAGCCGTTTGAAAGCTTTGAGGGCTCATAGGTCAAAACACACTTTTTCGACTTAGAATGTTATAGAATGGAGGTGTCGACTTATTTTCAATTGAGCAACGCGTGTGGAAGGCTGTAGTTGAAGGCCTCTTTCGATTAAATGAATAAGGTCTGGTGAGACCCACTGCAGAAGGGCTATTCCAGCCACAACATCTTACTCCTGAGATAGGAAGCGACTATATTTGATATGAACTTCTAGATAATTTTTCATGGACACTTCGATGGCTGGGCGGATTCAGAGTATTGACGGGCGCGAGAATACATACATACATAATTGGCCATTACAACCCTTCAGTCAGCATTACGACCTAGCTTCTCACACCACTTACGTTGTGTGCGTTTATTTTATACATGAGTGGCGGGACCTACGGTTTAAAGTCGACTCCGAATGACAAATTTTTGAGAAGCTTTTCATGGCCAATTTTTACTATCAGAGTCTTTGCCAGAAATCTGCTGAGAGGAAGTCGCCGAAGAAATATTTTTCGTTTTGATGTCTTACCTGGGATTCGAACCCGGGCCTTTTGTCTAATAAGCCAACACACTAACCACTAGACCGGGCGCGAGAGTAGGAGTCTTAAATTTGATAAATTTCATAAGCCTTCCGCGTAACGTGGTGTTTTCATGTGTCAATTCTCGGTGTTTATAAGGGTCACCTCCCTAGTCTGGAAATATATACCACAGGGCTTATCAGTTTTAAGTTGTAATCAGGCAACATTCAATTAATTCTTTATTGTTCGCACAATTTCGTGTGCCACCTTTAGATATTGATTTACACAATAACAATTTACATTAATTGTTATTCTTCTTTACGTCTTTTCCGCATATGCAATAACACTCTTCGTTAGTCTTCTCTGCTTACAAATTTTTTGTAAACAACACCACACTTTCTCTTCACACACAACGTGTCTGACTGAATTCTTACTGAATTCCACGTGACGTCTTCACACACGACTGACTGAATTCTGACAGAATCATCATTGCCTGCTTTGTCTTGCCTTTTTTTTATACAGATGTTGTTGCTTTATTTTTGTTTATCCATCGATCTTGTAAACAAGTCCATTGTTTTTGTTTGCTATATTTTTATTTATTCGTAGATCACGTGAACAAGTCCATTGTTTTGTTTTTGGAGCATTCTTTTATCATTTTAACAAAATGTTACATCTGGCCTAGGAAACTAAAAGGTTGACAAGTAAGCAAACTTTTCTTAGATTATCGGATTAGATTATACGTGATCTGGCCATTGCGATGCTTATGAATAAATTCTCAAGATCGGTGTCTGGTTTCGAAGCTATTACACAATCAAACTCGGTGAGACAACCAATGGCCGTCATTGTTTGAAACTAACTATTGAGGAGAAGTTTGATTCATTTGTAAATCATGCATGGAGATGCAGAACGGACGGCCAAAGCTCAATCCTATAGAAGCGAATCCTTAGCAGATGTAGGCGGAAGAAGAGAGCAGAAATCTTCAAAAACAAGCGCAAATCATGAAGTGTAGCTTCGGCTGTATGGCAGTAGCGCCGCGGTCTATGAAAACCAAATGTTGCCAATATCCTCCTCTTCAGTTTTTGTGAACAAAAATTGGTTCAACATGGCCCGACAATGATCGCTATTGACTGTAACGGCCACTCCTTGCTTATTTTCGAAGAAAAATGGCCTAATTATGCTTCTGGATCCAAATCCGCACGAAACAGTGACCCGTTTTGGGTGTGTCGGCTTTTCAATGTACGCGTGCGGGTTTTCTGTGCCCCAAATCCAACAATTTTGCTTGTTTACATACCCACCAAGATCAAAATGAGCTTCATCTGAAAAGATGATTGTTTTTACCAAAATCGGCATCTTCTGTAAGCCGATCGCAGGCCCACTTAGCGAAGCGACTACGCATTGGATGGTTAATATTCGTTCAGCAGAAGGATAAAACAAATTATCTGTCAAATCAGACATGAGCTAAGTGTTACCATTAACGAAATAAGCACTAGTTGAAAACAAAACACATTAGATGGCGGATCCAATATTTATGGCAAGAAAAAATTTCTTTCTACGAATAGACTTCTGGCAAAAGTTTTGAGGATAAAAAAAAAAATTTTCATGAAAAGTTTTGCAAAAATTTGTCGTTTGGTTGCGACTTTAAACTCTAGGAACCCGCCGCTTATGTAAAAAATTAACACACACAACATGGGTGATGTGAGAAGCTAGGTTGTAGTCTTGACTAAAAAGGTTTTAACGAACAATGAAGTAGGTTAGGTTAGGTTAGGTTAGTGGACGTGTACTTGTCACTTCAGATAAGTACAGTACTCGGTGGTCGAATTGACTCATTGTACTACGTCCTAGCTTCTCACACCACTTATGTTGTTTGCGTTAATTTTATACATGAGTGGCGGGACCTACAGTTTAAAGTCGACTCCGAACGACACATTTTTTGAGAAGCATTCCGTGGCAATTTTTTACTCTCAGAGTTTTTGCCAGAAATCTGCTGAGAGGAGTCACCGAAAAATTATTCGAACTCGGGTCTTTCGTTTAATAAGCCTACACACTACCTACTAGACCACGGCGACCTCTAAAAATGTACAATGAAGTAAGTTAGTATAAAAAACAAGAATTTTTTTTTATTCTCTTTGGATCATGGCTTTAATGATTTGAATTGTTTTGAAGGATACTTCCCCTTCTCTTAATTTTTTCCATATGACTGTCTGTTAGCTGGCATTAAATGGTTTAAGAAAATTTGTAAATCAGAGATAGAGGAGACGACTACAGCAATCTACCTAAATATTGTGCCACTATTTGCCTGATTTATGTGGCCTCAGTTTGGCCAATAACCAGCCGAGAATTAAGAAAATTTTGAGTTCAAGAATCTGCTAAACCCTTGTATTTGATGCCACCCTAATAATATCTTCTTCGTCATTATTGCTGTGTTTCTTTTTTAATATTTTTTATGTTTTATTTTTAATTTTTCTTTTTTTTGCTCTTTTTATGCATTTTTTTCACTTTTTTTCACTTTTTTTTGTTGCCATGATAAAGTATTTAAACAAGCAAATGCAGTTGATAAGCATTTTAAATGTAATACATTAAGTGCTTATAAACATTTAAGCAACTTTGAAATAAAATTGCCAGCATCAGCAGCAGCACTAGTGGCAGCAACAGCAGTAGTGGCTGTAATAACACTTTAAACTGTGATAAAATCAAAAGCCAGTACCTTAAAGGGCCTATGTGTGGGGTGTAGAGACACAACATTTGCTGAATGCTTATGGTTGTGAGGCTTATAACAGCAAAAAAAAGAAAAAAGAGAGGAAAGAAAAAATCTTTATACACCGTAAATAAAATAATAAAAATTACACAACACACACAAGAGAGAGAGAGAGAGATAGATTAAGTCTACAATATATGGTATCGTATAAGCATGTGTCTGTCTGTGTCCATCTCATTGGCAACGTTTTAAGCTTGCCAAGACATAATGCAACAGCATCAGTAGCTGTAGTTACATATCCTGTTACCCCCCGTTGCACGTAGTGAAACAGTTGAAAATTAATTAAGCAGGTGAAAAGTACATACAAAATATTGCCACATTATGTAAAAACAAAATATCGTTTTTTCGTCATTATTGCCCTTGTTGTTGTTCTTGCAGTTGCTGTCGTGGTAAATAGCCTGTAAATGAGGCAACTATTTACTGTCATGGCCAGGCAGAATACATTATCGATACTTTACCCCTGTTTTAATGCCCTTACACAAGGTATTTAAAGTGTTTGTTTTTGAAGACACAAAAAAAAAACCATAAAACGGCATAAAAATTAATGGACCAGCTATTTAAAAATATTTTCAAAGATTTTAGAAGGCCTATTTACACAATTATAACAGAGAAATAGGTTGCCTAGATGATTTTAAAGCACGGCTAGAAATGTTAAAAATTTTTTAAAATTTTGTTCTGATTTGAAAATAAGTTCTAGGATAATAGGATTGCCATCTGTTGTTAACTAGAATTAATATTTCTTGTGATATTCATTGCACGTAGTAGTAAGAGGCCCTGATTATTGGATGATTTAAGAACAAGTTCAAGGATAATAGGGTTGCCATGTGTTGTTAATTATAAATAATGTTTTTTATGATATTCATTGCACGTAGTAGTAAGAGGCCCTGATTATTGGGTCCTAATAATCTTAATAACCATGAGGTTTTAAAAAAACTAAATTATTTATTGATTTAAGAACTAGTTAGGAAAGTTCTAGAACGGTAGTATTGCTAGCAGCCATTCACTATGTACAATATTTTCTATGTAATGTATTGGGAGGAGTAATAAGAGACTCTGATAGTTGAATCGTAATAATCCTAATAAGCAAGCACGCCAATAAAAATTGAAAATTTTGAATTTTTTCCGATTTGAGTATAAGTTAAGCAAGTTCTAGAGCAATAGTTTTGCTATTTGTTGTTAATTATAAATAATGTTTTCTGTGAAATTCATTGAACGCAATAGTAAGAGACCCTGATCATTGTATCTTAATAAACTTAATAAGCACGAGATGGCTAAAGTGCGTCCATAAAAATTAAGAATTTTAGAAAAACTAAATTATTTATTGTTATCCGAACAAGTTAGGCAAGTTCTAGAACGTTAATATTGCTAGCAGCGATTCACTGTGAACAATAGTTTCTTTATAATGTATTGGGAATAGTAACAAGCGACTCTGATAGTTGAGTTCTCATAATTCTAATAAGCAAGAACGTCTATAAAAATTTTAAATTTTGAAATATTTTTTTTTCAATTTTAGTATAAGTTAAGCAAGTTCTAGAACAATAGTATTGCTTGCTATCTGTTGTTAACTATAAATAATGTTTTCTGTGATATTCCTTGAAGTGGCTAAAGCACGTCCGTAAAGGTTAAGAATTTACGAAATAAAATTAGGCAAGTTAGGCAAGTTCTAGAATGGTAGTATTGCTACCAACCTTTCACCATAAACAATATTTTCTTTGTAATCTATTGGGAGTAGTAACAGGAGATTCAGATAGTTGCGTTTTAATAATTTTAATAAGCGAGAACGTATATAAAAATTAATTGAAACTTTCGATTTGAGTATAAGTTAAGCAAGTTCCAGAACGATGATAAGATAGGTTGTAATCCTGACTAAAGAGTTGTAATGACTAATTATGCTACGTATGTATAGGCACTGTAATAGCAGAGTTAACCCTTTTTTCTGGTTTTGAAAATCTTCAAAGCTTTTGATCTAAGCGATCTAGATATGTAATGCTTATTATTTACTTACTTAATTGGTCATTGCTTCTCCTTTAGTCCAGATTACAATCTATGTTCTTACACGATTTATATTGTGCGAGTGTTAATGTTATGCATGAGTATTAGGACCCAAGGTTATTCAAAGTACCTACATACGTGGTACACATTTTCGAGGTGATTTCATCATGTTTACCTATTTAATTGTTCATCATAGAGCATTTAGTCTGGCTTAGAACCTAGTTTATCACACCACTTATGTTGTGTGTGTATTAATTTATGCTGGAGTGATGGGACCTACGGTTTAATGTTGAAAATCACAAATCTGTTAAATCGTTAACTAAGGAGGCACTAAGTTACCTTTTTGTCCTCCGTTACAATGCTGGGCATGTACCCAATGTAGGAGTCATATACCAAATGTAGGAGGCATGTACCCAATGTAGGAGGCATGTACCACTTTTGCCATATCTCTACAGATTCTGTAGAAGTCATATCGACGCCTCCATTCTATAAAGTTCTAAGTGTATTTAGAACGTTTTTAATGTTCTTGCGTTTTTAAATTCTACGTTCTCTAACTTAAATACTGTCAAAATTTGGTTAAGCTGCGGCGATCCGTTCCGAAGTTATAGGGAAAAATCTACTTAGAGTACACATATAGCCGTAGGTTAGGTTAGGTTAGGTTAGAGGACGTGTACTTGTCAATTCTGGCAAGTACAGTACTCGGTGGTTGAATTGACCCATTGTACAACGTCCTAGCTTCTCACACCACTTATGTTGTGTGCGTTAATTTTTTACATGAGTGGCGGGACCAACAGTTTAAAGTCTACTCCGAACGAGAGATTTTTGAGAAGCTTTTCATGGCAATTTTTACTCTCAGAGTCTTTGTCAGAAATCTGCTTAGAAGAAAAATTTTTCGTTTTGATGTCTGAAATGGGATACGAACCCGGGCCTTTCGTCTAATAAGCCAACACACTACCTACTAGACCACGGCGACTTCCCATATAGCCGTACGTCGCGTGAAAACTTTGAGAGCTCATAACTCAAAGCACACTTTTTCGACTTAGAATGCTATAGAAGGGAGGCGTCGATATGTTGTCATGTGTCCCAGATCGCATGAGTGTCCTGGTACATTTTAGAAAATCATGTGGTAAATCCATAGAGTACCCTCTTGGTTTTTGGTACTTTTAAAGGTACCCAATTATTGTAAAGTACTTTTGGTGCCTTGAAGGCTTAATTTCCTTCTTTTTTTTCATATTAATTGACTTACAAGTCCCTTTGCTGTGCGGTATTTTTGTTGATTTCTTTCAAAAATCTAATAAGTTGTACAATAATTTTCAATATTTTTCCCTTGTTTTGTCCCCATTTTGTACTATAAGATACAATAAAAAAGAAAAAAAAGTACTTTTTTTGTGTGTAAGGGGGCTTGCAGCATGTTTTGTTAGTCCTTTTTTCGTTTTTCATTACGAATATTTTATTATTCTAATGCAAATATGATTGATGTACAAATTTTATTTCATGCTTTTAGTTTTTCCCTGTTCTCTCTCCCTCTCTCTCTCTCCCGCCCGTGCATAAGTGCTAGAGTGTATAAAGTGTCCCTAGTAATTTTTCCTCTTTTTGTCGTTTTGGTGTTTTTTTTAAGGGCCTTTGACGATGGCATTTGCTTGTTCCGTCTGTAGGAAATGCTGAGTTTAGAAAATTTTCCGGCATTATTTTAAATTGAGGATATAAAATTTCTCTTTTTCTTCTTCTTCTTCTTTTGTCACACACATACACATGAAATAAAAGGCAACAAAAAACAAAATGAGAGAGAGGGAGAGAGAGGGAGAGAGAGAGAGAAAATAAAACACCAGCAGCATTTTTGATTGTATTCTGGTTCCATTTCATTTCGATTCTTTTTGTTTTTTTTTTTGTATTTCCATGTACAGTTAACCCAGTTGCAAGTGTATAAAGCTCGTTCTCTCTCTCTCTCTCTCTCTCTCCCTCTCTTTTCGTCTCTGTATGTGTATCTAATGCTGAGTTCTATATGACGAAAATATTTTATGGATCTTTAAAAAGCCTGTGTTGCCTTGCCACGCTACTCTATAGTCGACTTCTGTTCTAGAGTTGAGTTGAGTTGAGAGGGCAAAGTATGAACATATTTCTTTCAAAAAAGATATTATTTTTCATTTTTTGTTGTTGTTGCAATTGTTGTTGTTGTTGTTACTATGTTCAAATGTTAAAAGAGTAAAAGATTTGCTAAGATTTTTATGCTGCCGCACTTACAAATGCTTGGTGTTGCTTCAACTGCTAGGGCTGGTTGGTTTTTTTTTGACTTTTTTTTTTTTGGCTGCATCAAGGAAGGAAATAAATAAATGCAATTTTATGAAGTCAAAAATTGTAAAAAGGATTTTAAAATGCTTACATACACACACACACACACACATCTACAAAATATCTTCATTTTATTACATCTCCCGTCCACTTCTTGATGCTTCGAAAACATTTTTCCCCCTTCATCAAAAGATTTTATGGCAAGAATTTGAAAACGTATTACAGAGAATGCCTTCATTTGAGAAACTATCGGGTGATTTTTTTAGCTATTATCTTTCTGGTTTAAGCAGCTCACGGACGTTTCGTATTCTGTTTGACTGTCAAACATCTTCAGTTTGGCCTGTAATTTAACCATGAATCGTCTTACAATAGAACAATGCTTGCAAATCATTGAATTTTGTTATCAAAATGCGAACTCTGTTAAGAAAGTTCATCGCGCGCTTCTTCCATTTTATGAGGAGTTTAATCGACCCATTGAAGCGGCTCAATGGATACGTAAATAAGCAGAATTGTCGATTTTGGAGTGAACATCAGCCAGAAGTATTGCAAAAGCTACTAATGCATCCAGAAAAAGTTACAGTTTGATGCGGTTTATGGCATTA
Organism: Sarcophaga peregrina; assembly: GCA_014635995.1. NCBI lineage: Eukaryota > Metazoa > Arthropoda > Insecta > Diptera > Sarcophagidae > Sarcophaga > Sarcophaga peregrina. The sequence goes on from CM025793.1 coordinate 42,227,822, forward strand.
TTGGACCGTACTTCTTCAAAGATGCTGCGAATCGTATCGTAACTGTAAATGATAAGCGCTACTGTGAGATGATATTGAACTTGTTTTTGTTCAAAATGCAAGAACTTGACTTGCATGACATTTGGTTTCAATAAGACGACGCCACATGCCAAGCAGAACGCGTATCAATGGACTTATTGAGAGGTGAGTTCGGTGAACAGTTTATTTCACGTTCGGGACACGGTCGCCTAGATCGTGCGATTTAAAGCCTTTAGACTATTTTTTGTGGGGCTATGTTAAAGCTTATGTCAATACAGATAAGCCCGCTTAAATTGACGAATTGGAATACAACATTTAAGCGATTATTCGTCAGATACTGGTCGAAATGTTGGAAAGCGTATGTCAAACTTGGACTAAGCGGATGGACCATTTGAGGCGCAGTCGCGGTCAAAATTTGCATGAAATAATCTTCAAACTTTAAATTATATGGACCGTACTATCGATCGCATGAATTTTTCTGAATTTTATGTGGCTTTTTCTTTTTGAAAAATTTTCCTATAGCTCCTAAAAAATCACCCGATATAAACAACAAATATTATACAGATGGCATAGGGTTTGTTCAAACTATAGGTAAAGCTAGTTTACGACACTCAAGTTGCGTGTTAATTGTATACATGAGTGGCGGACAGTACAGTTTAAAATCGGCTCCGAACGACAGAGTTTTGAGAAGCATTCCATGGCAATTTTATTGACTTTCAGAGTTTTTGCCTGAAATCTCCTGAGCGGAGTAGTTGCCGAAGAAATATTTTTCAAATTTTCATTTTGATGTCTGTTCTGGGGTTTGAAACGAGGTCTTATGTTTAATAAGCCAACACACTACGCACTAGACTACGGTGCCTTTATATAGGTGATGGGCGTAAAAGCACTTGTATTGAAACACAAAGGTTTTGTTTAAAAAATCCTCGTATTTTTTTTAAACACGTTTCTTAATTCTGTTTATTCTTTAAAAAATAAAAAATTTGTCTAGGTTTTAAGGTCTGATCAAGCTTAGTTGATGGTATGATACTGTTAGATGGTGCGCTCTCCTTTAACGTACCAGCCTACAGAGAGGGTAATATGTATGGGTCTATCGGTTTTAATTCGAATTATGGGGTTATTTTATTTGATACGGGGATCTGCGGAAGTCGGCGAAGAGGACGACCTTGTATCCGTTGGAAGGACCAAGTTGAGGAAGCCCTGTCATCGATTGGTGTGACCAATTGACGTAGGCGCTTAGTAAGAAGAGGCGTCTAGCGGGCTAGCTACCTGTACAGCGGGCTAGCTAGCTGTATAGCGGGCTAGCTAGTTGCAGCCCGAAATCCGTTAAACGGGTTGTTAATGGCCAATTAAGCAAGTAAGTAAGTATCGAATTATTTTAAATTTAGCAACACTTATGCCATTCCATTCTGTCACAAAATTCAGTAGATTATCTTCCCGGAACGTAATGAATCGATGTAGGCTTGAGCAATGTTGAGAAACTGCACGAAACTCATCTTTTCAAACGAAGGCTCATTTTAATCTTTGCGGGTAAGTGTTAATAAGCAAAATTGCCGTATTTGGGGAACTCAGTAAACCCACATGTAGTCTTACAGAAGCCAATGCCCACACCACCGGAGTAACTGTTTAATGCGGTTTGTGGAGCGGAGGCACCACTAGTTCATATTTCTTTAAAAATATGGACGGCGTAACCCATTACGGTTAATGGGGACACCTTTCCCACTAGGATAATCGATTTTTTTATACCCGCTGATCATAGTACTGATGTGAACAATATTTGGTTTCTGCAGGATGGTAACAATTCCCCCCGAACTCATGCCACAATCAAATTATGGCATCAGACGTTTGATGGCCGTTTAATTAGCCGAATTGGTGATGTCAATCGGCCACCAAAAAGCTGAGATTTGACACCTTTGGACTATTTGCTATGGAGCATTGATTTGAAACGATCTTTGGTTTCTGCAGGAAGGTGACACTTCCCCCGAACTCATGTCACAATCGATTTATGGCATCAAACGTTTGCTGGTCGTTTAATTAGCCAAAGAGGTAATCAAATTGGTTGCCAAGACACTGTTGGACTATACGGTATGATGTATTGATGTGAACGATATTTGGTTTCCTGAGGATGGTAACACTTCCCCCCGAACTCATGCCATAATCAAATTATGGCATCAAACGTTTGATGGCCATTTAATTAGCCGAATTGGTGATGTCAATCGGCCACCAAGAAGCTGAGATTTGTCACATTCGGACTATTTTCTATGGGATATTGATTTAAAAGGATGTTTGGTTTCTGCAGGAAGGTGACACTTCCCCCGAACTGATGCCACAATCGATTTATGTCATCAAACATTTGATGGCCGTATAATTAATCTAATTGGCGATGTCAATCGGCCACCAAGAAGCTGAGATTTGATATATTTTGACTATTTTCTATGGGTTCCGCAGGATGGAGACAGTTCCCCCGAACTCATGCCACAATCGATTTATGCCATCAAACGTTTGATGACCGTTTAATTAGCCAAAAGGGTGATCAAATTGGTCGCCAAGAATTTGACACTGTTGGACTATATGGTATGATGTATTAATGTGAACGATATTTGGTTTCCTGAGGATGGTGCCACAATCAATTTATGCCATCAAACGTTTGATGGCCGTTTAATTAGACAAGTTGGTGAAGTCAATCGGCCACCAAGAAGCTGAGATTTGACACCGTTAAATAATTTTCTTTGAGGTATTGATTTAAAATGTTGTTTGGTTTCCGCAGAATGGTGCAGCATTCCCTCCAACTCATGTCACAGTCGATGTATTGCGTCAAACGTTTGATGACGTCGTTTGGTGACGTCATTTGGCCGTCAAGAAGCTGCCATTTGGCACCATTTGATTTTTTTCTGTGGGAGATATTGATCTGAACGATGTTTGATTTTAACAGGATAGTGTAACTTGGCACACTTTTTAATCCGGAATCGATTTATTGCGTCAAACGTTTGATGGCCATTTAATTAGCCAGAATGGTGATGTCATTTGGTTGCCAAGAAGAACAGATTTGTTGCCGTTGGATTAGTTTCTGTGGGACGCCATTAAAGGCAAATGTTATGACGACAAACCAGAGACAATTCAGCATTTGAAGGCTAATTTTCGTGACGAGATTGCCGAGATACGACCCGCCCATGCACTCGAAAAAGTCCGCGAATGAAGTCTGATTGAATGAGGTACAGTGAGGACAGTTGCGGCAGCCATGTGAATGAAATAAAATTACATTTCTAGCGGGAATAATTGGACATCACAATAGAAAAATAATTTTTTTACAAAATTTCAAACCGTTTTTGGAATTTCCCACCCATGTTTTAGAGATAACTTCGATGTTGAGGGCAAATCTCTTTTCTTGATTACGTTTACTTATTTAATTATTCATTACTAACCTTTTAGTCAGGATTACAACCTAGCTTATCACACGACCCATGTTCGGTGTTTTAATTTTATTCTGCAATTTAAAGTATCACTTCGAATGCCAGTAATTTTATTTTACTCTTAGAGTTTATTTTACAGTGTATACGAGTGTTTTCTGAATATTTCAGGAAAAGTACTTTTCATAGGTATTTCTTACACCTTCAATGATACCTGGGTTATATTCGTATTTCCTTTTCAATTCTTTTCAAAAACGAATTCGAAAATATTCGAAATTATTCGAATTATTTGTCAGTTGAAGTATATTTTTTCCCTAGAAAAGAAAAAATTTACAAAGAAAATCAATTTTTTTCTTTTTTTAACAGTTTTCATTTGACTTTTCTTTGAGTCTCAGTTTATTTGTTTATTTCTGTTCGATTCAACATCATCATATATTTTCTTTAATTTTCAATCAACGGCAACGAAATAGCATCGAAAACATTTCACAAGTCATTTTAGTGACAACTTCTCAAGGCAAACAACCGGTCTGCCTGAAATAATCAAAAGAATAAGAGAATAAAAATCTTTTTTTTTCTTCTTCCTACTCCAGTAATTAAGACAAAGAGGAGAGGAGGAGAGAGAAGATATCCTTTAAAGAGAAAAAAAAAGAAAAATTGAAAATTATGAACGATTCGTCTTCATCAATAGCAGCGGATCGTTGTGTTTTATGTTTGGATCAGAAACGTTCACCGGTACGCATACAATGCGGTCATTCGTTTTGCTATGATTGTCTGGATGTTTATAAATCGTATCAGAAACATGCCTGGGCCAATAGATGCCCCATTTGTAGGGGCCAACTGAAGGAGAAGAAACGAGCGGTGAGTAGTTATACGAGATAAGCAGCCCAGTAGGAAATAATGCATGAAAATTATTTAAAATTAAGAAAAAAATATTTTCGTAGACTTTTTCGATTTTTTTTCTTTCTTTCGTTTACCGATTTGGATTCCATCTTTTAAACTGTTGTTTCGGTTTAAATGGAGGAAAATATTGATCTTAGCCTAGTGCATTCTAATGAAATTAATGAGATAAGCTCGAAGAAGATTAACGGGTGTCATATACTCTATATCGAGATCTCAGAGAGGCGACATGGAGTGCAACGAATTAAGATCTGCCTGTCTTCAATTCCACCAATTGGAAGTTTCCTTCTGCCCCCTACAACTCCTTGTAATTGCAAAAAGGAAAAGGATTTTCATTCGAATATCCTTGCCTCTATGCCTTGGTACTTTTTTGTTTCTTATTGGAGTTGCCTTTAAATGGAAGAAATTCATTTGAATACTATTATCTGATTCCTTTGGTACTTTTTCTATTGCAATACAACATTTTTTTGGTACTTTTATGTAATAAAGCCGTTCTTTTGAAGCATAGGGTAAACAACAAATCTCCGAAACTTTTTAGTACTTATCTATTAACTAAATAGTACTTAATGAGCAGTTATCCCGTGAATGGAAATGTAAAAATCAATAAGACGTATATCAGCTAGGTACTTTTTTTCTCCCCTTTAACTCCAATAAAAGAAGAAATTTTTATTTCATAATATAATTTCGTATTTTACGAAGCTCCGTAAAACTAATATTTTTCTTGGTACTTTCTTTCTTCCCTTATAATATCAACAAATGAAAGAATCATTACCTGTTTCCAATAGTACCTTTTTCTTGCTGGAACCGTACTGCCCAGCGCTGATTAGTTTGTTAGACCTTAGACATATGATGAGAACCTTATGTTAGGTTAGATTGTAGTGGTAGCTTTGTTACAAAGAGCTTACTTAGGCACTCATAGCGGCCCGTTATGAACAGAAGTGAATTTAGTCTCTATACTAACCAACTTCCTCCAAACCCGGGAAAAATAAGAAATTGGTCAGGGTAAGGGTTGTACATTTAAAGCACGACTACCCCACGCTGAAAAACCAGCCCAAAAGTCTGATAAACGACAACAATGGATGATAGCTCCGTCAAATGACAAGTATCGGAGAGCCAAATAACCTAAATCTGCACCATGCAAGAGATGGGCATTGACAAAAAAAGTGGATAATCTTTCCTAACCTGTAAGCATGGCCATTGTGATCGAGATGACGTCACGACCAAGTCCCAATTACTGATTAGTGTGCCTTTTATCCATCGAGGGCCAAATAAGCCTAGCGTTAAAACAGGAGTCCTCATTGACCCACGATAGGTTGGCGTCTCCAAGGAATTTCCCAGTGGTATCCAGCTTGACCGAGGCAATTGGCATCCTCAATTCGATTGAGAAGGATTCCGGATGTAATGCACCAGCCCTGGCAAGGACGAGAATCTTAGAAATTAAATATTCTTATTGAAAATATTCTTATTGGACTGTAGTTTTAAAGCTTAATAACTCCCATCCTCTCCGGACTTATCGTTACATTAGCAAACTCCTCACAAGAAGGTAAAATACTGCCGCTGTAGAAGAACTGGAGAGATCAGCTAATGGAAGAGCATACATCGAAAATACTGCCTTTGAAATAAAGCTGTACTGCCATCCAGGCCAGAAGATTTATTTGTTTTGGTATGTGTATGAAGGCCGGTCGAGTTCGATAAAAAGTTGGAATTGTTTGCGAATATTGCAGGAGAATGGTGGGCTTTACTAAACGTGCTAATGAATATCCGGTTACTCATATTAAAAGGAAGAAATTGAGCAGGATTGTTTCGTACTCTTTTCATGTATCTCCCCAAAAGCCATTACTTTCTACTGGAATGGAAACAATTTTAGAGGCAAGGTCCGGTTTGGTTTTCAGCGCCATAGTACTGCGGCTCACTGAGGTCTAAACTGTTTACAGAGCCCATTAGTGGCTTTAACAATTGTGCTGTATGTAGAGTTGGTATTCTATGAATAGGTATTGAACTTGCTCGTTGTTCCAAAAGCTATTACTTGCCCTTAGAAAGGAAGCAATTTTAGCATGTAGGTACTGCTCATAAAAGCACACAAAGTTCTAGACTGTTTGTGAGGCAATTCAATTTTTGCACAGGATTTATTGATTCAATGTCTGAACGGACTGCAATTTTACATCCTAATTAACTTAAGTTTTGAAACTTTTCTTGTACATGAGCTAGTGATGAAAAGTCACCAAAAATTCCTATTGGATTTTGAATATGAAGTCAATGAGAAAGTCAAAGAAAACTCCCGATATAGTCAACTCTATGCCCACGTTTAGATTTCTTTATAGAAACACGAACTGCAAATGAAGCGTCCTAATATTGAATTAAAAATGGTTGTTGGCATTAATACACGAATTTTAGAACGTATATACGAGTACCGATATACATCTCAAAGCCTCTATGACAATCAAAAAAGAATAAACGTTGATGTCCAAATCTATTTTCAAAACTAGGCTAAAATATATGCCCGATGGAGACACATGTAATCATATGCAGCGAAGAATTTCGATCTTAGTCCGAGTATTTTACATAGAACTCTTCGATGTGTTAATTTTTTTGTACTTTGTTTTGCTTTCGATTAAATTTTAATGCTCATTATAATTTTTTTTAACCCCGTTTAAATAGTACCAAACATTTAAGTACTTTTTTTAGTACCTTTTTCTTTGTTTGCTTATGTTCCTACTGGGTGTTATTATCGAAAAACAAAAACAAAAAAAAAAAAAACCAAAAAAATGAAGAAACAAAATAAAAACAAAACAAAAAATGAGAAATTGTTTACATACACACTGAAAAAAAAAACATATTTCAATATGACTTCAAGGTCAAACGAAAATATTCCACAATGGCAAATGCAAGCTCTGAGAATGCCACATCAAATACAACGTCCACTATAACCAGTCCCTTAAACGATAATCAAGGGGATTCGTATGAGCAAATTTTCATGCTGGAAGAGTTTATGGCATGGGCTGCTGGTTATACTAACAGTGAGTCGCAAGATGGCCACAATGCTGCGGATGAAGAGGAGGGCTCATATGTGGCCCTAGATAATGCGGACTATGATGATGAGGCCAGCGATTTAGCCGATGTAGTGGATGTTCACGTGCCTGAGTATGATGACGATGACGATGATGATGATGATGATTATTATGATGATTACTATGATGATGATTATGATGATGATTTCTATGATAATGGGGATGACAATGACCAGGACGATATTGAGGGCTTCTCAACAGATTCGGATGATGATGAGAATAATTATTATTATCAGTTTAGTGAAGATGTAACAGAGGAATACTATCATTCGATGGCTGATGTAGGCGATCGTACAATGGCTCAGAGTCCTTTACACCAGCAACAACATCAACATCAACATCCACAGCAGCAGCAGCAGCAACAACAGCAACAGCAACAGCATGAGCAACAATTTATGTTTAGAGACTGCAACAACAATAATGTAAGCAATGCCAGCTTCATTGATCCCACCATTGACTGGGAAGAGGCAATTGAAGTGGTCATAATCGATTAGAGTTGAATTAGATCCTTAAAGGATTTCCATAAACGATATATTTTTGTAAAAAAATTCCTTTCACTAGTAACTTTATGTTTTATGTTTTTTTTTTAAGCTGTGATTTATTTTTTCTTTTGAAAAACTTAATTTTATAAACAAGAAAAATAAATTTTTTTTTCTTTTAGAAAAATTCTTTTCAAGTGAAACATTGTTGTGTTGTGATTTCAATGCTCATGGGGTTATGCATAAAGGGGAATATTGGGAAAATTAGTAATTATATGTCATGAAAATAAGTACTTTTTTAAATTTTTATTTTAAATCTAAAAGATTTCCTTCCAGAAAGTAGTAAAAAGTACCTGAAAAAAACTACAAAACTTTGTGATTGATTTCAATGCTCGTGGGGTTATGCATTTAGGGGCCATCTTCCGCACGTTTTTAAAGTATTTTCATAGGAATAAGGGGAATATGGGGAAATATAAGTACTTTTTTAAATTTTTATTTTAATTCCGCAAAATTTCCTTCAAGAAAAGTAATAAAAGTACCTAAAAAAAGGTACAAAAATTACCATTTAAAGTACTTTTATTTAAATATTTAATTTAAAGTCAAAAAATTTGTTTAAAAAAAAAATTAAAATAAATAAAATAAAAAAGGGGATTTTAAGAAAGTACCAAAAAAACCCAAAAACTGCTCTCTGTATTTATTGAAAATACTTTTTTGAAAAAGTACTTAAAATAATATAGAAAATTTAGAAAATGTTAATATAAAGACACCTTTTCTAAAAAAAAGTACCTTAAAAATCCTTTAAATAGTACCAAATGCAGCTAACTTCATTTGCTTTAGTTAATCATCTAAATGGAAACTCGCATAATAATAAAAAACTAACTTTTGAAGAAGTACCTTATAAAAAAGTACCTTATAAAATTAAAAATGCCTTTTAAAAATAGTATCTTGAAAGAGTACAGAAATGAAACATTAAAAAGTACCAAAAACATATTGTTTTTATTAAGCATACATTAAAAATGAAAACTCGTTTAAAAATAAAAAGTACCGTATGAAAAAGTACCTTATGGAAATTAAAGATACCTTTTAAAAAAAGTATCTTAAAAAGTATACAAAAATCCATTAAAAAGTACCAAAAACAGTTGATTTTATTTGTTTTAATTAATCATACATTAAAAATGAAAACCCGTTTAAAAGTAAAAAGTACCTTATGAAGGAGTACCTTATGGAAGTTAAAGAGACCTTTTAGAAAGAGCATCTTGAAAAAGTATATTAATGAAATATTAAAAAGTACCAAAACAGTTGATTTTATTTTTGATTTGATTAATCATTACAACTCGTTTAAAAGTAAAAAGTACCTTATGAAGGAGTACCTTATGATGGAGTACCTTATGAAGGAGTACCTTATAAAAAATACTTTACGATGGAAAGAACGTGAATAAAAGAAGCAAAACCTGTACTTTATTTATTTCATTTGATTAATTCTTATACAATGAAAAATCTTTTACAGAAAAAGTACCAAAATAGTACTTAAAAACAAAATTTTTTGTCAAAAATTTAAAAAGTACCATTAAACAGTATCATTAGCGAATTTGGCATTGTATTTCCACGTCCATATATAAAGCCTAACTCCCGTCATCAATGAAAGCCAGCTGACCATCCATAATACCGCAGATACACTGATTGGCAGCTAGAGCTATAGGGTTTCAGTGGTGAATTAAGGAAGAATATTTTATACGCCAATGAACCCCTTTTCTTACTTGGTGGTTATGTTAACATGAAAAGTTGCCAGTTATGTGGCTAGAAAAAACTATAGGGTCCGCCAAATAACTTTTTTTTTGAAAATTCTTTCTGTTTTTATTCGAAAGTACATTCCCTTCCGGTTAATAATGGAAAATAATTTCATTCAAATGGCTGCCTCAACTGGCCATGCAGTAGCCTGCATGATCGGTTCAACTTTTAAGCACATAATCGATTGTGTGCAGCTGTATTTCACCAATGGCTTCACGAATATTGTCCTTTAAAGCGTCAATTGTCTTTGGCTTGTCGGCGTAGCAATTATATTTGACGGCAGCCCACAAATTGCAGCTCCGAGGTGGCCAAACTACATCAGCTCTGTGGCTGATAATGCAATCTTCAAAAATTGGACGCAAAACTTCGAGTGTTGCTTAGCCTGAGTGGCATGTAGCTCCGTCCTGTTGAAACCAATCGTTGCCAATATCCTCTTCTTCAATTTTTATAAACAAAAACTCGTTCTACATGGCCCGATAACGATCGCGATCGATTGTAACGGCCTCCTTGCTCATTTTCGAAAAAAAATGGCCCAATTATGCCTCTGGACCAAAATCCGCATCGGCTTTTCAATGTATGTGTCCGGGTTTTCTGTGCCCCAAATGCAACAATTTTGCTTGTTTACATACCCACCAAGATTAAAATGAGCTTCATCTGAAAAGATAATTTTTTTTTTGCCAAAATCGGCGTCTTCTGTAGGTCGATCGCAGACCCACTTAGCAAGGCAGTCATTGGCATGAAATTATTTTCCATTATTAACCGGAAGGATTGTACTTTAAAATAAAAAAAAAGAAATTTGAGAAAATATTCTCTAGTTTTTGTTAAAGTTAAAAGTTTTATTAAAGAAAAGAAGTCGTTTGGCGGACCCTTTATAACAAATTGAAGTAAAACCAACTCATCTGAAAAACTCGTTCGTTTAGTCTACCTTTTTCTATAAACTATCTTTCGTTTATTCCAACACTGCCAAAATACGACAAATCTCCTGAGTATTGGTCTAAAAAAAGAAGGACATTATGGTCATTCTAGTGTTTTTTTTACAAATGTCTTCGGCCTGCAATTAAGGACTATTAATTGCCGTTGTAGTAGGCAGTGTGTTGGCTTATTAGACGAAAGGCCCGGGTTCGAATCCCAGGTCAGACATCAAAACGAAAAATATTTCTTCGGCGACTTCCTCTCAGCAGATTTCTGGCAAAAACTCTGAGAGTAAAAAATTGCCATGGAATGCTTCCCAAAAAATCTGTCGTTCGGAGTTGACTTTAAACTGTAGGTCCCGCCACTCTTGTATAAAATTAACGAATACAACATAAGTGGTGTGAGAAGCTAGGTTGTAATCCGGACTGAAGGGTTGTAAAGGCCAATTATGTATGCATGTATGTATGTAATTGCACGGTATGTGCCTTCAACAAATCGATGCCAGGAGCTGAATAACTCAATCGACTTTAGCTTTACTGCAGGAAAAGTTTTCCAGACAAATTAGTACCTCGTGGTCCATTGGCCACCAAGATCATATCGACGCCTCCGTTCTATAACATTCTAAGTCGAAAAAGTGTGTTTTGAGTTATGAGCTCTCAAAGTTTTCACGCGCCATAAGACTATGTGTCTTCTAAGTAGATTTTTCCCTAAAACTTCGGAACGGATGGGCTCAACTTATCGAAATTTTAAGATAGAGAACGTAGTATTTAAAAATGCAAGAACATTAATTATAACGTTATAGAACGTTAAAGTCTGAAACTAAGAGACTGACTGTATCCGTCAACTTATTATGGAGACACCGTTCAAAATGTGCCTCAATTGATTGCTGCAACCAATCTAAAAGCTGTCACTCAAATGAGGTTTCATTTCATGAAAAATGGCAAGTTTCAAGAATTACTAGAAATCATAGCTTAAAAGGTGTTTTCTTTTTAATTTTCTTTCAACGATTTACATAATTATTCATTGCAACCCTTTAGTCAGGATTGCAACCTCGTTCCTTATACTAACCAAGTTGGGTGTGTTGATTTAAGAGAAAGATGTAGTCGGGGACCTATAGTTTGAAGTGGAGGCCCGATATCAGGTTTTTTAAAATTATTTTTCACGGCAAATTAATTTCATTCTCAGAGTTTTTGCTAAGAGGAAGACGCCGTAGGATATACTTCTTTCATAATTCATTTTGTTCCATTGTGGCTAAGCTAAGGTTTGAACCATAAGGTGTTGTGGAATAAGTTAATATACCACCTACTAGATTATGGTGACTTATCTGTCTTTTGACTTATCTGTCTGGTGACTTATCTGTTATCTGGTGACTTATTAAATTATCTTCCAAACATTTATTTTTTCTTTAAAGTTCATTTCAAACTTCAAAGCCTAGTTTGTGTTATTAAAATATCAGATTGATTATTGATTGGCAATTAGCGTTTAAAAATTTTATAAATATTTTTTAATTTAAATTTTTTAATTAATTTTTTTCCATTTTAATGTCATTATTAAATATATTTTAGAATATTTAATTAAAAAAATTGTTTTTTTGCTTTTGCTATTACAGCACTGGTGCATTTATTTGATGCTGATAATAATTTTTATAATCCTCTGTTACACACCCATTATGACAATAAATGGTGTTATCAAGTCCACTGAAACTGTTTATTTTTTTTAAATTTAATTTCTATTTATTTTATCATATGTAATCGTTATTTAAAAAAAACAAACGTATTTTTTTTAATTTATTTTATAATTTTATTTCATGTTTTTTTCTGTTTTATCTCTTTTTTTGTAAAAAATCTTTCCTTAAATGGTATTTTAATAAATAAAATTTAAATAAATTTATAATATTGTTATGGTAAGTATGCTACAAAAAAGACAAAAAGGGAAGTGAAACAAATTACCAAAAAGTATGCTTTAACTTTTAATATAAATACAATAGAATTGAAGCCTGAAACTATGTAATAACAATTGAAGCGTAAAAAAGACTAGAAAATATTGTATCGTATCGCATGAATACAAGCAAGCAGGCAAGATAAGAACAGCTGACTGAATAAATAAATATTATTTGGTATTATTAAATACTCTCTAGATAATATTATACAAAATAATATGATTAAAATTAAAATTGTAAAGAAAAACAACAACAGCAAAAAAAAAAATTACAATTCTAAACTATTTCTTCAATCAGGCATGGAAAATTCAAACAATAGCTTCAATGCTTTGGCTCCTAAAGGCTGGCAAACGAAACTTCCGTTAAACAAAATTGTTAAGCCAAGCCAAGCCAAGCAAAGAAGCCTAAGAAAAAGGATAATTTTCAATAGGTTTCCTTAACTTTGTTGCCTTTTCATTTGAAGGATTTTGCAAAATTAAACACACAATAATAATAAGAAAACATTGATAAAATTGTTAAATTTCGTTGGTTTATCAATTTGTGAGACAGCAATTGTATTTTAAAACTTACTCAAGCTGAAATTATTGCCTAACTCTAGGCGTTTCTCTCACTCTTTATCTCTTTCTTTCGTTGCCTTTGGAATTGTTTTAAATTTTTGTTAAGAATTTCAATTTTATTACTTGCCAGCATGCATCTCTCAGAGAATATCATATACAAGGTTTTTCTTTAGCTTTGAACATTTTGTAGCCTACTTATAGGATATGAACACTGGTTTTTTTTCTTATTGATTGCATGCTTGCTAACTTGAAAATACAAAAAAGTGTTATGAAGAAAAGTAAGCATATTGATAACGTACAAGTATAATATAAATCAAAGGCAAATGCAAAGCGTTTTAGTAATAAAACAGCCTAAATGGCAGAATTTAAAAAAAAGACAATAAATAAAAAAAAAAAACACGGATGTCATTTGTTAATCTTATATTTGGGGACTTATTTGGTTAATTAAAGTTTCTCCGCGTCTTAAAATAGTAAAAAGTAGATTACTTTTCAAGCATTGCGGATCTCATTATGAGGCAACCTACTATGCAAGACAGACGTAACATTATAAAGAAATTAAGGAAAGAGTGGAAAAGGTACCAACATGGTCAAGCTTATGCATCATTGCAATGTAACTACTGCTTAAAATATCTCTTGTGTTAGGGAAAAACTAAACAGATAATCAGAACTTGTCTTTAACAAAGCGTTCTTAGCGTTAGAATTTTTATGCCTCAATGTGGCTCATTGTGGCTCATTACGACTTTGGCGTTTTATTATGGCGTATTTTGTAATGGGTATTTAGATTTTCACCCATATAGGAACCAACTCATGCCATTATTAATATCCAATGACTTCTTAACATGCCATGGAGTGCTGAATTACATGCGAAAGCAAAAGACTTTCAATGTTGATTTTTCATACAAAAATTTTTCTTCATAAAGAGAGATCATTTCTCACTGGATGGTTGGTGGTTAGATGGTTTGTTGAGTAAGCATACTAAAAAATAATTCTAGGGAAAGTGTCGCTTCCGGAAAAAATGACACTACGATGAGGATTTGCCATTAGGCGTTGCTTTTTCAAAGATGACCACGTCAATTCAACTTAGTTTAGAGCAGAATTTATTGATTTTTCTCATTTAATTTTCATTAGATAGAGACGCCATATTATGCTTTGTATGTCAGCTTGTTGTCCTGGCGTATCAAATGTTAGATCTATCACATTCCTTTGGTTTCCTTCATTCACCCATCTTTTTCACATTATAAGGAGCAGAAGAGTTGCTTAATGCATGTCTAATGTGGTACACTTTGAGCGATAAATGGGAAGGAAAGTTAGCTCTGTGGAGGACAAAACTCTAGCCTGGTTATGGTTGCAGTATAAGCTTCTCTGACATGCCAAACATTTATACTTCTAAACACTTTCTGTTGCAGATATTGTTGTTGTACGAATTTTCGGGTCGAAACTGAAGTCCTCAAAGGATATACAACCTTTACTGGTCCTCTATGCCCACACGTTGTAGAATAGGTGGCGAGAATAGATACACAGACAGTGATGCCCTTCCCATCTAATTAGGGTAATTCAATTTATGCCAGATGGTACTGGTAACAGAGCCACATTCTTCCTAAGTCGAGTATTTGAAACCCGCCAACAAATATCTCCACGTAATGGACAGTCTATTTTGGAGAGAATGGAGGAGAGCGCCTAGCAAGTCAATCAGCTACATAATTGCGAGAAAAGTGCCTGCGATTAAGAACTCATATTAAATTGACGGAGTCTAGTAGGTAGGGTGTTCCGAGTTCAAATCCTAGGTCAGGCAGCAAAACGAAAATATGAAAATATTTCCTCGGCGACTTCCTCTCAGCAGATTTCTGACAAAAATTCTGAGAGTAAATAAATTGCTATGAAAAGCTTCTCAAAAATCTATCGTTCGGAGTCGACATTAAAACTGTAGGTCCCGCCGCTCACGTATAAAATTAACGCAGAGAACATAAGTGGTGTGAAAAGTTAGATCGCAATCCTGACTGAAGGGTTGCAATGGCCAATTGTGTACTTTATATTTATTGTAATACGATGTACCACCCGCTCTGAGTACTTCTTAAAAACAACAACGTAAACCATATGTGTTCTTCGGTACGCAGATCTGTCTAGTCCAAAATTTAATCCAAGTCGGTACGTTATATAGGCAAGGCATAGAAAGGAAAACAATAAGAGGTTTTTAGAGGAAGTCAAGTTGTTGCAATCACTACAAAACAAAAACTAATAGGCTTACATGCTATATATGTACATATCGCTCCTTTATTGCAACATAGTCATATCTCAAAAAAACTTGAACTTGGCAAAATGCGATTAAAGTTTTCAAGACATATGCTCTATGATGTAATTGCCGCAAACACTTTTTACTATAACTTCGGTTCAGCTGGGGATATAAAACTCATTTTTTTTTCAACATGTACAGAAGGTCTTAAAGAGCAGCTTTGCTTAAGTAACTACAAATTTTTAATTTTTTGAGATATGACTATGTTGCAATAAAGGAGCGATATGTAGTTATAAACCATCGAATTAGCCGCCTTATAGGTATCTCTTAAAGGGGAAGTATTCCCACGCCCATTTTTGGTGAGTTTATCGATATTGCCTCTATGAACATAACCACCAAATTGCATTCGTCTACGATCACTATGTCCTTAAATATTCAATATTAAAGGTTTGCCACGCCTACTTTTTGCTTTACCATATTATTTTCTTAAACCATGAAGTTTTCTAATAATAAAAGAATGGTTAAAATTGGTTCAGTAGTTTAAGAGTTATAGGTATCACTTAAAGAGGAGTGTTGTCAAACATCTTTTAGGTAAGATTGTCGATATCGACTCTACGAACTTACCCACCAAATTTTATTCATATTCGATCAATATGTAACTAAATATTCAACTTTAACGATATGCCACGGCCTCTTAACATTTAGGGGCAAAACGAAGTATATGTTATCGACAAGTATAGCCGTGCGGCGTATTGATTCTCAAATTACGGCCGATAACTATACTTTTGATACAGTCAAGGAATTCATTTACCTTCGCTCCGCCGTTACCACCGAAAATGATTGCCAACAGGTGCTATTATGGTCTCAATAGGCAATTGAGTAGCAGAGACCTCTCTCGCAAGACGAAACTAATACTCTACAAAACGCTCATCCTACCCATGCTTCTTTATGGCGCAGAAGCATGGACTCTATTAAGAACTGATGCAGTTGCCTTGAGAGTATTCGAGAGAAAAGTCCTACGCAAGATCTTCGGTCCAGTGCGATTTAACAGTGAGCTGTATGAGCTCCTCAACGACATGGAAGTTGTACAGCGTATTAATATCCAGCGGCTGCGCTGGCTCGGTCATGTCGTTCAAATGGAGGAGGATGCTCCGGCGAGACGAGTGTTTGATGCGGGGATCTCCAGAAGTCGGCGAAGAGGACGGCCTTGTATCCGTTGGAAGGACCAAATCGAAGAAGCCCTGTCATCGATTGGTGTGACCAATTGGCGTAGGCGCGCAAGAAGCAGAGGCGCCTGGAAGAATGTGTTGCGGCAGGCCGAAATCCGTTAATCGGGTTATTATGGCCAAATTAGTAAGTAAGTAAGTCTTAACAGTTAGGAATATGAAAAATAGATGTTTCCCGATACTCAGACCTACCCGATATGCATACAAAATTTCATGATCAATCGGTCTATCTTTTTTTGGAGGAGTTTAACCACTAACCTTTTAGAAAAAAATTACTTTAATAGGAAAAGTACTTTTAGAAAAAAGCATTAGTACTAAAAAGTACTTTTATTAGAAAATTGAAAAAGTACTTTTATAAAATATTATTTAAAAAAGTACTTTTTATTAAAACAAAAAAATACCCTTTAATCCCTTTTTCAATGCATTGGTTTACAATTTATTTTTAAACACAAACGGAGAAAAGAATTTAAACGAGGTTATTACAAATGCATGAGGCAAATATTCGAAACAATTTCTTATTCTTTCGAACTTTTTTCGTTTTTTTGTATCTTTCTTGTTGTTTTTATTCAATTGGAGAAAAGTACAGAAAAAAAAGTACCTGGGGTGTACAATGTTCTACACATGTTGTTATGCCTGGCAAAACGAATGGAAAAAAATTAGTAAAAAAAGAGAAAAGAGAACAAACCTTGTACACATGTTGTTATGCCTGGTAAAGTGAAAAAAGAAGGAAAACAAACCTTGAATCACAACTTTTTCTGTACTTTACTTGGGCCATTGTTGTTGGCATTTAAGTGAATAGAAAAAAAAAAAAAAATGCAACAAAAACAAAAAAAATACGAGAAGATCTGTGTCAATATGTTTCATTTCGTTTCGATTTATTCCGAAAGAAGCACTATTTTTTTGGGTCCTAAAAAAAAACAACAAAAAAAAAACAGAAATTGTAGCACGAAATATTTTAAGAAAATAGCATAGCATGGCAGAGTATAGTTTTCATTGAATTTACTGTTCATCTGTAGCCGTAGTAGCTGTAGCCGTAGTAGCTGGGGTAATAAATTTTCACAATGAAATACAAACGAAATACAAGTAAGTCTACCTAACCTAACCTACAACCAACCATTCGTATCGTATATGAAATCAAATGAAATTTATTGTGAAATAAAAAACTTTGTTGTTGTTGCAAATGAGGGTGCTAAAAGGGGGTGGGGGGCGCCTAAAAGGGAGGGCATAAAATTTGGTACTTAAGCACTAGAGGTGGAGGTGTCATCGTCATGCTAAAAGCACAGATGTTTTCGTATAAATGAATTGCTTAAGAGGCAGAGCATCAGTGAATAGAAGAGAATAAAAACCTTGAATTATTGACTTTTTAAAACAACAACAACAACAACAAAAACAAAAACTGTTCAATAATTTTTTTAGAATATTTGATTTGGAAATGAAATGAAATTAAATAAAAATTGTTTCGGAAGTAAAAAAAAAAGATTGAAATCGTCAACTCTCTAGTGAAAGTTTTTGCCATGAACGTAGATCAAACCAACATTAGGAATTGGCTATCGAAATTAACATTATCGACAATCTAAGCAATGAATTTGCAGGATTATAAAGGATATCAAGCAACTGTGATAGGATAGAGAAGATCGCGAATCCTCCTTGAGAAGAAAGATTCCACTTAGGCATTTAGGCACATTTTAATATCACAACCAATATTTAATCCTGTGATTTTACTTACTTAATTGGCCATAACAACCCGATTAACGGATTTCGGCCTAACGCAACACATTCTACCAGGCGCCTCTATTTCTTGCATGCTTTCGCCAGTTGATCACACCAATCGATGACAGGGCTTCCTCGATTTGGTCCTTCCAACGGATACAAGGTCGTCCTCTTTGCCGACTTCTGCAGATCCCCGCATCAAATACTCGTATCGCCTGAGCATCCTCCTCCATTCGAACAATATGACCGAGCCAGCGCAGCCGCTGGCTATTAATACGCTGCACAAGGTCTATGTCGTTGAGGAGCTCATACAGCTCACAGTTGAATCGGATGCGAAAATCATCGCCAACTCGCATTGGACCGAAGATCTTATATCGGACTTTTCTCTCGTATACTCTCAAGGCAGCTGCATCAGTTCTTAATAGAGTCCATGCTTCTGCGCCATAAAGAAGCATGGGTAGGATGAGCGTCTTGTAGAGTATTAGTTTCGTCTTACGAGAGAAGTCTGTCTCTGATACTCAATTGCCAATTGAGACCATAATAGCACCTGTTGGCAAGAGTAATCCTGCGCTTAATCTCCAGACTGACATCATTTTCCGTGGTAACGGCGGAGCCAAGTTAGATGAATATCTTGACTGTATCAAAAGTATAGTTATCGGCCGTAATATGAGCATCAATATGCCGCACGGCTCTACTTGTCGATAACATATACTTCGTTTTGCCCTCATTTACTGCCAGACCCATCTTCTTAGACTCTCGTTCAATAGCACTAAAGGCAGCAGTGACATCCCATATGGTACGCCCTATGATATCGATGTTGTCAGCGTACACAAGCAACTGGACACTTTTTTAAAAAATAATGCCATTACGATGCACTCCCACCTTTCGCAGGAACACTCTCCATGACGAAGTTGAAGAGGTCGCATGTTAAGGGATCGCCTTGTCTGAAACCTCGCACGATATCAAAAGGTTCGGAGAGGTCCATGACGGAGCCGCAGGAATTGTTCAACGTCATTCTGCATAGCCTTATCAGCTTCGCAGGTATATCGAGCTCAGAAATTGCGGCAAAAACACGATCCCTTATGGGGCTATCGAAAGCAGCCTTATAGTCGACAAAAAGATGTTGTGTGTCGACTTGATTTTTGTGGGTCCTATGATCATATTATTACGAAAATGGAAATTGTGTTACTAAAATAATAAGGTAAAGCCTCAAAAACAACACAATGGTCCTGATTATGTATGAAATGATAAACAAATGTTCCAAAATCAAAATAATGGACTTGTTCACGTGATCAACGAATGAGTAAAAAATGTAGCAACAAAAACAATGGACTTGTTTACATGATCAAAGAATAAACACAAATATAACAACAACATCAGTATAGAAAAAAACTCAAGGTATAAAGATGTAAACAGCCAACAAAGTGCAGCGTACAAAGAAGTAAACAAGCAAAAACAAAGTGCATTATAAAAAAATAAAGAGAGCAGATAAACAGTAAACAAGATACACAAACAACAATAATGAAAACAACTTGTTTACATTTTTAGATATTTCTCGAAGGCTGTCATCCGTCTTTGAGGGTATTCATCACACTATTGATCCAGCGACAAAAAAAAGGAAGACAAAGCAGGCAACGGCAATTCAGTCGTGTGTGAAGCCATCACGTGGGATTCAGTAAGAATTCGGTCAGACAGACGTTGTGTGTGAAGAGAATATTGTGGTGTAGGCTTACAAAAAATGTTGTAAGCAGAGAAGAATAACGAACAGTTGTTATTGCGTACGTGGAAGAGTGTGAAAGAAGAATAGCAATTAAAGTATATAAATTGTTATTGTGTAAATCAATTTCTAAAGGTGGTACACGGAATTGTGTGAACAATAAAGAATTGATTTAAAATTAAACAAAAATTTATTTTTATTTTATTTGCAATCTACGAACTCATATTTTTAACTTTGTTAAAAAGGTAAAAACGTAAAAATATGTTCCCTAAAGGAAACAAACACCGGGGATGTAAGAAATTGAGAATTAAAAAGCCTTTGACATTTTACGACAAGATCAGGCTACTGGCACATGAGGTAAAAGATAATCTCTTCCTGCTACCCCAGACCCAAAGGTCCTATGAGTTTTTCGGCATGCCTATCAAAGTGGAAGTGACTCATAGAAGTCGCAATTGTGTGGTGGTTGGCCATGTGATTTAAGAACAAAAGTGTATGTGTTCAGCAGAGTTTTGCTGCCCATGAGATTGAAGCTTTATGCCAATTTAACTAAAACAATCGAAATATTTACGAACTGTAACATGTCAGAGAATGCCATCTCCATACCATGCCTGAAAATCAGCAATATCATATCCTAAGATATCCCTTTGTTTGGAAAATCCATATCAGAGTTACCTTTGAATGATCGGAAACTTTCTTGCGAACACCAAGGCATTCATGGACAAGGAGGGACGTTGAAACTATTCATTGGTATTGTATTCATCCATCACTGCCTTGAAAGTTAGAGTCACTGCAACAAAACATGTCTTTGTCAATCAGCCTGACGTTGTCTGCATTATTCTGCAATGCCGGAGTACTATTTGCTGAAACTTATTCGCAACCTGACAGTTCTAGTAAATCAAGAAAGTCTCAAAGTAAATCTTGCCACCACTTTCCAAATGGCCATGACCTACGTCTGAAAAACGCTGCAGTTTTCATGAAATAATCCCTAAAATGGCCATTATTCTTGTGTTTGCTATTCAAGAGTTTCCAAAACTCCTTTGTAAGGCATTGTCATTTGAGCCTTCAGGCACGTAAAGACATCTTAATGAAACAATATGGCTTTAGTGTTCGGTCCATTAAATTCAAGCCAAAAAAAGTTAATAATCAGAAGACTTTAGTACATGCTGTAGATATTGACCTGGCCAATATCATTCTCAAAGAAATTTGAATTTCTAATGTTGCCACACCATACAGTGAGTTTTTCAAAATGAATTAAATGCCTTTGGTTGTCATGTGAATGGGTTTCCTTCCAAATTCGCCAATTTTTGTTTGTTCACGTATGCAATTATCGTTGTCAGTGATGGCCTGGCCAATTTCGTTCTCAAAGCTAATATTGCCACACAAAATGAATTGAAAGCTTTTGGTTCTCATGTGAATGGGTACCCTTTCAAATTCGCCAATTTTTGTTTGTTCACGTAATCAATCATCTAGAAATGGGACTCAGTGCTGAAGAATAGTCCAAAAAATAAGTTCATAATCAATACTTGCCATTGACGATGATGGCCTGGCCAATGATGTCCTCAAAGAAATATGGAGCACTAATGTTGCGACACGACGCAGTGGGTTTTTCAAAAGGAATTAAAAGCTTTTGGTTCTCATGTGAATGGGTATTCATCCAATTATCTGGAACTGCGACTCAGTGCTGAAGTATAGTCCAAAGAAGTATAGGCATAACCGTCAACACTTGCCATTAACGGTGATGGCCTGGCCAATGTCGTTCTCAAAGAAATATGGACCGCTAATGTTGCCACACCATGCAGTGGGTTTTTCAAAATGAATTGAAAGCTTTTGGTTCTCATGTGAATGGGTATCCTTTCAAATTCGCCAATTTTTGTTTGTTCACGTAACCAATTATCTGGAAATGGGACTCAGTGCTGACGAATAGTCCCAAAAAAAAGTTGATAATCAGTACTTGCCATTGTCTGTGATGGCCTGGCCAATGTCGTTCTCAAAGAAATATGGACCGCTAATGTTGCCGCACCATGCAGTGGGTTTCTCAAAATGAATTGAAAACTTTTGGTTCTCATGTGAATGGGTACCCTTTCAAATTCGCCAATTTTTGTTTGTTCACGTACCCAATTATCCGGAAATGAGACTCAGTGCTGAAGTTTAGTCCAGAAATAAGTTGATAATCAGTATTTGCCATTGTCAGTAATGGCTTGGCCAATGATGTCCTCAACGAAATATCGACCGCTGATGCCTTATATAAGATACATTGAATATTATTGGATATCATGTGGATTGGTATCCACCTACAATGGTTTTTCGATTAAAATTAGGGTTAGTTTTGAAGTGCTTCACAGTTCTTTTCCTTCACCGAACACTCTTCGTTGTCTATGGTCCATATCTATCTATTCATGAAGATTTGGCAAAACAGAACAAGTAGCGTCTAATTCGATAGTTCGTTGTCTCAACAAGATGGCCGTGATCAAATGCTAAAGTTCGAATATCACTGTTGGGAGCCTCTATATAATGTAGAATTCTGATTTCAGTATCGATTGTAGGTCTATGGCAACACTGTACTAGATTTCATTGCCTGCTGTTGTTGTGCTTCTTTTATAGAGGCATTTTGTTTCTTATTCTTTTACTTAAGATTCTACTTTAAAGTTCTCCAGCTTTAGATTCTATTTCAATTACTTGGTTTATCTATCTCATCTTCATCAGTCTTATTCGTATGATTTCCTTTTTTTATTTTGTTTTAAGCTTTCCTTAACTTTTATTTAATTTTCGTTTACTTTTCTTATTTAAATTTCATTTTTCTTATCAATTCTAATAAATCCGCTACCCTCACCAGTTCCCTCTCCTGCTCCTGGTAGCCTGGTAGCTGCGTGTGCCAAGACACTTGTGCTGTTAAAGACGATAATGAAGTATGAAAGAAGAGAAAGAAAGCAAGAAAGAAAGAAAAAAGACTGAAGCTCTTAAAGTTTTCTTATATAAAAACATAATTGAATAAAAATTTCGCTTCATTCAAGGAAGTTTTTCTTTTTTTTCTCAGAACGTTTATGATTTTTTCTTCCTTTTCCTTGTTTTCTGTGTCTTGTCTTCTTAAACAATTTGTATCATTTTAATCATTATGTTTTTCAATTATCATTAATTTAGTTTTTTTCTTCTTCTTCTTCTTGTTATTATTGTTGGCTTTTATAAAACAACAATAATAATAACAACAGAGATAAATATCATTCCAAAACACCTACTCATTATAATTTTAACTACGAATGACGGGCGCTGTAAGTACTTTGAAATACAGAAGCCTAGTGTCCCGAAGTATCATTTAAAAAAGAAGAAATAAAATGAAATTATATTAACACCGTTAAAAGAGACTTAAGTGTAAGTGCTTTTTGTAAATATTTATGGTGTAAATTATAATTATGTCAGGTATTATGTAATACCACAGCCACCTACCCTCCTCCTCCTTCTCGAGTAATCTAAATTGCTTTTAAAACAAAATGACAAATGAAACTGAAATTTTCCAACAAAAAAGCAAAAAAAAAAAAAATTATTCATAAAGCGGCTATAAACTGGAGTACTTTATCATATTTATGGGATATTCAAATTACAACAACAAAGTTAAAAGAAAATCCTATTTAATCTCAATGAAATCTGCTTTAAAAAAAATCTCATTAAGCTTGAGAAACTTCTCTTATATAAGCCTCACTCTGTTAGATGTACCTACTCATTGCTGGAAAATATTTTACCAGCGTAGCGTTTATTCAAAGGCCATGTTATCCTTATGGCACCAACATCGAGGGCAGTACACCAGTACTTCTAACTGAAAACTAATCGTCGTTTTTTAAAAAACAATTCCAAGGAAAAGCTAATTACGCCTGCAACATTTGAAACCGAACATGGCTTGAGTATGATCACAAAAGAAATCTTGCGTTCACGGGCCATAGCAGAAGGAATCTACACAATATGTTGATTGTTTTGAATGGTTAGCACTGGCTTATTGCTAATCAAGCAGTAGGACTACTGCATGGTGATCATTTTCGTAAATGTTTTATGCAAAGAATGTTGTAAGGAACATCAATTCGTATAATAATGTTACGAAAATGAAAAATCTAAAGCGTTTACATTGCTTAACATTAAAATTGTAAACAAAACAATGCATTAAACAAACTTGTTTACAAATTATTGTACTGCTTAATATATCAGCAAAGACCAGCATAAAAAAACATGGTAAACAAGTAAACAACAACAACAACAAGCTTTCTTGTCGGTGCTCGGACTGATGTAATTTATACTGATTTCAGTAAAGCTTTTGATAGGGTTGATCATAGAATTTTGCTTCTTAAACTTTCACTAATCGGTATTCCTGATATTATTCATCGTTGGCTAGACTCTTACATCGCCCTTAGGACTCAGAGGGTATTGTTTAGGAATGTATTGCCTAAGACTGTAAATGTTACTTCTGGTGTTCTGCAGGGTAGCCATTTGGGTCCTTTACTGTTTTTATTGTTTCTGAATGATCTTCCTTGTGCTCTTTCTGATTGTAATATTCTGATGTAGGCTGTTCTTCAGCGAAATATTGATTTGTTTGTTACTTGGTGCAGGATCAATTTAATGGATTTTAATTTGAGAAAATGTAAATGCATGGTTTTCTCTTGCCTTATGTGATTAATTCTTGCCCTTTGGAAACTGTGCCTTCATATCTTGATTTAGGAGTATTATTAGATATTAAATTGTCTTTTATTGATCATATTCGTTTGATGATTGGCAAGGCTTGAGCTGTTCTTGGTTTTGTGAAAAGATGGGCTAGGGAATTCATTGATCCTTATATAACAAACCTACTGTACATTTCACTTGTTAGGCCTATTTTGGAGTATGCATCTGTTATTCGGAATCCATACTATCGTTGTCATAGTGATTCAATCGAGTCTGTACAGAAGCAGTTTTTATTATTCTGTTTACATGGCTTAGGATGGGATTATGCCAATGGGCTTCCGCCGTATGAGGATAGAATAGCTTTGGTAAAACTTCCAACTTTAGAACGTAGAAGGTCTGTTTTAGGTGTTTGTTTTATTTTTAATCTGGTTAAAGGTGATATCGATTCTGAGTTTTTGCTTTCTAAACTGAATTTCAGCATTCCTGCAAGATTTTCACGGCACTATCGTCCTCTTTCTTTAGATTTCTATAGATCGAATTATGATTTTAACACGCATTATGATTTTATAGATTTTAATTGTAGTGTTTGTAATATAAAACGTAGCTTGTATTCTGGCATTAATTTATAAATTATCGTATAAAAACGTATTTTTGTTCTTGTCTTGTGATTAAGTTCTGTAGCTGTTTTATCTTCTCGTTGCCCTAACTTTTCCCTTTCCCGCTACAGTCCGGACTGTAGTGTGTACGTGTCCCTACGTAATGGGTACGAGCCCTCCGCGGTCGGGTAAGGGTGGGTTAGTGTGAGGCCGGGACGTTCGAATAAAAAAAAATCCACAAACAATACTACAAGAATAAACGTAAACAAAATACTTAAACAATAATAATGAACGCAAGGAATGATATTGATATTTACAGAAATTTCGGGAAGACATAATCAAGAACATTCGTCTTCAAGAATATTCAACAGACTGTTTAATCTGTCACTTAAAAGGCAATGAAAAGGAAACGAGTGAGTTAGTAAAGTTCAGTCAGTCTTGTGTGAAGACACGTTACAAAGACCTGTCGTATAATTGCCTAGTAATTGTTATTGTTTATGCAAAGGATATAACAAACAAAGCAAATTGTTGTTGTTTACATCAAGTTGTGACCAGTGCCACACAGAATTGTGTAAATAATAAAGAATTTTTATTAAAACTAAAGACAAATTAATTTTTATTTTATTTCCAATCTAGGAGCTTATATTTTAAACGTTTTTAAAAGGTAAAAACGTAACAATACCGTCAGGATGCCTCAAAAGGTGACTTTTGATGGCGAGTAAAATGTCTTTGTACAATACGATATGACTGACAGTTGCTAGGAAAATTACAGAACTAAAAATAAGCAAGGCTCATACATACATACATAATTGATCATTACAATCCTTCAGTCAGGATTACGACCTAGCTTCTCACACCACTTATGTTATGTAAGTTAATTGTATACATGAGCGGTGGGATCTACAGTTTAAAGTCGGCTCCGAATGACAGATTTTTGAGCAACTTTTCATGAAAAATTTTATTTACTCTCAGAGTTCTTGCCAGAAATCTGGTGGCAGGTAGTTGCCGAAGAAATATTTTCATATTTTCGGTTTGATGTTTGCCCGGGGGTTTGAACTCGGGCCTTCAGTCTAATAAGCCAATACACTACCTACTAGACTACGACGACTTCAAGACTCATGCAACGATTTAATTAACAGCTCTGGGCCTAGTTACGCCATAGGCTAATAGGAAGTGTGTTGGTTTATTAGGCGTGAGGCCATGGCACCAGCCCCATGTAGGACATCTTTAATAAGACGAAATATGAAGAAAAATATTTTTTAGAGGCAAAAACAATAACAAAATATGACACTGTGTGAGAGGAAAATCATTTAAAAGGATTCATGCATGTCCTACTTATGATGTGCTGACTTTGTTTTTCTAAAGGTGGAATCAATTCAAGCCATAAAATAGGATAACAGGAGACGTAAGAAAAAGGAACTTTTCAATGTTATCTAGACTTTTGGGAAGCGATTATTAAGCAACAGGAATTTTAAAGTTTTAATCAAGTTGCCATAGTCAAGTAGGTATTGTTTTGCCTTATTAGACAAGAGCCCGTTGTTCAAATCTTAGCTTAGAAAAAAACTTGATGAAAATATATCGTTGGGCGTTTTCCTCAGTCAGTAGATTTCTGGCAAAAACTTTGAGGATGAAATAAAATTGAAAACTTTCTCAAAAAAATCTGTCGTTTGAAGACGATTTTAAATTCTAGGTCTCGATACGCATTGATAAAAATAACACACGCACACCGTAAGTGGTGTGAGATGCAAATTATACAGTCATCTGTATGTATAATGCCGAGAGAATTGATTTCAAATTATAACAACAACTGAGATGCCTTTAATCCGCAGGAATCGTTGTACAGTTTTGATGGCAATAGGGATCTAAGCATGATTTAAAATTTTCTTTACATAAAGTGCCACAGATTAGGGCCTACAATGAATCATATGAGTACTTAGCACTTGTGTAAATTAAAGACACTCACTGTAGTGAATAATAAAGGCCTAAGCTTTAGAGCACTATTGCAAGTATATCGTGAATTAAATAAAAATCATTGGAATTCATTGTTGCTGTTCTATTACCGCGATTAATAATTTTAATTGAAATTTTACTTACCATTTCATTTTCGTTGTTTCAATAAAAATTCTGGAAAGAAAAGCAAACAAAAAAAAAATGAATTAAATATTGTGTTCAAAGATTGCATAAAACAATGTAAGGCATGGGCCTATTAAACATGACCGTATAAAGTATAGCCCTAAATGTGGAATTTTTAGTTAAAGGATAAAATACTCAGAACTCATGGGAAAATCATGGGTATCTTGGCAAGTAGAAGATGTGGTGAATGCAACTTGAATAGGAAGAACATAAGATAGGGAGTTAATATACAATGAATAGTGTATCAAGCGACCATTTGAGGACTCGGATTATATGAGCTTTAATCAAAGATAGTATACGAGTATCTGGAGAAGTTATATTAGCCTCAGGTCATGCTGGGCCTCAGATCATTTGTAAATTCTCGAGAACAAACAATTAGATGAACTTGTGAGAAGGGAAAGAAAGCTTTTACGCCACTGATCGGTGCAGAAATCTTATTTGGAGTTAAAGCAGATGCTCAATCACAATTTGTTTCGATTCAATAAAAACATTTATTGGGAAACTACCATAAAGCGAGGTTGACATCCGGGGTTTTGCCAGTTCACGCTAAACACTTCTATAACTTATTCAACATAAAAGTAGTCTGGAGCTCAAGGTGCGGATTTTGTGCCGATGTAAATAAATCATTAGAACATATACTTGGAGCCACATGTTTGCCTAGCATGCCGATGACATTGCCATAGTTTCGGTAGCTAAGACGGTAAAAGAAATAGAGGAGAAAACTAACACAGCGATTCGAAATGTTGGAACATGACTGGATGAGGCAGGTGTGACACTTGCGGCCGGAAGCTAGTGGAGATGGTGGAAGTGACCGTTGAAGACACAAAGATCGAATCAAACAGGGCAATAAAATACCTGGGGGTGATTATCGATGACAGGTTGAACTTTAAGGAGCACATAAAATACATTGGCGAAAAGGCATCTGTAACGCAGAGAGCTTTGGCGAGGGTAATGCCAAATATTGGACGACCAGGTCCATTCAAGAGGAGGATAATTTCAGTGGTAGTAACGTCGATAATGCTATATGCTTGGCCAATATGGTCGGAGACACTCTCTGTGGGAACTACAAGGAGAATACTGTCCTCGGTGTATCGTCTAAGCGCGATTAAGATAAGACAGATAAGTGGCTTTAGGACAGTGTCTGAAGAAGTATTGTTGTTGGCAAAGACAATACCAAGAGACATATTGGCGGATTAGATGAGATGAATATACTTTCGACTTTTCCAGTGTCCAGAACGGACAGCGGCTATAAAAGCGGAGGAAAGATGGACTTCCATGCACAAATGGCAATCACGATGGGAGAGAAGTTTAAAGGGAAGATGGACATTTCAGCTTGTCCCTTCTATAACCCCTTAGGTTAGGTTAGGTCGTTGTGGTAGCTCTGATATCACAAAGCTCACTTGAGCACGCATGGCGGCCCGTTGTGATGCCACAGGTGAAACGCAGTCCCTGTACTAACCAAGTACAGTCAAATCAGGAAAAGGAAGAAGTTGATCAGCGCAAGGGCTGCACAACCCTTGGATGGAGAACAAACATTGCGAGCTCAATTACTACGTGAGTTAGTTTCTAACTGGTCATGAATATATTAGGAAGTACCTGCACAGATTTGGACATGATACTTCCCCTATATGCCCAAATTGTGGAGATGAAGAGAAAGATGCGGAGCGTACTCTAACATACTGCATCCGATTTAGATCACCCGGAGAAGCTAGATTATGACCAAACCGCCTTATGGAAGAGCTGTTGAATTCTAGGATGCTATAGAGCCTATACAGCTAATACATGACTGAAGTAATGCTAGAACTCCGAAGACTGGAAGAACGGAGGCGAAATTTGACTTAATGTGGTAAAGCTTTCGAGCTAACCAGCCCTTCGCTAAGTAATACCTTACGGCAGTCCCGCGGTGGGAGAGTGGTTGAAGTGTGTAGGGGGTGGGTTTAGTACATAGGCACCAGTGATGGTGAATTGTGCATGCTTTTGTTGGAAGAAAAGTATCTTTCGAAGATTACCATCTCCAGATCAAGCAAATGGTGTGCAGGGAACTGACATGTTTGACAACGAGAAGCATACTGAGATTTGTCAGGGTAATGTGCTTGAAGGAGACATTGTGGGGATATCCAACAAAGTATGAGGGGAGTACAATAGATTCTATGGTAGCAGTGCTAAGCTACCTTTTCAGAACAGTATTGTGTCCGGGCAACATCTACCATCTTGCATTTCTTTAAACGTTTTTTCATATCTTTAAGGCAGGAGTTGTTAAATTTTTCTATGAAAAACATTGAAGCTTTCGAGAACATACATAATTGGCCATTATAACCCTTCAGTCAGGATTACGACCTAGCTTCTCACACCACTATGTTGTGTGCGTTAATTTTATACATGAGTGGCGGGACCTACAGTTTAAAGTCGACTCCCAACGACAGATTTTTGAGAAGTTTTTCATAGCAATTTTACTCACTCTCAGAGTTTTTGCCAGAAATCTGCTGAGAGGAAGTCGCCGAAGAAATATTTTTCGTTATGATGTCTGACCTGGGATACGAACCCGGGCCTTTTGTCTAATAAGCCAACACACTACCCACTAGACCACGGCGACATTCAAGCTTTCGAGAAACTGTAGACTATAGTCGACGATATAGTCAAGAAGCCTATGTGTTGGCTTATTAGAATTGAGGCCACGATTCAATTCAAAGGTTAAACATCTTTAACAAAACGTAAGACAAAGAAATATATCTTCGACGACTTCCCCTGAACAGATTTTTGACAAAAGGAGGTTTCTGAAAAAAAAAAATCTATCATTCGGAATCGGAATAATAAGTTTTTAGAAGTTTGTTGTTCGGAATCGAATCTTAAACTGTACGGTCTGCCACTCGTGTATAAAATTAACACACACAACATACAAGGTGTAAGGAGCTAGGGGTTGTAATGACCAATTATATACGTATGTAAACTGATTAACACAATAAATAGGCCAATAAATACAAAAACGTATTTCAATTCCTATTCATTTTCATAATTATTTGATTAGTTTTCAGTTTTCCTATTTAATTTCCATTCATTATAATCTCGTACGACAGATATCCTTGTTATTACCGTTGTGTTATGCCAATTGGCATACCATCCCATGCCAATCATGTTAAGAAAATGATGATAATGCCAGACTTTATTTGCCTTTTGAATCTTTTGTTCGGTTGATGGAACAACAAACCCCTTAAATTACTAAAGGATTTGCTAACTTTTTAATCAACAGCGTTTTTTCTCCTTTTTTTCTCCTTTTTTTATATTTTTTTTTGGGGGAAATTATACGCTTTCACACTCGCCCATATGCATGCTAATACACAAGAGAATTCAAAGAAAATGAATGAAAGGGGAAGAGAGAGAGAGGGAGAGAACAAGAGGGAATGAAAGAAATACTCTTATGTTCTTAAGAATTTATTTGTCTTCCTTCATTCTGCAATAATTCTATGTTTTTTTCTCTTTTTTTGGCATGAAATTTTCGTATAATTTCTGTGATTGTTAAGGAAACTTTTCTTTTGCATTCTTTCAAGACAGACAGAAAAAAAAAGCAGAAGGCCACACACACTCGTACGATTTAAGAAAAGACGACAGACAACATACAATTGTAACATGATAATTTACTTTTTTATGTGAGTGTAAGTAATTGTAGTGTAGCAACTATTACTACACACTACACGTACTGCTCTACTATGACAATTGCTATTATATTCTCTATACGTGTGTGTATGTGTATATGTGTGTGTAAATTTTTATTACTCGTTTCCCTTTCCTTCTTTATTTTTATTTTGACTTTCCTAATGTGTTACGGTGTGTGTGTGTGTGTGTCTTGGAGAAACTTGTGTCTCTAAATGACTGGTTTGGCTGGCACAATTCAATTTGTAACAGAATTCTAGTGTCTCTAGATGGTGTTATTTGATGTTATTTTTTTATTTTTTATTATTGTTGTTCGGATTGTTGTTGTTGTTGTTGTTCTAGGTTTTCCTTGATATATTTTATTAGTGGGTTAACACCCACAAAACTAGACTTCCTTTTTTGATTTCTTTTTATGGCCATTGTAACGTCGTACACTTTTCGGAGAGCACATATTAAACAATTGCAAAAGAGAATTATTACATGGCATCACAGTTTCTTAAGGCATAAGGGTTGTTTCATGCATGATATCTACATAGGGACCTTGTTAAACTTAAAAGAACAACTTGAATTGAACTCTTAAATCCTGAAAAACGAGAATTTTCTTCATAAAATCATACCCAATAAGTGGAAATCCTCTTTATGCGACTTTTTCTTCTGGTAAAATTTTTGTGAATAGATAAAATTGCCTTGAAAAGTTTCTCTAAAAAAAATCTATCCTTCGGAGTCAACGTTAAGCTGTAGATCCCACCACTCATGTATACAAAATTAACACACACAGCATGAGTGGTGTGATAAGCTAGGTTGTAAACCTAACTAAAAGAGTTGTAATGGCAAGTTTACTTATAAAACAATTGTTAGGTAAAAAGAGATCTCTTTAATTCCCATCTGCAGCTTCTGTAAGGAGGGTCACAAGGCACCAGAACCTATATTTGTACGGCAACACATGTTTGCTTAACTATTACTAGGCCAGAGGATATTCCTACAGGCAGCGGCCAACATCTTAAATTCAATTGGGGCAACAGGATTGAGGGTACACTGAGGGCAGAGTACTGGTATTTCTACATAAAAACTAATCCTCGTTTTTTAAAAGAACAGTTCCAAGCGAAAGCTTATTAGGCCTGCAGCATCCAAATAAAAACACGTCTTGTGTATGATCACAAAGAGAATGGAACGTTTACAGGCCATATCAGAAGGAATTTACACTCATTATTGGCTATTTTGAATGGGCTGCACCGGCTGATTGATAACCAAGAAATGGAGTAACTTCTGGTGCCGAGTAAAATGGTATTTATCGACCCGGTGTACATGCATATGAAAAGTTTCTCAAAAATCTGTCTTTCAGAGTCGACTTTAATTGGAGGTCCTACCGCTAATTTATAAAATTAACGCACACAACGTAAGTAGTGTGAGAAACTAGGTCGTAATTCGGACTGGAGGATTATAATGACCAACTTTGTACGTATGTATCTGCACAATACGGACAATTCGGCCATGAAAACTATCCAACGTGCTACGAACAGTTGCCTTTAATAAATACAACGGAACTCGTGATAAGTAAAGCACCCATAATGGCTAGTTTTACAGCCTTCGGTCTGATATTCACTCGACTCTTTTCTTACCTTGTTAGTCTCCCACATTGTGTCATTTGTATGTAGTTTATTGAGAATGTTTGCTTTGTAGTCGGCGTAATCTAATAGGCAGTGTGTTGGCTTATTAGACATGAGGCCACGGTCAGATATTTCCAACTAAACGAATTGCAAAAGAAGAAAAAATATTTCTTCGGCGTTTTCTTGTGAGCAGATTTCTGGCAAAAACTCTGAGTCTAAAATAAAATTGTCATGAAAAGTTTCCCAAAAAATCTGTCGTTTGAAATCGACTTTAAACTGCAGGCTCTGTCACTCATGTATAAAAAAAATTAACACTCATAACATAAATGGTGTGAGAAGCTAGATTGTAATCCTGACTGAAGGCTTGTAATGATCAATTATGTACGTATGTATGTGGGCATGATGGACCCTCAGCATGATGCTCCATCAGCCTGATGTTTCCACAGTCTGATGTTTCCTAAGCCCGATGTTCCCTCAGCATGATGTTCCCTCAACCTTATGTTCCCTCAGCCTGATGTTCCCTTAGCCTGATGTCCCCTCAGCTTGATATTCCTGCAGAATGAGGTTCCCTCGTCCTGATGTTCCTGTGGCCTGATGTTGCGTCAACCTGATGTTCCCTCAGCCTGATGTTTCGTCAGCCTAATATTCCCTCACAATGGAGTTCCCTCAACCTGATGTTCCTACAGCCTGATGTTGCCTCAATCTGATGTTACCTCGACCTGATGTTTCTTCAGCCTGAAGTTTCCGCAGCCTATGAAGTTCCCTCAACCTGATGTTTCTTCAGCCTGATGTACCCTCAGCATGATATTCCCTAATGTTTTCACGGCCTGATGTTTCCTCAGCCTGATGTTCCCTCAACCTGATGTTCCCTCAACCTGATGTTGCCTCAACCTGATGTTCCCTCGACCTGATGTTCTCTTATCCTGATGTACCCTCAGCATGATATTCCCTAATGTTTTCACGACCTGATGTTTTCTCAGCCTGATGTTCCCTCGGCCTGATGTTCCCTCAACCTGATGTTCCCTCAGCCTGATGTACCCTCAGCATGATATTCCCTCAGCCTGATATTCCCTCAGAATGGGTTTCCCTCAACCTGATGTTTCTTCAGCCTGATGTTTCCTCAGCCTGATGTTCCCTCAACCTGATGTTGCCTCAACCTGATGTTCCCTCGGCCTGATGTTCTCTTATCCTGATGTTCCCTCGGCCTGATATTCCCTCAGCCTGATATTCCCTCAGAATGGGTTTCCCTCAACTTGATGTTTTTTCAGCCTGATGTTGTGTCAACCTGATGTTTCCTTAGCCTGATATTCCCTCAGCATGATGCTCCAAAAGCCTGATATTCCCTCAAATGCTCTCTCAGCCCTTTTCTTATCTACTTAGTCTCTCATAGAATGACGATATTTTTTCTCTTTGCGAATTTCACGAGAGTTTTTGCTTTTAGAAATCGCCTCCATTCGCTCTCAAATTATTTGTTCCTCAGAAAAATTTTTTTTTCAACAATGCGTATGAGTGATATTTATTGAAGTCAATATTTGAAAAATACTCATACGCCTGGGTGCTCCTTGTATACTTATGTGAATGAACCTATTCAACTGAACGTTGTTACATTGTAACATCACCCTTATATTAGAATTAGAGATTGCCAAGGCCTTTTATTACTTTTTTTTCGTTCTTTTGATTGTCAATTTCTATTTGGAAGACTTTTCTTCCTCCTTTCATACTTTCTTTCTTTCATTTTTTTTTTAGTTTAGAAATTGTCTGGTATTTTAAGTTATTCCTTTTAATTTTACACAAAATTTCTTTTCATTTAATTTTGATGCTCTTCACACACACATACTCTCCCACTCTCGCGTGCATATCCTTTTTCTGTTTTACTGCTCAACTTTGGCTTTTAATTAAGTGTAAATGATACTCTACCATAAATAAACCATACGAATAAATAACAAAGGAAACAAATACTCACACACATGCACATACATTGAAATATTCTCCCACAATTGTACACACACACTCTCTCTCTCTCTCTCTTTTAGATAAGCTTAGCCCTGATGGATGTGGAAACATATGTTTTGATGAAGAAGAAAGAAACGAATCCTTAATGATAACGAAATACTTGAATACACAAGAAGGATAAGAAGACGGAGAATAAGAACAACTGCCAGAATGATATGTTGCCCACAATTTTAATTCTATTTCCTCTCTCTCTCTCTCTCTCTCTCACTTTTGTTTTGTTTTTGATTTTTTTTGTTGAAGTGAATTGAATTTATATGGCACAAACGAATTAACATTCGGAGTGTAAAATTATAAATTAAAATCTCTAGGCAAATATCAAACAAAGCCTTGGGGTTAACAATGATTCAATGCAGGATTTAAACAGGTTTTTAGGCATTATTTTGCAAGTATTAAAGAGACTTTCAAGTGCAATTTCAAGAACTTGTACACGCCTAAAGACGAAGACGAAAATACCAGCATATCCTCAATGAAGTAAAAGGAAAGCGAAAGAGTGCGAGATATCTTGGCAGAGCCTGACTCTTGCCACAGACTCTTCTACAAATAGTTGGGCACTCCTCATCTCCACATGTCCTCTATTCACGTGCATGTCAGCAACCTAAAATCGCAATTTTCTGTCACCAACTATTGCTTACTTTACGTATTTGCTCATTAAACTCCTTTAGCCAGTACTACAACCCAGCTTTTCACACCATCCATGTTGTGTGTACTAATTTTTTACATGAGTGACAGGACCTGGAATTCAAAGGCGAACTCTGAACTATAGAGTTGAGTAACAATTTCCTTCTAGTCACAGAGTTTTTGCCAGAAGACTTCTGAGAACAAATTTCGTTTTGTTCGATATGCCTAAGCTATACTGTCTACTATACAGAACCGACTTCGGCCTTCCAGCATGCCCGCATAAAACCATATCTCTGTCATCAACCTCGTAAAAAACCTACTTAAGTGCTAGCTCCAAGCTAGTTCCATCACCTTCTAACATTGGCTGCAATCTGTCCTCACTGTTTCATCTCTCACACCCTTATCCGGTTGGTGTATTGGCATAACTGATTGAAGATCAATCTAAACTATAAACCTTTCCCAGGAGTATTACTATCCCCCGGCAAACATCAGAAACTGATACGGTCTATTGAAAGGTCTCCCATAAAGTACTTACACGTTCCACCCGCAACTTACAACAAACTGTTGAGAAACATATGACACTAAGGGGCTCTTGACTCAAAAATCGAAACGAAAGTCACGTTAGTATCCGTATTTGAAGAAGCAAAGTCGCCACAGGAACGTTCAAAACACCAATGTATCTCCCCTTGAAATATGCTGCAGTTGTCTTCTAATCTATATAAAGAAGTTCCAGAAAGAGATCACAAAGATTCTATGTTATAGATTATATGTTATTGATTATATGTTATCGATTATATGTTATAGATTATATGTTATCGATTATATGTTATCGATTATATGTTATCGATTATATGTTATCGATTATATGTTATCGATTATATGTTACCGATTATATGTTATCAGTTATATGTTATCAATTATATGTTATCGATTATATATTGTTGATTATATGTTATCGATTATATGTTATCGATTATATGTTATCGATTATATGTTGTCGATTATATGTTATCGATTATATGTCATTGATTATATGTTATTAATAACTATATGTTATCGATTACAAGTTATCCATTATATGTCATCGATTATATGTTATTAATAACTATATGTTATCGATTACAAGTTATCCATTATATGTCATCGATTATATGTTATCGATTATATGTCATCGATTATATGTCATCGGTTATATGTTATCGATTATATGTTGTCGATTATATGTCATCGATTGTATGTTTTCGATAAGTATATGTTGTCGATTATGTGTTATCGATAACTATATGTTGTCGATTATATGTTATCGATAACTATATGTTGTCGATTATATGTTATCGATAACTATATGTTGTCGATTATATGTTATCGATAACTATATGTTGTCGATTATATGTTATCGATTATATGTTATCGATAACTATATGTCATCGATTATATGTTGTCGATAACTATATGTCATCGATTGTATGTTATCGATAACTATA
Source organism: Sarcophaga peregrina (assembly GCA_014635995.1). NCBI lineage: Eukaryota > Metazoa > Arthropoda > Insecta > Diptera > Sarcophagidae > Sarcophaga > Sarcophaga peregrina. Next base: position 42,264,507 of record CM025793.1, read on the forward strand.
TGTTGTCGATTATATGTTATCGATAACAATATGTTGTCGATAACTATGTGTTGTACATAAATATATGTTGTCGATAACTATGTGTTGTACATACCTATATGTTATCGATTACAGTTATCGATATTTCAACGAGACGAGAGATAATCTAATAATAATGATATAGATTGATATAGTTATTGATATAGTGAAATAACCATTTACGATCATTATTTCGGGACAAGTTCTGTTGGCCAATGATGGCCGAATGAATAGTTACGATATGTCTTAAATTCCATGCAGCAATTACATGAACTTCTTAAACTATCGTTAGATTTATGTCTTATGAAAAATACTTGCAAAGAAATTATCGAAATAAAGCCACAATTATTGTGACAAATTATCAAGAATTTCATTAAAGCGAACAATATTTATCGGATATAATTTATCCTGCATAAAATATTGGCCCTTTAGTATACAAAATTTAAAATCGGCCTTCTAAATTCCATTAACATGGTCACCTTAGCAGGTGAAGTTATTCAATAAATCCATTTATTTAATGCCAACAAAGTCTAAAACTATTTTCGTTTTTCATTTTTTTTTTCCTTTCTTCTTCGCCTGGCATATTTATTACAAAAAACGTTAATTAACACACGCTAAATACAGTTTTAATGGCTGTTTTGGCAAATAAATTAACACCAAAACTAGTCTGTGTGTATGTAACAAACATAAATACATTCGTATACATTACATACATATCTAACAGCCTGAGTGTGTGTGTGTAAGTATGCATGTATTTAAGTATCAATATTTATACACAGCATATCTGTATATGGATACGGATATTCATTTAAGCATATGGCTGTGTGTGTATGTCTGTTTGTGTATTAAATTTTGGCTGACTTAAAACGTTTATTAGTCTAACGGTTGACATATTTAATGTCACTAGTTTTGATATTTATTTTGCCGTAGCTAAAACCCGATAAGTTTCGCTGCTCCTTCATTTGTTTTCTTTTATGAATGTGAAATTTATGACGTTCAAAACACAATCCTGTAATAGCTTTGCAGAAATGTTTGACAACCTTTCAAGTCATTTCGTAGAGTAAACAAAACGAGCTTCCACCGCAACATACTAATCAGCCAACAGCTGTTAAAACAGGGGATTTATTGTGGTGATTCTAAGGGTCCAAAGATGGATCCCATTGAATAGGATAGTGGATAGAAGAACACAACAAGTTGAAATTCTCTCGCATCTGCTTCGGAATATCGTGTTGAAGAAATTGCTGATGAAGCTGAAACAATATTTGAGGTCATGCATTATATGGGGATGCATTGGCCATTGTGATATCAGCAGTAATGCTATGGACATACGGCAATATTGGAAAGCCTTAGGCTTTTGATTCCTGACAACTTTCTCGAGCCTGAAACCTGACGAATTCAAGATTTCCAACATTGCTCACAATGTATATAACGACGGTTCGTTTCGTACAAGCTTCCATTCTCCATTTTTCAGCTGGATTTCATGAAAATATTAAAGGGCGCCGAAATACTTATTGGGTGTTGGAAAAACTCAGTCTCTACACACACTGGTTGCAACAAAGTTTCTTACGAACTGTGGCTCCTACTTGGAGTTGTGGATTACTGTATTTTTTAAAAAGATTTGGGAACATTCAGAGATAAGTCTGGTAACACTAGCTCACAATCTGGGCAGCAGTCTCCCCATTACGTTAGTTAAACTAAATATTCTTTGGTTGTTGTACAGGGAGGCTCATGTTCAATGTTGCTAAACTTTGCTGAACTAATCAGGAGATAAAGAATACAGATTGACTTCTTTACCTAAATTTCATTGGTGTCCACTGCACAATTGCTGTTCCCACAGACAACTTTCCCATTAGAAAGCATGCAGAAAGAGTTGATATACCATATTGGTCTCTCATTTCTGTCTTATTTCCATGCTAATCGGATTTATTTTGGAGACAGAAAGCTGTCTTAAAGGAACTCTTTGATCTCCTTGTTGGATATTATCTAAGAGAATGAATAGCCTAACCTGGCTTGCCTGAATGGGACTTTAGCCTTCAAGAAAGGTTTAACACCTCCTATCAATAATTACCATGAAATAGCTGCTCGAATCTGTCGCCAAAAATAAAAAGAATCTGCCTATAGAATCTGCAGCAGAGTGAATAAAATTGTCATGAAAAGTCTCACAAAAAATAATCTGTCTTTCGCAGTCCACTTTAAACTAGAGATGTCACCACTAAAGGATGAAATTAACACACACAACATGGGTGGTGTGAAAAGCTAGGTCGTCATTCAGACTAAGTGCCAGTAATACGTGTATGAATGCAATTTGATCAAGAAAAAAATGTCGTTGCATCAGGTCTACGCCAGGATCCATACGTGTAAAGTTTCTATGGAAAAAATCTATGACTTGGGCCACGAACTTCTATCGCCCCATTCTACAAATGTAGCTTCAAAGTTTGTTTACAGAAATTGTAGAAAAGATGGCTCTATGGAAAGAATCTGTTCCGATGAACTCAACAAATCTTTTTTGGATAAATTGTATTGAGTACTTGAGTTTGATGTCGCCGTGGTCTAGTGGGTAGTGTGTTGGCTTATTAGACGAAAGGCCCGGGTTCGAATCCCAGGTCAGATATCAAAACGAAAAATATTTTTTCGGCGACTTCCTCTCAGCAGATTTCTGGCAAAAACTCTGAGAGTGAGTAAAATTGCTATGAAAAGCTTCTCAAAAATCTGTCGTTGGGAGTCGACTTTAAACTGTAGGTCCCGCCACTCATGTATAAAATTAACGCACACAACATAAGTGGTGTGAGAAGCTAGGTCGTAATCCTGACTGAAGGGTTATAATGGCCAATTATGTATGTATGTATTGAGTACTCAGAAGACTATGCTGGAAACTACCCTGACCCGTTTAAGAACTCATGGCCTTATTAGACCACCCTTATAGTTAAAATGTCATTTAAAAGTTCAAAACTCATTAAATTTTTTGGCTTCATTTGGTAATAAATTCCAGCGCTTGTAATACTCCATTTGCAGTTGCATTTTTGTTGATTCTAAATACAAATCCTAAACAATTTTAATTAAAAATTGCATTTAAAAGTAGCATTTACATGCTCACTCACAATACAATTCAAATAAATTTTAAATTTTTTGGAAATTTCTTTTTTTTTCGGAGGTTTATTCCACGGCAGAAAATGCTAAAAATAATGCGGGTGTTAATAAAAATTAACGTTTACACCATAATTATTACACTTTATTGTACATGTACGTGCACCTATACATACTAGTGATTGTTGTTAGTGTAGCTGTTTTTAATGTCATTTTGGATTCCAATAAAATTTAATTATTTTCAAACATGCCTCTCTACAGCGGTAACTCAAATACAACGCAACAACAGACATAGCAGCCAGCCAAAGCCAGCTATACGTAAACGTAATAAAATTAAGGGCGAATAGAAAAATAATCAGAAGAACTGGAAAAAGAAACAAAAAAAAAAAAAAACTACCAATACCAGCGATACCTAATGCCAGCTTTGTCGGATGCTTTCCATGCCATCTATGCCATGTATTTAAACGTTAAAGCAACTCAACTGAACTCAACTCAACTAAATAACTCACTACCATAACCTTCGAAAAAAAAACGCTGTTAACGTTAATTTATAACCATGAAGGCAAAAAAAGGGGGGGTAAAAAACCCCTTAATTCCCTAAACTAAACTATATGAACAGAATTACAAAAAAAAAACGAAAGAAATACTGTTTAGGAGCAAGGCATACTGGGCTTTGGCACAGATGATGAGGCTGTCGGTATATAAATTAAAAGAGGCAGCGGAACTGGGGGCCATAATAATAAAAATCAAATGCAATTAGAAGCCAAGAAATGAAACTCAATTAGACAAAAAAGATTGTGTAGTAAATTAACGGCGATGCAGTTAAAAATAAAAAATTATTACGTTTAACCTTTTAAATCGCTAGAGAGACAAAGCAAAACAAAAAAAAAAAGAAATTAAAATTAAAACTCTTTAAAATTTAAATTAGAATTTAAAAGGAAATCAATTTCCATAACGCTCCTTTCCCTTAATTAAGAGTAAATTCAATTCCTTTCTCATACATACACTTGCTTCTGTTTGTGAAAACTTAACACACTTCCTTATGCTTCCACACACACACATAAAATTTATTTCTTTAATTCTCCAAAAATCCCTCTGTCGCTCTCTCTTTCTCTGCCTTTTACTTGTTCAACACTTTAAAAACTGGTTTTTTTCCCTACTCTCCACTCTCGTACGCACACACACACACACACACTCGCAAACCCATGTTTGTTTACTTTCTCATCAAATTAGCATAAATAATTGATACGTTATTGTTTTCAGTTCAGTTACGCTTTGGCGCTTGAACAAGTAATTTGTTTTTGTTCTCAATAAAGTATATCGTATGCCAAGAAAAAAGAAAAAGCGCATCCTACTCAAGCACATACATTAAAAGTATTTGCATATTTGATCTAACAAGCTGCTTGAAAAGACAAATAAATCAATCAAATAAAATAAAAGCCTTTGTAGATTAAATTGGCAAATAATTTGTAAGAATATCTTTCATATTTTTCCTGCCTAATTAAATTCTAATGAAAGTAAAACAAATACGTTTAATTTTCTTACAGCCTGTGAAATGGCATAGAAAATTTAAGTAATTTTTGTTTGACATTTAATGATGAGTGATGACTTTTGTTGGAGTTTATGCACTTATAATCGTATCGATTTTTTTATAAGCTCACGAACTTACTAACATAATTGGATAGAATAAGTTTTTGCTAGAATTTCAATCTAGTTCCTCACATGACACACGTTCAATACGCTTTAACGTCTCATATACTCTCTCATACAAATATGTACCATAAGGTTAATAACGATTTATTTAATCTCCTTTCGAAATTCGATCTATGCTTAGGTTTTTGTAAGTATGTTCTAGGTATGCCAAACGGAATCGATTTTTAAAAATCCCAGGATATTTCGAGATCCAAAAATCACGGTAAAAATTGCGAATTTTCTTAACAATAAAAATATTTTGTCAACAAAATCATTTGTATTCCAATTATGTATATCAGAATTGTATAGAAATATAAAACAGCAAGACAAAATGTAACAAAAAAGCGTAAATTAACAAAAATAAAAATTTTTCATGCATATGCAGATGCATTAGTTTTAAAGAGATTACTTGGATTCCAAGAAAAAGATTAAAGCGTTTAACATGTGATCTGATAGGCTTCAACGAATTTTGTTGTCAACATACGCTGCCGTTGAAAAACATATCTCGCAATCAACATTTGTTGGTAAAATACTTCCAAGATAGCTGCCTGCAGCTTGTAAATATTCACCTCTACCACCTCCTGATGTAAATAAATCTATTTCTTTGGACAGTTGAGCATCTAAATCAGTTACCCTATTAATTCGTTTTATAGGGCTTTTGCGTTATTCGATGCAATCAAATAATTTTTATCGCTGGAAGTAGGGTTTCTTCATCTGAGATGCTATTATCGAAGTCAAGTGATATAGAATTTTTTCAGGACCTTTTGTAGGGTCAAAATACATATGAATTCACAATCCCGAAATTTCGGGATTTCCCGATTGGCATCTCTAGTATGTTCCCATATGTTTTTTTAACAGTAACCTGTTTTTCTTTTTTTCGGGTTTTCTCAAATATTTCGTTGTTTCTCTTTAACTTATTCAACATCTTTTTTCTATGGGTATTTATCTTAAGATCTGGGATGTCTTAACAATTTCATCCTGTCTGTAATACTCGTACCTATTCTAGATTATTCGTTCGTCGTCCACTAATGATAAAATTTTGTTCAACCATATTCGTTACTATTGCATCACTAGATCTAGAAAATATTAGAATGATAAGGTTGCCATTTGCCGTTATTTTAAACCAACACCTCAGAGTTTTATCTTTTTACAAAGGCAACCTCAAGGGCCTAAATTTCATTCGTTGTTATCTATGGCAGTAGTTCGAAGGACATTGTTAAGATTTGTTTTTTATTGCACCGAAATAGGCGTGGCACAAAATTATTTGTCTCCTGCTACTGAGATTCACGTACGTGGCACAGACGTTCATGCTATGTGAATGGCTCTAAGCATGGAGATAAAATGAATTAACCAAACTATGCCTCCAGCTAACGGGTCAAAATATTTGCACGAACCGTGATAATACTGATCAGAGAATATATGGTCAAGACCGCTGATAAACTTCACATAAAGGGATTTAAAAATACCGTCACTGATTGTTAAATTATTTTTTTTTTTATAAATCCAGCTCTCAGGGGATGACCCCTATTCATGCAGTGCATTGTGCAGATTTTTAGGAAAGGTGGAAAGAGAGAGGGAAGATGCGAACGGTGAGGAAACGAGTTGCTGCTGGTGATTATAAAATGGCCAGTGCTATACCTTCACCATTAGACAGTCTACAGCAATCCTACCCAAGAAGCCCGCAGTTTCTCACACCACTTATGTTGTGTGTGTTAATTTTATGCAGAAGTGGCGGGACCTACAGTTTAAAGTCGTCTCCGAACGACAGATTTTTGAGAAATAAAAAGAGAAGAAATCGCCGAAAAAAAACTTTTGTATTTTTTTTTTTTATTTTTGATGTCTGGCCTGGGACTCGAACCCTGGCTTTACGTCTTATAAGCCAGCACACTACCTATTAGACCCCGGCGACCCCAAATTATAAAATACTTCAATAGGATCGAGTGATACGGAATCAAACGCTGCTTTGAAATGGTGAAAGGCGATTAAAAATTACTCTAAGCATGATCTGAATCGGAATCCTAAAGCCAAAAGAGTTAGGGAACTACCGAACACAAACTTAAATGAATTCAAATTCATTTTAATGCATTGAAAATCAGGCTAAGAAAGTGAATGGAGACATCACATAAATTTCGGTGAAATAAAGGCAAATAATTGTCACCTAGAGTACACTAACGAGGATACTCGCGAGACATACCTTATAAGCACCCCGGAATAGAATAGATGTAGTAGATAACATAGAATGCGGGCCATGTAGCATTATCGAAGTGATGAAACACTTTTCGTGTTATTTTTCAGCCTTCGTAAGTTCATGATTCTAATATTTTAGGTACGACACTATACCTGGCATAACTCTTCTCATAGGAGTTAATTGAAATGAGTTAGAGACATTTGGAATCCCTTCCGTGTGAGCGTAGAACAAGATGTAGACATGAGACCTCGAACTCTATGGTTAATTGCCCCCTTCCAGCATTGAGTATTAAAACTACGTACTTATTAATTACGATTTCGTTAATTCTTCTGTGACTTCATTAATTTGAATATTCACTACAACGGCCATCCAAATTTCACTTGTAGAACCATTGAAGAAAATTGATTTGAATTGCATTTCTCTTTAAGGAATAAAAATCCGTTTTTAATGCCTTAAAATCTTACAAAAATCCTTTTGGTTTAAATGCTCAAAATCACGACTGTCTTGGCATTTCTCTCTCTCTCTCTCTTCTCGACAGTCTTAATAGACCACAAACAGAATGAAATGAAAACACAATAAAAGCATAAATAGTCGAGTCGAGTCGGTGTCTGTGACTGTGTTCTAATGTGCTAATGGGCGGCTAAAGGCCACAGGGATATGCTAGGCTGGCGATGAGGGGAATATTGCTTGCTGCTGGCTAAACTCCAGCAATACAACTTTAAGGCAGTACAAGCCAAACCAAGACAAGCCAAGCCATGCCAAGGCAAGGCAATTTATAAGTTGTTTAGGCATCAAGTGGTACTTCCCGGCAAAAGGATACAAACAAAACAGCAGTTGAAGAAGATGAAGGAGATGAAGAAGAATGCGTTTCTTAAGTATAATAAATAAAGCAATAAAACAACTACAATAATAATAAGAATAATAACAACAATAACAACAACTATAAAACAACAATAAGCAACATAATACTACAACAAGAATTACAACCACAAATAAAAACGGAAATACTTAAACCACACACACACACACACAAAAGCAAGCAAGCAAGTCTTCTCATGCTTACACTGTGTATTTAAAAAAGAGTTTAGAGAGGAGAAAGAGATGGAGAGAGAGTAAGAGTGAGAGAGAGAGGATGCAAGAAATAAAAGGAGAAATTGTTACAATAGAATTGTAACAAACAATTATTATTTCCGACGAACATGTAATTGTTTTCCACAATCATTCTTTGTATTTTTCTCATTTTTTGTGTGTTTCTGTGTGTGTATCTGTGTTTTCTTCAGAGACGGGAATATCATATTGGCTTGACTGCCTTTGCTTAGCCGGAGTTTAGGTTGGTTGGTTGGCCTGGCTGTAATAAAATTGAAAAATTGCTGGTTTTTTTTCTTTTCTTTTCCTTGTTTCTTGTAAATGAGGAAAGGATTGGAATTGGGAGAGAGATTTTCAAAGTTTAACTGATAGTTTGAAATCTATTTTTTTTAATGTTTTTGTTCTCTGGCCATGGCTTTTTACTTGTATTGTGTTTAAATGTTTGTCTCGTGGTCAAGACAACCACTTAAGCCATTAAAAGAAAACGTGTTAATAGTTGGAAAGTGGATTTAGAATTGAAAGAAAGTTTTTGAAAACTTAACACTTTGGCTAAAGCTAATTTTCTTTTGCGGTTCTGTTTCAATGCCTCTAATTCATATAAAACGCTCATTAAATCGATAACAAGAAATTGTCTACCTACAAGGGCAGGGAAGGAAGAAATAATAGAGTTCTAGCATCATGGTAAGACTTTTCTTTCGTTTCAGTTTTTCCATTATATTTAATGCTATAGGGCAGATAACTAATCTTGGCAGTGACAGTTATTTCAACTGCAGGCTCTAATGAATCGGATGTGTTTGAGTTTGACTAAATACCTGAAGTTTATCCGATACATCAGTGTTTTCATTAAAGGTTTCCAATCGACTCATTTAAATTAAACAAAGTGGGTGGGTCTGTGCGGTATAATCGAAATGTTTTATTCATTTAAGCCACCTATTGTTCTCATTAGAATGTGGAACATAACATTATTTAAATGACCGCTACAGTCTTTTAGCTTGAAGTGCCTGAGAAATGTTAAATGCCTTATAAATCAGGCTGAATATGCCCGATAACATAAATTATATTAGATTTGAGGTTCTTTTTAAGTTTGAGGCTCATTTTCATACATGGGCGACTTAAGAAAACTCCACCATAAAATGTCTGATGGGGTTAAATCGCAAGAACTCGCAGTTCGAAACAACTCCACGTAAAATGGCCATGCTTTCATATCACTCGTAGGGAACATGCAATGCAACAATGTTGTAGTGGCCTAATGAAACTATAATTATTATCCATATTATCCAATGCAGGCAAAAAAAAGTTAATAACCATCGATCTACAGTGCTTGTCCAATATTGATCACCAAAAACTATGGACCATTGGCACCAAAATTCTGTACAAAGAATAACTTAATCCATCTCTACAGGAGGCTCAAGCCAACTTCTTTAATTATTCGCTGGTATTTTACTGGAAGCCTAATGGTGCTCTTTTAAGAGCTGTGTGGCACGTTATTACCGTCCTACTGAAGCCATACATCATTGGTATTCAAATTATGCACTTGATGTCATAAAATCGGTAAACATCTGCCAATTATGGTGAGGTTGGCCAATGCCTTTTTCAAAGAAATACAATCCAACGACCCGAAATCCTCACCCAAACAGTCCTCTTTTAGGCCCACATTAAACTCTCTTGGATCTCATGTGGATTGGTATCATCGAATATTTCTATAATTTTGTTTGCTCGCGTACCCATTAATCCAGGAGTAATCCTCATTGTTGAAGATGTTTTTACGTGCCGTAAATTATTCCATTATGAAAGGAAAGTTTTCATTATTAGCAGATAACATACATACATAATTGGCCATTACAACCCTTCAGTCAGGATTACGACCTAGCTTCTCACACCACTTATGTTGTGTGCGTTAATTTTATACATGAGTGGCGGGACCTACAGTTTAAAGTCGACTCCGAATAACAAATTTATGGGAAACTTTTCATGGCAATTTTTGCTCTCAGAGTCTTTGCCAGAAATCTGCTTAGAGGAAGTCGCCGAAGAAATATTTTTTTCGTTTTGATGTCTGACCTGGGATTCGAACCCGGGCCTTTTGTCTAATAAGCCAACACACTACCCACTCGACCACGGCGACTTCAGATGACGCTGAACGTTAAATTCGTCCAAACTAAGTGGTCGTCATCGTCTATCAAATCTCAAAAGTCCTTGTTAAAAGACTTTATAAATACATTGATTCCTGCATGTAGCATCGAGTCCTAGATTTATGGAGATTCTTTGTCCACAGAGCGAGCTATCCATTGCAATATTTCCATTTTTTTAAACGTGTCTGCTGGTTTATGTTTTCCTATGGCTTAAAGATTCCACTGAATAGTAAGTAGTTCGTTAAGTAGTTTATATAGAGTGTGGCCTGAATACATTTGTCCACCAGTTGGAGGCTACTGTCCACTTCATTTCACAAAGTTTCATATGATTCGCTAGATATTTCGTCTGAAGAGCCTAAACATCACGTATGATGGCATTCCACGTTTAAGATTCGTATTTAAGAGCTGTATCGAGTAATTGAATTGGAAATATCCAGAAAATTCATACATACATACATAATTAGTCATTACAACCCTCAGGTCAGGATTACGGCCTAGTTTCTCACCAGGATATAATCGCAGATTATTTTGCCCTGTGTGTTGACATAGTTGACATAGTTGGTCGTTACAACCCTTTAGTCATAAATATAACCTAGTTACTCACACTATTTATGTTGTGTGCGTTAATTTTATACAAGAGTGGCGTGACCTACAGTTTAAAGTCCACTCCGATTTGTAAGTAACTTTTCATCGCAATTTTTTTTTACACTCCGATTTTTTCCGAGCAATTTGCTGAGAGGAAGTTGCTGAAGAAATATGTTTTCCTATTTCGTTTTGTTGGAGATGTCTGACCTAACATTTGAACCGAGGCCCCACGTCTAATAAGCCAACACACTACCTACTAACCTACGGCGACTTAATACGTGTGATAATTCTGAGGTAACTTCCTCTACTGCCTGTAGACAAGGCACTTGATAAGCTGAAAAATTAAATCAATGGAAGTGAAATTTCTCAAACGCTTTTAATCTTAAGGACTGTTGCAAATGGTGGCTATCTCATATAGTTTTAACTGTAAAAATATCAAATGAATCACTTAGGGCCATTATTACAACTTTCCGTTAAAGTTGGCGTTAGTTAAAGGTACCTTTAGCTAAACTGAACGGCAAAGTTAACTTTAACTAATTTTCGCTATTACAAATTTCAGATAAAATAAAATTAACTTTTTCAAAAATATGGCAGTGCCGGAGCGAAGTCGATAAAACTGCTCAATTAAACAAGTTTCTTTAACGCAGTGGCAACAGCGGACTTCGTTTTTTTTTGCTCATTTTGTTTAAATTTGAAATTGCCATATCGAAAATAGTATATGATATGGCAAGTTCAAACATAAAGATAGGATGATCTTCCTTTTAGCTTAATGCTCACTTCTATCTTATTGGGTACTCGTAATAATGAAAAACAATTTATCTCTCCGTTAAAATCCTCCCTTTAGTTAACGGCAAGCTGTAATAATGGCCCTTAAGCAATCAACTGAAATGCAAATATTTTCCAAAAATCTACACAATTTTTTTCTCCAATACAATTTGGATGTGTCAATATTTTAAAACACTCTATCTCTCTTTTTTTCTCTGTCCCTCTCTCCCGCTCTCTTATAACAAGCATGATACAAAGCACACAATTAATCAATGCTTTAAACAGGCACACATACACACTCACGAAAGATCGCAGTTCGATAAATACTTTCGTATTTCTTCTCTCCTTCTCCACACTTATGCTCGTGCACACTCTTTTTTTGTTGTTGCTGTATTTGTCTTATCAAATTAGCATAAATAATTGATACGTTATTGTTTTCAGCTCAGTTACGCTTTGGCGCTCAAACAAGCAATTTGTTTTTGTTCTCAATAAAATGGAAAAGTAAAAGTAAAGCGAAGAGGAAGAAAATTGGCAAGCGAATTAAAACATGAAATGAAAATCAATAAAAAAGAAACAATGGAGTGTGTAGGTATAACTGCAATTTGGAAGAATCAAAATTCCTTTTGAGCCAAAAATATGCTTAATTTGCATCGTATTATTTGAAAAGGAAAATGGAATATTATATTTAAATAAAAATTAAACACTGCATGACATTAGCAATGGCCCAGTTAAAGTAAAACATAAATTTAAATACTTTCAAAAATTTATTGCCGTGTTTTTCTAAGCACAAAAAAAATTCCAGCAACATTTTATCTTTTTAACACCTACCAGTATGGCATGTAATTTTATTAAGACTATCCAAAATGGTAACACCATAAATAAAACAGCCCGAACAGTACAAAAATTTAGTTGTTACAAAAACATGCTGTTTTTGTTGTTATTTTACTTTTAAAAGCCTTCTTCTGCTGCTGTTTTACTTACTTTTCTTCTTTTTTGCTGTTTCTTTTTTTTTTTTTTGTTGAATAAAATTAGAGTTTTCAGAATAAAAAAAAAAAAAAAAATAAAAACGATACTTAAAATCTTTCCTTTATTTGGGTAGACAAATCTCAGTTTTGTTGCAACTAGCAAACGGATTTTATAGTTCAGTCAGTCACTCAGTGCTGAGGTTTTCTAAGGGAACCTATAAACCAGCATTACTATGCTCTATGTTTTATACAGGATCATACAATTACTATTATTTATAGTTATACATTGTCTTTCTCTCACTATCTCCCTCTCACTCTCTCTCTCTCTGTGTATATTTAAGGCACATTCATTGGCGATTTCTATCCTATCCTTGAGCATATTCAAATGAATGCAATTTATATGCAAGTACAACAGTTTACGGTTTGCTTTTGATTGTTAATTCAAAATGTATAGTTTTTGTGTGTACAATATATATATATATATATATATAGCGTATATATATCGTATATATAGTATAATGGAGTCTAAAGAATATAAACTGGAATTTGTTAAATAAGTAAACCAGTAAACATTTGCCAAGACACCAAAGAACTTTCATTTAGAAATTAAATAAACTAGCACGTAATAATGAGATGAAGCTTCTTAGAGATGCGGCTAGTGTTGTAGCAGGAATAATGTCTGTAGCTATGTCCCCACGTGAACCAATGCTTAATAGAAAATCGTATGAAAATTAGATCCACAGCTTAGTAAATCAAATCTTTGTGAAAATAATCGATGAAGAAGTGTTAAGGCCCTTAAGGTTCGGTGAATCTATAAACTGATATCATGCTTACATACAAGATAAAGTAATATAAGGCCTTGGCAATTTCTAATTCTAATATAATAGTGGTGTTACATTATAACAACGTTCAATTAAATAGTTTCATTCTCATATGTATACAGCGAGCACTCAGGCGTATAAGCATTTTCAAATACGAACACCATTAAATATCACTCATACGCATATGAGGCTGAAAAAATGTATTTGTTTCTGAGGAACAAATAATTTTTGTATGGCAATTCAGGCGATTTCTAAAAGGAAATATCCTCATGAAATGACGCTCGTAGGTAAAATACCGACACAGTGGCAGAGACTAAGAACGTAAGGAGAACATCATGCCCACACACATACATACATAACTGGTCGTGATGACCATTCAGTCAAGTCTACGGGTTAACTTCTTAACACCACTTATGTTGCGTGCATTAATTTTATACATAATCTGCAGGGCCTACAGTTTAAAGTCGACTCTGAACATTAGATTTTTAAGAGACTTTTCATGGCAAATTTATTTACTCTTAAAGTTTTTTGCCAGAAATCTGAAGTCGCCTAAGCAATATATTTTAATGTTTCGATTTGATCGAGATGTCTTACCTAGGGGTTTGAACCTAGGCATCATGACTAATAAAACAACACTTTACCTACTGGACAACAGTGACGTCATTTGCCTGATGATAACCATGACCGACAAGATCGTAGTCAAAGACAATGTATGGGTAAAAGGGGCAATGCTATTGTCTAATATGAACGGACATATGATGTGGAAGTTCACTAACGCACTGATATAGTCTAAGAAAATACTCGAGGCTCCATAGAGAGAATTGAGAAAAGTGGTAAAAGTCGAACGTAATTCATGATTGTTTGAACAAAATAATTGTCAAAGTCTTCACGAGCATATAAATCAACACATTCCTACACAAAAGATGTGAAGCTTCTATTTTGATTACCGGTACACTTGAGCTTGCTTGATTTAGCCAACTTGGATCCATTAAGAAATATCTCTTAATTCTTGTCAGACCTTTGAATCAGTCTTAACAATAACGATTTGATACTAACCATGTAATTGTGCTAAGAATTGATTTCATATGCATTATTTTCAGTTTCATTATTCAAGTTTTTCTAGCTGCTACAGCAAGTTCTAGAAAGACAGAGTTGCCATACATTCTTACCTAAAAACAATGCTTTCTATAAAAGTGTGTCTAGTAAAATGTTTGTTGTAAAAGCTAGGCCCCTAGGTGGGCAGCAGCAAACCTTGCTGACTTGCTAAAGATTGGATTGAATTAGATCGAGTATTACGAAGGCTTGTAGCCAAGTTTTATTGTGGTTAACATACATACATACATAATTGGTCATTACTATCCTTCAGTCTGGATTATTGACCTAGTTTCTCATACCACTTATGCTGTGTGTATTAATTTTATACATAAGTGGCGGAACCTACAGTTTAAAGTCGACTCCGAGCGACAGATTTTTTTTTGAGAAATTTTTTTTTACTCTCAGAGTTTTTCCTAGAAATCTGCTAAGAGGAAATCGCTGAAGGAATACTTTTTGCATTTTGTTTTGATGTCAAGCATGGGGCTCGAACCCTGAATTTACGTCTAATAAGCCAACACAGACTACGGCGACAAAGTCAAAGCCTTCACGAGTACATAAATCAACACATTCCTACACAAAAGGTGTGAAACTTCTCTACCGGTACACCCGAGCTTTTATGACCGTGGGATTGCTTAATATCAATTTATGCTTAGCACGGCTTTGAATCAATCTTAATCATAACGACTTTATACTAACCATCTAATTGTAATAAGAATTGATTTCATGCGCTTTAATAATGTATTCCTTTCAGTTTCTTGCTAATAGAACAATTTCTAGAATGACAGGGTTGCCATTCATTATTACCTAAAAACAATGTTTTCTGTAAAAGTGTATCTAGTTAAATGGAGGGTAAGCTTTTACTGATTCAGTCATATGTTCATTGTGGAAGCTACCTTCTCGGTGGGCTCAAGCGGTCTACGATATTTTTAAAGAGATATGTTGCTAAAGATTGGATTGAATTAGATCGAGTATTACGAAGGCTTGTAGCCAAGTTTTATTGTGGTTAACCAGTATTTTAATAGAAACTAATGTAGTAAGCAATACAGGAAAGATAAGAGCAACGTTTACTAATATTCATTTGCTACATAATTACACTGGTTATCCCAGTGAGCAGTAACTCATACTAGACTGACACAAAAGTACATTTGAAGGAGTAGCAACACTCCCCACTTTATCAAGGAGCCTCGCATTACAATTTTAAAGACAGTATAGCAGAGAGAATTCCGAAGAACAGATTAAATTCGATAGGCATCGCATAAATCCAACGAACCACATTGGGACAAGGCCAATATCATATCGATGCCTCCGTTCTATAACATTCTAAGTCGAAAAAGTGTGTTTTGAGTTATGAGCTCTCAAAGTTGTCACGCGACATACTAAATAGATTTCCTTATAACTTTGAAACGGATCGGCGCAAGGTAACCCAATTTTGACAGTATTTAAGTTACAGAACGTAGAATTTAAAAGTACCAGAACATTAAAAACATTCTAAGTGCACTTAGAACGTTATAGAATAGAGGCGTCGATATATTAATTGTTCTAATGTGGCAGTAGATGCTGCACGCTGTTTTGCAAGCTCTCTCAGTAGGATGGTCTATTAAAAAAGTGAAAAATATTGTAATTTAAGGTGCTGTTGAGTGCAATCCGTAAAATATTGCGAGTCAACAGCTACAAAGAGGAGATAACATATGATAAGTGAACTAGTGATTTTGTGGACTAAGCAAAGTTGGTAGAACTATTGTATGGCAACACCTTACAATAATCAACTCTGAATAAAAAAAAAACAAATGGTTTGCTTGGTTAACCAAAAAATTATCCAACAGCTTCCCTGTCGTCATGTGTACCATAGTAATTGTGTTACAGTATTGGTGTGCTCATGGCAGGATTTTAGCTCTTGAATAAAAAACCAAGCCTGATTATAAATCAGTAGACAAAACAAAACAGAAAAAAAAAATTGCATAAAAATTATGGATATTTTGGCCACACTCAGCCTTTAACAAAATGGAAGATTGTCTCTTGCCCGCTCCAATTTTGCGGGATTTTTTTTGTGTTTTTTTTTTTTTTTTTTTTTGGGCAATTCGTGCTTAAACGAATGGAAATATTTTGTTGGAATTATTATTCTAATCGTAACATATTCATGCATATACATTACTATGTATGTATGTTCGTATGTATGTCAGAATGTATGTCGATGTATAAGTATGTACAACAGTTTTGAAATAATTTTTCATGCTGGTTTTGTAATTGCAGTTCAAAGGCTGTTAGAGTAGTTAAAAGGAGAAGAGAAGAAGAAGCTGATATTTTATTGGAGCAAAAACCTTTGGTTTGTTTTCAAAAAATTTAAATTTCATTTTATATAGCAGTCCAGCAGGCCAGTGTTTAGAAGGCATGTCCATGTTGTTGTTTAATGTTCATATACCAGGTTAGTTATTATGGCTATTCTATTTTCCTTTTTTTTTTCATTATTTTCTGGTTTTTGTCATACGAGAACAGTAATTTGTTTAAAGCTTGATTTTATACAACAAATTGGATAATTTATGACCTAAACAAAGCGGTTTTTATGTTTTTATTTAAAGGCGATTAAAAAAAACAATTCAAAATTTGTATTTTTTTTTTGTTGAAATCCTTTACATTTAACAGAAAACAAAAATTAACATAAAAAGTAACATGCATGACTGTTAACTGCATTAATAAACATTAAAAACAGTTATTCTTACTCTCTTGTTATATTTTTCTCTCTCCTGCTTATCACTCTCTTGTTATACTTTCTTTCTCTTGCTTACCAACAACAACAACGTAACAATAATAACGGTTTTCTTCTCATCAAATTAGCTTTAATAGCTTGATCCCTTACTGTTTACAGCTCAGTTATGCTTTAGTGCTTGAACAAGCAATTTGTTTTTGTTCTCAATAAATATGGGCCATTAAAACTAAAGAACATTTTAAGACACAGAGTAAGTTTAGTCGAAAAGGATCAAATAAACTGAATAAAGTTAAGCTGAAAATTGTTTTCTCAGCTGCTAATGATTCAGAAAGTAAACAAAGTCCAATTGGTAATTTCTTAGTAAGAAACTTGGAAGGGGTATTCTGGAAACTGCATATTATTTTAGAAGAAAAGCTATTTTGTGACACAGAGTAGAATAAAGAGGGAATCTTGGGTTAAAGGCTTTTCAAATATTCCGTGGCCAGAGAGGTATTTTACCAGCATAACTCAATACCGTCAAAATATGTTTTCAATTAAACTTGGAAAGGAGGAACAAAAGATAAGACATAGCAATACTACTATACAGCCAGAGCAAAATGTGAGTACATGACAAAAGAAGATTGTCTTCTGCTAGGTGCCAAGTAGAGATGCCAAACGGGATCGATTTTTAAAAATCACGGTATTCGGGATTTACAACTCCCGGGACATTTCGCAAAAATTTCGGGATCAAAAAATACCGAAAAAATTTAAATTTAGTTTTAAGAAAATTATTTGGATTCCAACAAAAAGATTAAAGCATCTAATATGTAATCTGATAGACTTTGTTGTCAACATAACCTGCCATTGAAAAACACTTCTCGCAATCGACTTTTGTTGGTAAAATAGTTCCAAGATAGCTGTATGCACCTTGTAAATATTCATCTCTACCACCTCCTGATGTAAATAAATCTATCTCAGCTACCCTATTAATTCGTTTTATAGGGTTATTTTGGCATTCTTCGAAGGCATTAAATAACTTCTTATCAATGGAAGTGAAGTTTTCTTCCTCTGAGAAGCTATTATTGAAGTCAAGTGATATAGAATTTATTTCAGGACCTTTTGTATTGTCAAAATACATATAAATTCACAATCCCGAAAATTCCGAAAAATTCCGGTACAAGTTTTTAAAAATCCCGGTATTCGGGATTTTGTAAATCCCGAAAATCCCGGAATTTCGAGATTTCCCAATTGTCATTTCTAGTGCCAAGTCATATAGAAATTCTTGACAATTACCAAGCAATGAGCAAGAAAATGAGCCACGCCTTCAATGGGTTCAGCACCTTACTATAAAGGGGATAAATATGCTTGAAAAGAGATGCTTAACGAATGGGAAAATAAAACAGCCAAAGACTTTTCTCAAATCAAATGGGTTTGACACAACCAAAACTTTTTTGTGGAAAATTACAATAAGAAGAGATCAGAGCTGTAGATCAGAAATAAGTTGAATTTAATTGCTGGTCTTTTGCCAGAGAGTTGTGGTTAATTAACATGGAGGATGTTAAATGTAGCCTCCAAATTAACGAACAACTTAACCGTTTACAAACTCAAGTTCAGCGACTTTAAAAAAAATGTAACACAACAGGTGAAGAGAAGCTCTTGCAGGTCATTTTGTGAGGAAATTTAAAAATCCATTGAAACCATTAAAACCAGTGGTAGACAGACTGATGTGAAAGGCTAACTACGTTAGAGGGCCTATTAGATAGGGTAATATAGTCTAGAAGATAAGTGTGTTGTCTTATTTGAATGAAATTACGTAGTTCAACGTCTGGAAAAGAAAAGGATTTTTCTTTGCAACTACCTCCTGATAAAAATTTGCTCTAACAAATAAAATTGCCATGAAAAATTTCTGAAATATGTCGTTCAGATATTAAATAATAAGTTCCACCACTTATACATATGTAAGGATAGCCCCATACGACATGGTTGTTATGAGAAGCTAAGTTGTAATACTGACAAAACGCTTTCAACACGTTGCGTTCCCTTCTAGGGTACCAATCTATGAGTTATCTCGTACTCCCTAATCTGAAAAAATTAAATTGTCGTTTTTTGGCAAGTTTTCAGAAAATTGCAGCGGCAGTCAACCTTTTAGAGACCAATCAAGTAGGTAATGACACGTAGACGGATTAGTATCTTAAAGTACTCTGTCATATACATTTTCTAGGTAATCGTAAATCACGTAATAGTACTTCTTCAGATATTAACTCGAATCTATGCGTAGACAATATGCAATAACATTAATTAACTTTTTCTAAGATCTTAAATTACTAGATACTGACTGCTTTATTTTTGGTGCAGTCAATTTATTATGCCAGTCTTAAGCACTCTATTACTATGTTCAGACATACACTTCGATTGAGTCAATATTCATTGTTTTGAGTACAATATTTAAAGTGTTCAGACACTTAATATATGCAATATTTATTTGACAGCTGGTAAACAAAACAGCTGATTGTTCAATAAAAGCTTATGTTCCACATAGCCCGTCATTTTTTGTTTTTCATTGTTGAGATTTAAGTTGTAAAATATAAATTGGAAGTGTTCGGAAAATTGTAATATGCTCACTGAACGTACTTATTGACAGTGCTGTATATTAAGTTTTACTCAATATTATAACAATTTGCGTATTTATTGCGCAATAATTAATTGAAACTTTATATGAAACATTGAGCTCAAAAAGGGTGTTTATTGCGATTTACGCAATAAAAGTGCCTGTCTGAACATAGTATATCGTACACTATTGTTGGCTTATGAGGTGTAAGGCCGCGATTCAAATCTCAGCCCAGACATCTCGAACAAATTAAAATATGACAAGAAAATATTTCTTTCAGAGATTTTCTCTCAGCAGTCTTTAGGCAAAAATTATATAAATTTGCCAATTTCTCAACAAATTTGTCTTTTGTAGTGAAGGATTTTACGTCGTAATAACGGGTAAAGCTGAGACACCACCGATATCTATTGCAGATAATCTCACACCGATTAGCCTAACCTCATTCGACCTCAAAATACTGAGGCAATCCAGAATCTGGACAACGAAATATGGTCCAAAAATTCTTTAAGCTCTTGGGAATAATGCTCAACCGGCCTACATAAATACATTATTGTTCATTACAACCCTCCAGTTAGAATTCCCACCTAGCTTCTCACACAACATGCTCACATGTTGAGTGCGCTAATTTTATACATGAATGGCGGGACTCCAAACGACAGATTTTTGAGAAGCTCTACATGGTAATTCTATTTAACTCTCATAGTTTTTACCAGAAATCTGCAGAGAGGCAATCGCCGAAGAAATATTTTTTCATATTTCGTTTTGATGTTTGACCTGGTATACGAACCCGGTCTTTACGTATAACAATAAGCCAACACACTAGACTTCGGCGACTACTAACCGGCCTACACTTTGGCCAAATCCACTGAGATCGTACTAAGCTTCCAGGCGGAATAAAAATAGAAAGTGTTGGCAGACAAACTTTACTCACTGGCAGCTTTCAAGAACGAGAAGACCGCCTTTTATAATGTCCATACAGAAGCTGATGTTAAAGCTCGCAGTAAGAGCAATATTGGTGGAAGAGTTACGAAGTTTGTTACTGAACTTTTAGCCAGAAGAGGTCATTCAGCCTCTTTGTTGGGGCTAATATGACTCAGCGCTTGGTGTCTGTAATGACTGTAGAGGGTGTAGTATGAAGGCAATGGTAAGGGTAAGGCAAGCATAGGCTTCTCGGATTGATATCAGCTTTGAATTTTTGATCACGCTTTGCTAATTTCCATGAACTTAAATTTCTTAAAAGTTTCTCAATATACGTACGTATGTATGTTTCATTAATTAATATCGTTTGTATATAAAGTTTAAGAATATTTTTCCTTAACATTATGAAGAATGTTCCATTTTTTTAAATAAATTTTATTCTCATTTTCTTGTGTTTTTATTCTTTCGTTTTTTATTTTTTGTTGCTTTTACTCAAATTATAAAAATATTTTTCAATTTCTTATTTGCCAAAAGAAAACGGAAAACCAGAAAAAAAACTCAAATAAAAAAGAAAATGTTTTTCTTTATCATTGAATAAGAAGAAAACGCAAAAGAAAAAGAAAAAAAGAATACGAAGAACGAATAAGTAAAGAAGATGAAACTTGTTGTTGAAAACTTTTCATGTGGAAAGTTTTAAGATACAAAAATACTTTCAATAACTCTTAAACAAATATCACACACACACACACACACAGGCAGCCATGCAGCCTGGATGTGCACACACAGACACTGGGGAAAGAAAAACTATGTTTACGATATACGATATCCTACATATGCACTATGGGAGAGGGTGGTAATAATTTTGAAAAAATGAAATTCTCATGAAATTATTATTTAAAATGGAATTATGTAAAGGGTGATTTTTTAAGAGATATAGGAAAATTTTTCAAAAAAAAAAGACGCATAAAATACAGAAAAATCTTTAATTCAATCAATAGTACGGTCCAGATAATTTAATGCTTGAAGATTATTTCATGCAAATGTGGACCGCCACTAGGCCTCAAATGGTCCATACGCTTAGTCCAATTTTGACATATTCTTTCCAACATATCGGCCGGTATCTCATGAATAAATACTTCAATGTTGTCTTCCAATGCGTCAATTGAAGCGGGCTTGTCTGCACTTTAACATAGCCCCATTAAAAATAGTCTAAAGGCGTTAAATCGCGAGGTGGCCAATTGACCGGTTCCGAACGTGAAATAAAATATTCACTGAGCTCGCCTCTCAAGTCCATTGTTAAGCGTGCTGTGTGGCATATGGCACCGTCTTATTAAAACCACAAGTCAAGCTCTTGCATTTTGGGCAAAAAAAGTTGGATATCATCTCCCATTTCTTTGAAGAAATACGGTCCAATGAAGCCACCAGCCCATAAACCGCACCAAATTGCGACTTTTTCTGGATGCATTGATAGCTTTTGCAATGCTTCTGGCTGATCTTCAATCTAAAATCGAAAATTCTGTTTATTTACGTATCCATTGAGCCAAAAATGAGCTTCGTTGCTCAACACAATTTTTCGATAAAGAAGTGGATCTGCGGCCAATTTTCCAAGAGCCCATTTCACCAAAAATTCTGCGTTGCTGTAGGTCATCCGGCTTTAATTCTTGCACCAGCTATATTTTGAAAGGCTTCACACCTAAATCCTTTCGCAAAATTTTCCACGTTGTTGAGTAACAGAGGTCCAATTGCTGCGAACGGCCAGGAATCGATAATTGATGGTCGTCGTTAACACTGGCCGATACAGCTGCGATATTTTCTTCAGTTCGCACTCTACGTAAGCGTGTTAGTGGTTTAATGTCCAATAATGTAAATTTGGTGCGAAAAATTTGGTCACAGTAGCCTGAATTGCCGCTTCAGTGGGTCGATTAAACTGACCACAAAATGGAAGAATCACGCGTTGCACTTTCATAACAGAGCACGACATTTTGATAATAAAATTCAATGATTTGCAAGCGTTGTTCGTTTGTAAGACGATTCATGGTTAAATTACAGACCAAACTGAACATGTTTGACAGTGAAACGACACACGAAACATGTGTGAGCTGTTTAAACCAGTGTTGCTAAAAAGATAATAGGTAAAATATTACCCGTTATGCTAAAAACGAAAATACGTTCCACGTACGTTTGGCTAACCGGTGCTTAATAGTGGAAGAAGCGCGCACGCATTTTGATAATAAAATTCAATGATTTGCAAGCGTTGTTCGTTTATAAGACGATTCTTGGTTAAATTATAGACCAAACTGAACATGTTTGACAAAGAAACAAAACACGAAACGTGCGTGAAATGTTTAAACCAGTGTTGCCAAAATGATAATAGCTAAAAAAATCACCCGTTATGTACGTACGTATGTACAGAGCGTTAGTGTTGCTTTAAAATTATTTTGCAATAATAAATTCAACAAAATACTTTATTTTCGTACGTCTCATTACAATTTTTTTTATTTCGTTTTTATTTTTCTTTAATCAGAGTGTGGCATAGATTGCGTGGGTTTTAAAAAAGAAATTTTGCAAAAAATATTCCAAAACTTAGAATTTTAAGGTTTGAATTCGATTTCAAAAGGTCATCTGAAATGGATATTCAAAATCCTATCATTTTTTATTGGAATTAAGATAGTTTTTCGAGAGGACATGTCTTTTAAACTATTGATCATCGAAAGCTATGCCTTGTTTCTTATCTGTTTGGAATGTTAGGGTTGCCAACCCAAAAAATCGTGTTGTCTTTGGGACCGAGCATTTTTTGCTCTGAACTGTAGCGTACTCTACACAACACCAGCGCTATAAAAGTAAATGAACTTAATGCTCCCACCTTTTGTCAGGATTACCACTTAGCTTCTGAGTGTGTGCTAATTTTGTTTACATGAGTGGCTACAGTTTAAAGTCGCTTCTGAACGGCAGATTCGAACTTTTGCCAGAAATCTCTTAAGAGAATCTCGTCGAACAAAATCTTTCATTTTAATTTTATTTTTTTTTATTAAACCAACACTCAGAGGATGGCCCCTACTCATGCAGTGCATTGTGTAGGTTTTTGGGAAAGGTGGAAAGATGCGAACGGCAATTAAACGAGTTGCTGCTAGGCGACTATAAAATGGCCAGTGCCATACCTTCACCATTAGACAGTCTACAGCAATCGTCCCCAAGAAGCCCGCAGTTTCTCACACTACTTATTTGTCTGACCCCAGGCTTGGTCTCTCCAAGGCGTTGAATGTACATTGCGTTGGTAAAAGATTTTCCAGCAACGAATGGATACAGCGACTTAGACGAGCCTTATCATGATGGTAAATTACATGTCTCATGCTTGTTTAGATATTCATTAAGAGGTCGCAGCAGTTGAATAAATTGTTGTTAGTACAGATCTCCCATGATAGTCAAGTCCAATTTGAATATCTCATAATGGATCACATCCATCTGATCACACAAAGTACAGTACATTTCCGAAACGCAATGGAATTTTTTCTTCGACACAGATTTTGCTCATTGCCAAGGCTTCACATACGATTTCTTGCTCTTAAGATAGTTGCAAGGAATACATTTTTTATCGCCAGCGATAGGTTACGTTAAGTTTAAGGACGTTTGCTACTCATTGGGTCATCATAAAGGAGAAAAGGTTGGAAAGGTTGGGTTAGGAGACGAAGGAAAAACACAGACCACAAACACACAAGATGGCGCGCCTACAATATTGAAGCCCCAGCACTTCTCTACTAGCTCAACCTATAAATGAATCTATGGCGAGCCTTAAAGAGTCCAAATCTTCAAAGAATCCCCTATTAGTGAATCTATGGAGAGCCTTAATGTAGCCGTTCGATAAAGAGTCCAAACTTTCGGAGAAGGCTCTATAAGTAAATCTGTGGAGAGCCTTAATGTAGCCATTCGATAAAGAGTCCAAACCTTCGTAGAAGCCCCTATTAGTGACTCTATGGAGGCCTTAACGCAGCCATTCGATAAAGAGTCCAAACCTTCACAGAAGCCCCTATTAGTGAATCTATGGACAGCCTTAATGTAGCCATTCGATAAAGAGTCCTAACCTTCGGAGAAGCCCCTATTAGTGAATCTATGGAGAGCATTAATCTAGCCATTCGATAAAGAGTCCAAACCTTCAAAGAAGCCCCTATTAGTGAATCTATGGAGGCCTTAATGTAGCCATAACCTTCGTAGAAGCCCCTATTAGTGACTCTATGCAGAGCCTTAATGTAGCCATTCGATAAAGAGTCCAAACCTTCGAAGAAGCCCCTATTAGTGAATCTATGGAGAGCCATTCGGTAATGAGTCCAAACCTTCAAAGATGCCTGTATTAATGAATCTATGGAGAGGCTTAATGTAGCCACCCTATAAAGAGTTCAAACCTTCGGAGGAACTCCAGCTCAGGGCCCCTAAACTCAACCTACTAAGAGCTGGACAGTGACGGAGAAGGTGTTCAGATCTGTTTCATAATCTAATTTCGCAGTGACGTATAATAAAAGCAGTAATTGACCTCAGACTGGTCTTGCTTTAGCCCGGCAGCAAAGCGATAATTCGTTGCAAAAAATGACTTCTTTTTAAAGCAATCAGTTAACCTTTCCGACAGAGTTTCAGATTGTCTTTTAAAGTCTTTCGCCATCAGTTCATGTGGTACGTGATTTTCTTGCTTTGGAATGAATTGCTTTGAATCCAATTGCTTTTAAACGCTTTAAAATTGTTGCTTGGGATACGCTTAACGGTTGTCCAAGTAATGTTGGCAATTTATGGTCTTCAAATTGCTTCATTTTTCCCCGATGGTTTTTGTCTTTGATATCCAAACCACATGATACATTCGATTAGATGCATCTGACAAAGTGGACACATCTTATAATTCACCAAATTAAATGATGATTCGCAAATGCCACTATCTTAGACAAATTAAGTATTTTGTTTTATACACTCTAACGACATCTTCTACAGAGTGGAGTATATAGTTGGTCCATCTCTGCCTTATTTAATATTTATTTTCTTTATTTTATTAAAAAAAAATTCACATTTCGTGGTTGTTAATGCCAGTCGCTTAACATTAAAAATAAACTAAAAACACAGGGTCCTTCAAAACAACTGCCCTTAAATCTTAAGTTTCCTTTGGGTTTTTTTTGTTTAGTTTTTTAGGTTTTATTTTATTAAAAAAAAAAAAAATTCACCAGCATTCTTGTTTATTTGTTTCCCTTGCACCTGCATATTTTTGTTTAAAAAAGTTTCGTTTCGTTATGGTTTTCCTTTGGTACAAAAGTGCATAGAAAAAGTAACTTTTTTTGTTTTTTTTTTTTGGCTAGCAAAACACTTAAAGAGCCTGTTCAAAAGGAAATTAAAAATAAAAGAAATGAAAGAACCAAAAAAAAGAAAATTATTTCAGGAAACAAGTGCCTCTAAGAGAGAGAAATATTGTATATAAGGACTAAAGGACAGTGGTTTTAACATAACAAAAGAAAATTTTTGTGAATAATTTTTGTATGGACTTCCTCTAGACACTAAAAATCAAATAATTTATGAAAAGCAAAAGAAGTTTTAATTTTTTTTTTTTAAATTTATTTTTGATTGTAAGAACACAAAAAATATTTTAAAAATAATTATTTAATTTAATAAAAATTTAATCTAAAAAATATAAAAGAAAAATTTTTTTTGCATTTAAAATCGCATAAATTCGAATTCTTATACAAAAAAAATCCGCATAAATAAAGACCCGAGTGTATATGATTTATAATCAAAGGCCAGGACAACAATAACAGAAAAAAATACTAAACAACAACAACAACAAAAAAAGCCGAAATTGTTTTAACAAAGTTAAGTTAACAAAATATTTAAAAGCTTTAAACTTTTGTTTGTCTCAACCAAAACAACAAAAAAACGAGAAAAAACTATAACAGCGACCCACATAGAAATAAATGTGAACTCAACTCTTTTACTCTTCCATTTACGTAGTTACACACATGCACACTCTCATTCATGCATTCATTCATTCATTCAGATGTGTGAGTGCTTAAATTTTATTTAAAAATGTTATATTTACCCCACACACACAATTTTATTCTCTGTGCATATGTATGTGAAGGTAAGTGAATATAAGACTCTTATGCCATATCTCTCACCCTCCCTCTTCCCGCTTTCTCTCTCTCCCGCTCTCTCTCTCTTTGTAATTTATGCCAAAAGGTATTTTAGCAGAAATAACAAAAGCAAAAACCAACTCTATTGTTATTTTGTTTGTTGGAAAAAACACACACAAACACACACACACAAATTCTAAAAAAAACAACAGAAAAACAACAATAAAAAGCGTATAACAAATAAAAGACATACAAACAATACACTCTCATCTCTCTATGTATGTATGTGTGAAACAGTGAACTACAAAACTATACTTTGTAAGCATTTGCTTACATACACAATACATTTTACAGTTACAAAGAGAGAGAGAGAGAGAGAGAGAGAGAGCATTACAGTTTCCTTTTCTTCTCTTCTAAGTCGAGTTCAAACTGTTTTCTTTAACAGTGTAGTGAATATGGATTTGTATTGTGAGATGAAGGTATGACGCTTTCTTAAATGTCGTTTATTTTCCAAATAAAATGTCATATGAAATGGAACAGAGATGGAAAACTTCATTGATTTTGAATAAGAACGAGTGAGTTGGCTTAATAGGCGATTCAAACCTCGGATCAGACCTCTCAAACAATACGAAAAATTAACAAAAATATTGCTTCGGCAACTACCTCTCAGCAGGTCAGGTTAGGTTAATATGGTAGCCCTGATATTAAAAGCTCACTTGACTACGCATCAGAGATCAGCAATAACTCGTTTTTCCGTTATTCATAAGCACTAATGTAATTTTGAGTACGAGTGAATCAACAGAATTGAAATTCAATTACTCTGATTCATTTGTACTCGCTACAACATTGATTTATAAGTATAAGTAGCAATGAGCATGAGTACGATGTTGACATTAAACTCACAACATTTGATTCATACGCCTACTACTCATTCAGATTCATAAATTTAGAAAAATACTTATAATACTTATAAGTGATTCGATTCATTCCTCAAAATTTACAGCGTTTGTTGTAGTTGCATATCCGAACAAAGAAGAAAGGAAAGACAAAGACAACAAGCAAAGAATCTTGTTGTGAGTATAGTAATGTTCGTACGCGAATCATACTTATTTTGTGTTTCGTGTAAATGTTAAGTAGAGACGAGTCGAAGACAATAACATCACGCTTTTTGTTGTTGTTGCATATACAAACAAAGAAAAAAGGAAAGACAAAGACAACAAGCGAAGCATACAAACAATCTTCTTGTGAGTATTGCATTGATCGTACGCGAATCATACTTATTTTGTGTTAAGTAGAGACGAGTCGAAGTCAATAATATCATGCTTATTGTTAAGTAGGAGTACGCCAAGTACTTCCAACTTTGAGTACGAGTAGTATGAGTATCATATTAAAATAAGTATGAATGCATATAAGTATGGGAAATTATAAGTATAACTTGAATCTACTCATCGTTTTGAATACTCGTTGCTGATCTCTGGTACGCATAGCGGCCCGTTGTGACGCTACAGGTGAAGGCATTCCTTGTACTGACCAAGTTCTTCCGAACCAAGAAAGGGGAAGTTGGTCAGTGCAAGGGCTGTAAATCCAATGCTCGACTACAACACGCTGGAAAACCAGCTCGTAAGCTTGATGAACGCGATTATGTCCTTGACATCAATAGACGATAGCTTCTTCAAGCTAACAAGGTTTAGAAAGCCAAAAAACATATATCTTCACCCCGCAATAATGGGCATTAACAATGAAAGTGGATAACACTTTCCTCTTCTTCAGCGGATCTGCATCCACGACAGAAGAGGGTAAATGGGAGTCGCATTCTTTTTGCGTGACCTGTAAGCATGGCCACTGTGGTCGAGATGATGTTTCGACCAAGTCCACATAGCAGATTGGTACGCCTTCCATTCATGAAGGGCCATGTGTGCCTAGCGGTGGAGCAGGACTCCTCATTGATCCAGGGATATGTTTGCGTCTTGGAAGAACTTTCGCAATATAGCCAGCTTGAAAGAGGTAAGCGGCATTCCTAAGTTGATTAAAGAGGATTCCGCGAGTAGTGCACCAGCTTTGGCGAGCTCGGCGGCTATGAAGTTTTCCGGAATGTCACAATGTCCGGAGACCCAGATAAATGCGACACTGAAACGCTGAGAAAGAAGGTTGAGACAGCTTCGATATTCCCAGACGATCCTGGAATTATTCTGTGGAAAAAAAATGTGAAAGTAAATAAATTTGCTATGAAATCTGTCGATTGGATTCGACTTCAAACTATAGGTCCTCTACTCGTAAATAACCTAACATAAATGGTGTGAGAAGCTAGGTTGTAATCCTGACTAAAGGGTTGTAATGAGCAATTATGTTATGTCTGCATGTATGTCCTTGGTTTATTTGTTCCTAATAGAGTCTTCGAAATTTGTGAGTTTTTTGGGTTCCTTTAGAATCTAGCTATTAAGTTATACGAGTTATACTCAATTACAAATCATAATTTACCATATAAACTCATACCCATATTAAGTTTATCATCATATTCTACATACTTAATTGGTCATTTCTCGGATTTCGGTTTTTCTAAGCACTTCCTTCCAGGTGTCACTGATTCACGCTTAATCTTCTCCTGTTGGTCACACTAATTAACTTCCAGATCTTGATCCTGCCAATGCAGAAAGGGCCATACATACATAATTGCTTATTAGATTCCTTAAGTCAAGATTACAACCTAGTTTCGCAGACTACTTATGTTGTGTGTTACCTTTGTTTGGGTATTTTATGTCATACACAAAATTTCTTGTGACAGAAGTCATCAAAGTAATATTTTTTCGGTTGTGCTGGAGATGTTTGACCTGGGATTTTAACAGTGGCCTCACGTCTACCTAGACTAGACTACGACGACTAACATGCTCTACTTTACTTACGAAATACTTCACATACAAGATATTTAACAGATGACAGCATTGCCAGACCAACTCAATTAAAGAGAAGATAATCAGAAGTACTAATACCCTATAAAACGCTCATCCTATCCGTGTTTTTTTATGGCGCAGAGGCATGGATCCTCTTTAGCACTGATGCAGCAGTCTTGAGAGTATTCGAGAGAAAAGTCTTACGTAAGATCTTCAGTCCAGTGCGAGTTGGCGATGATTTCAGCATCCGATTCAACAGTAAGCTCTATGAGCTCCTCAATGATATTGACGTTGTGCAGCGTATTAATATCCACCTGCTGTGCTGGCTCGGTCATGTCTTTCTTATGGAGGAGAATGCTCCGGTGAGAAGGGTATCTGCAGAAGTCGGCTAAGAGGACAACCTTCTATCCGTTGGAAGGACCAAATCGAGAAAGCCCTGTCATCGATTGGTGTGACCAACTGGCGTAGGCACACAAGAAGCAGCGGCGGCTGGAAGAATGTGTTGCCACAGGCCGAAGTCCCTTAAACGAGTTGTTATATCCAATTAAAAAGAAGGAGAAATTCAGAGGCAAAGACTCGTTTTAAAACCAAATAGGTTTTAGTGGCACTAGAAATCTTTGTTGGAAAAGGAAAAGACATGAGTCACACCACTGACTATCCAGGAAGTATAGTAAACGTTCTTCTCTTAAGACACTACAGATTCACGGTACACTTCTTTAGAATGAGGGTTCTCTTAAGCCCGTCTTATTGATTCTGTAATGATGAGAACGTATTCTTAAAACCTTCAGGGCATTAATGCATCACCGTGCATATTATTATTAAAAATAAACTCGATTGATTACTGTTCTTTGCTAGAAGCATTACATACCTAACATAATTAGTCATTATAACCCTTTAGTCAGGATTATGACCTAGCTTCTCATACCACTTTAGTTGTGTACATTAATTTTATGAATGAGTAGCAGGACAACAACATGTTTTTAAGAAGCTTTTCATGGCTATTTTATTTACTCTCAGAATTTTTAACAGAAATCTCCTGAGAGGAAGTCGCCGAAGCAAATATTTTCTTATTTTCATTTTGATGTCTGATCTGGTATTTAAACACGGGCCTTACGCCTAATAAGCCAACACACTACCTACTAGACTATAGCAAATTCATGCATTACCCTTCGTTTTATTTGCATTTCGTTTATATGCGATCTGGCAACATTGAGAACTTTACTGTTGATGTGTTATTATTTTTCGTTTCACTCTTTCATTCACCAGAAGTTGTAACCGTAAGAGAGAGAAGGAAATCACACATCTTTTGTTATTTTCTGACGTGCCAATAAATTTTTTTCTATTTGGCAGAGTTATTCGTTTTAAAAACATAATTTTGTTCAATAATTCGTAACAATTCTTCATGTTTTCTTTCTTTAACCCTCTCTTTTTTATGTTTTTGCTTTTTTCCCCAAATCATTCATAGTTTCCAACTCTGACCGATATATCGTATAACAATTTGTTTACTTGTGGTAGTAAAGACAAATTGTTTTTCAACCATTGTTGCTTACCTAACGTACACACACACACACACACAAACACACTCTTAAACGTATAACCGTATATACAGTGTGCAAGTATTTATTTTTACTTTTCCCTCTCTCTCTCTCACACACTCTCACAAGTACTCTCTTAGTCGCCTCTATGATACGAATACATTTAACCCGTAACAAATATTGTCTATGGGGTGTGTGTGTGTGTGTTTGATGGTGACATAAGACCTGTTATCTTATGCATGAAAGAGATGAGAGAACACCTGAAATATTTTTGCTTTTCAAAAGTGAATTCTTCATCTTCTTCTTAACTTGGCCTGAGTTATTGTTGTTGCTTTATTTTTTCTTTTTTTGTATTTAATTCCTGTGCATATTTTTGTTGTTTTTTTTTTAGTTTTTTCTCTCTCTCTTATGGTTTCATGTTGAAGTGGGTGTTTTTATTAAAAATTGTTTTGTACTCTTCAACAACATACAATAATAACAACAACAACAACAATGTCTGCAACAACAACAAAAACGAGTAGAGGGTAAAAAGAAAAGAACTATGTCAAGTAGACATTAAAGGCTTTTCTTTACTATTCTGTTCTCTTAACTTTACTGGCATTTAAATAAAAACGTTACTTTGAGGCACTTCTTGAAATAAACTCAAGGATTTTTATTCCATTTCAAAAAAAATAAAACAAAACCAAAAACAAAAGCGGGTTTCGACTTTTCAAATTATTAGTAATAAAATGGCAATCATGTAAACGAAACAGAAGCTTAGTTAGGCTGTGCAGTAACTTTTCGAATAACTAGACAATAAACGCATTGGCTTTGTGGCTTTGATCTGTAATTTGTAATGTAAAATTTGAATGCTTTTGAATACAGAAGAGGGACACCAATTGTATTACAATACTTCACTTATTTTTGATGAAATAATGTGGAGAATACTAAACCAGTTTACTTAAGTAAGGTAGAGAGGCGAGCCCTCCCCCACTCTCACTTAGGACCAACATTCAAGTCCATTGTGACATCACAATCAATATACAACTCAGGAGATTAAACACTCCTTAAACGAAGCCAGCTCGAGCTCAAAATAAATCTTACTATCGCCGTGGTCTAGTGAGTAGAGTGTTGTCTTATTAGACAAAAGGCCCGGGTTCGTATCCCAGCTCAGACATCAAAACGAAAAAATATTTCTTCGGCGACTTCCTCTCAGCAAATTTCTGGCAAAGACTCTGAGAGTAAAAATTGCCATGAAAAGCTTCTCAAAAATCTGTCGTTCAGAGTCGACTTTAAACTGTAGGTCCCGCCACTCGTGTATAAAATTAATGCACACAACATAAGTGGTGTGAGAAGCAAGGTCGTAATCCTGACTGAAGGGTTGTAATGGCCAATTATGTATGTATGTATGTATTGCACCATTTTTTATATTAGGAAGCTCGATCAAGAATGTCAAAAAATGAGACGCCTTCCTTTTCTAAGACAAGAGCAGGACACTAACACATATGATGAACAGTCTCTCCTATCTCCTCAAATCCACAGCTTCTGCATAAGTTGTGAGGCGCTACAAAATTTTCCTTTTCTAAGACAAGAGCAAAACACTGATCCATAAGGTGAACAAACCCACAGCTTCTGCATAAGTTGTTTGCCAAAATGCCAAGTCTTTAAGAAAGCCAATCAAAGGAGTACTGTTAGTCGTGAGTATTGGTATTATGCGCTGAATGCATACAAAATTTTTTCATTACAACCCTTCAGTTAAGGTTATGACCTAGCGTCTCACACCACTCACATGTATAAATGAGTAACCAGATCTACAGTTTAAATTCGACTCCGAACGTCAGATGTTCGAAAAACCGAAACTTACATGGCAGTTTTATTCCCTCACACAGTTTTAGCTAAAGTGTCCGCCAAATAACTTTATTTTTTTTTTTGAAAAATGTTTTAAAAAAACTACTGAATATTTTCTCAAACTTTTTTTTTATTTGAGAGTACAATCCTTCCGGTTAATAATGCAAAATAATTTCATTCAAATGTTTACTTTGGCTAGCCATGCAGTAGCCTACACGATCGGTGCAATTTTTATGCACATTATCGATTGTATGCAGCTGTATTTCACCTATGGCTTCACGAATATTGTCCTTTAAAGCGTCAATAATCTCTAACTTGTCGGTGTAACACTTATCTTTAACGGCATCCCACAAATAATAGTCCAACGGTGTCAAGTCGCAGCTCCGGATTAGCCAGACAACATCAGCTCTGCGGCTGATAATGCGATCTTCAAAAATAGGGCGCAAAACATCAAGTGTAGCTTCGGCTGTGTGACACATAGCGCCGTCCTGTTGAAACCAAATGTTGCCAATATTCCCCTCTTCAATTTTTGTAAACAAAAATTCATTTAACATGGCCCGATAATGATCGTCATTGACTGTAACGGTTACTCCTTGCTCATTTTCGAAGAAAAATGGCCCAATTATGCCTCTGGACCCAAATCCGCAACAAACGAAAGGTAATGCTCCTACTCGTCTTGGGTCCGTCGTCGGCTTTTTAATGTATGCGTGCGGGTTTTCTGTGCCCCCAAATGCGACAATTTTACTTGTTTATATAACCGCCAAGATCAACATGAGCCTCATCTGAAAAAATGATTTTTTTTTTTGCCAAAATCGCCATCTGCTGTAAGTCGATCCCAGGCCCACTTAGCAAAACGAAAACGCGTATACACAACCATAATCGTTCAGCGGTTACCTTTCACGAAATAAGGACTAGTTGAAAAAAAACGTTAAATGGCAGACCCGATAGTAAAACTTCTGAGAGTAAGTGGCCGAAGAAATATTTTTCATGTTTCATTTTATTCGAGATATTTGACCTGGTGCTTGAACTATGCACTCACATCTAATAAGCTAACACCCTACCTACCAGACAACGATGACTTCCGATGAATAGCCATGCGATTTAAAGGCAGGAGTAAGGTGGTCGAACCAATTCCTATTTTATATGCATCCAGTAGAGTTTTACGATACATTACAACGTATTTTGGATTTATACCTCCATTCATATAGGGTGCAAAAAGGATGCCGACTAACCATTCACTATGTCTAGATATGTTAATTGGATGCTACAGAAATAGGCTTTCAATGGTGGGTTTCCCATTTTAACGACATTTATTGACCAAAAAGACTATTTAATATAACGCTAAATGACTCCATTTTGTATGACATTGAAAAATTAATATACATTCAGGCACAAAAGTATAGATACGGTTAACAAATTTCAGAAATTTTTTAAGCAATCCGTTTTCGTTAAAAATCTTTATAATTGTCTGACAGATTTCCTCGATTTTAACACGGTCTTTCGCATTGGTTTAAAAGTTTGTGGAATTTGTTAATCGTATATATACTTTCGTAAGCCTGTGCACATACATTGTCGATTTATCGATTTAATTAAGCGATTTAAAGAAGCTTTACCTTTCGTTTTATTTGTATTTCTTTTATATTTGGTCTCTGGCAACTTCGAGAACTTTACTGTTGAATTGTCATTGTTTTTCGTTTCATTCTTCTACACAAGCTGCAGCAATGGGGCAGAAGAGGAGATCACACAACTTTGCTTCTGTTAATATTGACTTTTTCTACTATTCCCTGGGAGCATTATACATTCGTTTTATTTGTATTTCGTTTATAATGCGATCTGGCAACTTCGAGAACTTTACTGTTGATTTGTTATTGTTTTTCGTTTCATTCTTTTCAGACGGTATAACGATGAGGGATAAGAAGATTACACAACTTCTCCTCTGTCATTGTCCAATGCTTGGTATTCTATAGGATTGATGATCATTCAGAATTTCCTAATAGATCTCCTCTATACTAATACTCTACAAGACGCTCATCCTACCCGTGCTTCTCTATGGCGCAGAAGCATGGACCCTATTAAGAACTGATGCAGCTGCCTTGAGAGTATTCGAGCGTAAGATCTTCGGTTCAGTGTGAGTTGGCGATGATTTTCGCATCCGATTTAACAGTGAGCTGTATGAGCTCCTCAACGACATGGACGTTGGACAGCGTATTAATATCCAGCGGCTGCGCTGGCTCGGCCATGTCGTTCGAATGGAGGAGGATGCTCCGGCGAGACGAGTGTTTGATGCGGGGATCTGCGACAGTCGGCGAAGAGGACGACCTTGTATCCGTTGGAAGGACCAAATCGAAGAAACCCTGTCATCGATTGGTGTGACCAATTGGCGTAGGCGCGCAAGAAGCAGTGGCGCCTGGAAGGATGTGTTGCGGCAGGCCAAAATCCGTTAATCGGGTTTGTTATGGCCAATTAAGTAAGTAAGAAAGTAGCTCCTCTATACAAATATATTTTGTAAAGAATTCATTTGCATACATAATTGGCCATTACAACCCTGGTGAGTGGCGGGACCTACAACGATGTGTGTACCTGTCCAGAGGACCTAATCCCATGGTGCTCTTCGCACTGGGTGAAAATAATGCATAGACCAACGCCCCTACTTTCATGCTGTAAACACTGGCTACAGCCAGGAAGTAGGTACCAATTCGAAGTCATGCCATTTGGGCATGACCTTCCTCTTGTTTAGGGGTTAAAGTCGACTCCGAACGATAGATTTTTGAGAAGATCTTCATGGCATGTTTTTACCAGAAATTGCCGAAGGAATATTTTCATATTTTCATTTTGATGATTGACCTGGGATACGAACCCAGGCTTTTACGTCTAATAAGCCAACACATTACCTACAAGACCACGACGGCTTCGCATATTAATAATTAAATCTTCCGAATGGTTTACGAATACCAGTCAGGTGTCTTTATTGGAATAGGCACTATTGGTATAGCAAAGGCTCCTTATAGAATCCAAGTGTAAAATGTATTTAGAGACTTAGTTCTGTAGTTTCATATTTTCCCCATTTATTTAAGAATTTATTTTTAATTTTTTTAGGTTTTTTTTAAATTAAATTTTTAAACATTTCGCAAGAATTTATTTTATTTTAATTTTTAATTTATTATTATGCGCGGCATTAATTTAATTCCTTTCAAATTGAGTTGAATTTAATTTTAATTTTCTAAATTTTCATTTTTACGCTTAAATAGTTTTGAAAAGAAAGAAAAACAAACAGAAAAACAGAAAAAAAGGAACGTTTTCCAAAAATAATGGATTAATTTATTATCCTATCCATACGTACATACATACCAACAAACAAACAAACAACAGGACGATTTTAATTTTTATTTTCAAAACAATTTTTTCTGTCGATTCAACACAAAATATTTTTTCCCAATAATTTTAAAACAATTTTTTTTGTTGATTTTTGTTTTTGTTTTTCATAAAATATCAATTAAATTATGTTTGAAAACTATTAACCTCGTCTAATAAACTTTGGGCCCCCAAATCAAATGGCATTTAAATCCACAAAACGATATAAACCTCCCCTCTATCATTTAATTTGTTTCATTTTTCCTAATTTCATTATTTTTTTTTTAACCAAAAATTCCCTATTAACAGTGAATACTTGCTTTAACGATTAGAATGAAAATTTAAAAACATTCCTGGCATATGCATGCATACTGCACTGTGTTTCCCTAGTTGTGTTTGGTAAAAAATAGGGAGGAGATAATCGCTATTGATTGTTTGATTTTTATGGCCTCTATTGTTGATGCAGTAGCATCATCATCATCATCATCATCATCATCGTAGCCATCTTCATGTTCATTATCATGTTGTTAGTCATGCATAAAAATTGTGCAGCATTTTTAATATTCATTCTCTCACTTTTTTTTTTGATTTACTTTTCAGTCATGTTTGCATATTTCATATCTTTGGCCATTTGATCAAAAAAAAATACAATCAAACAGAATTTACGTGTAGCTTCTAAAGGGTTATTCATTCTATGGTTTCAAAACTAAACTGGTATACAATACCCAAAAACCTTCATTGGACGTTGCCATTATATTTGAAAGACAATTTCATTTAAAAGACCACTTTACAGTCGATCTTGTTGAAATACTCGTAGTATCCCGGCGTATGTTGTTCACATACTTTAATTGGTCCTAACAATCCGTTTAACGGATTTCGGCCTGCCGCAACACATTCTTCCAAGCGCCTTTGCTTCTTGCTCGCCTACGCCAATTGGTCACAGGAATCAATGGCAGCGCTTTCCTCTTTTCAACGCAAACTAGGTCGTCCTCTTCGCAGAGGATTTCCGTAGATACCCGCTTCAAATATCCGTCTCACTGGAGCATCCTCCCCCATACGAACAACATGGCCGAGTCAGCGCAGCCGCTGAATATTAATACGCTACACAACGTCTATGTCATTGAGCAGCTTATACAGCTCACTGTTGATTCGGATGCAGAAATCATCGCCAACTCGCACTGGAACAAATATCATACATAACCTATGTACATAATTGGTCTTTACAACCCTTCATTCAGGATTATTGACCTAGTTTCTCACCCCACTTATTTTGGGTGTGTTAAGTTTCTACATAAATGGCAGGACCTGCAGTTTAAAGTCGACTCCGAAGGACAGATTTTTTTTTAAAAAACTTTTCATGGCAGTTTTTTATATTCTCAGAGTTTTTGCCAGCAATCTGCTAAGAGGAAATCGCCGAAGAAATATTTTCTGTATTTTTGTTCTGATATCTGACCTGGGATTCGAATCCTGGTTTTACATCTAACAAGCGAACACACTACCTACTAGACTACGGCAATTGAAGATCTTACGTAGAACTTTTCTTTCGAATACTCTCAAAACTGCTACATCATTGCTTAAGAGGGTCTATGTTCACATAACTGTTGTATTTAACGGGTTATTAAAGAAAAATGGGTAACGAAAAACAATAACAAATCAACAGTGAAGTTCTCGAAGTTACCAGATCGAATATAAACGAAATGAAAATAGAGGGAGAAAGGTAACGTTTACTGGTAGCTTAATAAGAAAAATTTTGAAATACAATGTCATATAAAGGAACGCCTTTGCATTGTTTTGCTTCAGTCGATCCTTTTGAAAGAATTTGCAGACACTTTTCCTCATATTTCAAATTGTATTTCAAACAGTATTTCGGAGATAATTTTTCGAATTCACATTATAATACATAATCTTGCTGGTCAATTAATGTTGCCACAATATGAAATGACTCTTTCGGGAAACGTCTCTATTACTACAAAACCCCCACCGATTGTGCTGTATTGCTTGTTGAAAGCACATACCCATTCATATTCAGTAGGCGACCAAAAACAAGTTGCCGCAATTGCCTGAAATAGCCACAGCATCTCTATATCTACGGTATGGTGAATGGTCAGCCATCGCTGTTGGCCACCAGCCCCGAACTGTTTAGAGTTCAACTGGTAGTAATCGATCTGATTATGAGGTCCGGTACCACAGTAGTCAGGAGCCCCTGAAACCTCCTTTCCACCCTGCCTGTTGCTGTGGCCCCTTTAGGGGGCATCGTGGTGGCTGTGGTTAGGACGCAAATCGCAGGAAGAGTCTATTTAATGGGCTCGGTGTGGAGTTGCATTTTCAACCGGGTGGCGTGATCTAACGATCGAAAGAAGTGTTAGATAGGCTCCGCTCGTAACCAAAGGGGAAGTGATGTCCAAATACTTGGCTTCGAATTGGTATTCAGGTGTAACAGTCTTTTACATTTGAGGGCATTGGCAGACGCATTGTACTTCACCCTGTGCGAAGAGCACCACGGGATTAGGTCCTTGCGGACAGGCACCCATGTAAAACCAATCATCGTTGTTGCATAAGTTGGACTTAATGTGAATAAAAGAAGAAAGTTACTAAAAACACCAGGGATTTGGCTTATCCTTCACTTACTTTCTGAAACAGCCAGAAAATGTGATGCAAAACATCCTGATGACAGCTTTAACGCTTCCATTCTGTTTTATAAATTTTCTTCATAAACACTCCATAGCATTCAAAATGAAGCCACGTTTAAACTTGTAGAAAGCTTCTGTGTTCTTCAGTTTTTAAACGATTCTTGAACGTAATCTATGAACTTTTCACCAAGTAAACTACGCTTCAGCTGTAAGATATTTTTAAAATCCCTCAAAGGATAACCCGATATATACTTACTTACATATGTGAGTATATATAACCCGTGTGAATAAAGCCATATGAGATATGAAAAAATTAAAAATATTGAACACAAGGGGGGAAAAAATTTAAACAGAACCGAAAGAACAGCGGGTTTCGAATCAGAATTTCAACGGTGGAGTTAAATGGCAATTAAACCCAAAATGGCAATAATTTGCGAAATAAGCGAATTTAAGTCCCCGCACAGTAGTAGGTAGTGTGTTGGCTATGGTCCAAACACTAGCTCACACAAGGTGACCAAACGAAATACGAAAAAAAATTTTCCTTTCGACAACTTCCTCTGAAAGCATTTCGCATATTACAAAGTAAGATTCGATGGCATCTCCGCAAAAGTCTTCTGCAAGAAATTCGGTGCGAAAAATAAAATTACAAAGTTTCTTCAAATTCTAATGTTCGGTGTCGGGTTTAAACTGTAGCTTCCGCTAATTATGGAGAAAATTAACACACACACACAGCATAAGTGGTGTGAGAAGCTGAGGCGTAATCCTAAAAAAATAAGTTGTAATCGTGATCAACTTTAAGAAGGCGTGAGCCTTTCCTGTTCCCTTTTTCTGAAGTCGATCACGATTACAACTTATTTTTTTAGGATTACGCCTCAGCTTCTCACACCACTTATGGTGTGTGTATTTTATCCATAAGTAATCGAGATGCATAGATGTAGGAATGACCCTAGAAAAGTTTATCAAAATGTTTAGCAACTAACTAAGGGTTATAAACCCGGAGCGTTTTCCTGCAGTGATAAGAATTTAGACTTGATTACAGATCCACAAAGGGTGCTAAGGTTGTGAAGGAAACACTTCTCTACTCTGCTACAAGGCGATGAGGACACCAATACACTCTTTAGCGATGTTGTTCCGAACCCGATCGATCTTGACGGCATGGAGATTCCGCCATCTAGGCATGAAGAGATCATAGTTCCGATTAGGCGGAAGGTCCTGATGGCCTTCCCGCTAAATTCTTTAAGACCGGATGTAATGAGTTGGTAGGGCGTTTGCACCAGCTTATTTACAAAATATTGCTAGACGAAAGTATACCCAACGATTGTCTCATCTGCATCTGAGATCAGCAACGAGTATTCAAAACGATGAGTAGATTCGAGTCATACTTATAATTTCTGATACTTATACGCATTCATACTTATTTTAATATGATACTCATACTACTCATACTCAAAGTTGGAAGTATTTGTCGTACTCATACTTAACAATACGCATGATGTTATTGCCTTCGACTCGTCGCTACTTAAAATTTATACGAAATACAAAATAAGTATGATTCGCATACCAGCACTGCAATACTCACAAGAAGATTGTTTGTATACTTTGCTTGTTGTCTTTGTCTTTCCTTTCTTCTTTGTTTGTATATGCAAACAACAACAAAGGCTGTTAATTTTGATGAATGATTCGAATCACTCGAATCACTTATAAGTATTATCAAACACGTATGAATCAAACACATTTCCAATGTTGTGAGTTTAATGTCAACGTTGTACTCATACTTATTGCTACTTATACTTATAAATCAATGTTGTAGCGAGTATGAATGAATCAGAGTAGTTGAATTTCAATTCTGTTGATTCACTCATACTCAAAATTGCATGAGTGCTTATGAGTAGCAGGAAAATGATTCATTGCTGATCTCTGTTCCTCTGTCCTGTCCTGAAAAAGGGAGACCCTACGATATGCGCTAACTGCAGGGGAATAAGTCTTATCCCTGCCACATATAAGATTATTATAGGCACACTGTCGCCGTGGTCTAGTAGGTAGTGTGTTGGCTTTATTAGACGAAAGGCCCGTGTTCGTATCCCAGGTCAGACATCAAAAAGAAAAATATTTCTTCGGCGACTTCCTCTCAGCAGATTTCTGGCAAAGACTCTGAGAGTAAAAATTGCCATGAAAATCTTCTCAAAAATCTGTCGTTCGGAGTCAACTTTAAACTGTAGGTCCCGCCACTCATGTATAAAAATTAACGCACACAACATAAGTGGTGTGAAAAGCTAGGTCGTAATCCTGACTGAAGGGTTGTAATGGCCAATTATGTATGTATGTATAGGCACACTGTTGAACAATTGAAGCCACTTGTCAAAACACTGAATAGACTTTATCATTGCGTCTACAGACCTGTCAAGTTCACTATCGATTAGATCTTTACCCTACGCCAAATCCTGGAAAAGACCCACGAAAAACAAGTCGTCACACACCATCTTTTTGTCGACTATAAGGCTGCCTTCGATAGCCTTATAAGGGATCTTGTTTTTGCCGCAATGTCTTAGCTCGGGTTACCTGCGAAACTGATAAGGCTATGTAGAATGATGGTGAGCAATTCCTACAGCTCCGTCAAGGTAGGAACGGATCTCTCCGAGCCTTTTGATATCGTGGGGGGTTTTAGACAATACATGGAGAGTGTTAATGAGAAATTGCATTGTGGTATTACAACAAGGAATTTAATAAGTCCAGCCTTAGTGATCTATATTTTAATCTGACCTATCCTAGTCAAAAGAGCTCTATGGGTAGTAGCTTTTTAAAGCATTAGTTTTCTGTGTTAATGTCCAGCTGGACGTGATTACACTGATTTAATTGCTCAAAGCACTTCGACAGGATTTGTATATCAAATAAAATATTTCTTTTATTCAATCTATTTTATTATTTTTCTCTTTCTTTTCATATTGAATTCCTTAAAAAGATTCTCTTGAAAATCCATTTTTTATCAAAAAGAAAAGAAAATTTCTATTAGAGCTGCATTAACAGCACTATGCATTACCTGAGGTATGAAGTACGAGTATGATTGAATT
The DNA here is from genome assembly GCA_014635995.1 of Sarcophaga peregrina. NCBI lineage: Eukaryota > Metazoa > Arthropoda > Insecta > Diptera > Sarcophagidae > Sarcophaga > Sarcophaga peregrina. The sequence goes on from CM025793.1 coordinate 42,306,541, forward strand.
ACATTCACGTATTGAGATACGTACGTAGACGTATACGTAATATTAAATGTAAATAAACAAACAACGTAAGAATGTGTAGCTTTTCAGAATTTTTATTCATTCAATTGCATTAAATCATTATAAAAAAAAAAAACATTTTTTTCGTTTTTTTTTTTGCCTTTCAATTTCTTTAGAAAATAAAACGGATTTTCTGTTCTGTAAAAGCTAAACATGCGTTACGATAAATTCCTATTCAAAACAGATTTTCAAATGATTATCGAGGCTGTAATGTGCTGCAGTGTTGACAGAAAGAAAAAGAAAAACTCTTCTTAGAAATGAGTACTGACATAAATGCCAATAAAAAAACAACAATAATATCAAGAGGAATGAGTGTAAATTACCTGCGGTTTTATTTATTCAATGGCTGTGCTGCGGCTTAGTGTAGATCTTCAAATAAGGATGATCAGCTACTTATTATCGTCTTTTTGTGCTTATTTTCCTCATAATGCTAGTAAGTACTGCTCTTACAGTAACAATAAAACGGTAGTTGATGAGAGATAAACAGAATCAGCCTGTTTGTGGCACTTATGTTACATGTTTTCCATTCAAACACTTGCTGCTTTGCTAGTGTGTGTGTGTGTGTGTGAGTCCATGCCCTTTCTCAACAGTTATTTACTGTGCTTATTTACCATTCCATGAATATGAATTTCATTTTCACACACACTTACTCTCTCACTCTCTCTCACTCTCTGTTATACCATCACCCCCTATAGTATGCAGCACTTTCTTTTTATTTATTTCTTTTCGTTCCGTTATTTAACAGCTGCACTCACTTATAGAAAATTGCTTTAAAGTTCATTTGTTCGTTTAGTTTTTCTGCTTTTCTTATTTTCTTATTTTCTTTTGCTTTTCAATCATTTTTTTGAAAAGATTTCCAACCATTTTAGCCACTTGCAAGGATAATCGATACGTGAATTAAGCAAAAAAATTTAATTTTCAAAATTCTTTTAAAATTTGTTTTTACGGTCGAAATAATGTTTGAATTTGAATCTGAAATGATAAAAAAAAAATTTTTTCTTTTGGTTAATAAAAAAATAGAGTAATAATGCTAACGAAATTTCTAGTTTTTATAATATCCTTTATAATGGGTGATTTTTTAAGAGTTATAGGAAAATTTTTCAAAAAAAAAAATCACATAAAATTTAGAGAAATGCATGAAATCTTTATTTGAATCGATAGTACGGTCCAGATAATTTAATGTTTGAAGATTATTCCATGCAAATGTTGACTGCTTCTGAAATCGTCCATCTGTTTAGTCCAATTTTGGCATACTCTTTCCAACATTTCGGCCAGTATCTCACGAATAAATGCTTCAATGTTGTTTTCCAATGCGTCAATTGAAGCGGGCTTGTCTGTATAGACATAGCTTTAACATAGCGCTACAAAAAATAGTCTAAAGGCGTCAAATCGCACGATCCGAACTCGCCTCTCAATAAGTCCATTGTTATGCGTGGTGTGTGGCATTTGGCACCGTCTTGTTGAAACCACATGTCATGCAAGTCAAGCTCTTGCATTTTAAGCAAAAAAAGTTCTTCTGGATGCATTGGTAGCTTCTGCAATGCTTCTGGCTGATCGACAATTCTGCTTATTTACATATCCATTGTGCCAAAAATGAGCTTCGTGGCTGAACACAATTTTTCGATAAAGAAGTTGATCTTTCGACGCAACTTTCCAAGAGCCCAATTCACCAAAAATTTTGAGTTGCGGTAGGACGTTTGACTTCAATTCTTGCAGCAGCTGTATTTTGAAAGGCTTCACATCTAAATCCTTCCACAAAATTTTCCACGACGCTGTTGAGTAACAGAGGCCCAATTGCTGCGAACGGCGAGGAATCGATAATTGATTGTTTTTGAAACAATTTATTTATTTTCGTGAATTTTTATTGCATCTAGTGCTTTTTGAAACAGCTGGGAAGAGGTCATTTAATGAAACACTTTTTCAATGTTTGAACGCTAGTAAGTCAACAAAACTATCATGAACACGCAATAGCTATTAAGAATATTAAAAAATAGAGTTGTAGCTTGAAGTCGCCATAGTCTAATAGGTAGTGTGTTTCTTCGGCGACTTCCTCTCATCGGATTTCTATCAAAAACTCTGAGATTAAATAAAAAAAAATTTGTCATTCGAAGTCGCCTTAAAACAGTAGATAGGCCACTCAAGCATAAAATTAACGCACACAACAAAAGTGGTGTGAGAAACTAGATCGTAATCCTGACTTGAAGGGTTGTAATGGCCAATTATGTATATATGTATGGGTCAGGGAATTACTTTCTATGACTTTAATGGTCTTTATTAAGTTTTAATTTCTAGAATGTAGCTCATTCCTATATCCTCTATTTCCTTCCTCCCCTAAACACAATGCACAATGGGTCAATTTCGACCTCCGACTACTGTACTTGTCTTAACCGACAAGTACACGTCCTCTAACCTAACCTAACCTATTGTTTTTATTGTGGAGTACAATTGTTGAATATTATTTCATATGAATTATGACTAACGGGGCTGGCCTCACAGAACCCTATTCGATTAGAACAATTTTCTTGTATTTTTTCGAGTCTATGGCGTTGTAACTCGGTAATGGCATCACAAATGTTGGCCTTTAAATGCTCAATTAGCTCTAGTTTGTCGTTATAACACGTTTCTTTAACGCTCTTCCTTAGAATATAGTTCAACTGATGTCAAATCGTAGCTTTTTGGTGCCCAATTTATATCAACATTTCGGCTAATTAGACGGCCATCAAACGTTTCTAAATATAAGTAGCGAAACCGCAAAGTTAGCTGGAATGAAGATTAATAACCTACAAGCTTAAGGCATAGTTAATTCCGGTCTGGAATGATCAAACCTCTGCCACATCATCTTTCGATTATATAATCTTTCCTATCCTACCTGATTGAACGTCACCGATATGTGTTACAGGGGAGACAGAACTCATAGTTCAACAAAGTCCTAGCATTCTGTCAGTTCTGCCACACAACAAAATTTCTTGCAATTGAATGGAATTAATAGATTGTTAGATATTCAGTGTAACTTTTAAATATGATTCCCGTTGATTCCCGTGAAAAGTGTTATTGTCTATTAATCTGTGAAATGTCCACTTTAGAAATCAAAAAAAAATTTGCTGCTAATACTTGCAAATGCGCTTTTAAATACATATCCAGATTACATACCTATAACCCGAAGAGAGCTTTTTTGTATTGCATGGATCACTAAAAGGGAAAGCAAAGACAAAGCAAACGCTGTCATTAATTATTTTTTTTCTTAAGAGTCGATTGCAAAAAAGCCGTTCTGAAGATTATTGCAATAAAGTTAAATGAAAATTTAATCAAAAGGTTGGCAGTACGTTTGAAAACCATGTCATGTGGCTATGCAGTTAATGTGGAAGCGTTCCGAGAGTATGCGATGGATACTGTGAAATTATACATAGAATTGTGTCCATGGTACTGCATGCCATCAAGTGTCCACAAAATTTTAATTCATATGCTGCGAATGATGTCAGAGGAAGCACTTGAATCTCGAAACAAAGATTTTAGATTTATTCGAGAACATCATACAAGAAAAATTTCAAGAGAAAAAACAATGGAAGATCTTTTTCATTATCTACTTTTATCATCGGATCCATTAATTTCGGCCTTTTCAACAAAACCAGCTCTTGGATCTCGAAGAGATGTCATTACTTCTGGACCCTTTAATACAGGAAGATGAAGATTAATTTGAATAAAAGTATTTTTTGTGTTCAATAATATAATAATGTGAAATAAGTTTTTGTAATAAATTTTTCTAAAAAAGTGAAATAAAAACACTTAACTGTCTTTTACAATGAATGGGGGGCTGTCCATAGTACCCTAGAAGGGTCCTTTTGCGGAAATTTTGGACTAAAATGAGTTTAGGGCCCCATAAATGTAGAAATCCGTTAGATTTTAAAAAAATTGCTTCTATGAGAAATGCCACGCCAACTCCACCTATAACACCCATTTTTAGCACAAATAAACCTTTCGATAAGAAATAAAAAATTCCAAAATTTCATGCTTCTAGCTACCTCCAAAGAGAAATTATGACTTTTTTCCAGCTAGATTGGCTTTTGGCAGCACTGTGCAGCGGTTGTTTTTAAAAATTTACAATTGCTTCCTACAATTTTATCAAGTTTTTAAAAAGGAATAGATGGCTATTCATGTGTAATAGATCCAGAGATACATGGAAGATTATTTCCTACATCCTTTTCAATGTAAATGAATAGTTCTTCTAGGCATCAAGGCATTTAACATCAATCATGTTTTACACTCTTTCTAATCAACAGGTATTTATTATTTTTAATTAAATTTTCAATAAATATTTAATAATTACATTACACAAACACACACACACACACTCAAACACACACATATGTTTGTAATTTTAAACAAATAAATAAGCATTTAAAATATTTAATTTTAATTTATTTGATTAAGGAATTATAAAATTGAACATTGGAAAATTTTGTAAATTTCTAAATTAATTTTATTTGATTTGATTAATACAAACAAATTTATTGTTTTTGTTTATTATTATTGCATTCCATTGCATTGCATTGTTTGTTTTTATCACTTTCAAATTGCAATTGAACAACAAAAACAAGTAAAAAAAAAATTCCAAAAACCAATAAACAACACAACACAACCCTTTAGCCAAAGACATGGATGGCCAGCCACTGTGTATAAAGCATTGAACAGAATACAGAATTGGACACTGAAGCGTATGATGAATTTATACAGAAGCCTTTAGTTGACTGAATGACTGATATTAACACTCATACGTCTGGGTGTCTTGTTTTGTTTTGATTTACAAGTTTTTCTAAAGAGAAAATGTATTAGCAAGACAAGGACATACAAGCTGGGCATTATTAATAAGTCATTGTGTTTAAGAAAACTCATATATTTTTACATTTATTTACAGTTGTGGCTAAAAAAATAGCATCTTAAGTTAATATATAATAAAAGTGAGTTTAAATAAAAGTCATCGTTACTAGGCTTTACTAATTAATTTCTCTTGATTATTGGAATTGAAAGTCATCACAAATTAATGCAAATTTATTGGGAAATTGTTTGAACAGAAGAATATTCAAATAAATCAGCTTTTAAAAGTAAATTTTCTATGTCAATATTTATTTTAGAAAATGTAAATTAAAGAGCATAAAAAGCCTTAAGTTAAGGTAAACACCAGCAAGGAATATTGAAAAAAGAAATCTACAACTTCCTAATGGAAGTACACCTTTCGTTGAGTAACTTGCTTGTACAGATGACAGGCATTAGTGTCCCTATATTATAAAGCCCAATAGCAAGAGAACTAAGTTTTATTTGCACTCAGGAGATAACCCCTATTCATGCAATGCATTGTGCAGATTTAGAAAAGGTGGAAAGATGTAAGATGCGAACGGTAAGGAAACGAGTTGCTGCTAGTGACAATAAAATGGCCAGTGCTATACCTTCACCATTAGACAGTCTACAGAAAGTGTCCCCAAGAAGCCTGCAGTTTTATTTAAGTAAACTATGCTACTGCTTGAGTTCTTTACATAAGAGCTTCTTTTAGAGTCCTAATTCTAAAGTTTCCTATTTATGTAACGACTTTAGCAAATAATTGAACGAAGCCGATCGATAATATGTTTATATGCCTACATGGCTAAGAAAACTGATCAAAAAAAGGCACTTCAATGAGTACTTATTTTTGGGATTTTAAGTTTTTTGAAGATGTTGTTTTAAAAACTCCTTCATGCCAATAATCTTTCCAAGTTTTCATAAATAGATTGCTTCTATGGTTGCTAGTTAATGCAGAACATCTGTTATTATTCTCAAAATCCTTTGTTATAATGTAGAACAGAATATTTCTGCTTATGTAAGCAGTTCTATTTTACTTATCGAATGAAGAAGTTTAAATAAAAGCGCAAATAGTCTGCCTGGACTAGTCAATATATAAACTAAATTTCCTCAAAGTATTGTTAACAGATTGTAGTCGCCTTAGTGTAGTAGGTAGTGTAATGGCTTATTAGACGTAAAGCCCGGGTTCGTATTTCAGGTCAGGCATCAAAACGAAATTCATGAAAAAAATTATTTTTTCCATTAGTGTCCCTATATTATAAAGCACAATAGGAAGAGAACTAAGTTTTATTTTTTTTTTTATTATTAAACCTGCACTCAGGGGATGACCCCTACTCATGCAATGCCTTGTGCAGGTTACAGCAAAGGTGGAAAGAGGGAAGATGCGAACTGTAAGGAAATGAGTTGTTGCTGGTGACTATAAAATGGCCAGTACTATACCTTCACCATTAGACAGTCTACAGCAATCGTTCCCAAGAAGCCTGCAGTTTTATTTAAGTAAACTATGCAACTGCTTGAGTTCTTTACAAGAGAGTTTCTTTTGCAATCCTAATTTGCAAGGCATGCTGTTGAATGTAACGACTTTAGTATGTAAAAGAACGAGGACGATAAGAAAAGATGCTTATAAGCTTGGCTAACTGAAGAAAAAAACGCTTTACAAAAGATACTTAAATGTGTACTTAATTTTAGGATCCTTGAAGACTCTGCAACTGGCTTACTTTTGCTAAATGGTGGTGAATATTAATGGATGGCCTTTAGCCGACCTTGTAAAGGAAGTGCATTAAATTGAGAAAATTTTTCTTATTCCTCAACATTATCTGATTTTAGTTCTATACCCCCAGTACTATCAATATCTTTTGTAGAAGCTAAAGCAGCTTGTTTAGGTTAAGTAAAGCAGTGGGCTATTGTTTAAGGAAAGAGGTCCCACTTAGACCAACATTTACAGCCCCTGTGATACTAAAATTAATATTCAACCTTGGCCTTATACATTTCCTAAAAGAACATACATACATACATAATTGGCCATTACAACCCTTCAGTCAGGATTACGTCCTATCTTCTCACACCACTTATGTTGTGAGCTTAATTTTATACATGAGTGGCGGGGACCTACATTTTAAAGTCGACTCCGAACGATAGATTTTTGAGAAGCTTTTCATGGCAATTTTTACTCTCAGAGTCTTTGCCAAAAATCTGCTGAGTGGAAGTCGCCGAAGAAATATTTTTTCGTTTTGATGTCTGATCTGAGATTCTGACCTTTTCTCTAATAAGCCAACATACTATCCACTAGACCACGGCGACTTCCTAAAAGAACCGTAGACCGAAATAAATCTTTCCATTGCAACAGTCTTTATATTAGAGAGATTGGATAAGCATGCCTTAGTGGATACTAGTACAGACGGTGAAATACATTCTCTTCTTCCTTTTCAAGCCAATGGCTCTTGCAGAAGTCATTTACCGGAATGCCAAGCCTTTTGTTCTTCTAACAAGAAGGCAATGAACCATAAGCATAGCTATTGTGTAATGGAGGACCATCTGATTTAAAGGCAAAAGTTAGTAGGGTCCTGTCTTTATCAATATGTAAACATCAGAGCCTAGAATTACTGTATCCTCCTGCTATTAACAAGATTGAGTGCCCCCTTAAAATGGGGGAGGGGGGTATTTAATATTCACTGTATTACAACTTAGCTTCTTACACCACCCATATTATGTGCCTTAATATTATACATGAGTGGCGGGACCAACAGTTTAAAGTCGATTCTAAACGAAGGATTTTGGAGAAATTTTTATTATTTAACTTGCAAAGTTCTTGCCAGAAGACTTTTCAGAGGAAGTCGCGTAAAAAATATATTTTCTTACTTTGTTTTTCTTAGAGGGGTCCCAGCTAAGGGTTTAAGCCATGGGTACTCATCTAATAGACCAACAAACCATCTATTAGGCCACGGCGACTAATGATGCCCTTGGAATATGGAAAATTGATGAACACTCCGTTCAGCTTTTAAAGTAATATCAGGAGAAGATTTGGTTAGATTAGGTTTAGTTTAGCGGATAGATTGTCTTTTGCAGGTAAGTTCACTGGGTGGACATATGTATACCCCATTGTGTTACCCCGAATGTTAGTGAAAATGTCGCTCAAAAGTGTTCGCCCAGCATAAAAACATGGTTGCAGTTCTAAGCTCTATTGGAAGTTGATAACGATAAAAGAAAATACTTGATTCTCTCTGGTATAATATGAATCAGAGCACTTCAGAAATTATAATTTAAAGGGGGAATGATAGCTCTTAATTATTTTTAATTGGAATTTATTACGATTCTAGAAAGAAATGTTTTTCTTTCTGTATTTTGAAACTAAAATTCTAGCTTTTCTAAAGAGTCCGCCAAATAACTTTTTTTTTTTGAAAATGCCTTAATAACTACTGAATATTTTCTCAAATCTCTTATTGAAAGTACAATCCTAATAATGGAAAATAATTTCATTCAAATGACTGCCTCGCTAAGTGGACCTGCGATCGACTTACAGGAGATGCCGATTTTGGACTTTGACAAAAAAAAATCATCTTTTCACATGAAGCTCATGTTGATCTTGGCGGGTATGTAAACAAGCAAAATTGGCGCCCTTGGGGCACAGAAAACCAACACGGCATACATTGAAAAGCCGACACACCCAAAACGAGTCACTGTTTGGTGCGGGTGAAGAGGTGGATATTGGCATCATTTGGTTTCCACAGGATGTCGCTACGTACCATACGTACCTTTGCGCCCTGTTTATGAAGATCGCATTATTAGCCGCAGAGCTGATGTCGTTTGGCCACCTTGCAGCTAAGATTTGACACCGTTGGACTATTATTTGTAGGGTGCCGTCAAAGATAAGGTATTATGCCGACAAGTCAGAGACAATTGACGCTTTAAACGACAATATTCTTGAAGCCATTGGTTAAATACAGCTGCACACTATCGATAATGTTCTTAGAAATTGGACCGATGGTGTAGGCTACTGCCGAGGCAGCCATTTTAATGAAATTATTTTCCATTATTAACCGAAAGGATTGTACTTTCAAATAAAAAGAGAAATTTAAGAAAATATTCTGCAGTTTTTCTTTAAAGCATTTTCAAAAAAAAGGTATTTGGCGGACCCTTTAGTTAAAGGCCTTAATCACTACACTTGGCCGATTACCTCCAAGCTTTCTGTTTGCCAGACAATACTTATTGCTGATAATGAACTGATAATGAACAAACAAATTACTCCTATAAACTTAATAAAATTCAAAATAAAAAGTTCTTTAAATAGGCCTCCTAATCATAATAAACGTTTAACAGAAAATATGGAAAAAAATAATAAATGCCCCATCAGTACCTAATGACTACAATGCTATGTAGTGGTATTAGCAAATTTTAAATATTGAAACTCTTCTTTCTCTCTCTCTTTCTCCCTCTCTCTTTTACTATTTTATTAATATTTAGAGAGAGAATTATATTGTATTAGTATTGGTGTTAGTGTAGGTGTTAATATGTTTTGTTATTACTTTTAATGACAAAATAATGCTTTTCTATTAACACATACATGCACGCATACATACGTACTCATATCCGAGTATACAGAAGCATGCAAGCTATTATTACATTATAGAACAGACAGAGAGAGAGAGAGAGATAGAAATAGAGAGAGAAAAAGAGCAAACACATGTAATTGCCATTGTACATATCCATGTGTTCGTAACAGAGTGCTGATGTATGCTTAAAAAAAATTTTTTTCTAATTTTCTAATATTCACTCACTGAATGAAATCAACAAATTATGGAAGAAATTTTCCACGTAAATATTTAAACTATTTTCTAATGCACACACACAATTTAATTTTAATTCTCTTGATCACACCATAATAATGAATAATTATAACCAATAACCAATAATAATTGCAGTAATAGTTTATAGAATATAACCCAACAAAAATTTTTATTCGAATTTAAATTTATAACGGTTGGCGTTATAGTATCCCAAAACCAAGAAAGGAAAAAAAGGTTTCCATATCAGAGATAAGCAATGAATCGTTTTTCTGCTACTCATAAGTACTCATGGAATTTTAAGAAAGAGGGAATCAACAGGATTGAAATTCAACTACTCTAATTCATTTGTACTCGCTACAATATTGATTTGAAAGTATTGGTGACAATGAGTATGAGTACATTTACATCAAACTTAATACATTCGAAATATGTTTGATTCATACGCCTACTCATTCTGAGCTTAAGATCTGTAGAAATTTATTTCTAATTTTAATTTATTTTAAGTAGGATACTAACCAGAGATCAGCATATGAATCGTTTTTCCATTACTCATAAGTACTCATGCAATTTTGAGTATGAGTGAATCAACAGAATTGAAATTCAACTACTCTGATTCATTTCTACTCGCTACAACATTGATTTATAAGTATAGGTTCCAATGAGTATGAGTACAACGTTGACTTGAAACTCACAATATTCGAAATATATTTGATTCATACGCCTACTCATTCAGATCAATAAAATTACTTATAATACTTATAAATGATTCGAGTGATTCGAATCATTCATCAAAATTTACAGCCTTTGTTGTTGTTGCATATACAAACAAAGAAGAAAGGAAAGACAAAGACAACAAGCAAAGCATACAAATAATCTTCTTGTGAGTATTGCAGTACTCGTAAGCGAATCATACTTATTTTGTGCTTCGTGTAAATGTTAAGTAGAGACGAGTCAAAGTCAATAATATTATGCGTATTGTTAAGTATAAGTACGATGAGTACTTCCAACTTTGAGTATGAGTAGTATGAGTATGATATTAAAATAAGTATGAATGCGTATAAGTATCAGAAATTATAAATAAGACTCGAATCTACTCATCGATTTGAATACTCGTTGCTGATCTCTGTTCCATATCGTTATTTATTTTCTAAAACGAACGCCATTGGCAAATATGCATCGAATATGGATCTCCCCGTGGTCTAGTGGGTAGTGTGTGGCTTATTAGACAAAAGGCCCGGGTTCGAATTCCAGGTCAGACATCAAAACGAAAAAATATTTCTTCGGCGACTTCCTCTCAGCAGATTTCGGACAAAGACTCTGAGAGTAAGAATTGCCATGAAAAGCTTCTCAAAAATCTGTCGTTCGGAGTCGACTTTAAACTGTAGGTTCCGCCACTCATGTATAAAATTAACGCACACAACATAAGTGGTGTGAGAAGCTAGGTCGTAATCCTGACTGAAGGGTTGTAATGGCCAATTATGTATGTATGTATGTATGGATCTGCAATATTTGGTAACCAAAATGCTACGATTTGTATACCGCCAAAGAATGTTTAGAAATAGTTCCATGCATGGAACATAATGGAACGTACGATTGTGTTTAGTATATGGACAGCAATAAGAGTGATTACCAAGACGTAACGAAAGCTATTGCATTGCTTTTCCTATGCTAAAAACGAACGAAGCCACGTCTACATGATAATATTAATAATCAAGTCAACGAAAAGGCTGATAGTCTAGGTTAGGTCAGCGCTTAGCTTGCCCTTTACAGGCAAATTCACTCAGGGGTCATAAGGTCGATAGAGTTAACCAGTGGGAGATAAGCTCACTTGTCACGATTCTTGAGTGGTAGGTTCGAAATACCCCAAGCTTCGAATGAAACTGGTCAGTTCCCTTTGTTAGCTACCATGCCCAGATCTTTAAATGATGACTTCTGTTCCTGAAGTGTGAAGCACTTGCATAAAAGCACCCATAAACTTCTTACTGGGGAAATTCGAATTTAAGCCGCTAGAAGACTGTGGTTAAGTGAGCAGGATATGCCGTAGGCATTGCAGTGTTATTTGTGTACTGGACATGAAGTTAATCTTTTAGATTAAAGGGCTACCGTTGAGATACCCATACATGCATACATAATTGGCCATTAAAACCCTTCAGTCAGGATTATTGACTTAGTTTCTCACACCACTTATGTTGTGTGTGTTAATTTTATACATAAATGGCGGGACCTACAGTTTGAAGTCGATGCCGAACGACAGATTTTTGAGAAGCCTTTCAGGCAATTTTATTTGCTGTCAGAGTTTTTGCTAGAAATCTGCTGAGAGGAAGTCACCACAAAATTGTTTTCAAATTTTTGTTTTGATGTCTGACCTGGGATTCGAACTCGGGTCTTTCGTCTAATAAGCCAACACGCTACCTACTAGACCATGGCGACCTCTCTTGATGGAACAAAATGTCTTTATTTTTGGTCACAAAATAAGTGTCGTAAATAAAATAAAAGGGAAGAGGATAATGGCCCTCTCTTCTTTGTGGATAAAGACAAACGCATAGGCTGTCCAGTCCGAAAGAACATGTACAGTGATAGAGTATTTTTGTTCACCTGTGAGTTCGCTGATATGATACTCTGACGATCCTTAGAAATAATAATAGATAAAAGCTTTGCTCAGTTCCTTTAAATAGATGTTCTACCATAGTTTTTGTCACAAATCTACCGAGAGGAAATCGCCTGACCTGGGATACAAACTCAAGCGTTACGTCTAATAAACCAACAGAGTACCCACTAGACTACGGCAATTGTCCATTTACTCTCTCATTACTTTCGAATGTGACTGTAGAATGGTTAGCCCTTTATAAAGGAACTTATGACTTAACGTGTGCTTTGTCAAAATATGGCAGCACTTGTTGGTGCTCTCTAACACATCAATGCGTGTCTATTCTTTGAAATAAAAAAATTCACAAATTGAAAAACGCCAGAAGGCAAGGCTCTCCTAACGAATGCTTTCACTTCACATATATTTTAAACACACTGCCACAGTTTTTCTCATTAAAAAATAAAAAAATTTGATAATAAAACTGGTTTAAGAAAAATGAATAATAAAAACCGGAAGCACTGCATCAAAAGCACGAGAGAGAAATAGATAAAGAGAGAGAAAGAGAGGAAGAAAGAAGAGAAAAGAAGAGGAGTACACATGAAAATAACCAACTGTTTACTTTAACTATTATTAGAATATTTATAGAATATAAAAGCAATTTTGTAAAACTACACATACACACACACACATACACACAGGCTCACATTTCATATCCTTACACACACATACACACACACACTTAAATATAAAATTGTAAACACCACAGGAATACCACGAAATATTACGTGAAGGTTGGTTGTGTTTTGCTTCTAGCGAAGAAAAATACACCAAAAAAACAACATCATTATGAGGATGGTAAATATAATCAAACAATTACACCTGCTGAGTGCATAAATTATACTCACTAACACATACACAAACACATATACTCACACACACACAAACACGTATGGCGTATACGTTCTTGCTTGCATACGATATTTGGAAGAGGTTTTAACGAAAGAATACAAAAACCCACCTAAAGGAAGTGATAATGCAGTGAACGAACCAAAACTATTGTGTTTACTGTGCAAGGAATATTAAAAATTGTGTAAGACCGTGAAGGAGAGAGAAAGAGAGAGAGAAAGAGAGAGGGAAAGAGAGAGAGAGCGACAGAGAGAAGGTATACATCTGTGCATGTTTTTACAAGGTTTTTCAATACACGCAAAGCAAAAGATAATTCAAGAAAATTTCAAATGTTTATAAGCGGCAACAGTGAAAATTGCTAAAGGGTCCACCAAATAGCTTTTTTTTTTTAAATGCCTTAAAAATTACTGAATATTTTCTCAAATTACTTTTTTTATTTGAAAGTGCATTCCCTTCCGATTAATAATGGAAAATAATTTCATTCAAATCGCTGACTCGGCTGGCCATGCAGTAGCCTACAGGATCGGTCCAATTTTTAAGCACATTATGGTCTAGTAGGTAGTGTGTTGACTTATTAGACGAACGGCCCGGGTTCGAATCCCAGGTCAGACATCAAAACGAAAAATATTTCTTCGACGACTTCCTCTAGCAGATTTCTGGCAAAGACTCTAAGAGTAAAAATTGCCACGAAAAGCTTCTCAAAAATCTGTCGTTCGCAGTCGACTTTAAACTGTAGGTCCCGCCACTCATGTATAAAATTAACGCACACAACATAAATGGTGTGAGAAGCTAGGTCGTAATCCTGACTGAAGGGTTGTAATGGCCAATTGTGTATGTATCGATTGTGTGCAGCTATATTTCACCAATGGCTTGTCGAATATTGTCCTTTAAAACGTCAATTGTCTCTGGCTTATCGGCGTAACACTTATCTTTGATGGCACCCTGCAAATAATAGTGCAATGGTGTCAAATCGCAGCTCCGTGGTAGCCAAAGGACATCAGCTCTGCGGCTGATAATGCGATTTTCAAAAACAGGGCGCAAAACATCGAGTATAGCATCGGGTATGTGACATGTAGCGCCGTCCTGTTGAAACCAAATGCTGCCAATATTCTCCTCTTCAATTTTTGTGAAGAAAAATTCGTTCAACATGGCCTAATAAAGATCGCCATTGACTATAACGGCTACTCCTTGTTCATTTTCAAAGAAAAATGGCCTAATTATGGCTCTGCATTAAAATCCGTACCAAACAGTGACTCGTTTTGGGTGCGTCGGCCGGCTTTCCAATGTATACGTGGGGGTTTTCTGTGCCCCAAATACGATAATTATGCCTCTGGATTAATAAAATAAATAGAAAATAAATAATGAGAAATAAATAATGAGAAAAATTTAATTGTTCTCAGAATATCCATTTAATGGCATAGAGCAATGCTTTCATGCTTTTAAATCTGAAGGTCTTCGGAGTATCATAGAAGCGAATTTATAGATGAACAAGAATAATCTAACAATGTACGTGAAGTGTTCTTTTAAACTGGACAGCAGGTAGTCAGGGTGTCATACATACATAATTGGTCATTACAATCCATCAGTTAGGATTACGACTTAGCTTCTCACACTATTTATGTCGTGTGCGTTAATTTTTTTATACAAGATTGGCGGGACCTACAGATTTTTGAGAAGCTTTTCATAGCAATTTTTTTTACTATCAGAGTTTTTGCTGGAAATCTGCTGAGAGGAAGTCGCCAAGGAAATATTTTTCATATTTGCATTTAGATGTCTGACCTGGGATTTGAACTTGGGCCTTGCGTCTAATAAGCTAACACACTATCTACTAGACCATGTCAGGTTAACATATCCGCGAACATACAGATGAAGTTTCGGACTGAACTGCTTTATGGCTTTATGGTTGCGTTTATCCACAACGAAGACTGAGTATCTCACATCAAAGGCATAGGGCCCCTTAGCCTATTCCCTTTTTTATTTACGCCACTTGATAGAATAATTTTTGGCAAAGGTAGCTAGTGACCCTACTTTCATATCTTTCTGAAGGACATCTTAGCAAATAACTTAACAAATTTAGCTGTAAAGGCAACAGATTGTCCATTCAGGCAAGGTATTTAACGTAAATCAACGTAACGTTACGGTTTAATTTTGTTAAGACAAGAAAATCTTTTTATTTGTGCAATTTTTAATTAAGAAAGTCTTTGCTTTCTTTGCTACCCATGAGTACAACAAGAGAACGGTTTACGCTCTAACAGGAATTCTAATGGGACCACACTGTCCCTATTGGCAATTTGCTGGCTAGCTTGGTCTGCCCCTTCCAGATTATTGCAGTAAGCTGTTATGATGTAAACGAAATGGAATCGGTGCATTACCTTTTATGTGAGAGCCCTGTAGTTTATAACAGATGTTATCAGTTTTTTAGGTGACAGAACGTTTGAAGATCTGGACATGGTGCTGAAGTAGCACTAAGAAACTGGACGGTGTCAGCCAAAGCTTGTGGTAATTCAAACCCACCACTAATGGATCACGAAGGAGCAGGCTTATCTTACACTAAGTACCACAATGGTTCATATGGCCACCGAGTGTACGTGCCTGTGAACGGCAAGCTAACCACTAACGTAACCTAAGTGACAGACGAAAGCCATGTTTAAACATTAACTTCTTCGGTTTGGTAAACCCCTCAGATCAGGTCACAGATTGTTAACCTTTCTAGAAAAAATGATAATACTTTGCTCCCAATAGACATCAGGTCAGACATCAAAACGAAAAATATTTCTTCGGCGACTTCCTCTCAGCAGATTTCTGGCAAAGACTCTGAGAGTAAAAATTGCCATGAAAAGCTTCTTAAAAATCTGACGTTCGGAGTCGACTTTAAACTGTAGGTCCCTGCCACTCAATGTATAAAATTAACGCACACAACATAAGTGGTGTGAGAAGCTAGGTCGCAATCCTGACTGAAGGGTTGTAATGGCCAATTATGTATGTTATGTGTTGCACCCAATAGATGTGACCAATTGAAAGGATTTCACATAGGAATTAAAACAAATTTTCTATTTGGAGTTGGCAGGCATATGTGATGATAGTTGTAGTGAACTAAAGAAGCTAAATCACCGCTTCCTGGCATTTCTTGTATTTTTTATGTTTGCGCTCTAATCTACAGGAGCTGATAAAATAATTTCAAAGTCCCTGAATGATATATCATGTCCTCCAAATACTGGTTGCCAGTTTGAAGACTGGTGTTGGTGTTGGAGCAAATAAAAGAATCGCATAACTTTTGTTTTGGCAAAACTAATGCTAAAGTCTACCTTTAGTGCCCCCAACTGTGCAGATCTCTGCTTAATTGCTTGACATCATATCTGAGTGTTTGCAGACCCCTTAATCATGGCATAAGGGAACAATGCTTTACAAAGCCAAGTGCAATGTTCAACTGCATTGGAAAGAATGCACTCTCATGTGTGAGATTCCAACCTAAAAGAAGAGAGGGCGGTTGCAGTTCGATTGTGGAGGATATGCAGCCAACTTCGCTTGTGTAAACAGACTGGATTATATTTGTAGGAATTTGTGCATATCAAAATAAACTAAATAATAAAGGATTTCTTTTTACTACACCTTTTGCCTTATAAATATTCGTTAATCGAATTGATTTTCAATTTTAATTCGTATTTTTTTCTTACTTTTCTGTACTAAAAACTAAAAGAGAACAACAACCACCACCAATATCTGTTCTATCTATCGAGTATAACGGTAGTCAAGATAAAGATAAAAATTGTAAATGCATTTGTGTTGGTGTATTGGTGTTTATGCAATTATGAAATGCCTGGCATATGCTCACACCCACATACATCATCACTCTGCAGAATACTAAACTCGTCTCTAGCACTCCCTCATACTCCTTCGTATCACAACACAAAATCTGTTCATATTTATCACACATTTTAGGGGGGGATAAAAAAGAATAAAAAAGGAAAATTGAAAGAGAGAAAGAGAAACAGGGAGGTAGAGAAAATTGGTAGAAAAAGTGTAACAGGAAGCTGACACAAAAAAAAGGCACATGAAAAATGAAAATGAAGCAGCAAATGTGACTTAAATTGAACTGAAAAAAGGGGTGCCAAGAGAGAATGAATGGAAAAAAAAACTGAAAAAAAAAGAAATCTGAAGAGAGAAAAAATAAACGAAGAATAAAAATCCATAAACAAGTGATGCTAAAGCTAAAGAATCCTATTAAAAATGGATTTTAAGCTTAAAAACAACAGCCATGGATCACAAATATGATGAGAATCGTTTTTTTTTTTCGTTTCGTTTCTTTTTCATAGTGTTTCCATATTCGTTGCTAAACAATAAAAGAAAAAGAAAATGATGGAAAAAAGAAGAAAAAAAATAGAAATTGTGACTTCTTTAAGAAGCATACAAAAGGAAAAAATTGAAAGAAATGGAAAGACGTTGGATCTTAATGAGTTAATGGTACGACACTTGAGGTATCATCCATCAAAGAAGACATAAAACGAGTGTAAAGCATTTCAAACCAAATTTAGTTATGGAAACTAGCAGCAGATCTGTTCCAAATGCTCTTTCAGATCTACGACCTTAAGCCAGACGATGTTACATTTATCCCTATTACTGATAAAGCTGCGGTTCTGCAATATTCGAAAGGAGACTAAGTGCAGTACTTCGTACTCTTCAGGGATCTTATGCAAGATATAAAAACCAAAATCTGAAGTTTATTACTGGATGTATACAAAGATTATAATATTCGATCATTGCACAAGAAGGCCTTGCCGGGTAAACTAAAGTCGTCAAAAGTACAGAATTTTCTGTCAAACTCAATAGTGTAACCACAGTGCCACTAGACAATCACTAAATGCTCTTATCCGGGTTTTACAGTTGCCGTGATTATTTGTCGGTTTGCGGTTATTGACGCCATTACAGGGGTACATTCTCTCCATAGCTTAATGAACAAGTGTGCTATGAAAGAAGCCGCTTAGTCCAGTAGATAGTTTGTTGATTTATTAAACATGAGGTTGGGATTAAGACCCCATCTCCGACTTCTTGAACAGAATAAAATTTGATAAAAAATATGATGCAGTCTAGAGGGGGATTCAATAGCAAAATTAAATATAGAAGGAGGATGTATGGCAAAAGCCCATGTGTTTTTCAATCTCAGATTAAGATATCATATCAGGAATGGTCCTGAAGTCGCCGTGGTCTAGTGGGTAGTGTGTTGGCTTATTAGACGAAAGGCCCGGGTTCGAATCCCAGGTCAGACATCAAAACGAAAAATATTTCTTCGGCGACTTCCTCTCAGCAGATTTCTGGCAAAGACTCTGAGAGTAAAAATTGCCATGAAAAGCTTCTCAAAAATCTGCCGTTCGGAGTCGACTTTAAAGTGTAGGTCCCGCCACTCAATTATAAAATTAACGCACACAACATAAGTGGTGTGAGAAGCTAGGTCGTAATCCTAACTGAAGGGTTGTAATGGCCAATTATGTATGTATGTATCAGGAATGGTCCTATAAAGTTTTGATTCTGTTCAACCATCCAATGTGGTGCAGAAAGTTGTGCTTTGCATTGTCCCATAAGCGCTGGTAATAGACTGGCTAGGAAGAGGTCCAAAAATAAACTTTATTGGACCAAATCCCTTTTGTTAGAATGTTAGTATGGCCTTTACAATGTGGAAAAGGGTTCTATAAAGTACGGAAGGAGGACATTAATAAGACAGTACCACATCTCTTATCTCAAATAATTAAGTGAACGATGAGTAGATTCGAGTCATACTTATAATTTCTGATACTTATACGCATTCATACTTATTTGAATATGATACTCAGCTACTCATAGTCAAAGATGGAAGTACTCGTCGTATTTATACTTAACAATACGCATAATGTTATTGACTTCGACTCATCTCTACTTAATATTTACACGAAGCACAACATAAGTATGATTCGTGTACGAGCACAGCAATACTCATAAGACGATTGTGTGTATGCTTTGCTTGCTATCTTTGTATTTACTTTCTTCTTTATTTGTGTATGCAACAACAACAAAAGTTGTAAATTTTGTTAAATGATTCGAATCACTCGAACCACTTATAAGTATTATAAGTATTTTTCTAAATTTATGAATCAGAATGAGGAGTCTGTATATGCAACTACAACAAAGGCCGTAAATTTTGAAGAATGAGTCGAGTCACTCGAATCACTTATAAGTATTATAAGTATTTTTCTAAATTTATGAATCAGAATGAGGAGTCTGTATAAACAACTACAACAAAGGCTGTAAATTTTGATGAATGAGTCGAGCCACTCGAATAAGTATTATAAGTGTTTTTTGATAAATTTATGAATGAATAAAAAAATGAAGAATGAGTAGAGTATGAATCAAACATATTTCGAATGTTGTGAGTTTGATGTCAAGGTTGTACTCATACTCATTGCTACTTATACTTATAAACCAATGTTGTAGCGAGTACGAATGAGTCAGAGTAGTTGAATTTCAATTCTGTTGGGTAGAGGAAAAACTATTCATAGCTGATCTCTGGTCAGTACCCTACTTAAAATAAATTAAAACCAGAAAAGAAATTTCTACAAATCTTATGCTCATTAAAATCAGTGAATAAATGTGTTGCCTTTCGGATATTTCTTAGAATAAAACTATAATAAGCCGCTGCTATCATGGGAGTTTAATCTCTAAATTTTCATAACATTTATAAACAAAAGAATCGTCAAAAAAAATTTTTTTTTCTCCTAAAAATATGCAGTCAGTTTGCTTTTTTTATGGCAGTGAAAAGTATGCACATTTCTATACGTTTCCTAAATCATTATTAACACACACAAACACACACTCACACACAGATTTCAATATTCATCGTTAGTTGATCATTTTCAGCTGCATCCGTCAAATTTCATGCTGCATTCTCTTAATAAATTGATTATTGATAACCATTACACCAACACACAGACACACACACTCACACACACAGATAATTGATACTTGAAAACAAACAATACCTACAACACTAATACACTTACATACTTTGCATATACCATCATTAGTTTGTTGTCGTTGCTTTATTTTTAAAAAAAAATCCAGAGTAAAATGATTTGTAATAAAAAAACATACACACACACACGGATGCATTTTTTTTATAATAACAGCACTTACATAAAAACAACAACAACAACAATTGTATTATAATGAAAAATAAACTTTTTTGTTGTTGTTTTCTGTTTTTTTTTCATAACTTCAGTGTTTATTTCTTTACTTTTTTCCTGAGTATACGGTGTGCAACAGTATACGGTAGTAGCGGATATAGTAATAAAGGGTTATCCATTTGCAGGTCTGAAAACTCTACGTTGGAGAAGCTGTTAAGTATACTTCGTCTATTCATAATGGACTTACTGCGCTAGAAATTGAGGAAATTTTAAGAGATTGGAAATGCTACAGATGTGTGATGCAGTGCCCAAAATTATCTTTTGGGTTAGAGAAATGCTAGCTAAGGAACCGAATTTATCGGGTTGCATAACTTTCTTAAGAATTTATCTTGTTCTATGAAAAAATGAAGCAGCTCATATCGTAAAGTATTCCCTGCTAAGCTATGCTTATCCCTCTAAATTTAATGGAACTGTAAGAGACGATTTAGGGCTTCTGATTTACTGTAGCGCCTTTCATAAAGAAGAGGCGTCAACATAGGTTACGGCAAAAATTATTAAAGACGAGAATATCTCCAAAGTGATCTATTTTAAGACCGTGTGTGGCTGTGGCAGATATGTCATATGTGTGGGTATCAGGACACAGTGACATTTTAGGAAATTTTATGGCACAACGATCAAGCCTTCCGATTACTTCTCTACAGTCTAACATAGGAAGCTACGAGCATCAAAGCCTATTAGGCCGCTTCGAATACAGAGAAAACGGTGCGGAAAATCTGGATACATACATACATACATACAGGGTGGCTGATATATAATGCAACAAAGTAAAGCGCTTTATTTTTAAAATTTTTATTTTTTTTTAAATTTATTGTTCAAAAGCCAAAAATGTGAAATAATATCAAATTTTAGAATCAGTTTCGATTTGTTCGAATTGGCCACCTTTAGTACTAATTATGGCCTTCAAACGGCTGACAAAGCCATCACAGGCTGCAGGAAAGAGGCTCTGCGGTATTTTGGCTTATTCCCGGCGAAGCGCCGTCTTGAGATGATCGACACTTTGGTATTTTTTAGTGAGATCCTTACTCTGCATAATGTCCCAGGCGCAAAGTCCAACGGGTTGAGATCCGGAGATTTTGCTGGCCGTTGTGGGGTAGAAATGATGCGAGGAACCCCCTTTTTCAGCCATTCTTGATTGACGCATGCTGAGTGCGGTGGTGCTGAGTCCTGTTGGAATGTCCATGGTCTGCGGCCGAAATGTTTGTCTGCCCAGGGCTTCAATACTGTCTTTAAGACATTTTCCCGTTGATGTTCGGCATTTCTTTTGACCCCACGGTCGATGAATACGAGCGGGGAGCGACCATCGGCCGTTACAGTGGCCTACACCATTACCATCGGCGGCACTTAAGTTCTGGTGGCCAATCGCAGGCGTAAATTTTCAGCTGACTTCTTTGGCAAGTAAACCCGATCATTTTGTTTGTCCAAAAACTGCTCAATTTGGAATGGCTTCTCATCGGACAAAACCAAATTCGTTAACTGGTCACTTTTGTGCAAGCGAAGTAACTCCTTTCTAGTCTAACTTTTTTTGCGCATCAGTGAGCTCTTCCACTTTAATCCGAGCTCATTTTCATTATGCGTTGCATCCGTTCTCGCGATATGTTCAGCTCACGAGCAATTTTTCTACCACTGCGGCGTGGATTTCGATCAAATCTGGCCTTCACTTTTCAGATCATTTCTAGTGTTGTTACTATTTTTTTTTTTCGTCCACTTTTTGGACGCAATGCAACACTGGCAGTATCACGGTAACGAGCAAAGACACGAGAAACGAAAGATTTATTCACATTTAAATGCTGGAGGGCTCTAACGATAGCCACCAACGGTTTTCCAGCCAAATATAAAGCAATCTACTATCACACTTAAATTCCATCACGAATAACTTTTTTTCTGATCGAAATGCTTTTGTAAGCTTGTAAATAATAAAATGAACTGTCACTGGAGTAATCTGTCAGGTGTCAGATGAGCGGTTTACAAATGATAACAACCTGAAGTTGGCTGCAATACATAGCAGCCACCTTATAATTGTCATTACAACCCTTTAGTCAGGATTGTTGACCTAGTTTCTCACAACAACTTATGTTGTGTGTATTAATTTTGTACATAAGAGGCGGGACCTACAGTTTAAAGTCGACATCGAACGATAAATTTTTTTTTGAGTAAATTTTCTTGGCATTTTTATTTACTCTTAGAGTCTTTGCCAGAAATCTGCTGCGAGAAAATGGCTGAAGGAATACTTTTTGTAGTTTGTTTTGTTGTTTGGCCTAAGCCTAATAAGGCAACACGCTACTAGTAGGTAGACTACGGCGACTTCAAGGAAAATCTGGATAAAATTGACCAAAATCTGGTCAAATGTTTCGGCCTTAAATTGCAAAGAATTGCACTCAGTTAGGTTGGTAGAGATATTACGGGACATAAAGCACTTTACATGGAACCGTAGGTAGGTAGATATTTAGGTAGGGTTTAATGTCCGCTCTATGAGGTTGTATGAGTACACTTGGGGTCTGTTGTTATAGCACAGTATTCCATTGTGCCCACGTCCCGTAACTACTCGCAGTTTCTGAAGAAGTGACAAAGACTGCCAATTTCAGTACGCAACAATTCCTCTAAATCTTCTATATCAGCAGGCACCTCCGATACAGTGCAGAGCATGTACCCAATAGGTGAAGAATTCTTCTTATTCTTCCCCATCTCTATAGCTTCTACAGAAGTCATTTGGAAGTTATTAAAGTTAACAAAGTGCTCTATGTCCTGTAATAGCTCTAACAACCTAACTGAGAGCACTTCTTTGCAATTTAAGCGGACACATTTGACCAGATTTTGGTCAATTTTATCCAGATTTTCCTTAAAGTCTCTGTAGTCTAGTAGGTAGTGTGTTGCCTTATTAGGCTTAGGCCAAACAACAAAACAAACTACAAAAAGTATTTCTTCAGCCATTATCTCTCAGCAAAGACACTGAGAGTAAATAAAATTGCCAAGAAAAGTTACTCAAAAAAAAAAAATTATCTTTCGGAGTTGTCTTTAAACTGTAGGTCCTAACACTCATGTGTACAAAATTATCACACACAACATAAGTGGTGTGAGAAACTAGGTCAACAATCCTGACTGAAGGGTTTAATTACCAATTACAGGGTGGCTGATATGTGTTGCAACCAACTTCAGGTTGTTATCAATTGTAAACCACTCGTCTGACAGCCAAGTCAACCAAGAATGGCTTCCTTGATTCCGTTGGACTTTCGTGCCTGGCGCATTTTGGAGAGTAAGATTCTCACTAAAAAATGCTAAAGTGTCGATCATCTTAAGACGGTGCTTCGCCGGAAATGGGTCAAAAGTCCGTAGAGCCTCTTTCCTGCAGCCTGTGATGGTTTTGTCGGCCGTTTGAAGTCCATATTTCGTTCCAAAGGTGGCCAATTCAAACAAATCGAAACTGATTCTAAAATTTGATATTATTTTCAACATTTCTTGCTTTTGAACAATAAAATTTAAAGAAAAAAAATTAAAAAAATAAAGCGCTTTACTTTGTTGCATTATATATCAGCCACCCTGTATGTATGTATGTATCCAGATTTTCCGTACCGTTTTGTCTGTATCCGAAGCGGCCCAAAAGGCATTGACGCTCGTAGATTCTTATGTTAGACTGTAGAGAATTCATCGGACGGTTTGATCGTTGTGCCATACAATTACCTAAAATGCCATTGTGTCCTGATACCCATATGAGATATCTTCCACTGCCACACACGGTCTTAAAGTACATTACTTTGGAATTCAGTTCCTTGAGAGCCATTCGGCTATTGAAACCTGTGATAATATCTTGCCTGGGGATATTCTCGTCTTTAATAATTTTTGCCGTAACTTATGTTGACGCCTCTTCCTTATGAAAGGCGCTACAGTCAATTATGGCCTGCGCTATTTTATCAATTCTGAACAAAAAAAACCATCTCCTACGGTTCCATTCAATTTAGAGGAATAAGTATAGCTTAGCAGGGAATACTGTACGATATGAGCTTCTTCATTTGTTCATAGAACAGGATAAATTCTAGAGAGAATGTTATTAGCCAGCGCTTCTCTAACACAAGCGATAATTATGGGTACTGCGTACGGTTCCGTATAAAATCCAGTTTTCCTAGAATCTAGCAGTGGATGGCCTTTTTCCCCCTAACAGCTGATTCAAGTTGCAAAGAAGTAATCGTATGGTTTCGTATTGAACTGCGAACACTTTTCGACGGCTAGCTAGACTATCATATGGTAGATATCCTGACTTTCCGCTAGGGGTTCTGTCCCACTATTTGTTCTTGATCCGAACGTATACTTCTCTTTTTCAAAGAGCCTACAAACTGTTTCATTCGCTGATATTACTCCAGTTTCATAGGAAAACGTTTCCCGTATTAGGCATGGAAGTTTAAGCATACGAACGCCATAAGTAGTCAAGTTATTACCGAAGTACCGTACGATGTGTGTATAAGTGTTTGAAAACAACCTCAAAATGAATAACACTTTACAACAACAATGAGCAATAGCGGTGGATATTGTCAAGCGTGCTTTTTTTTACTTTTTGGCTGTTTAAAGTAAATATTTTCCTTTTTTCCTTTCGCTCTCTCTCTCTCTCTCTCTCTCTCTCTCTCTTTATTTGGAGTATTTAAAATATTTTATAATTAATTATTATCCGTTATGTTGTTATTGTTTTTTTTTTTGTTCTTCGCTACTCTTCTCTTCAACGGTTTTTTTCTCTGTGTAGGTAGGTTTTGTGTGCTTTTTGTGAGAAATTGTTTCCCGTTGTTGAGCCAGCGTTGGAAAAACTGTGTGTAAAAATATTTTCCCTTCTCCTATGGCTGCAGTTATTGTAGCTGATGCTGATGCTGCTATTGTCGCTGTCGCTGTTTGTCTGTGTGCATTATTGAGTTTTTCAATTGAAAATTTTTTCCCTTTTTCGTTGATAAAAACTTTTTTCGGTGGCCCATTGAAAATAGTTGTTGAAAATTGGCAGGAATTTTTATTGATTTCGTTATGATGAAATTATTCTCACACACACACACACACATACACACACACATATATAATAATTAATTAATAAACAATTGTGTTGTTATTGCATAATAGTTAGCGTAGCTTAATGGCTTTTTTTTCTGTGCCAAATTATTTCATAATGAAGAAATAATTGATGAAATTAATTTCTTTAAGCGCTTTAAAAAAGCCCAGGCAGAAATGCATTGTAAAGGTTTCAAATATTTCAATGATTTCTAGGAATTTTGGTAAATGAAATTATAGTAATGGAGACGATTTTACCACAAAACCCTACAGTAAACTTCTACCAAAAAACTTTATGATAGGCCTTTGTATTGAAATAACTTTGTATCCAGACATTATTGTATCAGTTTCAGGCTGGGAAATAATTTTAGCCTCTTGCTAGTGGAAGTTTCCACAATTTACCCGACTGCAATTGGGGCGAGCAGGGAGAATTGGGCCTCAGTGGCGAATTACGTGGAGCGCATTCTGAGACTGAAGAACAGAGATCTAGAGGCTGCGGAACAGGTAAACACGCCGGCATAGATGACACTATCTCACGTGTCAAACGAAGTCCCAGTCGGGAGCTTGGACGAAAGGAACAGTGGAGACACTTAGAAATCACCTCAACCTTCAATACGCAGTCCGAACGCGGATGTGAGCATGAAGGCGGCCAAAGGGCCAAAAGGACTCTACACCGAAGTAATACCACCGTAGTTCCGGAGTGGGCGCAACAGTCCACGGTACGAGGGGGATTCAGTGGGTGAGGGCTCCACACACGGAGCACGTGACGACTTCCTCTATGGTGCGGTTAGGTACATTTGCCCCTCCTCGGCGTAAAAAAAAAACCCGGCTGCAAACTAAGTATTCGACAAGGGTATACAGATCGTTACAGGTTACAGGCTACTTTGATGTCCAGGCAATTTTGAAAACAAGAAATTCGAAGGCATCGGTTAACGATACTCCACACCACTTATATTGTGTGCTTTAATTTTATACGTGAGTGAGGGGACCTACAGTTTAAAATCGCCTCCGAACAACAGGTTTTTGAGAAGCTTTTCATGATGGTGAATGAGAAATTATAGTGATGGAGATGCAAATGGAAGTTTCCACAATTTACTCGGCTGCAAACTGGCTATGGTATCACTAAGTATTGGGCAAGGGTATACAGATCGTTACAGGCTAAAGACAGCTTTGAAGTTCAAGCAAATTTGTAAACAAGAAATTTGTGGCGTTAACAGATGCCACAACCCTTCAAGCAGGATTTCGACCTAACTTCTCATATCACGTATGTTGCGTGTGTTAATTTAATTAATGAGTAGAGGGACCTACTTAAGTCGCCGTGGTCTAGTGGGTGGTGTGTTGGCTTATTAGACAAAAGGCCCGGGTTCGAATACCAGGTCAGACATCAAAACGAAAAAATATTTCTTCGGCGACTTCCTCTCAGCAGATTTCTGGCAAAGACTCTGAGAGTAAAAATTGCCATGAAAAGCTTCTCAAAAATCTGTCGTTCGGAGTCGACTTTAAACAGTAGCGCCCGCCACCCATGTAGAAAATTAACACACACAACATACATAAGTGGTGTGAGAAGCTAGGTCGTAATCCTCACTGAAGGGTTGTAATGACCAATTATGTATGTAGAGGGACCTACTGTATAAAGTTAACTTTGAATGACAGATTTTTGTTTTTTTTTTGAGAGAAAATCGCAGAAGAAATATTTTTTTTTCATGAATTTCGTTTTGATGTCTGACCTGGGATACGAACCCGGGCTTTACGTCTAATAAGCCAACACACTACCTACTAGACTAAGGCGACTACAATCTGTTAACGATACTTTGAAGAAATTTATTTTGTATATTGACTAGTCCAGGCAGTCTATTTGCGCTTTTATTTAAACTTCTTCATTCGATAAGTAAAATAGAACTGCTTACATAAGCAGAAATATTCTGTTCTGCATTATAACAAAGGATTTTGAAGATAATAAAAGATTTTCTCTATTGACTTACTAATCACAGAAGCAATCTATTTATGAAAACTTGGAAAGATTATTGGCATGAAGGAGTTTTTACAACAACGGCTTCAAAAAACTTAAAATCCTGGAAATAAGTACTCATTGAAGTGCCTTTTTCTGATCGTTTTCTTAAGCCATGTAGGCATATAAACATATTATCGTCGGCTTCGTCTAATTATTTGCTAAAGTCGTTACATAAAATAGGAAACTTTGCAAATTAGGATTTCAAAAGAAACTCTTATGTAAAGAACTTAAGCAGCTGCATAGTTTACTTAAATAAAACTGCGGGCATCTTGGGGACGATTGCTGTAGACTGTCTAAAAGGTGTAGCACTGGCTATTTTATAGTCTCCAGCAGCAACTCGTTTCCTTACCATTCACATCTTCCCTCTTTCCACCTTTCCTAAACCTGCACAATGCACTGCATGAGTAGGGGTTATCCCCTGAGTGCAAATAAAACTTAGTTCTCTTGCTATTGTGCTTTATAATATAGGGACACTAATGCCTGTCATCTGTACAATCAAATTACTCAACGAAAAGAATATTTCCATTAGGAAGTTGTAGATTTCTTTTTTAATATTCCTTGCTGGTGTTTACCTTAACTTAAGGCTTTTTATGCTCTTTAATTTACATTTTCTAAAATAAATATTGATACAGAAAATTTACTTTTAAAAGCTGATTTATTTGAATATTCTTCTGTTCAAATAATTTCCCAATAAATTTGCATTAATTTGTGATGACTTTCAATTCCAATAATCAAGAGAAATTAATTAGTAAAGCCAGTAACGATGACTTTTATTTAAACTCACTTTTAGTATATATTAACTTAAGATGCTATTTTTTTAGCCTCAACTGTAAATAAATGTAAAAATATATGAGTTTTCTTAAACACAAAGACTTTTTAATAATGCCCAGCTTGTATGTCCTTGTCTTGCTAATGCATTTTCTCCTTAGAAAAACTTTTAAATCAAAACAAAACAAGACACCCAGACGTATGAGTGTTAATATCAGTCATTCAGTCAGCTAGAGGCTTGTGTATAAATTCATCATACGCTTCAGTGTCCAAAGTATTCTGTATTCTGTTCAATGCTTTACACACAGTGGCTGGCCATCCATGTCTTAGCTGAAGGGTTGTGTTGTTTGTTTGGTTTTTGGAATTTTTTTTTTTACTTGTTTTTGTTCTTCAATTTTGCAAGTGATAAAAATAAACATGGAATACAATAATTACTCTATGCGATAAAATAAAAAAAGGATTAAATACACCCGGCTAATGACATTGTCTAGGTTGTGAGTTTTGTTGAGTAGATCTCAAAAATATTTTTTTTATTATTTCTCGAACGCTCCAAACTTTTTTTATAGGACAAAAACTGTTTTTTTTTTTTTTTTTGTCTTTAGGCACAAATTTCTGAACTACTCAAACATTTCTGATCAAATTTCCAAAGTTTATATCTTGTTGGAAAAGGAAATTTTCAGAATTTTTGATGGATCTTTATAAAGTGTCCGCCAAATAACTTTTTTTTTCGAAAAACTACTGAATATTTTCTAAAATTTCTTTTTTTATTTGAAAGTACATTCCCTTCCGATTAATAATGGAAAATAATTTCATTCAAATGGCTGCCTCGGCTGGCCATGCAGTTGCCTATACGATCGGTTCAATTTTTAAGCACATTATCGATTGTGTGCAGCTGTGTTTCAGCAATGGTCTCATGAATATTGTCCTTTAAAGCGTTAATTGTCTCTGGCTTGTCGGCGTAACACTTATCTTTGACGGCACTCCACAAATAGTATCCCAACAGGTGTCAAATCAAACAACATCAGCTCTGGGTCTGATAAAGCTATCTTCAAAGACAGAGTGCAAAACAGCGAGTGTAGCCTCGGCTGTGTGGCACGTAGTGTCGTCCTGTTGTAACCAAATGTTGAAAATATCCTCCTCTTCAATGTTTGTGAACAAAAATTCGTTCAACATGTCCCGATAACGATCGCCATTGAAAAATGACTCAAGAGCCATCAAAAATTCTGAAAATTTTTGAACTAAAAGTTCATATGTTACGGTAATTTTTATGTTACGGTAATTTTTATACAATTTTATCAAATTGTAGTTCAATCTCTTAACAAAAGAACAGATTTTAAAAATATTATCACTTAACCAATATTTTTTTTTATTAATGTTTGATACTATGAATGAGCAAACTTGAAAAAATGTGAAAAAAATCGCATTTTCCAAGTTTAGCTTATCAAATCTCATAGCATATTAAGTTGAATAACAGATATATGTATACCGTTCTAAAGGTCCAA
This sequence comes from Sarcophaga peregrina, assembly GCA_014635995.1. Taxonomy (NCBI): domain Eukaryota; kingdom Metazoa; phylum Arthropoda; class Insecta; order Diptera; family Sarcophagidae; genus Sarcophaga; species Sarcophaga peregrina. The sequence continues at coordinate 42,336,213 of CM025793.1, forward strand.
CTCTCCTATTTCCAACAAGATTTAAATTTTGGTAATCGGATCAGAAATGTTTGACTAAACCAGAAATTTGTGTGTAAAGTCAGAAAAAACAGTTTTTGTCAAATAAAATAAGTTTGGATGGTTCGAGAAATATAAAATAAAAATTATTTTTCAGCACAGCGGACTATGTAGTTAATCGGCTGTATTATCTCTGTCACACCGAGTAATTATTAATTAAAATATGAAATATATATTAAAAATGAATTATTCTTAGCACCTTAGGCCACTTACTCGTTGTAGTGCAACAGACTAGAATCTAATGCAAGATCATAACTTTAATAGACAAGTTACTAAACACACAAAAACCGATTTGTTAATTGAAAAATTCTTCTAAAAAGATATTCAATTGCCCTAGTTCTGTAGCTAAACGATACAGGAGTTTCAATGAGAGATTGAGAATAATGGAAATAACTTTAATAAGGTAACAAGTTTTCCAACATAATAAGGATAGATGATAGTGATAATTTTAATTTCATACATACATACATTACAACCCTTCATTGAGGATTATTGACCTAGTTACTCACACTACTTATGTTGTGTGCATTATTTTTATACACAAGAGGCGGGAACTACAGTTTAAAGTCGACTCCGAACGACAGGTTTTTTTTTGAGAAACTTTTCTTGGCAATTTTTACTCTCAGAGTCTTTGCCAGAAATCTGCTGAGCGAAAATGGCTGAAGAAAAACTTTTTGTATTTTGTTTTGATGTCTGGCCTAGGGCTTGAACCTTGGCTTTACGTATAATAAAGCAACACACTACCTACTAAACTACGGCGACTACAGTTTAAAAAAACAATTTAAGAAAAACAAAAATTCAACACAAAAATGATATAAAAAAACCTTTAAAATAAACACTTTGAAAACCGTATAGATTACTAAATTAATTTTAAAAAATATTTTTTTTTCATGCTATATGTGCTTCTAATTGTTGTTGTCGTCTAAAACTTATTGTTTTAATTACAACGCTTAACAAAATATATTAACGGTCAGCCAACCAACTAGCTAGCCAGCCAGCCAAATGCCATATGTAAACAATGTAAACAATATTAACGATATTATTTACTTTATAAATAACAACAATAATAACAACAGCAATAACAAAAATAAATAAACATTTTAAAACTAATAATAAATAACACCAACAATAACAACAACAACAAAAAAAACCAATTAATTGAAATTACAACCAAACAAGCAAGAAACGCAATGGCAATAACAAAAAGGGCAACAAATTATAACACAATAATGTTGTAGAAAAATAAACACACATGCACATAAAAAAAAAACAACAACAACAAAATAAATGTATTCTATTAAATTAAACTTTAAAATTTATGAAGCGTTTTAAACAAAGTGTTATTAACAGCAAAAAAAATGGGCAAAAAAACAATGAAAAACTGCTAAAATTCACACACATTTTGTAACAACAAAAAAATTCCCTTAAAATAGACTTTAAAAATATTAAACAACTTACACTTACACGTACACACACACACACCCACATACACATTTACGCTCTCAAAAAGAGAATACAAACGAAGAGCAGCCTATATAATCACATACGAAATGAAGTTGTTTTAACAGAGATTATAAACACTGTGTTGGAGAAAAAGAGAGAGAGAGAGCGAGGGAGTGGAAAAAATAAACAACACAACAAATATAAATTTTAAATACTCATACATGTCTATACACTTATACACATAAGCATAGCACTGTAGTAACAACCCAAAGACTAGAAGTGAAGTAAAGCGGAATGGGTTGCATGGCTATGAACAACATGTGCTTATTTGTGTGGTAGTAGTGTGGGAGTATGTGTGAACAAGCCAAGTATGTAGATCAGTTCAAAGGAAAAAAAAACGAAAATCAAATTCAAATACAAAATAAAACACACCAACACTAACACTAACACGCACACAAAAATGTTAAACACCAAAACAGAAAGCCAGCAATACGATTAAAGCACTATGGGCCATTAAATGCCTTTCGCATGAGATAAAAATTTTTTTTTATAAAATTACATTAGAAAGCACAATAAGCTACCAATTAAATCAACAGTTTAAACGGTTAACGTTAAATTTTAGACTGGTTAGCCTTTTTTCGTGATACGATCGAACCCCTCCCCCCCGGATGTCTCGGTCGTGATGTCATCTCGACTGTAGTTGACGTGCTTACGGGTCATTGCATCATGGGTAGGCACGCCGAGAGAATGAGGCTCCCTTTTAACGACTTCTGCCGTGGATGCAGGTCCACTGAGGACGAGGGGAGCGTTATTCACTTTCTTTGCCAGTGCCCGTCTCTTGCTAGGTGTAGATATAGGTTATTTGGCTCCCCATTCCTTGTTAGCTTAACGGAGCTATCATCTGTTGATATCATCAAATTTTCTGACTGGTTTTCCAGTACGGGGTAGTCGTGCTTTTGTTGTGCAGCCTTTGCGCTGATCAACTTCTTCCTTTCCCTGATTTGGCGGAACTTGGTTAGTACAGGGACTGCGTTTCACCCGTGGCATCACAACGGGCCGCCATGCGTGCTCAAGTGAGCTTTGTGATATCAGAGCTACCACTACGACCTAACCTAACCTAGTCTTTCTTTTAAGCTTAAGAGATGCATTGCTATGGTCAACAGGCATCGGCCCAAGGATTCCAGCAAAAAATTTCAACAAAACTGCACAATAAGTTCGTATTTAATAGCCATTGGTAGGGAGCCTAACCCGTAATTTATTGAGAAAATAATTTTCAAGGGCTTATGAAACACTTTTCAAGACATAAAACCAAAACCAAGGCTAAGTTTGATAAATAACAAGGGAGCATAGTGCTATAAATTCGAGCAGGCAAAGAACGTTTTTAAAATTTTCACTGTAATCGCACAGAAAAATGTTGCGTCTCCTACATTCGAAACAAAGAAACAAATATCTCAATATTCTGTTGGCTGATAAGATAACCTGAGAAGTTCTAGAGGCCACAGGCATCTCTTATGGCACAATAGTCAAAATTTGACTGATTAACTTGGCCAAGAGAAAACTTTCTTGCACTGTAAGGTCGTCCATAAATACTATCGTTTGACAACTTTGAAAGAATGTTTCGTGCTGTTTAACAACAATATGGACAGAGTTTTAAGCCATTTCGTAATCTCACAAGAAATAACAGTACACCGTCGTAGTCTAGTAAGTAGTGTGTTGACTTTTTCAGACGTTAGGCTACGGTTCAAAACCACATGCCAGACATCTCCAACTAAACGAAATATGAAAACAAATATTTCTTTGGTGACTTCCTTTCAGCAGCAGATTTCTGGGAATTAAGTCGCCTTAATCTAGCAGGTAATGTGTTGGCTTATTAGACGTAAGGCCCAAGTTCAAATCCCAAGGTCAGACATCAAAACGAAAATATGAAGAAAATATTTCTTCGACGACTTCCTCTCAGCAGATTTCAAGCAAAAAATCTGAGATTAAATAAAATTGCCATGAAAAGATTCTCAAAAATCTATTGTTCGAAGTCGACTTTAAACTGCAGGTGCCACCACTTATGTTTAAAATTAACACACACAACATACGTGCTTGGAGAAGCTAGGTTGTAATCCTGACTAAAGAATTGTAATGACCAATTATGTGTGTTTGTCACAGTATACCAGACAGAAAACATCAAACGAAAGAATAAGGTTTTCGCAACAATTCTGCTTCAAGGTAAGCTCATTAAGCATTGCCTTCGTTGTTGTTTTGTTTTGTTTTGTTTTTTTTGTCATATTGTCACTTTTCAAAGAAGAAAACACAATCCATGTCACTCTGATTAATTCATTTGAAAGTCGCTTGTGGTCTCTTAATTTCTATAATTGAAAAACCATAAACAATATCTTTACACTTCTGACCAAAACAGCTCAGACCTAAGCAGGCCACATATGTGCATGCAATCGCTTTAGTCAGGAGTGCAACCTGGCTTCGTATACCACTTATGTTCTGTTTATTAATTTTGTAAAGGAATGGCAAGATCTAGAGTTTAAAGTCAGTCGTTTCCAAACAACAGATTTTTGGGAAGCTTTTCATAGCAATTTTATTTACTCTACGAATTTTTGCCATAAATCAGCTGAGAAGCAGTTGCCAACACACTACCCACTAGAATACAGCAGCTTCTAAGCAGCGCAGATTATTTCAATTCTTTTTGATGTTTTGAAAATTGAAAAATTCTAAAATATTTGCAGGTTTTTTTATTTGCGGCAGTAGATAAATGCCTGGCATTGACTTTTGAAAGATTATTTCAAGTAAACGATACATAATCAATTGTACAATGGATTAATTCGACCTCCGGATACTGTACTTGTCACAGTTAACAAGTACTCGTCCTCTAACCTACATAATCCTTTCGTGAGCTGCAATTTTTGCATAACTTTTCCAGCATTTCAGCTAATATCTCACTAATGGCAGCTGAAATAGTATCCTACAGGACTTGCATTCGAACTGAAATGTTTCTGTACACGAGAGACCTTACGTTTCTCTACAAAAAATAGTCTGTTAAGGAAGACAAATCGCATAAGTTTTAGGCTCTATGGGCTGCTTTAAAACGTGAGATTAATTGTTTACCAAAGACTCGCCTCAATATATGCATTATACCCCAAGATGTGTGGTCTATACTAATCGTCTTAATAAAAAGACATATCAACCTCATCTAATTCTACCGTTTTGATCATAAAAAATCGTTCCACAATACCTATTTGTCTTCATTTTGTCTTTTTGTAAGAAGGGATCACGCCATGCATACCTCATTATCCATTGGCAATTTTTCTTCTGGAGCTCTTTGTCCTTCACAACAAATTCGGCAACTCTTTTCGAGGAAGCCAAGACATTAAGAATTAAATTCGCTTCTCAATATATTTCTCTTCAATGGAAACACATTTCTCGCGCAAAAATTTACTGCATTGCATGCGTCTTATGGTTTTTAGTGAACACATGGTAAAATAGCGAAACTTACTAAGTATTTTTGGTGGCGCCACTTACCACGAACCTAAACATTACTTTGGGAAAAATTAAAGTAAAAAAGATCAAATGGAAAATAATTATTTAACCTACATACATAATATAATTGGTCATTACAACCCGTTAGTCAGGTTTATAACCTAGTTTCTCACACCACTTATGTTGTGTGCATTAATTTTATCCATAAGTGGCGGGATGAAATTTTTAAAGAACTCTTTCTTCATGGCAATTTTTATTTATGCTCAGAATTTTTGCCAGAAATTTGCTAAAAGGAAGTATTTTCGTTTTGTTGGAGATGTCTGACGTCTTAAGAGTGGATTCACATCCTATAGGCCATTGTACAACATCCTAGTTTCTCACACCACTCGTGTTTTGTGCGTTAATTTAATACATGGGAGGTGGACCTATAGTTTAAAGTCGACTTCGAATGACAGAACTTTTTTTGAGAAGCTTTTCATGGCAATTTTTTTTATTACTCCCAGAGTTTTTGCTAGAAATCTAATGAGAGGAAGTCGCCGAAGAAAAATTTTCTTTATATTTTCATTTTAACGTCCGATCTGAGATTCAAACTCGGGCCTTTCGTCTAATAAGCCAACACACACTATCTACTATACAACGGCGACTTTAATTTTACCGTTATGTTGTCATTAAAAATGTAAACGAAAAAAAATTGTTTTTTCTTTTCGCAAAACTAAAAAATCCTGTTCGACCCATTGTGCTAAAGAGAAAACTGGTGATAATATAAAATGTATTGAGGCAGCTCAACAAAATAATATTAAAACACCAATACAGGCAATAAGAAATAGACAACAACAACAATAAAATAGCAAAAACAACACAACAACATGGCCATAGACTAGACACAGACAACATTTTCATGGAAAATTAAATGAAATTAAACACAGACACCCAAAACGTACTCTCATACTTGCTGTCAATACCAAGTAAACACGCTTGTGTGCAACAAAAACAACAGCAACAACAAAGCAAATAATAAAATCAACATGAAAATTCTTTTAAACACGCAAAAATTCGAAAAATTCGTTTTTGGGTATGGGTGTGTGTGTGTGTGTGTGTATTATAATTGTCCTGTAAATAAAATAAAACAACCGCACACGACATAAGGGTGCATGGCAATACAATAAGGAAAGAGAATGAGAGAGACAGAGAGAGATAGAGAGTTAAATTTAATGACTATAAACATCGACAATCGGCATCGGCATTTGCAACATTAAATAAACCGAATTAAATAATGCAGTTTAAAAACAACACTCGCACACTTACACTCTCTCGCTCTCTTTTCTCTCTCAACACATATGTCCATACGAAATAAAAACAACATTTGCTTGGTGGGGACAACAACAGCGGTGACGACGACAACAATGTCATCGTCGCCGATATTAATTTAATACCCTGGCCGCATATAAGCATGTTTAAACATGTTGCTGAATGCACTCACACACACACACTTATACCCACAATTAAACAAAAAATAAACAAACAATGCCCAGACCAAATGAAATTAAGTAAGCAGCCATATTTGTGCCGCGTTCAATATTCTCTCAACAGCTACAATATTTATGCAGTTGTGCATGCATGCAATAGAGAGTGCAGGTGTACATGTAAGCATTTATTTACAGTTAAATAAATACAAAAATAAAACACACACACACACTTACACCTACACACACTTGCTTACATGCACTTATGTGGACACAGCCGTACATATACCGTATGAAAGGTTTTGTTTTCTTTTTTTTTTTGGATTGAAAATTGAAAATAAAATGCGGCAGCATATGCAGTTGACCTTTGTCCACAATTAAAAATAAACAAAAACAAAAACAAGAACACCAACCAGCTACATTGAAACGTTCAATTTGCGCCCATCAAAAATTAATTAATTTATATTAAATACAGCGGATTTAACAATAAAAACAAAACGCTTGATTAGTTTAATACCCATCCAACCAACCGACCAACCAACCAACCAACAACAACTGTTACTGTTTCAGTTTCTGTTTCAATGGCTAAAATATCTAGAAAATTTTATTTTGCTTTGATAATGCATTTCCGTGTGAATAAAATTCAATAAAATGAATTCATGTTGATAACCTATCGGACGTTATTAAAAGAATTTAAAATGATGACACAGAAAACTAACAAATTTTCATTGTATTTCAAGGCACTACAATAATATTCATAATAAAAGTGCAGGACAGAAAATTTGTAGCTTTTTAAAGGGACAACATATGTAGCCCAATATCAATGGGCATCTGTTTAGTTGATTCCTCTCAAAATTATAACAAGCTTTAGTTTATTTTCTTTATTTGCTATAGGGGACACTGAAAAAATGTATTTCCTGTAGCCATTAAATACAAATTTTTACGGAAAAAATAGTAACTTAGGCTAAAGGCCCGGTTAGCCAAACGTTTACGTAGCGTAACGGGTAACTTAAGTTCGTTTTTAGAACACTAAAACCAATGAGAGCGATTAACGATCCTGTAATGCCATTTCAGGAAACATTTGCATTACTTTTCATGCTCAAAACAAACCTACATTCCGTTACGTTCCGTGGACGTTTGGCTAACCAGAGCTTAAAGTTTGTATTGATAATTATTATGAGAAGTCCGGACCAATAATCTTAATGGTAATAGTAGTGTTTACAAAATTCGTTTTGCATATGCAAGGACCAAAAATTCCGAAAGTTCTGACAACCCAGTAGAAGGATTTGTTTTCGAAAAAATATAAAGAATTCATGACATGATGATGGCCGATCGAATATTGAATGTACGAGAGATTATGAGATCTCATGTGGATCAATGGATTTGATACATCTATACATACATAGTTGGTCATTACAAACCTTCAGTCAGGATTATGACGTACGTTCTCTCCCCATACAATTTAAAAATGACTTCGAACGATAGATTTTCTTGAGAAACATTTCGTGGAAATTTTTATTTACTCCCAGCATTTTTGCCAAAGATCAGAGATTTGAATCACGTCGTACTAGACTGCCTGGACTTCAGGAGAAACACCACGGGCTAGACTAATTCGCAAAAGAAAGAGTGTTCCTGAATGCGAGTGCGTGCTAGGTTAGGTTAGGTTAAAAGACTTGTCAGCTATAACAAGTACAGGACCCGGAGGTCGAATTGAACCATTTTACAATGTCCTAGCTTCTCGCACTACTCGTGTTGTGTGCGTTAATTTTATACATGAGTGGCGGGACCTACAGTTTAAATTCGACTCCGAACGATAGATTTTTAAAAAGCTTTGCATGGCAATTTTTTTACTCTCAGAGTTTTTGCCAGAAATCTGCTGACAGGAAGTCGCCGAAGAAATATTTTCATATTTTCGTTTTGATGTCTGACCTGGGATTTAAACTCGGGTCTTTCGTCTAATAAGCCAACACATTACTTGCTACACATTACTAGGCTACCGGGACTTCAAGTGGGTTTTGAATAAGACGAGAAAACTCTTTGAGGAGCTTTTTAAGTCAAGATTTGATGCTGGAATTGTTTATAATGATGGACTATCTGGATTATTTGCTATACAGTGTGGTTTCCGATTTGGCAGACATACCATTGGAGTGCATTTGCACCATCGTCCTTTCAGCAAAGGGAGATGCTAAAGAAATATTTTTATTTAATTTTTTAAACAGGGATCTGAACCACGGCCTTACGTCTTATAAGTCAACGCACTACCTACCAGATAGACTGCGGCTACTTGAGGTATCCAGGATCATTTAAATATACACCACAGCTTCTCTAGGAGGAGCACATTACCAATTTTCCCTGCCTCTAGTGTACAAATTAGATTGAATTTCATCGACGAGATGGAATATATTGTCTGGGAGTATGGTTGTGGTTTGTGAGTTATTGCATGTACTTGAGAGTTAAGAAAACCAATTAACAGACCATGTCAACAAATCGTTTGGACATGACCAGACCATGCAATTTAGAACCAAAAAATATGATAACCATTGACATAAGCCGCCGCCGTTAACAATGATGGCCTGCTCAACGTTATTTTCAAGGAAATATTACCTAATAAAGCCGTCAACCCAAAATCCAGTGACTTGAATTCGTGTTGTTTCAAATTTAACAATTTTGTTCACGTATTCTTGTGTCTTATCGCTGAAATAGATTTTTCAATGAAAATTAGGCTCAGCTTCCGAATGCTTTGGAATCCATTCAGCGAACACCATGCGTCAGGGCACGTCACCTTGCGTCAGGGCACGTCAACATGCGTTCACATTAACACTGAATTTTATTTTTATTTTTTTCAAGTAACAATCAGGCATGCCAAAAAGAAACATTTGGAAATTTTAAATGTCATTGCTGACAACAGATAATTTCCTGAGGTTTATCAGGGCAATAGCCTTAAAGTAGCCATTAAGGCAATAGGCTATAAAGTTGAAGGGAGGTATACCAAACATAAAATGAGTCTTAGGGGTGTAGACTGCAAGAAGTTAAGAAAATTTTCGTATAAGAGAGAGAAAATGTACGGTGAAGGTACCTACAGTCAATTCTGAGCAATAGATTTTTCAATGGGAATTTTTTATTTAACGTTCAGAGTTTTCACCAGAATTCTGGTAAGAGGAAATTGATGAAGAAATATTTTTTTATATTTTGTCTTTTGTTAATGAGATCTGACCAAGGCACGCTACTAACCAGACTGCAGCGACAGCGACTTCACTTCAGATTATTATGATTATTTTGATTTAAAACCAAATTAATTTGATAAACAAACTTTCTCAAAATTGCAATCAAAGCTATGGAAGCTATGGTCTGATGTTGAATTGAAATGCCTGGGACACCATCTACATCAAAAACGAAGGTCCTAGTGTATCAAGAAGTCAGTTTAATGTAACTCTTTTGGTCAAGACTAGTAAGATTTAGTAAATGCTACGCTGTAGTCACTCGTTACTTAGTTAGGAGAAGCATTGACGCTTAAGAACAATACCATAACTAAACTTGAAGGGTTTAAAGTATGAATTGACCCCAGGTACTCAATTTACTGTGGATGTTTACCTCAAACAAATATTAAGAAGAAGGAATTGTTATCGGCTATTGCTATTTACTATTTTAAGGAAAAAAAAACTTTAAAAAAAAGGGATGGACATGTACGGCTATGAACAAATAGGCAAAGAAAAAATTTTCATTCTGGACGTGTTGGAAATTGTAAATTTTCTAAATTATAACAAATAAAAGGGGCAAATGAAGTCGTCTAGTGGGTAGTCGCCGTGGTCTAGTGGGTAGTGTGTTGGCTTATTAGACGAAAGGCCCGGGTTCGAATCCCAGGTCAGACATCAAAAACGAAAAATATTTCTTCGGCGACTTCCTTTCAGTAGATTTCTGGCAAAGACTATGAGAGTAAAAATTGCCATGAAAAGCTTCTCAAAAATCTGTCGTTCGGACATGACCAAATCATGCAATTTAGAACCAAAAAATATGATAACCATTGACATAAGCCATCGCCGTTAACAGTGATGGCCTGGTCAAAGTTATTTTCAAGGAAATATAACCTAATAACGCCGCCAACAAAAAATTCCAGTGATTTGAATTCGTAACGTTTCAAATTCCACAATTTTATTCACGTATTCCTGTGTCTTATCGCTGAAATATATCTTTGGATGAAAATTAGTTCCGCTTCTAAATGCTCTGGAATCCATTTAACGAACACCATGCGTCAAGGCACGTCACCTTGCGTCAGGGCACGTCACCTTCCATCAGGGCAACATGCGTTCACATTAACACTGAATTTTTTTTTTATTTTTTTCAAATAAGAATCAGGCATGCCAAAAAGAAACATTTGGAAATTTTAAATATTCATTGCTGATAACAGGTAATTTCCTGAGGTTTATCAGGGCAATAGTCTTGGAGTAGCCATTATCGCGATAGGCCATAAAGTTGAAGGGAGGTATACCAGACATAACCTTAGTCTTAGGGGTGTAGACTACAAGAAGTTAAGGAAATTTTCGTATAAGATAGGGAAAATGTATATGCTTACACAAATTGTTCATTACAATCCTTCAGTCAGGACTACGACCTAGCTTCTGATACAACTTATGTTGTGTACGTTACTTTTACATGCGAGTGAAGGTACCTACAGTTTAAAGTCAATTCTGGGGAATAGATTTTTCATGGGAATTTTTTATTTTACGTTCAGATTTTCATCAGAAATCTGCTAATAGGAAATTGACGACGAAATATTATTTCATATTTTGTCTTCTGTACGTGATATCTGACTAAGGCTTTGGACTGTGGACTCACGTCTAGTAAACCAATACACACCAACCAGACTGCGGCAACTTCAGATATATTGGTTTGATTATTTTGATTTAAACCAAATTAATGGGATAATCAAACTTTCTCAAAATTCCAATCAAAGCAATGGAAGCTATGCTGTGATATTTAATTGAATTGGCTAGGACACCATCTACGTCAAAAACAAAGGTCCTAGACAAGAAGTCAGTTTTAATGTAACTCTTTTGGCCAAGACGAGTTAGATTTAGTAAATGCTACGCTGTGGTCACTCCTTACTTAGTTAGCAGAAGCATTGACGCTTAAGAACAATACCATGACTAAACTTGAAGCATTTAAAGTATGAATTGACCCCAGGTTACTCAATTTATTGTGGGTATTTACCACATACAAATATTAAGAAGAAGGAATTGTTATCGGCTACTGTGTTTTACTATTTTTAAGGAAAAAAAAAACTTTTAAAAAAAGGGATGGACATGTACGGCTCTGAAAAATAGGAAAAGAAAAAAATTTTCATTCTGGACGTGTTGTAAAATGTAAATTTCCTCAATTAATAACAAATAAAAGGGGCAATGAAGTCGTCTAGTGGGTAGTCGCCGTGGTCTAGTGGGTAGTGTGTTGGCTTATTAGACGAAAGGCCCGGGTTCGAATCCCAGGTCAGACATCAAAACGAAAAATATTTCTTCGGCGACTTCCTTTCAGTAGATTTCTGGCAAAGTCTCTGAGAGTAAAAATTGCCATGAAAAGCTTCTCAAAAATCTGTCGTTCGGAGTCGACTTTAAACTGTAGGTCCCGCCACTCATGTATAAAATTAACGCACACAACATAAGTGGTGTGAGAGGCTAGGTTGTAATCCTGACTGAAGGGTTGTAATGGCCAATTATGTATGTATGTATGTAAAAGGGGCAATGCAAGGAAAACGAAACGTCAGATTTGTGCATAAAAAATTACACAAGCCTCAGAACGTAATCAATTTAATTAATAAAGAAAATAGTCAAGAACGAAGACTGAATTAAATTAGTTAAAATCCTAATTCATGTCGCCGTAGTCTAGTAGGTAGTGTGTTGGCTTATTAAACGGAAAATCATGGGTTCGTATCTCAGGTCTGGTACCAAAACGAAAATATGAAAAATATTTCCTCGGCGACTTCCTTCCTTTCAGCAGATTTCTGGAAAAAACTCTGTGAGTAAATAAAATTGCTTCTAAAAGTTTCTGAAAAAAATCTGTCGTTCCGAGTCGACTTTAAACTATAGGGCCCACTACTGATGTATAAAAATTAACGCACACAATATAAGTGAGATAAGGGAAGCTAGATCGCAATCCTGATCGAAGGGTTGTTATAACAAATTATGTCAATAAAATCAAAATTGAAAGGAATTTTTTTATTCAAAATCGATTACGTTTGCAGTTCATCAATAAATTTAATCAAATTAATCAAAAGCCAAAATCCTTTTAATTGATTTAAGTTTTTTTGATTTAAAGTCTTTGAAATTTAATTTTTAAAAACGAAAGCAGGTAGTGAGTTGTCTTATTAGATACGAGGCCGTGGTTAAAGTTCCAGCTCAAAAGTCGAACAAAACGAATGAAACATTTGAGAAAAGAAATATTTCTTTTGACGACTTCTTTTTTCAGCCTTCTGGCAAAAATTATTATAATTTTCGATACTCATTTCGAAACAAATACGTACGTAATCTCAGGTCCTTATAGTGGTTATGGCGTTTTAATATGAGCTTATTGAAATTGTAGTTGGAAAAACGGCTTTCATTATATAGGGTATCTTAAGCCAACGTTGTCTAGTAGATAGTGTGCTGGCTTATTAGACTAAGGGCCCTAGTTCAAACCCCAGGTCAGATTTCAAGACGAAAATATGAAAATTTTTCTTCGGCGACTTCATCTCAGCAGGTTTCTGGCAAAAACTCTGAGAATAAATAAAATTGCCATGAAAAGCTTCTCAAAAATCTGTCGTTCGGAGTCGACTTTAAACTGTAGTTCCTGCCACTCATGTATAAAAATTAACGCACACAACATAAGTGGTGTGAGAGGCTAGGTTGTAATCCTGACTGAAGGGTTGTAATGGCCAATTATGTATGTATGTATGTAAAAGGGGCAATGCAAGGAAAACGAAACGTCAGATTTGTGCATAAAAAATTACACAAGCCTCAGAACGTAATCAATTTAATTAATAAAGAAAATAGTCAAGAACGAAGACTGAATTAAATTAGTTAAAATCCTAATTCAAGTCGCCGTAGTCTAGTAGGTAGTGTGTTGGCTTATTAAACGGAGAAGTCCCAGGTTCGTATCTTAGGACAGGCACCAAAACGAAGATATGGAAATATTTCTACGGGGACTTCCTTCCCTTTAGCAGATTTCTGGAAAAAACTTTGTGAGTAAATAAAATTGCTTCTAAAAGTTTCTGAAAAAAATCTGTCGTTCCGAGTCGACTTTAAACTATAGGACCCACTACTGATGTATAAAAATTATGCACACAATATAAGTGAGATAAGGGAAGCTAGATCGCAATCCTGATCGCAGGGTTGTTATAACAAATTCTATCAATAAATCAAAATTGAAAGGAATTTTTTTATTCAAAATCGATTACTTTTGCAGTTTATCAATAAATTTAATCAAATTAATCAAGAGCCAAAATCGTTTTAATTGATTTAAGTTTTTTTGATTTAAAGTCTTTGAAATTTAATTTTAAAAAGAAAGAGAAAATAATATTTCTTTTGACGACTTCTCTTATCAGCCTTCTGGCAAAAATTATTATTATTTTCGAAACTCATTTCGAAACAAATACGTACGTAATCTCAGGTCCTTATAGTGGTTATGGTTTTTAATACGAACTTTTTGGAATTGTAATTGGAAAAACGGCTTTCATTATATAGGGTATCTGAAGCCAACGTGGTCCAGTAGATAGTGTGTTGGCTTATTAGACTAAGGGCCCTAGTTCAAACCCCAGATCAGCCATCAAAACGAAAATATGAAAATTTTTTTTCGGCAACTTCACCTCAGCAGTTTTCTGGCAAAAACTCTGAGAGTAAATAAAATTGCCATGAACAGCTTCACAAAAACCTGCCGTTCGCAGTAGACTTTAAATTGTAGCTCCCGCCATCCATGTTTACAAATTAACACACACAACATAAGTAGTGTGAGAAGTTTAGTTGTATTCTAACTAAAGAGAATTAAGTAAACATGTAAGTAAATAAGATCTTCAAAAACTTTGTAGTAAAATTCAATTAATAATTGAATTTCTGTTAAAAATCAATTAAAAAATTCATTGAATTTAATTCAATTATTCCAACTAAGCTTAATTAAAATTTTAATTAAAATCAATTAAGTGAAAATCAATTCAAGTTAGCCAGAATGTTTTAGATTGTAGTTAAATCAATAAAAAATAAATTAATTAATCGTTTTAGTTGAGATAAAGGATTCATTTCTAGGTAATTACATTTTTAATTAAATTCAATTAAAAATTTATTTTTTAATTAAAATCAATTGAAATGAATTTTAACTTTAAACAAAATATTTAAAAAAGATTTAAATCTAATATATTAAATTCTCATGTCACGGTGGTTAAACGTTTCTGAAATGGATTTACCGCTTTTCATTAAATTTTGTGTGTCTGAGAATCGGACAACATCTATTTTTCATATCCCTAAATGTTAAGAGAGCATGGCAAATCGTTAAAATTGAATATGTAGGTACATATTGATCGCAGATGAATAAGTTACGTTAAGTTAAGGGTAAGTTCGTTGAATCGATATCGAAAATCCCATTTAATTAAATTTAAATTAAAAATCGATTTGAAGTAATATATTGATTAATTTTTTAATTACAAAAAAAAAAATTTTTTTTATTATTTTTTTTAATTTAAATTAAGAAACACGCGTTTATAAAAATTTATTTAAAATGTATTATTAGTTTCTTTGTTTTACAGTACAAAACCTTACAACTTCAAGCGCCTTGCAGCGTATTACAATAAGTTAAAATTACCAGTTTTTGCAATAAAAAAGCAATTTTGACGGAGAAGTCGCAGGTCAGGTAGATTTTTAAATATTTAAATGAATTATTAGGGTTTTATTTAAATGAACAAAGGGGAAAGGCAATAAAGGAAAAATTAAAAATTTTATTGAACTCGAAGGGGTAGGGGGAAAAAAGGGGGAAGGGAAGGGGAAGGAAAGAGGGGAGGGGAAGCAAAGGGGTGGGAAGGGAAAGGGGGGAAGAAAAGAAAAAGGAAATTTATTCATTTTTTTTTTAAAATTTTTTATTTTTTTTATAATTCATTATTTTTTTAAATTTTTACAATTTTAATTAAAATTAAATTTTAAAATAAAATTTAAATCAAATTTTTAACTTAAATTAAATTTAATGTTTAAATTACAATTTTAATTAAATATTTGATTAAATAATTAATTAAAATTTTTATTAAAATCTATTACAAATTTAATTAAATTACAATTTTGTTTAAATGCGATACAAATTTCTTTATTAATAATTTTCTTAGACAAAAATTATTAAAATTTTGATCATTTGTTTTAGCAAACGAAACGATTAAACTTTTAATTAAAACCAATGAAGTTCTTAAAGTTCAATAGAATGCACACTCCAACCTTTTCTATGACTCAATACAACTGTGTGAGTAGAAGTAATTCCCTAAGTATTGTTAAGTATTATGGGGGTTATTTTAAATTCATAAAGTTGTTGTTTAAAAAACAATTAATTTATTAATTAAATAACTTGTATCAATTAATTTGTAACCCCCCCAATTGCATATAAGTCTTCAATCTTAATTAGAAAACAAGATAATAGAGTTTGGCGCTGTTTTTTCAATTTTTGTTTTAAGATTTCTATTTTTTATAAATAAATCTGGAGAAAATAATTTAAAATTCAAATAAAATTAATTTTTTAATTACCATTTTGCTTGTATTGTAGAAAACCCTTGTAATAGGCAATCGTTTTAAAAATTATGCACTTTGTTTGTGATTAAATTTTTCATCAATTTAATGAAATTTTTTAATTACAAAAAAAAATTTTTTTTATTTTTTTTTAATTTAAATTAAGAAACACGCGTTTATAAAAATTTATTTAAAATGTAATTAGAGAAAATGGAAAATTTAATTAATTTCGTACACTTGTTTTACGATATTTTAAAATGAATTCTTTTTAAAGTTGTCAACACTGTTTAGCACTGGCGGTATTTTTACAAACTTATACTCGAGCAATTTTGTTGTCGTTCTCGTTGTTTTTTTTTTCTCTTTCTTTTTTCTTTAAATCTACGGAAACGTTAAACGTTTTAGAAGAAAAGTAAGGTTTTCTGCCTTTATGATTTGGCGTCTGTGTGTTTTTTTTTTTTTGAAAAAAAGGAAGGAAAATTAACGCACAACTGTAATACTCTAACTGAACAGAACAGAACAGAACTGAACTGAACTGAACGTGTAGTCGTTTGATAAACTTATGAGAATGGTTTAGTTGTGCGAGGGGTTTTTATACCGGTCCACAAGCGCAAGCGATGAATTTTCCGGGTGGGGATATGCAAAAAAACACAAAAAAAAAAAATTCACAAAAAACCAAACGTACAAGAAAAATAAGCAGAGAAAGGAAGAAAAAAAAAATGAATGCAAAAAACACAGAGTACAATTACAGCAACAACAACAACAACAGAAAAAAAGGTGTAAAACTTCACTTACATACATTAGATTTGCAAAAATGAACTGGAACTCGTTAAAAGATGAAAAAGCGCTCACACACACAGACACCTATACACTCTCACACTTCTACTATGTAGTCGCTTATATTAAGACAACATTACAAGAGGAAAATAATGCACTTTTAAGGGTTGCACCAGCATCCATTTACACTCAAACCCACACACAAAATATTTTCAGAGCATAAAAGAACCCCGCTTTGTCCTTTACGCTCTCTCTCTCTCTCTTGTGCTCTCTTGCAGCCTCTCTAATGTTCATTTGCTTTACATTTTTACATTCATTTTATTTTACAGCATCCTTGGCGCTCTCTCTCTCTCTCTTCCTCTTGCGTTCATTAATTCATTCATTCATTCACTTGGAATTCATTTTCTCTCTCGCAATCTTTTACTCTCTCTCTCTCTTTCTCTCTCTGTGTTTAACAGCAAAAGCTTTTAAAGTTTGCTTTTGCGTAGTCCTTTTACTCTCTCTTTTTAAAAACTTTCTCTCACTTTCTCTCTCTCTCTCTGTCTCTGTCTCTGTCTCTTTGCGTGTGTGAATGCTTTTGTTAAATGAATCTGTAAGTGTGTCCCAAAAAGCTGTCCTAAAACTGATAGGCTGCCAATGAAAGCATTTTCCCTCGTAAGAACTCGTTTTTCCTGCCGTATGGTCGTGTTTATTCGTTCGGTCATCGTATTTCCGATGTCACGAGGGTTGTTCATTTTATAGTAAAATTTTATTGTTGTTGCTATTGTTGTTGTTGTTGTAGTTGTTAACAACAAAAAAAAACATTTCCCCTGCTTTTGTATTTGTTCATAACGTTTCGTTTCATATTCGTTTTCCTTTCTTTCTTTCATTTTTTTTCTTCTCGTATTTTTGCCTAAAATGATGAGCTGATACAACAACAATTACAACAAGAGAGTATGAAAAGTTCATCAGTTTATAACTTTTTTTCTTTGTGTTGTAGTTGTTGTTGTTGCTTTTTTTGTATCAAAAACAAACAAAAATTATTTCGTTATTAAGAAATCCAAGTCCATTGTTTAGTTGAAAATCTTTGTTAATTTCCGTTCACTTGTTTCTCCATTTTATTTTGGCAGGATTTTCATGCAAAACATTGAAAGACAAGGCCAGTAGTGGGGTAAGGAAGAGAAGAGCGATGAAGAGAAAGAGAGAAATATTTTGAAATGTTTTAACTTGGCTAAGTGATTAAAATTAATTTCGAAAATTAAATTGCATTCGTTGTCGTTTTCTTTTTCTATTTCACTTCACATTTTTAAGATTTTCGGTTACGATTTTCGAAACTCATTTCGAAACAAATACGTACGTAATCAGAGATCCTTATCGTGGTTTTAATACCAAGTTATTGAACGCTTTTCATTATATAGGGTGGGTGATATAAAAGTTTAAATTTAAAACTACAATAAAACAAAAAAAGAATTGAAATTTTGCCAAATTTATTATCTTCGTTGTGAAATACAAAATTTGGCTAGAGGAAAGTATGCCCAACGACTGGAACCTCAGTGTCCTCTGTCCTGTCCTGAAAAAGGGAGACCCCACAATATGCGCCAACTACAGGGGTATAAGTCTTCTTCCTATCGCATATAAGGTTTTACAGGCGTATTGTGTGAACGACTGAAGCCACTCGTCAAAACACTGATTGGACCTTATCAGTGCGGCTTCAAGTCTAGCAAATCCACCATAGACCAGATCTTCACACTGCGCTAAATTCTGGAAAAGGCCCACGAAAAACAAGTCGACACACACCATCTTTTTGTCGACTATAAGGCAGCCTCTTCAACTTCGTCATGGAGAGTGTTCTGCGGAAGGCAGGAGCGCATCGCAATGGCACTATCTTTCAAAAAAGTGTCCAGTTGCTTGCGTACGCTGACGACATCGACATCATAGGGCGTACCAAGCGAGATGTTACTGCTGCGTTTAGCGCTATTGAACGGGAGTCTAAGAAGATGGGTCCGGCAGTAAATGAGGGCAAAACAAAGTATATGTTATCGACAAGTAGAGACGTGTGGCGTATTGATTCTCAGATTACGGCAGATAACAATACTTTTCATACAGTCAAGGAATTTATTTATCTTGGCTCCGCCGTTACCACCAAAAATGATGTCTGTCTGGAGATCAACCACAGGATTACTCTTGTCAACAGGTGCTCCTATGGTCTCAATAGGCAATTGAGTAGCAGAGACCTCTCTCGTGCGACAAAATTAATACTCTACAAAACGCTCATCTTACCCTTGCTTCTTTATGGCGCAGAAGGCATGGACCCTATTAAGAACTGATGCAGCAGCCTTGGGGGTATTCGTGACAGAAAGGCCTACGTAAGATCTTCGGTCCTGTGCGAGTTGGCGATGATTTCCGCATCCGATCTAATAGTGAGCTGTATGAGCTCCTCAACGACATAGATGTTGTGCAGCGTATTAATATCCAGCGGCTGCGCTGGCTCGGTCATGTCGTTCGAATGGAGGAGGATGCTCCGGCGAAACGCGTATTTGATGCGGGGATCTGCGAAAGTCGGCGAAGAGGACGATCTTGTATCCGTTGGAAGGACCAAGTCGAGGAAGCCCTGTCATCGATTGGTGTGACCAACTGGCGTAGGCGCGCAAGAAGCAGAGGCGCCTGTAAGGATGTATTGCGGCAGGCCTGAAATCCGTTAATCGGGTTGTTATGGCCAATTAAGTAAATAAGTTGTGAAGTACAATTGTTCTGATTGAAAATGGAATGTTTTTTCATTCAAATGGCTGCCACGGCTGACATCACAATGCCCTATTCGATCGGATCAATTTTCGTGCACTTTTTCGAGTGCTTGGAGGGTGTCGTATCTCAACAATGGCATCACTAATGTTGGTCTTCAACTGCTCAATCGTCTGTGGATTGTCGGCATAAATCTTTTCTTTAACGGAGACCCCACAGAAACTAGAGGGTCCGCCAAATATTATTATTTTTTTTTTTTTGAAAATGCTTTAAAAAAACTGCAGAATATTTTCTCAAATTTTTTTTTCGTTTGAAAGTTCAATCCTTCCGGTTAATAATGGAAAATAATTTCATTCAAATGGCCTACACGATCGTTCCAATTTTTAAGCACATTATCGATTGTGTGCAGCTTTATTTCAACAATGACTCCGTGAATATTGTCCTTTAAAACGTCAATTGTCTCTGGCTTGTCGGCGTAAAACTTATCTTTGATAGCAGCCCACAAATAATAGTCAAATGGTGTCAAATTGCAGCTCCGATGTGGCCGAACGACATCAGCTCTGCGGTTGATAATGCGATCTTCAAAAACTGGGCGCAAAACATCGAGTATAGCTTCGGCTGTATGGCACGTAGCTCCATCCTGTTAAAACCAAATGTTGCCAATATCCTCCTCTTCAATTTTTGTAAACGAAAATTTGTTCAAAATGGCCCGATAACGATCGCCATTGACTGTAAAGGCCAAAGAAAAAATGGCCCATCCTCACCAAACAGTGATTCGTATTTGGTGCATCGGATTTTCAATGCATGCGTGCAGGTTTTCTGTACCTCAAATGCGATAATTTTACTTGCTTACACACCTGCCAACATCAGAATGAGCTTCATCTGAAAAGATTAATTTTTTTTGCCAAAATCGGCATCTTCTGTAAGTCGATTGCAGCCCCACTTAGCGAAGTGAAAACGCTTATACACAACCATATTCGTTCAGCGGAAGGATAAAACAAATTATCTGTCAAATCGGACATGAGCTAAGTGTTAGCATTCACGAAATAAGCATTAGTTGAAAACAAAATGTTAGATGGCAGACCCGGTAGTATAACAACGTCAAATCGTAACTTCTTGGCGGCCAATTGACATCACCGTTTGAGCTAATTAAACGACCAACGAACGTTTCATGCAATAAATCAATTGAATCTGTGTCGCTGCGTTTCATGCAATAAATCAATTGTGTCAAGGGATGTGTGGCAAGTTGCAACCAAACATCGTACGCATCAATAGCATGAAGAGCGGGTACAAACAAATCGGTTAACATGGGGCGATAGGTGTCTCCATTCACCGTAATCGGTTGGACCGTCTTCATTTTCAAAGAAATATTAGCAAATGATGCCCCCGCTCCACAAGTTTCACCAAACAGTCACTTGTAATCCTTGCATTGGCTTCAGTAAGACCACGTGTGGGTTTTCTAAGTCTCCAAATACGGCAATTTTGCTTATTAACACATATCCACCAAGATGAGAATGAGGACTATCTGAAAAAATGAGTTTTTTTTTTGGCAAAATGCAGTGCAGTTCTCATTCGCCCAATAAATCGCAACGTTGCCAAAGCATAAATCAATTCATTACGTTCAGTGGACATACACTACTGAATTTTGTGACAGAATAGAATATCGTAAGTATTGCCAGGTTAAAAATAACCGGATTATTCAAATTTAAACACCCGATATTTGCTTTTGGGGATTAAACTTATTTGAAAATTAAAGTCTTCAGTAGCCAAACTCTTTGGCAAATCGTTCTTTATCTAGAGGAGCTAATAAATCCTTCAGCAACTATAATCATATGGGTCCCTTACTTATTTGGAAGTCTGGTACAATACAAAGAATTTATACGTGAGACTTGCCATTCATGTGCAAAGGGTCTACTCAAATAGTTTCCTACAAACTCTGTTCATTTATAAAGAAAGCATGAAACTATGACTGAGACCAGAAAAATCTGGCTCGATATGTAGATACAAGATTCGTCTTAAAACTGAACAGGCGCCATTTTAAGAACTCAGCTATCTATGTCAGTCTGGATTACCGCCAAGTTTTTCACACGACTTACGTATGTTGTGTGTGTTAATTTTATATATGAATTGAGAGAATTATGGGTTCCGTCTCCCAACAATAGATTTTTGAGAAACTTTTCGTGGCAATTTTATTTCTTCCTCAGAGTTTTTGCCAGCCTCCTGAGAGGAAGTCACCGAAATAATATTTTCTTTAAGTATTCGTTTTGATGTCAAACCTAGGGTTTGAACTAAGACCTCAGGTCCAATAATCCAACACTCTACTAACTAACTAGACTATGACAACTAACCTACCCAGACACCATTTTCAAAACCTATTAAGAAACTGTATTGATAACAAAAAAGGGAGGAGACCACAGACCATATTTTTGTCATTGTCCGGCAATTGGGAACAAAGAATTCTTGCAACCCAGTACTCATTGACAGGACGTATCTTTAGCTATATTGGATTTGGATAAAATCCATACATACATACATAATTGGCCATTACAACCCTTCAGTCAGGATTACGGCCTAGCTTCTCACACCACTTATGTTGTGCGCGTTAATTTTATACATGAGTGGCGGGACCTACAGTTTAAAGTCGACTCCGAACGAAAGATTTTTGAGAAGCTTTTCATGTCAATTTTTACTCTCAGAGTCTTTGCCAGAAATCTGCTGAGAGGAAGTCTGCTGATGTCTGACCTGGGATACGAACCCGGGCCTTTCGTCTAATAAGCCAACACACTACCCCCTATGGATAAAATCCATACATTCAGAAATTATAGTTAAAAGATAGAACAGATATACTCGTAATTACGCCAGATTCCTATGAGAATCATATTTTCTAGTGTATCCCTGTAAAGTCTTCTCTTAGCCCTTGGTTCTGAGGAATTTCTGGCTCCTTGTTGGTATAAATAATAACAATTTCCTTCCTAGTACCCGATATGCTCGAAAATATTTCCGTCCGGAATGCATTCATGCATCAGAAGTTCCATTAATCAAGATAACACCAAACCTCAGTAAGTATGTCTTGAGTCTGTGTCCCTGGGAAAAAGCGATTATCAATCCCTGGTTATTTCTGCTTAGTCTGTTACATGACTTGGATCTCCTCGTATTGTAATTTTCCATACAAAATTTTTTTTTGCTTTAAACCCACTTGGTCTGACTAGGGTCTTTGCGTTTTCTTTTTATCTTCCCTTTCGTTAAGCCATGCTTTTCAGATATACGCAACCCTTCTCCCTCTTGCACAGACGAATCTGGTCCCATCAACGCTGTAGAAGATACCTTCCTTTTAGTCTCATCTGTTTGGCCAATTGCTAAGAATTTCCATGTGGCCTGAAGGCAACCATGATATGTCTGCCTAGGTGATTCACCTTCTGCAGACAATCCCATATTATCTTCGATTTGAACTCATAGGAGCCAAGACCTCAAATGGCGATTTGAATGTCAGATAGTATTGCTATGTCCAGTCAAATGTACTTCCTAGCCAAGTTGTATTCAACACATCTTTCAATGACATAGACTAAGAAAATGTCTAGAGAATGTCGTCATGGGCTTAAAACACTTCATTTTGTGATCAATTGGAAGCATAAATTATGCCTAGATGATATAAAGAAATTACTGCCCATACCCAATACAGTACGAGCTCGATTTGCGCAACCACCGATAACTGTAACGCCCCGATTAGCGCAACAGGCAAATTTTTAACATTACAGTCTTTATAATTGCAACTTTTTGTGTTTTATAAAATGTAAAATATTTTTCGCTTTGAATTTGGGAGTAATAAAAAAAGTGGTTAAACTAACAATTAAACAAAAACTTGAAATTTTGAGCAAATTGCAACTTGGAGAATCTGGTAAAAAAATTTGTATTGATCACAAAATTAACAAGTCCACAGTAAGCAGAATTAAAAAAAATGATCATGAGATACAAAAATTTGCTAGAAACACTGAATCCGGTACAGGAAAACGAATAACACTTAAAGCAGCTCAGTACCCACGAATCGAGAATAAATAACGTTCCGGTTTCTGAGGAAATTTTAAAATCGAAAGCCCTATTTTTCCACAACAAATTGAGAAAAAAACCGGGGACCTTTAATGCTAGCCTTGGATGGGTAAAGAATTTCAAAAAGCGACATGGTATACGCAGATTAAAAATATGCGGAGAAAAGCTGTAAAATTAGGTGGAGGGTGTAGATCCTTTTTTAGAAGAATTTACTACTAAGATCAATGAACTAGGATTAGTTCCGGATCAGATTTACAACTGCGACGAGTCTGGTCTATCTTTCAGACTGCTACCAAATTCAACTCTAGTAAGTTTAAATGAAAATTCAGCACCAGGACGCAAGGTTTCTAAAGAAAGGATAACTATTGTGTCTGACGAAGATGATCTACCATTGATTTTGTTACTGGTACCAGATAGCAGAAGAGGCTTCAATTAGACCATCCATTTCAAAATTGTTGCAGGATGTTATGCCGGATATTAACTCAACAGATAATGAAATTACCGAATGGATCAGAGAAGACTATTCAGAGAAGGAAAGTGTAGATATTGACGTTTCAGACGAAGAAATTGTAGAAACAATACAAACAACCCCGGTTTCCTTTAGGTTGCGCAAATCGAGCCCGTACTGTATTTAAAAGAGAAGTTATTTGCATTCTTTTTTGAAATATTTTTTCTAATACACTTAAAATCCATTAACGAATTACAAAATTATGGTCGTGTTTTGTAACAAAATTCGTTTTATTGGCGAACATATTAAATGTATCGATAAAACCGATGACTTTTAACGATAACAATCAAATAATTGTCAGCGGAATAATGAAACGAAAAACAAGCAACAAAGCCAACGATTGAATGACAAAATTTTTTGTGGGAATTTTTTTCATATTTTTTCGCGTTTATAATACAAACACGTACGTTTATTGAGAGAGAGAGAGAAAGCAAACAGCAAGTAAATGATGATGATAATCATGGAGATGAGGGAGTTGGCGTTGAGATGTAAGATATGATGAGATGATGCCAATAAAACCGGAAAAGGAAATGCATAAATTTGTTATTTGCATTAAATTACAAGCTTACACATACACCTACACATACACACCCATGCATGCATGCAAAAATATTGTTTTTCTACTCTTACCTTTAGCGTCTTAAGTAACGGTAAATAAATAAATAAACCGTTTAAACGGAGAGCCATTGTTGTCAACACCATTAAAGCATTCGCAAGAGTAACGTGCCAGCCCAACGCATTTTTAAACACGAACAACGTTTTAACGACCATCAAAGGAAGAAAGAAAAAACACGCACACACACACACAAAACATACATATACCTAGAAGAAGAGGGGGGAAGAGGGGGTGAAGAGAAGCGAAGAAGAGAAAAAAGAAATCAAAAATCAAAACCAAAGCAAAAAAACTTACAAATCCTGTTGCGGTTTTTGTAAACACACTCTGATACGTACGTATACACTGAGACACACGCACACTTTACATGCAAATTGCTCTAGACACTCTTGTACACTTTAATTCACTTATACAAGCAACACACACACACACCAGCACATCCACACACCACACACACAGTCGTATTTGTACTCAAGCTGCAACAGGAATAAAAAGGAACATATTGAGCCAAGTCACGGTTTTGCATATGAATGGTGAATGAATTGATTTCTTGGGGAGCAAAAAAAAAGTCCCAGCAAAAAATCCTGTCACGATAATCTCAGAGAGGCCAGGGGGGTAAAAAAAAAAATCAGCAACAATATTTAGGTGTATGTGTGTGTTAAATACTTAACGCAATGGCGTGTCAACAGCCAAATAATCGTAACCAAACATCGAGAACAGCCAGAGGAGCGATAAGTATCGGAAATTAGCTGAAAGGCATTTCAAAAACTTATTTGGCAATTGTGATAACAGCAGTCAAGTGGCAGATGGAGTTGGGGCGAAAAATGTGACAAAAGCATGTTAATCTACCGCAGAATATGTTCTAGGTGAGGTACACTGAAATGAGGTAAGGAAGTAGAATTTTTTTTTTTAGATTTTATTTGATTAATAATAGAACTCTGGACACTTTTTTGTAATTTTAAAGCGATTTTTTATTTGATTTTTTTTCAAATTGAAAATTGGTTTAGGAATTGGATAAATTTCCTCTTTTCACAAGACGATTCTTAACTCGAATTTATTATGATACCACGGTGGCGTACTCGACTCACAAGAAATTTAATTGCATTGCCTACTATATCGTCATCATCATCATCATTTGAACACTAGATATTCTAGTGTATTCGGAATTATCTAAACGGGTAAGTGGGGCGGGCGGGTGTCTTAACCTTTTTATGCTCCAATTTAAGTAAATCGATAATTTGATTTGTTGAATTGGAGAATATAATTGTACGGAGAAGTCGCCGTGGTCTAGTGGGTAGTGTGTTGGCTTATTAGACAAAAGGCCCGGGTTCGAATCCCAGGTCAGACATCAAAACGAAAAATATTTTCTTCGGCGACTTCCTCTCACCAGATTTCTGGCAAACACTCTGAGAGTAAAAATTGCCATGAAAAGCTTCTCAAAAACCTGCCGTTTGGAGTCGACTCTGAACTGTCGGTCCCGCCACTCATGCATAAAATTAACGCACTCAACATAAGTGGTGTGAGAAGCTAGGTCGTAATTCTGACTGAAGGGTTGTAATGACGAATTATGTATGTATGTAATTTTACGGAGTCCCAAATATCAAATTAAATTGTATTGCATACTATACGAATGGATTGTTGGCGGCAGATTTTACATCCTGGGAATGTAAAAGGTTTCCTCATCCCAACTTTTCCTATTACAACCCTTTAGTCAAGATTTCAACTTAGCTTCTCACACCACTTATGTTGTGAGCATTAATTTTATGCATGAGCAGTTTAAAGTCAACTCCGAACAACAGATTTTTTTTTTTGTAAAACTTTTTAGTGGCAATTTTATTACCTAAGTCTTAGTGGTAGTCGCTATTGATAGGGCCTAAGGCTTTTCCGCTTATATGGCGGTGCTCTCAAACTCATTTGGATTTTATGATGACCCTGGGCTTTAAGTAAAACTTCTGGCAGGCTTACCTCAGCCATTCCATCAGTTTTTAAAATCCAACACTTTTCTGTTCTGTCAACAATTTCTGGATGCCCACAAAAGCCGCTTGTGACTAATTCTACTCTACTTACCACTCTTCACAACTCTCCGGGCGTCCAAAAAAGTAATTGGTATGAAGTTACTAAGACAGCCTATAGTTAGATTAGTTAACACAAACCTTGTTCTGCATGTTCATAACCTTATCTGCCCCTACCATATGAGAGATCATTTGTATGAGATCCCCTGTGAATTCTTTCAAATTTTATGTTGTTCCAGCAATTGTAAGCTCGTTAGCTTTGTTTTTAACTTCAATGTCATTGCCTAGGGAAATCCATAAGAGGTTAACTGATAATCGATGAACGCTTCTGAGCAGATTTCGATCATCTTTGATGCTCTCTATATACTCTCAAGAGATTTAATGGTTGCTCTACACTCAAACATAATTAGTCATTACAACTCTTCAGTCAGGATTACGCCCAAGTTTCTCAACACCATTGATGTTGTGTGCGTTAATTTTATACGTGAGTGGCGGGACCCAAAGCGTGAAGACGACCCTGAACAACAGATTTTTTATGACAATTTTTTTTTTTGTTCTCAGAGTGTTTGTCAGAAATTTGCTGAGAGGAAGTCGCCGAAGGAATATTTTTTGTGTTTTGTTTTGATGTCTGCCCTGGGGCTTGAATCCTGGCTTTACGTCTAATAAGCCAACACTACGGCCACTTCGAGGAAAATCTGGATACAAATACAATCTAATCAAATATTTCTGCTTAAACTGCAAAGATGTACATTCAGTATGGTTGTTAGAGTTATTACGCGGCATTGAGATAACTTTGATAATGATTCCTTCCAAATGATTTCTGTTGAAACTGCAGAGCTGTAAAAGAATAAGAGATTATTCTTCTCCTACTGGATACATGCTCTGCACAATGTCAAAGATGCCTACTAATACAGATAATTGAGAGGAATTATAACGTACGGAAATTGACTGCCTGTGTCACTTCTTTAGAAGCTGCGAGTAGTTTCGGACTTGAGGACAATGGAATACTATGCTATAACAACAGACGGCAGGTTTACTCATACAACCTCATAGGGCGGACATCAAACCCTACGTACCTATCTACCTACCTATCTACGGTTCCATATAAAGATCAATTCTCCTAAGGTACAGCAGTGCATGTCCGGTTTCCTTTTATATAACCTACTTGGCCATACAGTAACTCCTACCTTCCTACGTACAGACAGACAGAATTGGCCGTTACAAATCTTCAGTCACGATTACAACCTAGCTTCTCAACACCACTCATGTTGTGTATGTTAATGTTAATGTCAATGTGGGACCTACAGTTGAACGTCGACTCCGAACGACAGATTTTTGAGAAACTTTTCATGGCAATTTAATTTACTCTCAGTTTGTTTGCAGGAAATCCGCTGAGAGGAAGTCGCCGAAGAAATATTTTTTCACAA
Source organism: Sarcophaga peregrina (assembly GCA_014635995.1). Taxonomy (NCBI): domain Eukaryota; kingdom Metazoa; phylum Arthropoda; class Insecta; order Diptera; family Sarcophagidae; genus Sarcophaga; species Sarcophaga peregrina. Next base: position 42,364,471 of record CM025793.1, read on the forward strand.
TTTCGTTTTAATGTCTGACCTGGAGTGTGAACCCTGACCTTACGTCTAATAAGCCAACATACTACCTACTAGACTTCGGCGACCTTCATACATACAGTTCCGTATAAAATCCAATTCACATAGAATCTAGCAAAAGCAGAGGATGGGGGATGGTTTCCCCCATCAGCTGAGTAATCGTAAGTTGGTGTAATCGTATGGGAAATTTTCTTTAATATTCTGGTTTTCTTTAGGCATTCTGTGCCTCTATTTGTTCTTGATCCAAGCGTACACTTCTGCTTTTCAAAGATACATAGCCAACAAACTGTTTCATTCGCTGATATTACTCCAGTTAGTAGGCGCTGACGCCATAAGTAGTTATTGTCGAGATACCGTACGATGTGTATATAAGTGTTTGAAAACAACCTCAAAATGAGTAACGCTGCACAACAATAAGGAGCTTCGTGTCCTAACTGTTAGTAGCTTTTGTAAATATTCCGTTTTCTCTGATACCGAATGCGCTTGGCAGCAGCCTTTATAGACATTATTTCAGTCTGAATAATGCTGCACTAATTGGGTACTCTCTTCCAGAAAGACTCCGCAATCGACATTATTACGACATGTTGATCGGTAAGTGAATACTTGGGTTACATTCTCTGACAAGTAGCAAATTTTCTGGCAAATTTTCATTATAAAACTGTGATTGAAAGTAAGTTTAGTTACGGCCTGAGTAGTCGATAGTATCATATTGATCCACTGCTTTTAAGACTTGTCCATGTATGACCATATTTGATGGTCTTGGGGCTCTTTGTCCTATAGTCGTATTACTTCAACATGCCTTTAATGTTGTTATTCCAACGCTATTCACATAATACGCTCCAACTGGTTACGATAATTTCTCTTCTCCTAACCAAATCGCCATACAACTCAACAGCGTAAGGTTGATTGCAAAGTCAAACAGCCAGCAAACGTTTTTAGTTTCGATACCTGTTGTTGCTGTACCTGTTAGTACAGCAAATACAAAGCCATCCGCAGATTTAGTGATTCTGGATTCTGTATTAATTTTGAGTTATCTTAACCACGGATATATGGTTCGTTGCCTTGTTTAGCTTACCCAACTTTACATACATAATTGGCCATTACAACCCTTCAGTCAGTATTGCGACCTAGCTTCTCACACCACTTAATGTTGTGTGTGTTAATTTTTATACATAAGTGCTGGGACCTACAGTTTAAAGTCGACTCCGAACGACAGATTTTTCGAGAAGCTTTTCATGGCAATTTTTTACTCTCAGAGTCTTTGCCAGAAATCTGCTGAGGGGAAGTCAGCCGAAAAATTATTTTCAAATTTTCGTTTTGATGTCTGACCTGGCATTCGAACTCGGGCCTTTTCGTCTAATAAGCCAACACACTACCCACTAGACCACGGCGACTTCTTACCCAACTTTACATTTCTGAAAATAATTTTGAATGTTGACCTGTAGTTGCAACTGCTACTTCGTAATCATGGAAAATGTTCCTTCTTTGACTTTGGGTAGAGTATTAAGGTAGAAGCCAAATAACAAAGCAGAGAGGGAGTTACCCTTCTTGTGGTGTCTTTCGAGCCGCAAATTTAAAACCATCTTCTGCGATCTAAAATAGATTTGACATGCCGGTTTATTAGCAGTTTATCGACAAAAGCTGTGACTTCAGAATCGTACATAACATACAGCCTTCAGTCAAGATGACGACTTGACGACTTAGCTCCTCACACCACCCATGTTGTGTGTATTAATTTCATACCTGAGTGTTGTAATCTACGATTTAAAATCGATTTCGAATGCAAGATTTTTTTCTGAGCATCTTTTCATGGCAGTTTTGTTTAAACTAATAGAGTTTTTTGAAGTCGCCGTCGTCTAGTGGGTAGTGTTTGGCTTATTAGACAAAAGGCCCACGTTCGAATCCCAGGTCAGACATAAAAACGAAAAAATATTTCTTCGGCGACTTACCTCTCAGCAGATTTCTGGCAAAGATTCTGAGAGTAAAAATTGCCATGAAAAGCTTCTCGAAAATCTGTCATTCGGAGTCGACTTTAAACTGTAGGTCCCGCCACTCATGTATAAAATTAACGCACACAACATAAGTGGTGTGAGAAGCTAGGTCGCAATACTGACTGAAGGGTTGTAATGGCCAATTATGTATGTATGTAACAGAGTTTTTGGCAGAAATCCGCTGAGAGGAAATCGCCTAAGGAATATTTGCTCATACATCGTTTTGTTGATGAGATGTCTGACGTGGGGTTTGAACCCTGGCCTCACATCTACTAAGCCAACGCACTACCTACTAGTTTACGGCTAGTTCAAGATCAGTATTCAATGATCTTAAATCGTTAATAATTGATTATTGCTTAACGTTATTGAAATGATCCGCTCTCTATATGAGCAAAAGCAGCCAGAGTAGTGTAGGAAATAGTTTGCAGAGAATTTAAAAACTGCAAACAATTTGAAATTTCGATTTCAGTGCATCTCTTATACGATTAATGCATCTTTTTATGAAGAATATCTAGTAACGAGGTATTATTATGGATTGAAACGTTGGATGTATTGCCGGAAGATGGAATTAGGCAAACTAAACATCCAAGTACCTGCAAGAAAAGTTTTCCATTTGAGCAACTACTTCTTAATATAAGGAATCACTGATCGGGCAAGTTATCGGTTTATTATTATCGATTTATTATTTTAAATTAAAAACAATTTTTCTTATCCTGCCTTATGACATTAAGGCTTAAATAAAAACTACTTCATGCTACAGAATATCCTGTGGCCATTAAGAAAAAACAACGTTTCCACACAATATAAAAACGAGATTTCTTATCTTGCCTGGAATTGCCAAAACGTAAATTGAAAATGTAATGTTACAACAACAACAACAACAGAAAAAGAAGTTAAAAAAATAATTGAGAACTTGATAAACGTATTAATTTCGTTAACGTTATTGTTGTTGTTCTAGAAATTGTTCACACAGCTTAATAAACCAAATTGAAAGAATAATTTTTTTTGAATGCAACAATGAAACGAAAATCAAAAAACATTGAAAATCTGTTTAATTTCATGCCCTACACCGCATATTATAGGTGTTAACGATTTGAGGGAAAGATTTGTAACAAAATAGGGAAACTAAATTGCATGGCCACCATTGAGTACCAATTCATGCCCCATTCACTAGCGAGGCGCTAAGGATCCTAATCCGCACCTTCGTTTTAAATTAAGAAATTGTGTACCCAGAAGTTGGAAGTCGCCGTGGTCTAGTGGGTGGTGTGTTGGCTTATTAGACAAAAGGACCGGGTTCGAATCCCAGGTCAGACATCAAAACGAAAAATATTTCTTAGGCAACTACCTCTCAGCAGATTTCTGGCAAAGACTCTGAGAGTAAAAATTGTCATGAAAAGCTTCTCAAAAATCTGTCGTTCGGAGTCGACTTTAAACTGTAGGGTCTCACCACTCACGTATAAAATTAACGCACACAACAGAAGTGGTGTGAGAAGCTAGGTCGTAATCCTGACTGAAGAGTTGTAATGGCCAATTATGTATGTATGTACCCAGCAGTTCGAGCATTACAAAGATTTCCGTGATACAAGTTTAGACACCATAGACTAGTTGGCAGCTAGGGTTTGAACCACCCTAGCTGAGATATCATGAACAAAGCGAAATATGAAAAGAATATTTCTTTCAGTGACTTCCTTCCAGCAGCCTTCTGGCAAAAAATCTGGGCACAAAGTGAAGTTTCCATGAACGATTTCTCAAAACTTTTTCAATCGCAGTCGACATTAAATTGTAGTTACCCCAACTCATATCTAAAATGAACACCATGTAACATGGTGGTGTATGAAACTAGGTTGTAGTCCTGACTACAGGGTTGTAATAATCGAGTTTAGTAAGTAAGAAAGGCTTGACTATTCTATCCAACATGGAAGCTGAAGTACTTCCAAATTTTGTTGCCTTTTTGTAACTGTAATTGGGTGGTGTACGACACTAGGTTGTAGTCCTGACTACAGGGTTGTAATAACTAGTTTGGTAAGTAAGAAAGGCTTGACTATTCTATCCAACATGGAAGCTGAAGTACTTCCAAATTTTGTTGCTTTTTTGATGGAAATACGTCCTAACAGTTACGAGACTTCAGTGATACAAAAAAAAGTAAACAGAGATACGAGCAGTGGTGTTGTGCTAATTTTTTTTACCGGAACGCGTATATATAATTACATAGACAGGGCCGATCCTGGGTAGGCGGCCGCTCTGTGCGGTCTCATTTTCCAAATTTAGCGACGGGGGTTATTTTCCATTATAATCCTGGAGGCGGAGTTTTTTTTTTAGGTCTCATGTCCCAAATTTGACGACGGGGGGAGGAATATTTCCCCCCTATTTTTGCCCGTTACCTGCCAGGATCGTCCCTGTATATAGCATAAAAAGGAAAGGAAATGAAAATCATCAAAAAAAATCGGCAATTCTTTTTAATTTTCTTTCCAAAGCGTCAGCCAATTCTCGTTATCAGAAATCATCTTTAGTTGCGGAACACGTTCCTGTCCAAAAAGGAAGAACCGGGCTCGACAATACCACTGGATACGAGTGTATATGGATAACGTAGTTAAAGACAAATCTTTATCGGTTTGGAGAACTTCCGTGAGTTCCTCTAGTGTGCAAAGTTAATTGGCTTATAGGAGTATTTCTGTGCTCGACACAAACTGTCAGATTTAGAAATGAGATCTAATGGTTTAGATCGAACAGGGAACTATGTATCTGTTCCAAAATGCTACAATTCTATGCGCTTTATGGTCATATGAGAAGTCAGAATTCTTCAATACGATACAAGCATGATGCTGATGGCAGTAATCACAATTCGCTAACCAGAAATCCGGTGAGTGGAAGTTGCTGAATTTTGTTGGAGATATCTGACCTGGAGTTTGAACCATTGGCCTCACATCTAATAAACCAACACACTATCTACTAGACTACAACGACTTCTAAGTTCTTTTAAGCTCAACTGAATCAATTGGAGTATGCCAATATGCGGCAAATCACAACGGCTCTCAAAGCCTACATAACTCAATCCATCGGCCTCGCGTCTAGTAAGCCTAGTAGACTTCAACGGTACTTTGTCTGAAGGGGGTGCTCATGTAATAAGAGTAGGCTTTCAGCATCACAAAAATTATAGGGGAACCAATGACATGAAGTAGGATAGGATTGTTCTGTATCTGTAAGCACAAAATGGTTTCTGGATACGTACTCCCTATATGGCATTGCTATCAAGGCTTCTGTGATTATTAACAGGCTCTTCGCTTTCAGTAGAAGTTTGAAATGGTTTGAAGAATTGAAGATTGATTTGTGAACATAAATTCCAACGTTCATTCTTCTTTCGAGCTGCTGTACTGTCCAGACGTTTGGTAACTTCCATACATCTGGTAACTTCTCGATATTTGGTAACTTCTAGACATCTGGTAACTTCTCGATATTTGGTACCTTCCAGACATCTGATAACTTCTAGACCTTTGGTAACTTCCAGACATTTGGTAACTTCCAGACATCTGATAACTTCCAGACCTTTGGTAACTTTCGGACCTTTGGTAACTTCCAGACATCTGGTAACTTCTAAACATTTGGTAACTTCTAGACATTTGGAAACTTCCAGACATCTGATAACTTCCTGACCTTTGGTAACTTTTGGACCTTTGGTAACTTCCAGACATTTGGTAACTTCTAAACATTTGGTAACTTCCAGACATTTGGAAACTTCCAGACATCTGGTAACTTCTAGACATTTGGTAACTTCTAAACATTTGGCAACTTCCAGACATTTGGAAACTTCCAGACATCTGGTAACTTCTAGACATCTGCTAATTTCTAGACATTTGGTAACTTCCAGACATTTGGAAACTTCCAGACATCTGGTAACTTCTAGACATCTGCTAACTTCTAGACATTTGGTAACTTCCAGACATCTGGTAACTTCCAGACATCTGGTAACTTCTAGACATCTGCTAATTTCTAGACATTTGGTAACTTCCAGACATTTGGAAACTTCCAGACATCTGCTAGCTTCTAGACATTTGGTAACTTTTAGACATTTGGTAGCTTCCAGACGTCTGGTAACTTCTAGACATTTGGTAACTGCTCTGGTACCTTCCTGGTAACAGTAAATTCTTGTTGCTGATTTAATTGCTATCGCTTCCGAATTCACCCCATTAAAAGGTAGGGATTTGGAACACCTCGATAGGTAAGAGAAGAATGACAGGCATCTGTAGTAATATGATCAGCCAGGATCATCATCATTGTGCAACCATTGTTACCAACCATATGATGGCTTAAATAACTTCTCCTTGACCTTTAACAATAGCAACGACTTTTGGCAACTCCACACATGACCTGAAGCCATCAAAGCAGTGCAGGGCATCATATCATCGACTATTACTAGCTTTAACATTTCTTTATGCTTTATTTACTTTTCTTAGCTTCTGTTTCGTTTCCCTAACTCTCTCTCTCCCATATAAGGTGGTTGCATGCTCAACAGCAGAGGCACAATTTCTGGCTAATTTTGTAAATGTCAACAACATTCAACGTTTTTGGCCTGCGAAGATCGATTGTATCGATAACAAAAATAATTTTTATGAAAAGAGCCAAAATCCAAAAGGTATACACTCACCTAAACACACACACATGCACACAGACAAACACATGCAACCGCATACAAACAAACAGAAAATCGTTTTGGGGCCGGCCAAACTGCTGGTATGGGAGTACGAAGCAATCCAATGCAATTGGTGTGGTGAGCCAAGGTTGGCAGTTTGGTTGGCTGATTGCATTCAATTGACCAACCATGTCAACACAATGAAGTTGATGATGACGTCGTCAATAACGATAAAATCAAAGTTTGGCTATTTTATTTCGCCTTCTGCTCCTTCCTCATCTTCGTCTTTTACCTCTTCCTTACGAAAATAAGGATTTGGATTTGGACAACAACAGCAACAGCAACAACAACCTTAAAATTGTTGAACATTTATAAACAAGAATCAAGAAACAAGAAAGGCAAAAAATAAAATGCATTTCAAGCTGTGGAAACTCAAATACAGATGAAGGAGAAGGAGAAGAAGAAAAGAAATTTTGTATCGACAACGACGACATTGTAAAAGAAATCAAACAATTTCTCTTTCCATTTTGTGTTTTTTTTTTCTTTAAGTTTTGTTTTGCAACAAAAGATGTGAAAATAAGTGAAGAAAGAGCAACACGAAGGGTAAGAGACACAATAATGGCCGTGTTTTTCGAATTGTCGAATTCGTCGATTGTTAAGAAAAGGTCAATTGAATTGGAAAATTTGAAAATTTACAAACTGTTTAACAACTTGTTAACAAATAACAACTGAAATGAAACAACAACAACAATAACAGCAATTACAGCATCAATACAAAATACTACTGGAATGGCAAGAACACGATATACAATCCAAACCCTTAATAGAAACCCCCCCCCAAGCAAAAAAAGCAAGGACTTGACAAACTGAAGGGCATCATTTCGAAGTGATACTAAACGGTTTGTCAACGATTAGGGCAGGTTAGATGGCTAGTCAATTGAAACCTTGATTAACACACCAAAATTCTAGGTTAGGATGGGGTGGAGTAGCAGCCTCCTAATTCAAATCACTTACCTCTCCATTGTGGTACATGCCCCATGAAGTTGTGACCGAATTTGACTTTCAAATCCTAATTAATTAGTCTTACAAACAGCATTTAAGCACAATGGATAATGTATGGCTTTCTTACTTAGTTAATTGGTCACTGAAATTCTTTAGCAAGGACTACAACCTAGTTGAACACACCACCCATGTTGGGTGTATTAATTTATATCGTCTTTAAACGAAGGATTTAAGATGCCAGAAGAGTGCAAAAAGAAATAAAGTCTCTAGAGGTCGCCGTGGTCTAGTAGGTAGTGTGTTGGCTTATTAGACGAAAGAGACGAGTTCGAATCCCAGATCAGACATCAAAACGAAAAAATATTTCTTCGGCGATTTCCTCTCAGCAGATTTCTGGCAAAAACTCTGAGAGTAAAAAATTGCCATGAAAAGCTTCTCAAAAATCTGTCGTTCGGAGTCGACTTTAAACTGTAGGTCCCGCCACTCATGTATAAAATTAACGCACACAACATAAGTGGTGTGAGAAGCTAGGACGTAGTACAATGGGTCAATTCAACCACCGAGTACTGTACTTGTCAGAATTGACAAGTACACGTCCTTTAACCTAACCTAACCTAAGAAAGTCTCTGAACGAAAGAAATATTTCTTATCGTGTTTCATTATGGTCAAGATATCTGAGCTGGGATTTGAACCACGGATTCGCAACAGGAGTCATGACACATAAATCCCTTCAAATCAAAACTAGACTAAACGATAAATTTTGTGATCGATACAAAAACTAGGAGCAATACCCCTATTAGACTATCAAAAATGAAAGAGCCATTGAAAGAAGACTGCTTTCAGACAGACAAAAACATTGAACAATACTTTCTTATTGCTCAAGGTAACTGATAGACAGATACACAAACAACAACTACTCTGCCTAGACGAATGTAAATAAGATACCCAAACAAAAATGGAAACAAGTTGTTGACATTTTCGAATCTTTCCCGAAGACCATCATCCTCCTTCTTCACACTGTTGATCCTGCAAAATATAAAAGGCAAAACAAAGCTAGTAATGATGGAGTTGGAATTAAGTTTGTCGTGTGCGAAGACGTCACGTTGGTTGCATTGAGATTTCAATCGGTTGTGTGTGAAGACACGAGATCGAATTATAATTCAGTCAGTCTTGCGTACAGACAAGTTGCGTGCGAAGACACAGTTTTTTTGTAGGTTGTATGTAGGTAAGCTAAGTCTCTTCTCATGCCTGCCTATTACCCACTGATCAGTGAAAATGGTTATGGTCACAGAGATGGGCCTACGATCCAGTTTAAGTACCTGATTGATACGCTTCCTATTCAAATACAGTTTCGAAAGTCCGACAATTAAGCAAAATTTTTCACAGCAGAGTATTTATCAATATAGCAGTCAATAAATGTTTCTCTCTCTCTGTTTTTATTTAAACAGTCTAACAGAAATCCATAAGTGGATTGGATTGTAATTATTTCGACAATTTCATAAGCTACACAATTAATCGTGATATTACTGTGACCAGGAGCCCATATTAAATTGACAAAAAACTGCCACGAAGATAAAGTAACGACTTCGCAGCATATGGAAACTAGTTCAGAGCCTAGGATTTAATTGCCGTTTAGCTGTCGGAGAGTATCTGTTAATAGTAGCAAATCACTTGCCCGATGTCAGTTCAAAGCAGGATTTATCGCCATTCCCTCGAGCTGAGCAACTCTAAGAACAAAGAGAGAGAGAGGACTGACCATTGGATTCAGTTCAATTTTAGAACCATCCAGATAGGCTTCCATCAAAACCACGAAGCGAAAATACTATGCTTACATCATTCATTTCAGGAGAAGTTAGCCGATCATAATAACGATTTGAACTTTGCATAGGTGGCTATAAACTTTTTATTGCAATCAACATTGCAATGCCATAGAAGGTTCTAAAATTATGCCAGTCTTTGTTGTTTAAATGGAGGCCTTTTAGTTAGAAAAATCTGCAAACTACAAGTGAGAATATCATGGCCTTTGCAGTCGGAATATTCTCGAGCCCGATTTAAGCCCTACAAGGAGAAATTGAGGCATTTAAGATTAATCTTTAAAGCTATACATAGTACTTGGTTTAAGATTTTCTTTCCATCATTGTTGGAGGTGCAAGCTACCCACTAACCTAACCTACAAGTGCTCAAATAACTCTCGCACACAATTCATTGCCTGATAAAATAGCCGTGCATGGGTTTTGCAAATAAGATGGCTCCAGGTATGTCCGAAGGCATTTTGTGCGCTAAACATGAAAAACTCAAAATGGCGGATCTAATATGGTAGTCGAGGTTTATAAAATTTAATCGGATTTACTTGAAAATCGCCATACGACCGCCATATTGAATCCGCCATTTTGAATTTTTTAAATCTGAATGAAGATCTATAATCAGCGACTCCAAAAACCCTTGAGTAACAATTTTCAAGTAAATCTGATTAATTTTAAGGGGCTCCATAATGTGTTTCTTTTTCTCTTGCATCCCTTGACATAAACCCATACCGTACTTTAAGGGTCCATGTAATCAATTTGGCTTTGGGCTCATTTTTTGTCAATTTCTGCGCAATATCGATAGTTCCAACACATTAATGTTTAGCTCTTAGTGGTTTCAACCCCCTTTTTCTCGAAAACCTGACGTGATGGAACCCAGATTCGTGTTCAGCGCTCAACATGTCTTCGGACACACTTGGTGCCATTTTATTTCCACAAATTCGCAGGACTGTGTAATCTATAAAAGGTCTCCGTAGAATGTCCCCTTTAACCTTTAACAATTTTTCGCTGTCAATGCTGCCTGCATAATACTTGGATATGCAGCCAGTATTTACTAGTACAAGAATCCCCTCGTGAAGTCGCCGTAGTCTAGTAGGTTGGCTGTTCAAAGCCCTGGATCAGACACCTCGAACTAGGTTGTAAGCCTGACTCAAAGGTTCCCCGCTCATTCATAATTCAATCTTCTCAGCAGATAATCGGTACCTTAGGCTTCTGAATACGTGTGCTTTAAGTCAACAGTGCGAGGTGAAAAGGCTGAGATTGTCTGATACATGATCAAATACGCTTCTAAATATCCTTCACAATTTCATTGAACCTAAGTGGAAATTGGAAATCACTTCGTATTCCGCTTCTGCTCAACGTTGAGTAAATGTCGAGTCTGTCATAAAGCTTTGAAATTCTAGAGAAATCATAATTGAAATACTGAACCACAAGTGAAATACTCGTGCGGTTATTTGTCTCCTGGTGAGAGTATAAAAAAGTGTTCAGAGAAATCGTTTTCAAGGAAAGTTGCTTTGAAGCATAATGTAAATTTTCTTAGGAGTACAAACTAATGGAAGGTAATGCATGATTGTATTAGATAGCCTTCTGAACAAACAGTATTCTTAACTACAGTAAGACCCCGCTTAAGGCAATGGATACTCTCCAATTAGTTCCAGAGCTAAACGAAACAGCGTTAAACGTGGCAACTTAACACGTACACACATATTTAAATACATTACGACTTCGGATTATACAGTTGAAATCTTTATTCTGGACAAACTAACAAAAGAACGTTGAGGAAGATACATAGTATACACCGTCGCTATATAGTGCACCGCCTTTTGGTTGGGGCATGGCCGATTCATTTGCACACATAGCATACAACAAGTATCAATACAGTATGCGATGTAGGGGACTCCCAATACTACTGCATAATACTGAAATAGCGTTAAGCGGGGTCTTACTGTACATACTGATTAGCACAATATACCACACACTGCCCGCAGTTGATATTTAAAGAATCTTAAAAGGGAATCGTTAAAGTGTGAAAGAGGAGAGCACAGTACACAATAAAGTTGTTGTAAACATCTTAGCCTTTGTATGGAAAAAGCTTAAACGATAGGATATCAGATTCTCTTAAAACTATTTGCATAACAAATCAAACACACACAGTCTCAGATGCCTTTGTTATTGGTGCGATTGATTCCTATTCAGCCTGCATTTAGTGCTTAACATCATAACCCATAACAAAACATATCATATGGGTTATTCCATTCAATCCAAGGCATACAATATGGGTCATTGCAAACAATAAATTGAAAGCTTTTTAAATGACTTCTTAAATAATGGCCATTTAGGTAATGAAAATAATTTCCAATCCAATAAAAATTCCATTCCAACATTGCTTACATTTCTGTGGAACAACCCATATGGTGGTAAACCCTTTTGTAATCTCCTGACATGTTCTTATTAGCCTTCTTCTATAAATGATTAGCTCGTTACATACAATATCTACCATAACTATGTATGTGAAGAAGTACTTGAGTATGCCTGTATAAGTATGTGGAAGTATTTGTAAATGAGCATTACATCCTTAAAATTCCTTGTTTTATTATGTTTGCCAGCAGGAAAGCAAATACAGAGAGAGAGAGAGAGAGAGAAAAACTTCGCAATTGAAATCTTAACATAGAAATGTGAAATGTTATCGTTTATGTTTGGAAATCATTTTCAGTTCCCAACCGGAGGCCATGAAAAATTAACATAAATTGATTGCCAATTCAGATTCGATTTGCAAATTAACTGTAAAGGGTTCTGAAAGCTTCTGAAACCTTCTTGATTGCAAGGCTCATATAGAAAGCATGTCAGGAAAGTCGGGGCATGCCACATGGGTTACAGAAGGCTTGTTGAAAAATCCTGGGAAGGTTAGGTTAGGTTAGGTTAGAGGACGTGTATGTGTCAACTGTGAGAAGTACAGTACCCGGAGGTCCTATTGACCCATTGTACAACGTCCTAGCTTCTCCGAACGACAGATTTTTTGAGAAGCTTTTCATGGCAATTTTTTCTCTCAGAGTTTTTGCCAGAAATATTTTCATATTTTTAGTTTTGATGTCTCACCTGGGATTTGAACTCGGGCCTTTCATCTAACTACTAACACACTACCTACTATTCCACGGCGACTTAGGAACCATTTACAAATAGAACGAATTTATAAAGAGCTCAAATGGAGTTAAAGAAGATACAGAAACTAGCCTGTATTAGTATTACAGAGACAGTGGGAACCAGTTCTACAGCAGCACATGTTTGTAAAGAACTAATCTTTGGAGATTGTGGAAGACCTGTCGAATATATCATTCATTAAGGAATTTCGTGACCTAGGGAATCGATTGGCTGAAAACTTCTTCCTTAACTGTCTACCGGACAGAGGCAGTTGACTTTTTGATTTTCGGAAATGCTTTATAAGAAGACTTCGTAACAAAAATGAGTGGAGTAATCTGGAAGCTGCATAATCTTTTAAAAGAGCGACTATTTTATGACTTACAGGTTGTTGAAGAACGGATAGTGGAACAGGGGTATAGTTTTTGATTCCAGATTGAAATATTCCAAGACTACGGCAAAACTCATGTGTATTTTCCAAGCAGAAGTCAATGCCATTGAAAGATGTGCTCAATTCAACTTCAATTTCATCAATTCCAGCTTCAATACCATCTAACAGTTAAGCAGCCATTAGAGCACTGGGCTCTTATGAGCTTTTTAATCGAAGACTGTAGAAGACTGGCAGAATCAGTTCGATAAACAATGTTTAATCTCTCTTGGGTCCTCCTCCTCTTCTGGGGATACTTCTTCCCGGAACGGCTATCTGTATTACTTCGGGAAGGGCCCAGTACGACGTCCAGTTAAGTACCGTTGTCTACTCTTCCACGTCTGGGTACGCAATATTTGAAGCCAGCTTCATGCTATTGGCTCATCTTCTCATGTATCATTTCGTTGTATTATGTCAAGGTTGACTTTCTTCATGCGGAGTACACATTCAACATAAACATTCTCACAGCGTTCCATTTCGTCTCTCCATTTCGTTCACAATGGTGTCGAGTGTAAATTCACCAATTTGCTCTATCAACATGTTGTTCTCGTCTTGCCATTTAATGCAATAGAATAATGTGTGTTCAGCGTCGTCGCTCACACAATAAAAGCAGCCAGAATCAGTCAGCAGTATAGGTATTTTCGGAAATAACCATGACCACAAAGAAACTGGGTCAGAAAATAGTTAATTTCCCCAAAATTTCTCCGTATCCTTACCTCTATAGGCGGAATAAGTTTATAAGTCCATCTTCCTCGTGTTTCCTCACTCCATCTACTTTTCCATCGCGGTAGTGTTTGAGATCTGGGATCTGCGCTACTAATGGATCATGTAAGAATACTTAACAGCAGTGAGCAAGTAGATGAACATACAGGAAGAGAAGCTTCCATGCCGCTGTTGGTGAACAGCTTCACTTTGGCCAGTGAAAGCGAACTTTCAGAACGGGATGCTTAACAAAAGAAAAATGCCTCTCAGTGGAAAAGGTAGTTCCTGTGTCATCTCTTAAAATTTCCACAGAATAAAAAAATTGGAAGAAAAAAATAAAGAAAAGCCAAGACTCATGTGCACATCAAGTGCATTTAAGCAATCAAAACTTTTGCTAGGAAAATACAATAAGAGGAGATCTAAGCTATGCATAAGACTATCCAGGAATAACCTGAGCTTGGTAATCGATCTTTTGATAGGACACAGTGAAGTCTAGCTACATCTATTCAAAATAGTGGTTCTCACAAGCCCAACTTGTAGATTCTGTGAAGATGGGAAATAATCAACGGAAGCTGAGAAGCATTAATGCAGTTCAGGAAGCAACATCTGAGTGCATATCACGTTTTAGGTAAGGATTATTTTTATTACCACAGTACAAGTACCTGAAATTTGTCAGGACAACGACGATTGATTTTACGTGGGTACCTGTTCTCGTGGACCTAAACCCACGGTGCTCTTCGCACAGGAAAATTTTCCAACAAAAAAAAAACACATAAAATTCAGAAAAATGCCCGAAATCTTTATTTGAATCGATAGTACGGTCCATATAATTTAATGTTGGCAGATTATTTCATGCAAATGTTGACCGGAATCGCGCCTCAAATGGTCCATCCGCATAGTCCAATTTTGGCATACTCTTTCCAATATTTTGGCCGGTATCTCACGAATAAAGGCTTCAATGTTGTCTTCCAATGCGTCAATTGAAGCGGGCTTAGCTGTATAGACATGAGCTTTAACATAGCCTAAAAATCTAAAGGCATTAATTTGCATGATCTAGGCGGGCAATTGACCGATCCCGAACGTGGAATGAAATGTACAATGAACTCGCCTCTCAATAAGTCCATTGTTACCCGCGCTGTGTGGCATGTGACACCGTCTAGTTGAAACCACAAGTCATATAAGTCAAGCTCTTGCATTTTGGAAGAAAAAAGGTTCGATATCTTCTCAGGGTAAAGCTCACCATTCACAGTTACGTTACCATACGCAGCATCTTTGAAGACGTGCGGTTCAATGATGCCACGAGCCCATAAATCGCACCAAACTTTGACTTTTTCTGGAGGCATTGATAGCTTTTGCAATGCTTCTGACTGATCTTCACTCCAAAATCGACAATTCTGCTTATTTACGTATCCATTGAACCAAAAATGAACTTCGTCGCTGAACAAAATTTTTCAATAAAGAAGTGGACCTTCGGCCAACATTCCAAGAGCCCATTTACCAAAAATTCTTTGTTGCGGTAGGTTATTCGGCTTCAATTCTTGCACCAATTCTTGCAAAATTTTTCACGTTATTGAGTAACAGAGGCCCAATTGCTGCGAACGGCGACGAATCGATAATTGATGGCCATCATTAACACTGGCCGATACAGCTGCGATATTTTCTTCAATTCACACTCTAAGTAAGCATGTTGGTGGTTTAATGTCCAACAATGTAAATTTGACGCGAAATTTAGTCACAATAGCCCGAATAGCCGCTTCAGTGGGTCGATTAAACTGATCATAAAATGGAAGAAGCGCCCGATGAACTTTCTTAACAGAGCACGCAGTTTGTACGAGAGAGTTGTTCGTTTGTACGACGATTCATGGTTAAATTATAGAAACAAAACATGAAACATGCGTGAGCTGTTTAAACCAGTGTTGCCAGAAAAAAAATCACCCGTTAAAATGCATCTACCAACGCACCCAAATGTAACAGACACCTGAGTACCAATTCGAAGCTATGTATTTGAATATGACTTTCCCCTGGGTTAGAAGCGGAGCCTATCTAAAATTCCTTCCGATCTTTGGATCACGGCAACCGGTTGAGAATGCAACTCCACACCGAGCCTACTAACTAGACTCTTCCAGCGATTTGGGTCCACACCACACCCACCACGATGCTGCCAAAAAGGGGCCACAAAATTGTCAGGACAATAGGCTTGAAGGAGATATTATTGGGATACCCTATGAAGATTGAGGGGAGCACAGCTTCATGGCAACAAATGATAATTCTTTGTTTTGTAAAGGGCGATCCATATCGTGGTTTCAAAAGTATGTGGCTGGAACTCGACATCTGTCAAACTAAGTTGTAAAACCAATTTTTTTCTTTTCAGTTGAAAGTCTGACGAATTGACGAAAATGGATCGCTTAACTTATCACACACACGCATAAAAATAATCAAAACCTACTACAAAAATGGTGATTCTGCCACAGCCAAGTATCGGCAATTTTTCAAACAAAATTATCTTCAGCGATGAAGCTCATTTCCGAGTGTGAACTCGGTGGTTATATTAATAAACAAAATTGTCGTATTTGGAGTTCTCTAAGGATCCTCAAGTAATTGAAGAGAGGCCATTATATACAGAAAAAGTCACTGTTTGAACCTGGAATCCTATTGTTCTCTCAAGGCAATTTCGTTGAAAAGCAACTGTGTCAGGTAGAAGTTCACCTGACCGTGCCTCCTTTTCGGTCCATTCGCCTAAGCTCGGTATGAGACTGTGGATGCATCTTCCCTTGGTAGAATTGGACCAGTCTTGCTGCCATCTATCCAAAGCATCATCCACTAACTGCACAGGGTTGGAAAGATCCAATCCCCTCCTCGTGTCATATTTCCTCATTTCTATTTCCACTACCAGCTTCACGGGCAACATCCCCGCAATCACCAACGCTGCGTCAGTAGACACCGTGTGGGAAGCAGAAATCACCATGAAAGCTGATCTCCTGCTCTATACCATGGCCCCGGCCCATATAGGGGATGCATATATAGCTATCGATGTCACTACTTTCATCGGTAACCGCCTCCCCTCTTGTTTGGGCCTCCTAAGTTAGGCATTATTCGAGCAAGTGCACTCGATGTCACTGCATACCTTTCGCCGATGTACGTCAGGAGTTCCCTAAATATAAGCCTCTTATCGCCTGTTTTGATGATATGCGCTGTTCACCTACCTTTATTGTAATAAACTCCATACTCTTCCTACTGCATACAAGTAGTACATTCGTCTTGTGATCAGCAAGTTAGAGATCTTTTTACCGTGATCCAGCTCCTGACCATGCCAACCGCAGTGTTACACGTTCTCACCAATTCATTCAAATGTCTTCCTCTTATCACCAGGATAATATCGTCCGCAAAACCAATGATCTGTATACCTCTAGGGAGTAAGTTAGTGCATGTATATGTATGTGTGTGTGTGTAGAAGAGAGTGTTAGAAAGAGAGAAAAAATTTTTTAAATTTTTTGTTGTAGAAAATATTTCTTTTACTAATGAAATCTTAACGAATTTGTTTCTCTAAAGTTTTTTTTTTGGTTTTTATTTTCTACTTTTGAGGTATTTTTCTGTTTTTGTTTTTGCTTTTTCTACTCCCCTTATTATTATTATTATTGTTGTTATTATTTATGTAGTATGTGTGTATATGTGTGTGTGTGTGTCCTTTGTTATTTACATTATTTTGATTATTTTACTCTTTGTTGCTTCTGTTATTAAATACACTCTCTCCTCTATTCTCCTGCTCTTCTGCACTCCTACTCTTGCCTTAATGTCCTCAGTCTTCTATTGTAGAATGAAATTTTCTTTGTATTCCTTCTTTATTTTGTGTCACAGTGTATATATATGTGGGAGTACTGAAAAAAAGAGATGGAGTAGGAGTGCAAGAGAGAGAGAGACAGATTTTTGAAACATTAACGGTAACCATTTCATTTATTTTGTCTGATTTTGGGTAAAGAAAAATAATGGAAAGAAATGTTTGTGAGATTTTTATTCTGCCAGACAGGCAGTTTTATGTGTAATTTTTTTTTTTTTCTGTTTGTTTTCTTCTTATTGTTATTGTCGTTGTTGTTGTTGTACTTTATAAATATTAAAATATTGAAGCAAAGGTAACATTTACTACCAATTTTTTTGGTTTTTAATATTCACAATATTTACTTATGCTGCACAGTGTTGCCAAAAGCCAATCTAGCTGGAAAAAAGTCATAATTTCTCTTTGGAAGTAGCAAGAAGCATGAAATTTTGGAATTTTGTATTTCTTATCGAAAGGTTTATTTGTGCTAAAAATGGGCGTTATAGGTGGAGTGGGCATGGCATTTCTCATAGAAGCTATAATATGTATATAGTTTTTTCAATTTTTTAAAATTTAACGGATTTCTACATTTATGGGGCCCTAAACTCATTTTAGTCCAAAATTTCCGCAAAAGGACCCTTCTAGGGTACTATGGAGAGCCCCCCACTCATTGTAAAAGACAGTTAGGTGTTTTTATTTCACTTTTTTAGAAAAATTTATTACAAAAACAACTTAAAAAATTAAAACATTGTTTCACATTATTATATTATTGAACACAAAAAATACTTTTATTCAAAATTAATTTGAATAAATTTGAATTTCATCTTCCTGTATTAAAGAATCCATAAGTAATGACATCTTTTCGTCACATAATATGTCTTCATTTCGAGATCCAAGAGCTGGTTTTGTTGAAAAGGCCGAAATTAATGGATCCGATGATAAAAGTAGATAATGAAAAAGATCTTCCATTGTTTTTCTCTTGAAATTTTTCTTGTATGATGTTCTCGAATAAATCTAAAATCTTTGTTTCGAGATTCAAGTGCTTCCTTTGACATCATTCGTAGCATTTTGAATTCTGTCTGCGCCATGAATTAAAATTTTGTGGATAGTTGATAGCATGCAGTACCATGGATACAATTCTATGTATAATTTCGCAGTATCCATCGCATACTCTCGGAACGCTTCCACATTAACATGACCTGGTCTTCAAACGTATTGCCAACCTTTTGATTAAATTTTCATTTAACTTTATTGCAATAATCTTCAGAACGGCTTTTTTGCAATCGACTCTTAAGAAAAAAATAATTAATGACAGCGTTTGCTTTGTCTTTGCTTTCCCTTTTAGTGATCCATGCGTTACAAAGCTCTCTTCTGGTTATAGGTATGTAATCTGGATATGTATTTAAAAGCGCATTTGCAAGTATTAGCAGCAAACTTTTTTTGATTTCTAAAGTAGACATTTCACAGATTAATAAACAATAACACTTTTCACGGGAATCGACGGGAATCATATTTAAAAGTTACACTGAATATCTAACAATAAGCAAATATTTACTACACAAATATCTTACTATCTATCACCATTTTTTTTCATTAAAAAATATTTCAAATCAACAGATATTTGCACAGTAGATAAATACATACCCGATATAATGATGCAAAAAAACCATAAATTAAAAATATTTAATAGTTTGATAATACGATTCGTTTAAACTGCCACAATGCAATTGCTCATATTTGGATTAACATTATAAAGCAAATCAGAAAAAAATAAAAAAAATCTGTTATAAAGAGTGGACATTTATCTATCGAATACCAAACAAATCAAAATCAATTTTAAAACATCAAAAAATTGACTTTTTTCCAGCTAGATTGGCTTTTGGCAACACTGTATTCTGGTAAGTTTTTATAATTTTTTTTGTTTTGGGTTTTCTTTCATTTTCATTTCATTTATTTGCATAAAAAATTTATTTTAATTTTTTATTTTTATTTAAATTAAAATTATTGTGTTGTCATTTGGGCTGGATAGTGAATGAATAAATGAACGAATGAATGAATAAATGAATGAATGAATGAATTCGTTGGTTTAATTTTGTATTTTTTGCTACAAGAGAGTTTAACATTCAAAAAAATATCTAAAAAAAAACATAGAGTAGCAGTAATAATAACAATAATAATGATAAGAGCTTAAAAGGTTAATAATTCAACAATCTTTCTTATTTTAATTCGTATTTTTGTTTACAATACTAAATCGGTTTTAAAGATTTAAAATAATTTAAACAAAATCAAATTCAGATTTAAATATTACAAATGTTTTAAAGATTAGAAAGAAAAGTTTTTTTTTACTAAATTGTTCACTACAACGCTTTAGTCAGGTTTACAACCTAGTTTCTTACATCACTTATGATGTGTGTGGTTTAGTTTTATGCTCGTAAATGTGTGAGTAGCGATAACTATAGTTTAGAGTCTACTCCGAACACCCTATTTTTGAGGAACTTTCCATGGCAATTTTAGTTTTTCTACCAAAAGACTGCTGAGAGAAAGCTCGCCGAAGACAAATTTTGCCATATTTCCTTGTATACGAGGGGTCTGAGCCATATTTCGAACCACAAAATCTCGTCTAATAAGCCAAAACTCTGTCTTATCATAATACCCACAAAACTCCATCACTTTACAGACGTACATACATACATACGTAAATTACAACTCTTCAGTCAGGATTATTAACCTAGTTTCTCACACCACTTATGTTGTGTGTGTGTGTTGGTTTTATATATGTATGTATGAGTCGCACCTCCGAACACCTTATTTTTGAGAAACTTTTCATGGTAACTTTAGATTTTTTACCTAAAGACTGTTGAGTAGAAGTCGCCGAAGGCAATTTTTTGCGTTATTTCTTTGTATACGAGGTGTCTAAGTCATTTTGTAGAAACACAAGCTCTCGTCAAATAAGCCAACACTCTGTCTTATCATAATGTCCGACAAAACCTCCATCACTTTATAGACGAGTTGGTCTTTAACAACCCTTCAGTCTGGATTATTGAGCTAGTTTTCTCACACCAATGATGTTGTGCGTTAATTTTATACTAAAGTTTAAAGTCGACTCCGAACGACAGATTTTGAGAAGCCTTTAATGGCAATTTTAGTTACTCTCAGCGTATTTCCCAGAAATCTGCTGAGAGGAAGTCGCCGTAGAAACATTTTTTGTATTTTCTTTTGATGTCTGGTCTGGGGCTTGAACCCTGGCTTTACGTCTAATAAACCAACTTACTATCTACTAGACTACGGCGACAATCGTAAGATGTACATACAACATACATAATTGTCTTTGAGTGCCCTTGTATTGTCTAGTGGGTAGTGTGCAGAGATCAGCAATGAATCGTTTTTTCGCTACTCACAAGCACTCATGCAATTTTGAGTATGAATGAATCAACAGAATTTAAACTTAACTACTCTGATTCAATTCGTACTCGCTACAACCTTGATTTATAAGTATAAGTTGCAATAAATATGAGTGCAACGTTGACATCAAGCTCACAACATTCGAAATGTGTTTGATTCATACGCCTATTCATTCTAGGTTATAAATTTAGAAAAAATACTTATAAGTGATTCGAGTGGCTCGATTCATTCATCAAAATTTACAGCCTTTGTTGTTGTGCATTACAGACAAAGAAGAAAGGAAAGACAAGGTTAGGTTAGGTTAGAGGACGTGCACCTGTCGATCAAGACAAGCACAGTACCCGGATGTCCAAATTGACCCATTGTACATTGTCCTTAGGGGAGGAAGGAAAGGAGGATATAGGAAAAATAGGGAAGGGGAGGGAGAATAGGAAACAGAGGAACGAAAACAAACAGACACAAAACAACAGAGGTTGAGAGTGCGACTACACTTATGAAGCCCTAGCACCTCTCAACCAGCCCAAGCCGCTAATGAATCTGTGGAGAGCCTTGATGTCGGCTCTCGACACAGAACTCAAGTTCTCAAAGAAGGCCCTGCCAAGGGTCCTCAGCCTCAACCTACCAGGGCTGGGCAGTTGCAGAGGAGATGTTCGACAGTCTCCAACTCCTCCTCATCGCAACATACCCTGCAATAGTCCGGCTGGATCTGTTCCAGATCCCCGTCAGCGACCTAATCTCGCAGTGCCCCGTGATAAAACCGACAACCAACCTTAAGCTGGCCTTAACCAAGCCCAGCAGCCACTCTGTCCTCCTGCTGTCCACAACAGGCCACAGACGCCTAGAAAACAGAACAACCCAATCCGTTCCCCCAACGTCTTTGCTCTTCCCTCCTGACCCATCCATCGATGAGGCCATAGAGGGTGACAGACTGGGGGGTCAGGACCAACCGTCAAATCGCCACTCGAAAGCGAACCTAACCTAGCGAAGGCATCCGCCGTCTCATTGCCCAGTATTCCGCTGTGACCCGGAACCCAGCATAGACGGATACGGTCCGGTCCAAAACTCCGCAACGCCCGTTTGCACTCGCGAACGAGCCGTGATTTGCACCAGACCGACGCAATGGCCCTAAGGGCAGCCTGACTGTCAACGAAGATCGTGTAAGATTCCGAATCCGAAGATGGGCCACCAGCTATGGCCTCAATAGCCTTCAGTATTGCGAAAATCTCCGCCTGAAAAACGCTGCGAATTGAGTTGTTGTACTATTACCATCACCTTTTAAAAACGCCTTGCCCTTGTCATTTCTGGCTTAAGGCGAATTTCATTTGACATTTGTGTGGACACAAAAACAACAGAAAATACATGTTGTTTTTGTTAAAAAACACTGCGAATTGGGTTGTTGTACTATTGTCATCACCTTTTGAGTGCGCCTTGGCCTTGAATTTGTATTTTTTATATTAAAATTCGAAAAAAACAAACAAATTTCGTAGAAAAAAATTAAAATTAAATTCAAAATTTGTAAACAACAACGTAACGTATTAAATTAGAATTAAAATAGTGTTTTCAACATTTGTTGGTGTAATCGATAAAGTTATTTGCCATCTTTCGCATTTTCCGTGTCTCAGTTTTTTTTACATTTGTTTTGGGGTTTTGAAAATAATTTTCCAAAAAATTCTTGCTAATAAGTCTAAGATTAACTCAAGGAACTAAACCCAATTCGAAGGGCTTGTAAAGGTTTACAAACATTAATTTTAAATATTTTTTCTTATCACTTTAATATGTTCCTCAAAAGAGATTGATTGAGAGTTATTATTGAAAAGAAAAAAAAAAGTTACGAATAAATATTAATAAATGAAAATTTAATCAGCACAAATATTCTAATTTTCATTTCGTGTATGTATATAAATTCTTTTATAAATAAATAATAAAGTTTAGCAGCATTTTCCTATTTAAGAAAAAAAAATCCTAAAGTATTATTTTAAATTAAATTTCTATAAAAACAAAATTGTTGGTTTTAATTTTAATATTTTACATGATATCTTTGAAACCGAAGAAAACTATATATTTTAAAGTTGTGTTTTTTGTGTTGTTGTTTTTTTTTAATCCTTATAAGACTATTTTTTGTGTGTCTATTTTAAATTGTATATTAGTTTAAAATTATTATTATTATTTCTTATTGTGAAACAACATTTATATACTATAAAAGTGCTTTAAATATTTTGTAAACAAAAACAAAAGCTAAGAAAGAAGAAAGTTTGATGAAAGATTTTGAACTTTCTTTCAGCATGAAGAAATTAAATCTTTTTGCAAAAGATCTATTTAAGTACACCGTGCTATTTACGAAAATATTTTGCCACCTTTAATAACTGCTAATAATAATATAAAACGATAAACCTTTTAATAATAATAATAATAATATTGTTAATAATTTACTATTTAAGGTAAATAATAATAATATAATGAAATATAAATAAAAAATAATAATAAAAGAAAGAAAAATATTTAAAACTCTTCTCAATAAATAGTAATACAGTCGAACTTCTCTATAGTGAACTTCTATACAATGAAGCTCCTCCTATTATGAATTGATTTCAAACACACAACTTTTTCCGTTCCAATTTCATTGTTTTTGATTTCCTTACAATGAATTTCCATACAATGAAGTTTTCTATACAATGAAGCAATTTTGCAGGTGTAATATTTGACTCACATTCGTTTTTGTCTCCATATAATAA
Organism: Sarcophaga peregrina; assembly: GCA_014635995.1. NCBI lineage: Eukaryota > Metazoa > Arthropoda > Insecta > Diptera > Sarcophagidae > Sarcophaga > Sarcophaga peregrina. Next base: position 42,388,114 of record CM025793.1, read on the forward strand.
ATTTTTCAAACAATTTTCTGTTACGCATACTACTAACAATTCTGTGTACCGAGAAAGATGCCACAAACATATGAGGGGATTCCCAAAAGAGAAAATAAGAACAAAAAAAGAAGAAATCGGAAATGACGCAGCGACGTAGCATTTCTCTTGAAAAAAAAAAAATTATTAATAAAGTTGAAGAAGGATTAAAAAAAAAAGATATGACTAGGCAGATTGGAATTCAAATATTTAAAAAAAAACAAGGCTGTTCTTCTAAGAAATGTAGAAGACATACAATTGAGCAGGAAACTCAAAAGGATTCGAACCTGACTTATGCCTAATTATTTTAAATAAAAAGTGGGGGAAAAATATAATTTCTGTATAATGAAGTTTCTATATAATGAAGTTATTTTCTGGTCCCGTCAAGATTCATTATAGGCAAGTTCGACTGTAATAATAGTAATTCATACTTACTTTTTAAATAGATTACTAATGTACTTTTTTTTTAATTATTGTTAGATCCACTTGGATTTTCTTCAATGATTGGTATGAGATCCCATCAAATTCTAATCTACAGATTTGTCACTGTGGATATGTATGGTTTGCTACTGAACTGATAAAACACTCCAATTTGCCAGTGCCGGCGAGATTAATCTGCTTTTGTGTAGATTGATTACCAGTCTTATGGTATTGGCTAAAGCTAAAGGCTTGCTAGTGCGTTTACGGCTTTCCTGGTCGTATTGTTGGCAAAAATTTACCACCCACAAGAATAGCCACATCGTCGGCATATGCCACAACCCTAAAGCCCCTACTTTCCAGGAGCCTCAGATCAACATTAGCAACCAAGAGCCACAAAAGATAGGACATCCCCCTGTGGTGTACCGCGGTGACCCGGAACCCAGCATAGACGGATACGGTCCGGTCCAAAACTCCGCAACGCCCGTTTGCACTCGCGAACGAGCCGTGATTTGCACCAGACCGACGCAATGGCCCTAAGGGCAGCCTGACTGTCAACGAAGATCGTGTAAGATTCCGAATCCGAAGATGGGCCACCAGCTATGGCCTCAATAGCCTTCAGTATTGCGAAAATCTCCGCCTGAAAAACGCTGCAGTCATCATTCAACCTGAAGTGGAGTTCAAAACCGAGTTCCTTACAGAAAACCCCAGCACCTGTACATCCACCTAACTTAGACCCATCTGTGAAGATGGGTATACCACTCTGCCCCTGGAGTACCCCACCACTCCATTGTGCCCTATCCGGTATGAGTATTCTCAAACCAGGTAGGAACATAGCCTCAGGCACAATATAATCAGTGGCTTTTTCCGAAAGTCCGTACCTTCCGTCAGGAAAGATGGTATTCAGAACTCTGGAGTGACCTATCGAGCGCTGTTTCCCAACAGCCCGATTCCCTCAGGCGTATGGCACTACGCGCTGCACACCGCTTGACATATAAGTCAAGCGGGGTCAGACAGAGCATAGTTTCAAGAGCAGCCTGAGGGCAACTTTTCCTCACTCCAGTGATACTCAAAGAGGCAATCCGCTGAACCTTATCCAAGATTTTCCGTTGAAACTCTTATCTAAGGCACACCACCAGACAACACAGCCATAAGTAATAACCGGTCTAACAATCGCCAGATATATCCAGCGAATGGCTCTCGGCGGAAGACCCCAGTTCTTACCTATGGAGTTCCTACACTGGTAGAAAGCATTTAGTCCCTTCTTCATTCTTTCCTCGGTGTTTCGTTTCCAGTTCAGCTTACTGTCCAGGATAACACCCAAGTACTTGACCTCAGAAGACAACGGAAGCTCCCTACCAGCTAATCTTGGCAACCTGAAGGTTTCAATCTTGTACCTACGCGAGAACAAAACGAGGTCCGTCTTATTTGGATTTATCCCCAGACCACACTTTGTCGCCCAAGAGGATAAAATTCCAAGAGCAGACTCCATCAGTTCCCCCAGCGTTGGCAAAAATTTACCACCCACAAGAATAGCCACATCGTCGGCATATGCCACAACCTTAAAGCCCCTACTTTCGAGGAGCCTGAGACCAACATTTGCAACCAAGAGCCACAAAAGAGGGGATAGGACACCCCCCTGTGGTGTACCCCTGGTCGCACGCTTGACGACAGAACATCCACCCAGATTTGATCGGATTAGTCTATTACCCAACATGTGGGTGATAAACCGCACCAGAAAATCTGGGGCATGTATATCCCTTAGTGAATTCTCAATAGAAGAAGTGGTAACGTTATTGAAGGCCCCCTCTATATCAAGGAAGGCCGACAGTGTGTACTCACCCCTAGCCATATTCGCCTCAACAAAACCAGTCACTTCATGAAGAGCGCTCTCAACAGACTTACCCTTAATGTAAGCATGTTGCGACCCACTCAACAGAGACCAGTCAATGTTTGACCTTAAATATAGATCGATAAGTCTCTCCAAAGCTTTCAAGAGAAAGGATGAGAGTGATATCGGTCTATAATCCTTAGGGCCGATGTGACTGGGTTTACCAGCTTTCGGTATAAACACCACGAGCACATCTTTCCAAATTTCAGGTATATCACACCACCGGAGACAGTCTTTATACACGTCCACCAGATATTCGTGTAATATATCACCAGCATGCTGAAGCAGAGCCGGAAAGACACCATCCGGACCAGGCGACTTGAACGGCTCAAAGCTACTAATAGCCCATTTGACCTTATCTCTGGTAATGATGTCTTCCAAAACCGGCGTAGTTCCAGCATCACAGAAGGGATCAGCTACAACCCAACGGATAGCTTCCTGGATCCTCACAATCGGAAAATGTGTACTCAATAGAACCTCTAGGGTTTCTTTTCTCGAGGATGTCCACATGCCATCGTTCTTTTGGACGAAGCCTAGGACTTTGGGGTCCTTCGACAACATCCTACGGAAACGAGCCACATCAGAAACATCCTCGATACTACTGCAGAAACTCATCCAGGTGGTTCTCTTTGAGCGCTTTATTGCTCCCTTATATTCATTAAAACTGGATCTATATGCAGACCAGTCCACATCCCTGCCCGACCTCTTAGCCTTATTAAAGAGTCTCCTGGTACAACGGCGGAGCCTCTGGAGTTCCGCATTCCACCAGGCAGGCTGGCTCCTCTTACCCGGGTAAGTGAGAGGACAAGCATCTCTATAACAAGACAACAAAATATCCGTCAAAGATCCAACTCGATCATTGATGCCAGGAGTGGAGCGTCCCCTAAGGGCTCTAAGCTCCCCCTCCACAGCCCTTTCATACCTGATCCAGTCGGTTCTTCTTGGATTTCTAAAGGCCTGTTAAGGCCCCCAGATAGATTAATATGAATGATATCAGTTGGTGATCAGAAAAGAACACTCATCTGAAACCCTCCAGTCCCTAATCATAGACCTATCCATGTTAGTGAGCGTAATGTCAATTACCGTCTCTCTAACACGGTTTCTAAACGTTGGCGTGTTACCAGCGTTACAAATGCTGAGCCTATTAAGAATAATAAAATTCAAAATAGACTCACCTCTAGTATTTATGTCAGCACTGCCCCATTGGGTGTGATGAGCATTGGCATCACAACCCAAGACAAGCTGACATCTTTTCCTCTTTGCATGCTCCACCAGTAGTTCAATTAAGCCACCAGGAGGGGATGCAGCCTCATACGGCATGTACACAGATGCCAGCATCAAATCGATCCCATGGTCATCTCTGTAGGCCACAGTTGTTACGTCACCTGTACAAAAGGAAGGAGTGATTAACAAGTCCAAACCACTTCTAGCTAAAATACAAGTCCGTACCTTATCACTTGTTCCAGGAACAAGTAACCTATAGTCAGGATCGCTCAAACCCAGGATCCTATCCCTAAGGATCCAGGGTTCCTGGATAAGAGCGATATCAGCTTCAAGGCGGCGCAGGGTGGTTAATAGGTTGTGTGAGGCGGCTTCGCAGTGATGCAAATTAATCTGCACCACTTTTAGCCTCCTCTGGGTCATCTGACACCGACTATGTCCGGATAACGGAATTTCAGACGTGCCAACCCACATAACACTACACCACCCCTTGCCCTTAGCCACTGAAGGGAATCCTGATCCAGTCCGGGAGTTGACAACTACCCATGAGCTGGTGTTCAATCCATCATTCTGCTTTCCAATAAGTTTTGGTATGACATTCACCCGCCTAAAGGTAGGCGGGACCCATACCTTCGCTATTGGACGTAGAGGGAGGTCGGATTGAGGGACCACCTCCAACCGAGCACCAGGCCAGAGTTCACCAAGGCGCTTCACTGATTCCACAAGGAACTTTACAGTTCCCCCGTTTTCACAGTTCACTACCTTGATGCCCTTGGACCAACCTATAGAAGATATGCGGGCATTCATGCCATCGCAACTCTCCTCCAAAATGAATTCAATTAACCTTTCTTCAACTAGATTCCACCTTTCAGGAGAGATTTTGCCATCCAAATCCGACCTGTCGATGAAAGCCAGCTGAAGGGAAGGGTTAGTTCCCAGGTCATCCTGTTTCTTAGGACGCTTGGAGCTGGAGGAAGGCTCATCATCAGATCTGCCTCTCTTCATGCGATTCCTCTTGCGAGAAACCTGCAAGGAAGACATATCTACTGAAAACTGCCCCTCCACCTCCTTCGCCCCCAACCTTACATCCTTCTTCAGTGATAAAGGATTAGCGATATTTACTACCCCCTTTCCTTTATCCATTGTAGAAGGAACACCATCACCCTTTCTCTTCTCCGGAGGTTTGAAAACCCTGGTGTTTTCCTTTGCTCCAGTTGGGAGTAAGGGTGTAGAACCTTCATGCCCCTTGCTTGCTGCTTGAGAGGTAGATGCAATTGGCATCACGCTCCCATCGGCACTCAAGGGACCATCCTCCTTTCCAGAGTCAGCGCCTCGTGAGAGGTCACTGCCCGGGTATTTGGACTCATACCGCGAAACAGTGCCTCTGTGACGAGTCAGCATCCTCTGCTCCTTGACAGAGAGGGAATCAACACCGCAGCTTGCGAATCTCCTCAAGACCGTGCAAGCCCTGCGATACGACTTCCTCTCAGTGTACATAGCGGAACGTTTCCGCCCCGTCCTTCCCCCCTTGTGAGACGAAACACCTCCTCCCACGCAATGCAAAACCGATGCATTGGTGGGATCCGAAGCATCCCGTCCCACAAGAGGGTTCCTTAAAGGGAAAAACCCCACCTCATTGCTCCCAGTAGCAAATTGGACCCGAGTGAAGGGGAGCCTTTCGATGACTGTATTGTCACCGTCTTCATCCGATAGTGGGGAGACAGGGTCTGACTCCACGCACATATCTTCCGTCGAAGTGGGGATTGCCAAAGCATTCGCCTCACTAAAGATCTCCTCTACAGTCATGATCCTCATGCCAGCCGGGGCGAAATTCCTGACGATTTCGTTGTTGTTATCAACGATACTCGCCTGGATTTGCGCAATGAGCTGGGTCACATCCAATCCGTAGTCAAAAGACAAATTGGGAAATCCATAATTCATATAGGACCCACGAGTAAGGGGGAAAGGAGGTCAATCATGCCATAGCCCCCGCTAGCATGACAAGGACTTGGTAGAAAACCTAATACTCACTGAGGCGCCCAGGTATCAGTGAGGCTCCGTTATAATACAGTCAGATTAGACCCCCGACTGCAAACCATCCGATAAGCACGGGTCGCTTAACACTTCGGATTAGGGGTATAAGAAATATACGTGATCCGACGGTCCGAAAAGAGAGAATACGACGTCAATCCGGAGCAAAGTCTTCCCACGATATTAGGGTAACCTTTAGTCATGCACTCCAATCCACTCTGGGTCACAGAGTGGATCGAAGTACACTTAAGCCCCCACATCGCGACAAGATTGTTACCCAGGTGGAGGAAGGAAAGACAAAGACAATAAGCAAAACATACAAACACTCTTCTTGTGAGTATTGCAGTACTCGTACGTGAATCATACTGTTTTTGTGCTTCGTGTAAATATTAAGTAGGGGCAAGTTGAAGTCAGTAATATCATGCGTATTGTTAAGCATAAATACGACAAGTACTTCCAACGTTGAGTAGGAGTAGTGTAAGTATCATATTAAAAATAAGTATGAAATCAGAAATGATAAGTATGACTCGAAACTACTCATCGTTTTGAATGTTCTCTGATAGTGTGCTAGACTATTAGCGTTAGGGTCTGTAACACTACACCGAGTGCATGGTTTAAGTTACTCAGCTGGTATGTAATTAGAATATAATTGTAATTGATCTTTACAACCCTACAGTCGCCATTAAGGACCTAGTTTCTCATCTAGTTTCTCACGCCATACTTATGTTGTGTGTGTTAATTTTATACACAAGTTGGGGGACGTATAGATTAAAATCGTCTCTCAACAACAGATTTCTTTTGAGAAACTTTTCATATCAATTTTATTTATTCACAGATATCTGCTGACTTCTTTACAGCGGAAAAAAATTTTCTTTCATTTCTTCCTGGGGTTTGAACCGTAGCCTTACGCCTAATAAGCCAATACATTACCAAGATTACGGCAGCTTCATAGACGCACATTTTTGTACTGCAACCATACGATCAAAGCCTTTCCCAAGCCAATTGCTGTGATAAACTGCCAACAGTGGCAACACTTTGCATCCATCCAGTTGTAATCATTCGGACTGCATTAATGCCCCCACTGGTTCCAAAAATGTGTTGTGATGACTTGTTCTTATAGTCACAGAATCTTCCTGTTGGGCTTGAAACAACCCCCTTTTAAATAAGTATACGCAGACTCAACAGCGCCTTATCAAAAGACCGTTTACCAACTTCGGGTTATTCCTAAATATTGTAATGTTATTGTAATTTCTCAACAAAATGATTGCTAAACTCAAACCTACTTGATTCGGGAAAAGCCTTTTTCTCTATCAATCATCCTTTACATAGAGTATACTTTCATACACATCCGCTTCGATTTCACCAAAGGGTTCCGGTACCCTCTCCGACTCTATCAATTATACTTTAAGTGGAGCACAGTCTTACAAACATCCCTTCAGATAACATAGAAGGGTTTTAGTATACTACGAGTTCCTATGCTTGCTCATTGTTAATAATTCCCAAATTATCTGGTACCCAGGAAGAGGGTAGTGTTTTTGCTTTATCTAGCTGATTCAGTTTCACCAGCAAATTCTATACTACTTTGGAATTAACCTGGACTACTGCAGCGTGTTTCAGGCGGATGTGATGGGACGTTCAATGGATCCTCGTTAATGATGCTCCTTTCACTAGCGTCTCTGTCTTTTATGATAGTCAGGCCGCGATAAGATCTCTATCGGGTTTCATGAATAACTCTAAGATCGTTAGGGAATGTCGCCACTGTCTCGATCTTTTTTCAGAGCGCTTCACCAGTGTCTCTCTGGTGTAGTTCCCTCAGTGAAATTCCCGGAAATTGTAGAGCTGACGAGCTCGCCAGAGCCGGTGAGCTCCATCCGGAATCCTCATCTGTTGAATTAGTTATGCCACTTGCCTCGGTCAAGGTGACAATTGTGCGGAAATTCCTTCGGGACGCCAACCTATCCTGGATCCTGCTGCACTGCTAGGCTTACCTGGCCCTTGATGGATAGAATACGTACCAACCAATTCTTTGGTCTTGGTCGAGACGTCATCTCGACAACAGTGTCCGTGCTTACAGGTCATTGCGTCATGGGTAGACACGCGGAAAGAATGAGGCTCTCTTTTAACGATTTTTGCCCTGGATGCAGGTCCACTGGGGAAGCGAAGACTGTTCACTTTTTTTTTTGCCAGTGCTCGTTTCTTGCTAGGTGTAGATATAGGTTATTTGGCTCTCCATTCGTTGTTAGCTTAACAGAGCTATCATCTATTGATATCAAGGATATAGCTTCATTCATCAAACTTTCTGCCTGGTTTTTTAGTGCGGAGTAGTCGAGCTTTTGTTGTGTAGCCCTTACGCTGACTAACTGCTTACTTTTCCCTGATTTTTGTGGAACTTGGTCAGAACAGGGACTGCATTTACCCGTGACAAATGAACTTTGTGATATCAGAGCAACCACTCCGACCTAACCTAACCTTGGAATTAACCTCACTTAAACAAGTGCTTGAAAGACGGCGACCTGACGGTCACATAGTATTGTTACGCACTGTCTTTTGTACATTTTATCATATCCAAGTTGAATTCAGCATAGTTTTCGAAAGCATATATTTTCGTTCAAAATATAACCGCGAATTTTTTCATGGGCTCGGAATATTTCACTCTAGGATCAAAAGTTTTTCTACCCGTTCCAAGATGCGTTCTACTTCTGCAATTCATTATTACAACACTTTAAGTCAGGATTACATACATACATACATAATTGGCCATTACAACCCTTCAGTCAGGATTACGACCTAGCTTCTCACACCACTTATGTGTGTTAATTTTTCAACATGACTGACGGGACAGTTTACAGTCGACTCCAAACGACTGATTTTTGAAAAACTTTTCATGGCAATTTTTACTCTCTGAGTCGCCGAAGAAATATTTTTCGTTCTGATGTCTGACTTGGGATTCGAACCCGGGCCTTTTGTCTAATAAGCCAACACACTACCCACTAGACCACGGCGAGTCAGGATTACTTCCTAGTTTCTACCACTTCTGTTGTTTGTTTTAATGTTTTAAATGAGTGTCAGGACCTAGAGTTTAAAGTCGACTCTAAATGGCAGATGTCTTTTGAGACACCTTCCATGGCAATTTTATTCCACTTTGCTAAGCGGCATTCGCCGAAGAAACATTTGCACATATTTCGGTTCTGTTGGAGATATTGAGCTGGGTTTTAAATAGTGATAGTGGACACACGTCTAATAAGACTACGGCAACTGCATTCTACATATCAAAAAAATAGTCTCCTGTTTAACAAACTACTGCGGCGTAGCTTCCAGATAACTCCATTAATTTTTGTTTCTAAGTTTCGTTACACTTCAAAATCATAGGGTTTTCTGATTCTCTCCAGTTTTGTCAGGAGTTCATCTACACACTATACATTAGAAGTTAAAGGACACCACACTGTGATCATATCCTAGTTGTGGCGACTCTCGGTGTATGCATGAAATTAAATAAAATCGCAAGATTATCGAATGGATTGCCTGTTATGCGTTAAATTATCCTTTAAATGCTCATCCCCTTAGGATATGCAATGCAGTGAGGCTGTCGTACAAACCGCCAAGGTCTTGACGATTATCACAATGTATGTGTTCCTTTGCAACGCCTTCCCTGTGTGGTGGGATGTGGTCTTCTCTCTCTCTCTCTCTTTTACTACAAGCCATAATAGTTGCTTACTTATGCTAATCTTTCAAGTGGCAGGCAAGAATATAAAAGAACGACGACAAGTGGCCATCCTTAGACACAAACAAGTCTCGTATACAAACAGACATCAAGCAGCACTCACATATACTCATGCACACACACACACATACATAAATAAAGGATAAGGATAGACAGACAACTATAGAGATTGTCATTGCATGTTGGAGATGGTGCGTGGGGGGAGGTGGGTAATAGGGCCCTGAGTTATTAATTCAAATGTCACTAAAAGCTTATTTAAATGCTGATGCAGCAAATGTTGTTGTGCTGTACTGTGCTGTGCAGTGCAATGATGATGATAATGATGGAATCGAATGGAATGGAATGATTGGGTTGTTGTTGTTCTTGTTGTTAATGTAATACGAGCATATAATAATGCCTAAAGACAGCTTATTAGCCAAAAAAAAAAATATAAAAATAAGGTGATGGTGCGGCATAAGGCAACAATGGAACAACCACTCCAGTTTAAACTTTTTTTTTTGGCCAAAAGGGATGTTCATCTCTTTTTGCTCCACACAACAACAATAGCTTGTAAGCCGCCCATCATTACCACAATAATTTTTTCTTGTTTTTTTTTTTTTTTTGTTGTTGCAAATCAAACTGCATATTTAGATATTAAAAGTCATGTTCATCATATTCCCCCCCTTCCCCCTCCACTGCTTTTAACCACTCCTGTTTGCTTGTGACATTCATTTCGTTGCTAATCCCTTATATTTGTTTTCCCAATCCCAAAAAAATAAAATGGAAAATGGAAACCAAAAAAACGAGGAAAAAATAAAGAATTTTATACGAAAGAAATCTTCTGTATTTGTTTAGTCTGATTGAGGATTTCAGAAGTGCATTCCATAGTTTAATTCTCTACTTAAAGATGATTTCTTTTCCATGGGCCACAACCCACAATAATACAATGGCAGCGGTGGAGAGGTAGAGTCAGAGGCCGAAGAGCGAAAAAGGAGGATAAAATTATTGCATTTTCATCTGAAATGCAATGTACAAGACATAAATGAAGATGAAGAAAAAATCCTCTCTCATAAAGCATGTACTGGGAGAAATTTATTCGTTCAGAGCAGACATGTTTTCTGGTAACTTCATTAAATCTTCAGATGAAATCTGTAAGCTATACAGGGTATCTCGATAATACCTCTCTATCCCCTGAAAAACTTTGGATATTATTCGGTGCCAGTAAGGATAATTTTCTGCTTTGATACGCCCCCAGTATAGTTTCGTTTTAATGTCAATTCATTATAATGCAGCACTCAATCGGGTTCTCATTTTCCCCAGCTTCTCCCAGGCCAGCCATCAAAAAAATATAAAAAAAAAATAGTATTTTTCGGCGATTTCTCTTTCTCTTCTTGTTTCTCAAAAATCTGTCGTTTGGAGTCGACTTCAAACTGTAGGTCCCGCCACTTCTGTATAAAATTAGCACACACAACATAAGTGGTGTGAGAAACTGAGGGCTTCTTGGGGACGATTGCTATAGACTGTCTAATGGTGAAGGTATAGCACTGGCCATTAACAACTCGTTTCCTTACCATTCGCATCTTCCCTCTCTCTTTCCACCTTTCCTAAAGAACCTGCACAATGCACTGCATGAGTAGGGCTCATCCCCTGAGTGCTGGTTTTATAAAAAAAAAAAATTTGCATAACAAAATTTCAAACCGATTTCAACCCATTTGGCTTCAATGCAGTCTCCGCTTCTCCCTATATTCACATCCAAACATCTCACTCCACAGGAAGGTTCTGGGACTGTCAGTAGCATGTCAACCCCTCTCCTTTTAACCTCATTTTGATACTCATTGCCGTGAGGTCTCATAAGATCGTGAATCCAGCAGAGAGTAATCTTGCTTCCGTTATATGACTGATGCAGTTTATTCAGATAGGCCCTTAATATTCCCGGATTAACCTCAAACAAGCCGTGTGTTTAGATGTCTGGCTGTTAGATAGCATGTCAATCTATCATAGCAATCTATATTCCCTCTTATCTTAGCTAAACTGAGCACATCTTTTGACGGCGTAGACCCCTTTCCCCTAAGAAGATACTCAAGAGTATTCCCATGGGTGCCGTATATACCATTTTTGGATCTTATACCTTCCACAAGTTCCCCTCTTCCTCTTCGATGTACATTGTGATGATCTCAAATGAATAATTTCCAGTCACGGCTTCTTTAGCCAAACGTCCACTTAACTTAATGGAATGTACAGTCGTTTGTAGCATACGAAGAGTACATTACAGTCGCTCTCATTGCTCTTCGTATTCTAAAAACGAACGTACGTTCTGTTACATTTCGTGAACGTTTGGCTAAACGGGACTTAAGACTTGTTTCTAATTTGTCGGAGTGGAAGATGATAAGAAATTCTAATTCGTAGAAACAGTTTTTTGAAATATGATCAGAACCTGCGTAGCTTAGACTAGCCGTCGATCGGAATATTTCGCATGTAGTATGTCAAGAATAGTGCCAAAAATAATAATTTCCAGTCAAGGCCTGTTTATCCAAACGTTAATGGAATGTACAGTTTAGCATATAAAGAGTACAGTCGTTTTAGCACATTACAATTCAGTAATCGCTTTTATTGCTCTTCGTATTCTGAAAACGTACGTATGTTGTGTTACATTTCGTGAACGTTTGGCTAACCGGGACTTAAGACTTGTTTCCAATTATCCAGAATGGAAGATGATAAGGAATTCTAATTCTTTCATGAAAACAAACGGAACATTGATTCTCAAAAATAGTAGGAAGAATTCTAGACATTGTTTAAATATGATCAGAACCTACGCAGCTTAGACTAGCCTTCGATCGGATGCGTAATAAACATATCAAGAAGAGTGCCAAGGCTAACAAAAGTTGATGTTTTAACAATACGACAATAATTTGTAGGAAATTATACACCACATTACTGAACAACTCCTACCTAAAAGTGGCTGGATATTCTAATAATTGGAACTAATATTCCCGATATAACTTTGGCAATCGTAAGCTCTGTGCCAGGCCAGACGATATTGCATTGTTATGGAACCCATATGACACTTACGTTTAAATAGATCCAAATTTTCATGAGTAATTCTTAGCACTCACGTATGAGGAGGGACGCTGAGGTGATTTTCGTCACAATCTAGTTAAACGGGTAAAATGGGGGTGTCCCAAGGAAAATCCCATCAATTGGCAGACATTGAGTAGCTTTGAATATGGCCACAATCTTCGCCTGTAAAATACTGTAGCGATCGAAAAGCTTTTACGAAAGTCTAATATCTCCACAATAGGTCCTGATGGCCTTACCGCTGAATTGTTTAAGACCGGATGTAATGAGTTGGTCCATGTGCCAGCTATTTATAAAATATGGCTAGAGGAACGATTAGAACCTCAGTGTCCTCTGTCCTGTCCTGAAATAGGGAGATCCTACGATATGTGCCAACTACAGGGGTATAAGCCCTATCCTGGAATTTCGGATCGTCAGACTTGAAGTCAATAGTTGGAACTCGAATGTATTTACGGCTTTCCAAGTACTTCATCATGACTAGTCTAGGAGTGCATTGGAACTAAAACTTCAGAGTATTTGTTATAATAACAACGATCTTGATTACTAAGTTCAGGACTGTCTAAACCAAAAATTGTATGAATCGCCCATAAATTTCTTTAAGTGTAGTTGCCAATGCTTATGTATTTCATATACAGAGGAGGTTATTTTTTGAGGTTAAATGACTTGTTATTTCAGGTTTACTTGTACATTGCAATTGAAATGATGATTGCCATCTACGGTTACCATTTATTTCTTCTTCTTTTTTTTTTTTGTTCTTACAAGAAAACATATGAAACAGGCACAGAAATCATAGACAATCCTTGAGATGATATCCTTGTTACAATAACTAACTAAACAGTGAGGACGAATTGAATAAAAGCAGATAAGAATCAGAAATTTCTTTGGAATATTACAATAAGGGGAGTCCAAAGTCATGCATCAGAGTATCCAGTAAATAACCTGAGTTGGGCAGCTGATCTTGTGACAGGGCACCGTAGACCAAAGGTACACTTATTCAAAGTGAGGGTTATTGCAAGCCCAACATGTAGATTCTTTGATGATAAGAATGAATCACTGGAACACATTCTGGAACCTATAGGTCATTAATACATTCGAGATTTTTTTTTTTTGTTTTTTTTACGCCGAGGAGGGGCAAATATACCTAACCGCACCATAGAGGAAGTCGTCACGTCCTCCGTGTGTGGGGCCCTCACCCACTAAATCCCCCCTTGTACCGTGGACTGTTGTGTCCACTTCGAAACTACGGTGGTATTACTTCGGAGTGGAGTCCTTTTGGCCCTTTGGCCGCCTTCATGCTCACATCCGCGTCCGGACTGCGTAATGAAGGTTGGGGAGACTTCTAATTGTCTCCACTATTCCTTCCGACCTCGTTTGACACGTGAGCTAGTGTCATCTATGCCGGCGTGCCCACATGTGCCGCAGCCTCCAGATCTCTTTTCTGCAGTCTCAGAATCCGCTCCACGTAATTCGCCACTGAGGCCCAATTCTCTCTGCTGGCAATCATAACCCCGACAATCTTAGCGGCCGTTATCGTTCCGATCATCGACGTCAGTGCAGAGCGATAGCTCTGCCAGCGTGCACCTTCAAAGATAGTGTATTCCGGATCATCTATTACCTCCCCTTCCTCGTAAAGGCAGTAAGGGGAGATGGTCTTGCCCATTCTGTTTAGATATTTCCTAAAATATCCGTGGCCCGATAGCATCTGTGTAACGTAATAATTTACTTCTCCAAATTTCCGACAGATCCATGGCTTTATTTCCGGAATAAGTCTTGCCCTTCCTCTATCCTCGTCGTTCCATCGTCGTTGCCATTCTGAAATGGTGTTTTCCCTGAAGTGACCGGTTATGTGGTTTCCAGCCGATTTCGCCTTATAAATCATCATCCGCTCTGCTGCCAGAAAATCGACAGGGATTGTACCTGCTATCACAAGTACGGCTGGGGCGGACACCGTACGATATGCCGACGCGATACGTAGTGCAGCCGTTCTTTGTACCGCTAGAAGTAAGTTCGCCCGTTTTTCAACCCCTAGCGTTTCGGCCCAAATTTCGCTCCCATAGAGCATAATGCTGCATTCCAACATCCATAAGAGTCTTCCGTCTCGCCGGTAGGGGGCCTCCAATATTTGCCATTAATCTGCTGAGCTGCCCGACGATCTTCTGGGCTTTGTCAGCCGAGTACTGAATCTGGTATGAAAATTTCAGCCTGGGGTCCAGCCTTATTCCCAGGTACATTCCAGATAGCAACACGTAAGTGCAAGTACTCTTTGCCTTACTAACCAATTCCCTTCGCTGGCCTTATGTTTTTGAATTCGGAATGATTATTTGGTCCTGGTATCCTTCTAACAATGTTTGTGTGAATCCATTTTAAAACTTTTCTCTTGTTTTGTTTGAGAAATGCTTACGAAATTCCATAAAATCACACACCTGGCCCATACAAAAAAAGAATTGGAATCACACACCAAAAGATTGGAATTGTCAAGCGCATTAAGCCGTTACAGCAACAACACAAATTTCATTGTAATTGAACACATACCAAGGCACATATGCACTTCCACCTTCCTGCAGCTATACAGTAAACCACAATACTTTTTATTACAAGGAAGGTACTCACACTCCCACTCCCACTCACACATATGTTGGCTGCATGTGTATACGGAGAAGGACATCTCGTAAACTTGTGCTATTTACAGTTTACGGTTGCATTTGTCTATTTGCCAAAGGATTCACTTTTTCACAGATTATTGCTACAAAAAGACGATAGACAGAGAATACTAGTGCGGAGGATTTCACGGATAAATCCTTTTGCAAATAGTCACACACTGTTATAGATGGTGCTCCTTGCAGGTATGCGCTTAAGGAAACGCATAAAACTCTTTGAGTGTTTTCAGCCTAGAAATGATAAGATTTTTCTGCGAAAAGCTCTGCTTATCCTGCAACAGCATACTTATGTCTGCCTTAAGTATTACAAAAACAAAAAATTCACATGTTTTTGGCTTTACGACAAATTTCAAAATGCGTTTCCTTTACTTTCGTTTCCTTCCCAAGCTTCATTCTTCCTTCTTCATTTTAAATCAATGCAAATAAATGCTTATAAGACGAGCAGAAATTGAATCTCATTCCAAAACAACCTGACAAACCACCAGGGGAACCATCGCCCATTTGCCTACTTGACACGATGAAAAAAATACTGGAGAGGATAATATATAATCAACTATTGACGTTTACCGAGGCGGAAGGAGCTCTCTCGGACCTGCATTATGGATTTAGGAAAGAACGGGCCACTGTTGACGCGATAAGGAGGGTGGTTGACATTGCAAGAGATGCAATACAGGGCGAAAGATGCAGATTTGGCACCAAGGAATACTGCGCGGTTGTCACACTTGAACTCAACTCTGCGAATTGGGGGCAGATTATGAAACCCCTCTTTAACATGGCTACTCCGCCGTACCTACTGGAGATTCTGAACAATTACTTTCAGGACAGGAAGGTAATATACCTAACGGACGAAGGAGAGCAGGAATACGTACTGATGGCGGGTGTCCCGCTGGGCTCTGTACTTGGCCCATTACTATGGAATATTATGTACGATGGAGTACTTCGACTGGGATTACCAAACGGGACAACCATTGTAGGCTTTGCAGATGACATTGCCATAGTCTCGGTAGCTAAGACGGTACAAGAAATAGAGGAAAAAACCAACACAGAGATTCGAAATGTTGGAATATGGCTGGATGAGGCAGGTTTGACACTTAAAACTGAAGCCGTCTTGATAAGCGGCCGGAAAATAGAGGAGAAACTGAAAGTGACCGTTGGAGGCACAGAAATCGAATCAAAGAGGGTGATAAAATAGATGGGAGTGATTTTTGACGATAGGTTAAATTTCAAAAAGCACGTAAAATACATCGGCGAAAAGGCATCCGTAACGCAGAGAGCACTGGCGAGGATAATGCCAAATATTGGAGGACCAGGTCCATTCAAGAGGTGGATAATTTCAGCGGTGGAAACGTCGAAAATGCTGTACGCTTGCCTCATATAGTCGGAGGCACTCTCCGTGGGTAGAAGTTGCCGTGGTCTTGTGGGTAGTGTATTGGCTTATTAGACAAAAGGCCCGGGTTCGAATCTCAGGTCAGACATCAAAACGAAAAAATATTTCTTCGGCGACTTCCTCTCAGCAGATTTCTGGCAAAGACTCTGAGAGTAAAAATTGCCATAAAAAGCTTCTCATAAAATCTGTCGTTCGGAGTCGACTTTAAACTGTAGGTCCCACCACTCATGTATAAAATTAACGCACACAACATAAGTGGTGTGAGAAGCTAGGTCGTAATCCTGACTGAAGGGTTGTAATGGACAATGTATGTTTATTTCGTGAATGATAACACTTAGCTCATCTCTGATTTGACAGATAATTTGTTTTATCCTTCGCACGTATACATTGAAAAGCCGCCGCACTTAAAACGAGTCACTGTTTAGTGCGGATTTTGGTTTAGAGGCATAAATGGCCCATTTTTCTTCGAAAATCAGCAAGGAGTGACCGTGGTGATCGTTATCGGATCATGTTGAACGAATTTTTGTTCACGAAAAATGGAAGAGGAGGATATTGGCAACATTTGGTTACAATAGGACGGCGCTACATGAGACACAGTCGAAGCTACACTGGATGTTTTGCGCCCTGTTTTTAACGATCGCATTATCATTACGTCTGATAAGCCAACACACTGTCTATTAGACTGTGTCAATCATTACCTGAATATCTACAACTCAATAATCCTTGCAATTTTCTATTTCTTAGCGCCTTGGGATTAGGGGCAAATGAGTTAAATCTTTAGCTAGGCATTCAACATAGACTCTCTCTCACCATCCTCGTTGTGTTTGTTAATTTTTTCTATGAGTGGTGGCACCTACCAAAGATCAGCAACGAGTATTTAAAACGATGGTTAGATTCGAGTCATACTTTTAATTTCTGATACTTACACCCATTCATACTTATTTTAACATGATACTCATACTACTCATACACAAAGTTGAAAGTACTTGTTGTACTTATACTTAACAATACGCATGATGTTATTGATTTTGACTCGTCTCTACTTAACATTTATACGAATCACAACGTAAGAATGATTCGCGTACCAATACTACTATACTCAAAAGAAGATTGTGTGTTTGCTTTGCATGTTGTCTTTGTCTTTCCTTTCTTCTTTATTTGCATATGCAACAACAACCAAGGCTGTTAATTTTGATGAATCATTCGAATCACTCAATTCACTTATAAGTACATATTATAAGTATTTTCTAAATTTATGAATCAGAATGAGTAGGCGTATGAATCAAACACATTTCGATTGTTATGAGTTTGATGTCAACGTTGTACTCATACTTATTGTAACCTGTACTCATAAATCAATGTTGTAGCGAGTACGAATGAATCAGAGTAGTTGAATTTCAATTTTGTTAATTCGCTCACAATCGAAATTACATAAGTGCTTATGAGTAACGGAAAAACGATTCATTGCTGATCTCTGGTAACTACAACTTAGAATCGATTCCGAACGATAGATTTTCGAGAAACTTTTCATGGCAACTTTTAAAAATCCCCGAGTTTTTGCTGAGCGGAAGCCGCCAAAGAAGCATTTTTTTTCAATTCTCGTTTTTTTGTTGGAGATGAGTGAACTGGGGTTTGAATTGTGATTAACAAAAGCTGATGATTTAATAATTTGGCAAAAAAGTGTAAAAAATTATGGCACAACTCTGACCTAAAAGTGACTGGGATATTCTAATAATTGGATTCAACATCTCCATTATTAGTTCGGAAATTGTAAGCTCTGTGTCAGGCCAGACGATCTCGCAATGTTATGGAGCCCATAAGACACTAACACTTAAATAGATCCAAATTTTCATGAGCTAATTCTCAGCATTCACGTGCGAGAAGGGACGCTGAGACGACTTTCGTGAGAATGTGAGCTACAACCTAGTTACACGGGTAAAATGGGAGTGTTTTAAGGAAAATCCTATCCATTGGAAGACATTGAGCAGCTTTGAATATGGCCACGATCTTCGCCTGTAAAATACTGTAGCGATCGAAAAGCTTTTACGAAAGTCCCTGTGCCTCCCCGCTGAATTGTTTAAGACCGGATGTAATGAGTTGGTAGGGCGCATGGACCAGCTATTTATAAAATATGGCTAGAGGAAAGTATGCCCAACGATGAGAACCTCATGTCCTCTGTCCTGTCCTGAAATAGGGAGACCCTACGATATGCGCCAAACTGCAGGGGTATAGCCATCCGGAATTCGGATCGTCAGAAGAATTGAACTCGAAGATTTATCCGTACTTCATCATGACTACTAGGAGTGCAGGAACTAAAACCAGATTTGTATAATACAAACTGATTACTATTCAGGACGTCTAACCAAAGGCTGATTTTCGTGGAATTTAGCCACAATTTACCTTTTTTGATGCAAGGGGATTGCCTCACACCTATAGCTTCTCACATGTTCCACTTATGTCTTGTTGTCTTATATTTTCATGCTTACTCCTGCAGATCACGAAAACAGAGGCCTAGCACGAAGATTTTGCAGTTGTTAGGATTAAACCTAGCTTCCACAGCACTAGATGTCTATTTATAGAGTACAAACTTTTAATGCGATGACAATTTCTTTTTATGATTTTCCCTTAAAAAAATATTTCCTGGCGGCATATTTCCCATTGCTTGGCTCATAAAGCATCAAAAAGTTTTAAAAACTCAAACAAAAAATTAATTTTTTCTGCAAGAATTTATGTTTTAAGGCAGTATAGCATGAGCCTAAGAAATACAACTCATTGCCTCTCTCTCCCTCTCTCTCTCTCTATCTCCCTCCCTCCTTTTTTTATTAAGAAAAACGGGAAATATGCTCCGGTTATTCAAATATTCCTAGATGATGGAACAAAAAAAAACAAAAAAATTAAACAAAACATACGAAATGAAATGAAAAAAAGAGAGGGTGTGGGAAGGTGGTGCAGGTGGAGAATATTTTTGATTTATTGCAAGCGTGGCACTGAATTGGAACGATTGCTCATGTGAGCAGGATTGAAAAGCGTGTGCATATGATGGACAATTTCGCTGATGTTAGAAAAACTATTCATTGTTCATGCCGGTTTTTTTTTGTTGTTGTTACTTCTTCTATAAGATAGGTGGGAGTCTAGGGTATATGTGTGTGAATTTTAACATGTGTAGGTGAGCATGAACTTTTTTGCCATCCTTTTTTTTTAAGGAGCACAGATAAAGAAAGCAAAATTCTTTAAATTCATAAATTCCCCGTGTGAGAATTGAATAGAAGAGTAAAATTAGGAAATCAATTGAAAATTGGGTCAATGGGATTTGCATTAACATTACATTATGCTTTAAGGTTTGAAGGCATATTTAATATTTAAATTCTTATGATATGCAAAAAATGCCTCTTTCTCTCTCTTCTCGTTTGTATTCGAGAACCCATAGAAACTCTTTGGCGTACGTATCTGCATACATACATACATAATTGACCATTACAACCCTTCAGTCAGGATTACGACCTAGCTTCGCACACCACTTATGTTGTGTGCGTTAATTTTATACATGAGTGGCGGGACCTACCGTTTAAAGTCGACTCCGAACGACAGATTTTTGAGAAGCTTTTTTTTTTTTTTACTCTCAGAGTCTTTGCCAGAAATCAGCTGAGAGGATGTCGCCAAAGAAATATTTTTCGTTTTGATGTCTGACCTGGGATTCGAACCCAGGCCTTTTGTCTAATAAGCCAACACACTACCCACTAGACCACGGCGACTTCAACCACGACGTATCTGTGCATACATACACATTTATTATGGCGTACGGAGTCGTCTGCAAGAGAATCGGTGCTGGGGAACATCCTAAACTAGGTTGTCCAGTTTTGCTACGGAAGATTATTAGTACATTATTCCCACGGAGTCAGCCCTACACACTCATCGTACCCGAAGTAACAGGAGAAAAGGTACTCGCAGCATGCTCTGGAATAAGAGATAAGAAAACACCGGGGCCATATGGAATCCCGAATAGGGCTCTTAAGGCGGCTATCCGCCTCAGACCGGATATGTTCGCCAAGGTGTTCCACAAGTGCTTCGTTAAGGATGTTTTCCCACGTAGACGGAAGAAGTAGAAATTGAATCTCATTCCAAAACCTGACAAACCACCAGGGGAACCATCGGCCCATTTGCCTACTTGACACGATGAAAAAAATACTGGAGAGGATAATATACAATCAACTATTGACGTGTACCGAGGCGGAAGGAGCTCTCTCGGACCTGCATTACGGATTTGTGAAAGGACGGTCCACTGTTGACGCAATAAGGAGGATGGTTGACATTGCAAAAGATGCAATAGAAGGCGAAAGATGCAGATTTGGCACCAAGGAATACTGCGCGGTTGTTCACACTTGACGTGAGAAACGCGTTCAACTCTGCGAATTGGGGGCAGATTATGAAAGCCCTCTGTAACATGCCTAGGCCGCTATACTTAATAGAGATTCTAAACAATTACTTTCTGGGCAGGAAGGTAATATACCTAACGGATGAAGGAGAGCAGGAATACATAGTAACAGCGGGTGTTCCGCAGTGCTCTGTACTTAGGCCACTACTATGGAACATTATGTACGATAGAGTACTTCGACTGTGATTTCCAAACGGAACTACAATTGTGGGCTTTGCAGATGACTTTGCCATAGTTTCGATACCTAAGATCATAAACAAAATAAAGGAGAAAACAAACATAGCGATTCGAAATGTAGGACCATGGCTGGATGAGGCAGGTTTGAAACTTGCTGCACATAAAACCGAGACCGTCTTGATAAGCAGCATAAAGATAGTGCAGTGACCGAACCTGAACTAATTGGTAGGTTAGGTTAGGTTAGAGGACCTGCACCTGTCGGTCAAGACAAACACAGTACCTGGAGGTCGAAATTGACCCATTGTACATTGTCCTTAGGAGAGGAAGGAAATAGAGGATATAGGAATGTAGGGAAGGGGAGGGAGAATGGAAAATGGAGGAATAACATGTAAAGAAACAGACACAAAACAAAAGAGGTTGAGAATGCGACTACACTTATGAAGCCCTAGCACCTCTCAACCAGCCCAAGCTGCTAATGAAACTAATAGGTAACCCAGTTCCTAATTGGTCATGGGTGCTTCAGGAAGTACCTGCACAGATTTGGTCATGGCACTCTATATGTCCAAACTGTGTAGATGAGGAGAAAGATGCGGAGCATATTTTAATGTGCTGCCCCAAATTTAGATGGCCCGGAGAAACGAGTTTAGGACTAAACCGGCTCATGGAGGAGCTGTTGAATTCTAGGCATCTATGGAGCATCTATGGAGAAAATGGCAGATGGAGGATTAAAGGCGAAGTTCGAAATAACGTGATTAAGCTTTAAAGACGACCAACCCTCTGCGAAGTTCCGTGGGGGAGAATGGTGGGAGAATGTAGGGGGTGGGCTTTGCACGTAGGCACCAGCGACGGTGAATCGTGAATGCTTTTGTTGGACCAAAAGTATCTGTTGAATATTCCCGCCTCCGATACAAGGCAAAAAAAAAGAAAAACAGACATATTTGGTCATTACAACCCTTCAAGTCGGGCTTACGATCTATTTTCATACATCACTTATGTTGTGCGTATTAATTTTATAAATGAGTGAAGGAGCTTAAGAAACTACGTCATATGTCTTGACTTAAGGATAGCGATAACCAATTGCGTACATATTAATATTGCTGTGAAGAGGTCTCTTAATAATGCAACTGTACGATCTATTGTAAGTATAATAAGACAAGTACGCTGTAGAACAACCAAATCCCAAGTATCCGCCAAACTTTCTCTAACAGAAGCATTTTTCTGGACAAATCATACATTGTAGTCGCTGTAGTCTAGTAGGTAGTGTTCCGGCTTATTTGACGTAAGGCCCGGGTTCAAATCACAATGAAAATATTTCTTCGGCAACTGGCTCTCAGCAGATTTCTGGCAAAAGCTCTGAGAATAACTAAAATTGCCACGAAAATCTTCTCAGAAATCTGTCGTTCTGTAGGTCTGTAGGTCCCTCCATTTAGTTATGACAAAACACTTTCGAAAATTAGCCACGTTTTAACTATTTTAACGCATTCTTCAACCGATAAATGATCCATATTCGTAGACTGCCAAACTTTCACCAATTAAATGGCACTTCAGCTGAAAGATATTTAACCACCTGCAGCAATTTTGAGGCCACTAAATGGATAACGTGCGCTAACCTTTCTAAGCTTCTCAAAAGTACCTTAAAAAAAGAGCATCAAAATCGTTCAACGTTTTCAACATTTCCAAAATTTTCCGGCTACTATTTTTTGTTTTTTTGCCTTGAAACAAACGAACAAAAATTCTAATTTTGGCTTTAAAATTTTGTTCTGCATTTTGGACTGTGATGTTGCATCAACAAACAATGGATTGTCGTAGGACGACTAGTGGCAGTATTTTGTTGTCGGCATTGTTGTTGAGTGTTAATGTCATTGCCACGCCTTTACCTTACATTCACTGGAAAAAGGCCTAAAGTGAATGTTATTTACACACGCACACAGACATACATACATGCTTACAACTGCATACATACACAGTAAAACACTTTCACATGCAACCACTAATACATCAACAACAACAACAATATTTGAGCCAACAAAACAATGTTCAGTGACAAATGCAATGACGGCCAGCGTTGATGAAATTGTTCAACAGAAATCAACATGCAAATGTTAGGGGGAAGGAGGGGGAGTGGCATTGGTTGGACAGACAGATAAACAGACTGTTTTGGTATTTTCAGAAAGAAAGGGAGCAATGGAAGCTGTCATGGTTCAGGTTCTAGGCTAGCAATTGAAACTAAAACCGGCCAACTAAAAAAAAAAATTTTATCTGGAGACTCAATAACAAATACCAGGAGTTTTAGCCAGCGTTACATCATTTCAAATATGGTGTGTTACTGTGGTTGTAATTACTTGTGTAAAGATTAACAGTGAAGGCAAGAAAAATGATGACAATGAATAATTTAAAGCATAGGAAAAGGACCTTAGGATTCTACTTACTTGCCATTCTTTCGTTATCGTTCATAAGGGTACTTTAAAGTGGGCCCAATATTGGATATGCGAGGCTAGAATTGCACTTTGACTGTACATATCAGTTCATTGTGTAATAGGCAAAAGGAATTTGAAAACAATTCATATCGGGTAGGACAAAATATAAAGACTGGCATGCGTTTAGGTACCAGGCTCAATGAGAATTTTTTCCGTAGCGGCGCTAAAGAATCTGTTAAATTTAAACCCGCTGTATGCGGTAAAGAATTCGCCGTAGTCTAGTAGGAAGTGTGTGGGCTTATTAGTCGAGAGCTCTTGGTTGAACTCCCGGCTGAGACATCTCGCACAAAACGAAATATGGAAGTTAACAACACTTCTTTCGCCAGCTTCTTCTCATCAGACTTCTGGCAAAAAATCTGTCATTCGATATCGACTTTAAACCGGACATTTCGTCACTCATTAATAAAATTAACACAGACAAATAAGTGGTGTGAGAAGCTAGGTTATAGTCCTGACTGAAGCATTGTAATGACGAATTAAGTGAGTAGGTAAGTAAACAAATGTGAGTGAAAACCACGGCTAGGGAGTCTAGAATTAAGGGATTGAAACAGAAGTCTGACACGCTATTGATTAGTGAGTATCTCAAGCCGTTGAGAATTTTCCCCTTAAATGTCTCTTAGACAGAACCAGTAAACTTACTTTTAATATCTTTAATTTCTTAATTGACCTTTAACAACACGATTGACGGATTACGACTTGCCTTAACACATTCTTCCAGGCCTCTCTGCTTCCAGGCATGCCTACGTTAGTTGGTCACACCAATCGATGACAGGGCTTTGTCGATTTGGTCCTTCCAATGTAATCAATGTTGCCAGTTTCACCAATTACTGCAAATTTCTACATCAAATATGTACACGTCTTGCCGGAGCATCCTCCTCCATCGCCCTGGTCTAGTAGAAAGTGTGTTGGCTTATTAGACGAAAGACCCGAGTTCGAATCCCAGGTCAGACATCAAAACGAAAATTTGAAAATAATTTTTCGGTGAATTCCTCTCAGCAGATTTCTGGCAAAAACTCTGAGAGTAAAAGAAATTGCCATAGAATGCTTCTCAAAAAATGTATCGTTCGGAGTCGACTTTAAACTGTAGGTCCCGCCACTCATGTATAAAATTAATGCACACAACATAAGTGGTGTGAGAAGCTAGGGCGTAGTACAATGGGTCAATTCGACCGCCGAGTACTGTACTTATCAGAATTGACAAGTACTCGTCCTCTAACCTAACCTAACCTAACCTATCCTCCTCCATTCGAACAACATTCCCGAGCTAGGGCAGCCGCTAGACCTTAATAAGCTGCCTAAAGTCTATGTCGTTGAGGAGCTCATACAGCTCACTGTCCGGATCTTATGTGAAGATCATCACCAACTTGCACTGGCCGAAAGATCTTACGAAGAATTTTTCTCTCGAATACTACTGCTGCATCAGTGTTTAATAGTGTCCATACCTCTAGGTCATAAAAAAGCACGGAAAGCACGTCTTGTAGAACCAATAAAATCCGTTTTTAAAAAAGGGGCCATTCCGTGATATACGGATGAAGTGCTATAAAACCATGGAAAATCTCAATGTTAGCCTACTCCATCGAAAGATGTTCTCAATTCCACTTGGACGAGATATACTAAGGACATGTCATAGGAATGCTATCTGTCAGTTAGACTACCATCCAATCACACTATCAGCTGTCGAACCTCGGTTTTCTCAATATATTTCTGAAGTAAACATACAACTTTAAAGACTTTATTCGGATAAAAACTAATGTCTAAGCACCTGGAAGTCGCCGTAATCTAATAGGTAGTAAGTTGGCTTATTAGACGTAAAGCCGGCGATTTCCTCTCCGCAGATTTCTGGCAAAAAGACTCTGAGACTCATTCGGAGTCAACTTTAAACTATAGGTCCCGCCACTTATGTATAAAATTAACACACCACAACATAAGTGGTGTGAGAAAGTACGTCATACGTCCTGACTGAAGGGTTGCGGTAATCAATTGTGTACGTATTAGTATTGCCGTGAAGAGGTGCCTTAATAGTGCAACTAGACGATCTATTGTAAGCTTAGTAAGCCAAGTACGCTGTGGAGTCACCAAATTCTTATTATCCGCCAAACTTTCTCTAACAGAAGCATTTTTCTTGGGCAAAGCATACATTGTAGTCGCCGTAGTCTAGTAGGTAGTGTGCCGGCTTATGGGATGTAAGGCCCGGGTTCAAACCCCAGATCAGACAAGTCAAAATGAAAATATTTCTTCGGCAACTGCCTCTCAGTACATTTCTGGCAAAAACTCTGAAAGTACCATGCCATGAAGAGCTTCTCAAAAATTTTATGACATGATTTCAGGAACATGGATTATGCGACTCTGAATATTGAATTGAATGACGTATCTTAGGACCAGGTATATATACTGGGAAATGCCAATAATCAATTGTCATTTATTCAGGAGAATGTACGCTTGATCTATGACAAATGCGTTCCTGTCAGAACCAAGTGCATCAGGTCGAAACAACAGCCTTGGTTTAATACTGAGTTAAAGGCACTCATTAGAAGGAGGGACAGTGCATACATTTAAAGGCTTTACATAAATTTGCACGGACGGAAGTTACCAAGCGCATAAGAATTGCCAAGGCATTGTATTATGATGGAAAGATTTCCAACGCAATGGACAACAAGTCTAAATGGAATGTAATTCGTGAAATAGGAATTGGCCGAAAGAGTCCTGGAACGGATATTGATGTTGATGTGAATATGCTTAATGACCAGTTCGTAAATGCTAAGATTCATACTTCTATCGGTAACTTCTATGATGATCTTTGTTGTGTTCTACCACAACATTCCTTTAGTTTTCGCTGTGTAAATCAGTTCGAGGTTTTGGAATGTATTTCAGCGGTAAAATCGAACGCGGTTGGTTCTGATGATTTGAAACCTCCATTCTTGAAAGCTCTGACTCCTTAAACTTTTACTATACTTTACTCACTTGTTCAATACTGTTCTGACTAAATCTACTTTTCCTGAACATTGGAAACTGGCAAAAATCATTCCCATTCCCAAAACGAACAACGAGTTCAGGCCAATTGCTATCCTCCCTTTTTTGTCCAAGGTAATGGAGAATATAATGGCCAGACAGATCACTGATTACCTGGAGTGTCACCAATTACTTTACCCTCAGTCAGTCAGGATTTATGAAAGATAGAAGTTGTACTAGAGCTCTAATAAATGTTGTAGAAGATCTTAGGTCGAAACTATATGAAAATAGTGTAGCGTTTTTGGTTCTGCTTGATCACACTAAGGACTTTTGACACAGTCGATCACGAAGTTCTTTTGAAAATGCTCCGGAAGCTGTTTTATTTCTCAAATTCTGCCTGTAATCTTATTTATTCTTATTTGCTGAATAGGTTTCAAAAAGTTCATCTTAAGGGCAATATCTCAAATCCACTTAATATTAGTAGAGGTGTTCCCCAGGGGATCAATACTTGGGCCTCTGTTATTTTGTATGAATATAAATGATTTACCGGATGTCTTGATCTACTGTAATGTTCATATGTATGCTGATGATGTGCAGCTTTATACTAGTACTCCAAGGGAAAATATTGATTCTTGTTTGGACTATATAATAGTGATTTGGTAAGGATTGACAACTGGGCCTCGGCCAATGGTCTTTGCATCAATCCCTCCAGGTCTACATGTACTATACTTTCGAGAACCGATAGATCATTTGTCATGCCTGAATTATGCATCAGGGGAAATAAGATTGACTTTGGGTATAGTCTTTAATGGCAGTTTATCGTGGTCTAACCATATAGGTGCCGTTGTAGGTAGAATTTATAGTATGCTTAGGAACTTGTGGACTGTTATTGATTCGACTCCTTTTGTCATTCGTATCCAACTTGCCAGAACGTACTTAATTCCGATACTTTTGTATGGGTGTGAAATTTTCGCAAACTGCGATTGTGATGATAAACGTAGACTTAACTTGGCGTTCAATAACATAGCTAGATACATATGTCTTTCAGAAGGGGCGTCGTGATCACATTTCCCATTTGGCTTGCCGCATTCTTAATGAAAAATTTGATAATCTCCTGAAAATTAAATGCCTTATTCTACTTCATAAAATAATTTACACGGGACGGCCGGAATATTTATTTTGTCAAATTAAATTTACTAGATCCTACCGCGGTAGGAACATTATTCAGCAAAGATTTAGGACTCTTTTATCTCAGAGACAGTTTCTTATACACACCAATAGTCTTTGGAATTCCCTACCAAATTACATCCAGAATCTAGGCATTGCAAACGCGTTCAAGAAGGAGTTATTCAAATTATTTTCATGAGTAAAATTTTTTTACTATTTGTGATTTATTTTATAGGTCTATATAGAATATATTTTTATTCCCAGTTTTTTTATACTAATTTTTGTAAATGGTAACATTTTTTTTTAATATTCTATTTTTAATATTTTCAACTCACTTATTTACTTACTTACTTTAATTAATTTAATTTTTTAATTTCTTTATATTATATTTTTTTTCTTTATATTGTTTAATGTATTTTTGTTTCACTATAAATTTTTAAATCCTAATGATTCCTAACATAACACTGTCACTTATAAATTTCATATCTTGTTGTGCGATGTAAATTATAATAAATAAATATTCAGAAGGGTTGTAATGACCAATTATGTATGTCTACGCATCTTAAGGGGTGACTTGAATTAATCTTCGGATTATAGGAACTCAAAATGGCATTTGTTTGTACCGCATAGACTTATTAATTAGCATAGGGTACTTCCCTATACATTCTAAGGATATCACCAGAGTTTTTAGAGCCAAGCTTGTGTAACTCTCAGATTTCCTGTTGCTTATATAGCCCGATGCAATTAAATTTTCTATATTTGCTTTGCCTTAGTATAAGATCCCTGTTAATTAATTAAAATTAATGAAATTTAATTTATTCACCATCTGTATGTAGTAGTTAAATTTTAGCCCGCACTGTATTTCATTATTTTGTAAAATTTGTAGTCAACTGAACAGCAGTAACATGGAAAACAATACAATTTGTGAGAGACAATAAATTTTGTTACGCTCATTGTCAACAACAAAATCAAAAACATTACAACATACGACCGACATACATTATAACACACACACACATGGACACACATTCTCTACTCACTCTGTCTATCTCACTTTCTAGCTGTGAGTTTCATAGTGTTGTTATAATAGGAGTATTAAAGCAAAGTAAATAAAAAACAAGCATTAAAATTAACACACATACACTAGCTATTCATTCATTCATTTCTGTCTCTACTACCACTCCGCTCTCTCCGCTCTCTCCCTCTCTCTCTCTCTCTTTCTTGTCCTATGCCTTTAAACAATTTATATGTTTATTTGCTTTTGCTGTTGTCGTTGTTGTCATTGTTGTTGTTTAATTTGTCTGGTCATGCATTTGTGTGCTCATTTATCCCTTTCATTATTATTATTGTTGTTATTTACTATTTCTGTTTATATGCAGTAGTGTGTGTGTGTTATTGTTATAGTTTAGCCAGGCATCATCATTATTTTCGGCATGTGTTTGCAAAATAATTCAATGTGAGGTTTTTTTTTTTTTTTTTTTTTTTGTCTTGAGCCGGAGGTGGTAAATCTTCTAAAGATACTCTTGTTCCAACAAAAGCATGCACGATTCACCATCCTTGGTGCCTACGTACTAAAACCCACCCCCTACACACACATCAACCACTCTCCCCCCGCGGGACTGCCGTAAGGTATTACTTCGCGGGGGGCTGGTTAGCTCGAAAGCTTTATCACATCATCTCAAATTTCGTCTTCGTTCCTCCAACCTTCGGAGTACTATCATTACTTCCGCCATTTTCTGGCTGTATTGGCTCCATAGCGTCCTAGAATTCAACAGCTCCTCCATGAGCCGGTTTGGTCCTAATCTAGTTTCTCCGGGCCATCTAAACCTTGGGCAGCATGTTAGAATATGCTCCGCATCTTCCTCTTCGTCTACACAGCTTGGGCATATAGGGGAAGTATCATGTCCAAATCTGTGCAGGTACTTCCTAAAACATCCATGACCAGTTAGTAACTGGGTCACGTAATAATTCAGCTCGCAATGATTATTCTCCATCCAAGGGGTTATAGAAGGGACAAGCTGAAATGTCCATCTTCCCTTTAAACTGCTCTCCCATCGTGACTGCCATTTGTGCATGGAAGTCGTTCTTTCCTCCGCTTTTATAGCCGCTGTCCGTCCTGGACTCTCAAGACGACGGAAGTATATGCGCCTCATCTCATCCGCCAATATGTCTATTGGTATTGTCTTTGCCAATACCAATACCGCTTCATCAGACACTGTCCTGAAGCCACTTATCCGTCTAATCGCGCTTAGACGATACACCGAGGACAGTATTCTCCTTGTCGACCCCACGGAGAGTGCCTCCGACCATATGGGGCAAGCATATAGCATTATCGACGTTACTACCGCTGAAATTATCCTCCTCTTAAATGGACCTGGTCCTCCAATATTTGGCATCATCCTCGCCAGTGCTCCCTGTGTTACAGATGCCTTTTCGCCGATGTATTTTACGTGCTCCTTGAAGTTCAACCTGTCGTCAATAATCACTCCCAGGTATTTTATTGCCCTCTTTGATTCGATTTCTGTGCCTCCAACGGTCACTTTCATCTTCTCCACTATCTTCCGGCCGCTTATCAAAACGGCTTCCGTTTTATGTGCAGCAAGTGTCAAACCTGCCTCATCCAGCCATGCACCAACATTTCGAATCGCTGTGTTAGTTTTCTCCTCTATATCCTGTACCGTTTTAGCCACCGAGACTATTGCAATGTCATCTGCAAAGCCTACAATTGTAGTCCCGTTTGGCAATCGCAGTCGAAGTACTCCATCGTACATTATGTTCCATAGTAGTGGGCCAAGTACAGAGCCCTGCGGGACACCCGCCGTCACTACGTATTCCTGCTCTCCTTCATCCGTTAGATATATTACTTTCCTGTCCCTGAAAGTAATTGTTCAGAATCTCCATTAAGTATGGCGGCGTACCCATGTTAAAGAGGGCTCTCATAATCCGCCCCCAATTCGCTGAGTTGAACGCGTTTTTAACGTCAAGTGTGACAACCGCGCAGTATTCCTTGGTGCCAAATCTCCATCTTTCGCCCTCTATTGCATCTCTTGCAATGTCGACTACCCTCCTGATCGCGTCAACAGTGGACCGTCCTTTCCTAAATCCGTATTGCAGGTCCGAGAGAGCTCCTCCTGCCTCGGCACGCGTCAGTAGTCGGTTGTATATTATCCTCTCCAGTATTTTTCCCATTGTGTCAAGTAGACAGATGGGCCGATATGACGACGGTTCCCCTGGTGGTTTACCAGGTTTTGGGATGAGAACCAATTTCTGCTTCTTCCATCTGCGTGGAAAAACACCCTCGACGAAGCACTTGTGGAACACCTTGGCGAACATATCAGGTCTGAACCGGATAGCCGCCTTAAGTGCCCTATTCGGGATTCCATCTGGCCCCGGTGTTTTCCTATCTCCTATTCCATTGCATGCTGCGAGTACCTCCTCTCTTGTTACCTCCGGGATGGTATGATTGGCTTCCGTATCCCTACTTATGAAAGTGTAGGGCTGGCCTTGTGGGAATAATGTACTAATAATTCCCCGTAGCAAAACTGGGCAGCCTAGTTTAGGCTGTTGCTGAGCGCCGATTCTCTTGCAGACGACTCTGTAAGCCGTCCCAAAAGGATTTATGTCAGCTTCTTGGCATATCCGCTGAAAGGATAGTTTCTTGCTCCTTTTAATGGCTCTTCTAAGTTGATGCCTAAGATCCTCATATGAAGCCCGTTCGGCTTCCCATGTCACTCTTCCTCTTGTACGCTGGGCCCTTCTTCTCGCCCTAAAGCATGCCGACCGCAGATTTCGAATTTCGTCATTCCACCAGTAGCAGGGGGAGCGTCCCCTACACACAGTCCTCCTAGGCATAGCAGCATCACATGCAGTGTTGAGCATTTCGCATATATCGCTCACTAATTCCTCGGCCGTGCTGCCAGTCGTATGAAAAGACGACAACAGCAATCTATACGTCTCCTCGTCAAAGCGGGTGTCCTTCCATTTAGGTCCCGTAAATTTCGGCAATCCATCTCTCCTCGTGTTGCGCCCAGTAACCGTCATCACGATTGCCTGATGGTCACTATTCGTGAAGTCCTCAGTTAGTTTCCACGCGGTCCGCGAAACAAGACTATTGCTCACAAACGATAAATCTATTATCGAGCTCGATCCAGCTCTCCTAAATGTACTTCCTCTTCCATCATTCATCAGCGCCACAGGAAGGGAGGCGATCGTTTCCAAGAGGCAGCGACCCCTGGTGTTAGTATATCTACTGCCCCATTCGGTCGCCCAAGCATTAAAATCTCCTGCAATAATGACGGGAGTATTCAGGCGCACGTGTGACGCCATCCTGTCCAGCATATGTTGGAACTCCTCCATTGACCATCTCGGGGGGGCGTAACAGCTGTAGACGAAAACTCCCCTTATCCTGGCCATAACGAAACCAATGTCCCGCGCATAGGTTTGCTGGAAGGGTAGTGAACCACAGATCCATATAGCCGCAGTACTAGATCCGTCCGTGATCCAAGTACTATTCTTCGGTACCCTATAAGGTTCGCTTATGATGGCGACATCAATATTCTCCTCCTTTACCCTCTGGATCAATAGGTCCTGGGCTGCTTCACAGTGGTTCAGATTAATTTGTATTAACCTCATCTTCTAGAACGTGATTTAAGTGCGCTCAAAAATTGTGGGCACTTTCCGCTCCCCGCGATATGGTTCGCAGATTTCGGATCTCCCTCTTTGCAGAACATGCAAAGAGGTTCCCTTTCGCAGTTCTTCGCAATATGCCCCTCCTGTCCGCATCTACGGCAAGTTCCCGAGCGGTCAACTTTACTCGTGCATTGACGGGCCATATGTCCAAACTGCAAGCACCGGAAGCATTTCGTCGGAATGTTCCGCTCGCGAATCCTGCATATGACCCAGCCGATCCTAATTCTTCCTTCCTTTAGGAGAATCGCTGCAGCGCCTGCGTTAAGGCTTACTGTGGCAGTTTGCGTCCCACCATATGCCCTCCTAAGGGTAATTACGTCGGGCTTATCCAAAGTCTCGAGGCCTGGAATCTTCCGTATAGCCTCGCATACATCCTCCTTCTCCGTGATCTCGTCGATGTCCTTAATCTCAATCGTCCTCATATCCTTTAGAGTTCGGACAGACGCGCTTTCTCCTAAAAGCTCTCCAATGGCTCCCCTAAAGCCCTCCGTGTGTTCTCCGCTCCTGCTGAGCTGGAGTAGTAGACCACCCTTGACGGTTCTTCGAATTCTGGTCACATTTTCCCCCAATTCACTAAGCTTGGGGTCCGTTTTGACTTTCCTTAGAATGTCTGCATACGACGTGTTATCCTTCGTCGCTATCACGATCGCATCCGGCTTCGTTTTCTTCTCCTGTGGTTTATTATTTCTCCTTTTTCTCTTTGTGACTTTCTGCCACCCTGGTTCCTCATTTACTCTATTAATATCCTCCCGCCGGCTCAAGGTCACCTCTGTAGCTTTCCTCGCTGGAGCCCTTGGTGCAGGATTCGGAATTCTCCTTTTTGCCGCAGGAATTTCGTAAGTCTCCTCATGTTTCCGCTTCGCCTCCTGGTTCCTCAACAAAGGCGATGTTTGTGTAGCAGAACTGTTACTGTTAGTCGCCTTTGTAGTTTGCCCCTGCCGCTCGCTTGCGTACAGGTCATATAGGGTTTTGATCGAGTCAATCGCATCCCTCATCGGTTGGTGGATTGATCTCCTTTTCCCATCCTCTAGCATCTCAATCAGACTCTTAATTTGGTCCCCGAGTTGACCAAAAACACCGCCGGCAGATGGTATCGTATCGCCTCGCAATCTTTCTTGTCCCGATCCCGCATTTACTGGGGATCGTGGAGTCCTCGTGCATTGTCCAAACGGGTTTATTTCCCGATTCCGCACCGGAGACCTCGGTATCTTCGAGCTCTGCCCAAAAGCGTTCAGCTCCAAAGTATTCATCTCGCATGAATTCGTCGATTTATTTGTAATTTTGTTTTTATTATTCATTCTGTTTGTTTTAGCCCCAACTCTCGGCCGTTATCCTGATCCATCGTTGTAGTCGTCACGAAAGACCCCGTGGTTATCTATGCATAAGCAGGGAGGCCACGCGAGGGTTGACACGTAACCTCATGGGAATACGTGTTCAGAGCCAGGTCGACGTAAACCAGGGATTCACATCTGGTCCTACAACACCAACCTAACGGTGACAAATCAGGAGCGTACCGAGAGACTTGCCATAGTTTTAACGGGGCGGAGGCAATGGCAGCATTAGCCCGACAGCCATTTCGGCCAGCTTTCACACCGCCTACTAAAGTGCCGGAATACTGTCATCGTCAGCCCATATCACCAATTCAAATTCATTTTCCGGTATACCATAATTAGAACCTTACCGGGCTCGGTTCTAATGCCCTACTCAAGGGCGTCGTAGTTAGTCGCTTCGGTGGAACTGAGGGAACCACGGAGGCGTTACTCTCCTATTTTCCCATCTCTTGAGGGAACCCTCTGTGGGATGATGCCTAGTTAATGGCGGCATCAGTTCGCCATGTCACAGATAACGTCTTCGGTCATTTGTACCTTTTTATAGTACGCCTCCGTATCTGCCGCTCTTGGTCGGGGACTGCTTATTGGTTATTCGCAGCTAGCCTACGCAGGATAGGCCGTTCAGTTATCCGCCACCTACTGACCCCCATGGTAGCCTGAAGCTAAGCCCCATGATTCAATGTGAGGTGCAAGACTGTATGTGTGAGTGTGTCTACTTTTGATGATCATTTCTCACTTACCTACCTACACACACATGCATACGTAAACATGCATATGAGTATTGTTGTTGCCTATTGTATGCGATTTAAATGAAATTGTGGGTTTCATTTTTAGAATTTTACTCTCCTTTTTTTCTATTTCTTTTTTGGTTTTTTTTTTATTTTTTGATTTGTTTTCAGTTATTTAAACTACGAATTATTTTTCATTATTTACAGGAGCCAAAAAGGAGGGAGTATTGCCAGCAAAAAATATTTTCATTTGTTGTATGAAAAAGGGGAGAAGCCCTGGAAAGGTTTTTAATTCTTAACAATTGAAACTAATATTGTGTGTGGATAATTTCAACACAAATATGTTACAAATTATGATGTTTTATGTACGTAGGTAGGGTGAGGAATTTCAAGAAAATTATTTTATTTTCTAAAATGTCCACTGTTTCTCCAATATTTCTTTCGCTTCCAAAAGATAAAATTCGTCGAGATCATCAGCACCGGATATTTGTTTGTTACTTATCGAATTGATCCTTAACATACCTTAGTCGGGATTACAACCTAGCTTTTAACAACACCCATATGCACCCTATTATCCTAGAGAGACGGATTCTCTTTATCCAATCTTTCTCACGCTTCCATAAGATAAAATTCGTCAAGATCGTGAGTACCGATATTTGTTTATTACTTATCGAATTGGTCCTTAACACACCTTAGTCGGGATTACAATCTAGCTTTTAACAACACCCATGTGTGCTAATATCATCCAGGAGAGTCGGATCCAGTTACTTTAATCTTTCTCTCGCTTCTAAAAGATAAAATTCGTCAAGATCATTAGCGAAGATATTTGTTTCTTACTTAACAAATTGATCCTTTACGTCCTCTAGTCAGGGTTACAACCTAGCTTTTAACAACACCCATATGCACCCTATTATCCTAGAGAGATGGATTCTCTTTATCCAATCTTTCTCCCGCTTCCACAAGATAAAATTCGTCAAGATCGTGAATACCGATATTTGTTTATTACATACCGAATTGGTTCTTAACATCCTTTAGTCGGGCTTACAACCTAGCTTTTCACAACACCCTTGTGTGCTAATATTATCCAAGAGAGACGGATGATCCTGCAGTTTAACAATAAATTTTTAGAAACTTTTCATGGCAATTTTTATTTACTCTCAGGATTTTTTGCCAAAAAACTGTTGCAATAACAAATCGGTCTTGTTGTATGGCTCCTGACAGCGTTTTGTTGAAGTCTCGGATTGTCTAGTTCATTAGCTTTAATTGCAAGCCAATAAAGACAGATATCAAACGACCATATCACTCTGATTTGGCGAGTAATTTTCGAAAGAATTACAGCCCGATTATATGTCCAAATCATAATGCTTACCAAAATGCTTACTTTTTCCGGAATGCAATGGCTTTTGCACAATTTCTTCTATGTTTTCCAAGCCCTATAGGCCACAATTTTGTTTGCTGACGTAATCAAGGAGTGAAAAATGCTTTAATCTTTCAAAGAGATGATTTTATTGGACAAATCTCCACTGTAAGTCGATGCGTTAAGGGTCATCTAATCAGCATATCTAGAACGTTAAGTATTTTTCTGGCAAAAACTCTGAGAGTAAAAAAAAATTGCCATGGAATGCTTCTCAAAAAAATGTTTCGTTCGGGGTCAACTTTAAACTGTAGGTCCCGCCACTCATGCATAAAATTAACGCACACAACATAAGTGGTGTGAGAAGTTAGGACGTAGTACAATGGGTCAATTCGACCACCAATTACTGTACTTGTTAATTCTGACAAGTACACGTCCTCTAACCTAACCTCAGATTTAACAGACATCGGAACAGTGAGTGTATTTGTGAGAGGCATGAGTATAACCCAAAGGAAAATTGTTAGTAATATTTTCAAGTGTATCCTAATAATGTGTTTATATAATAGAAAATGAAAAATGTACAGCGCCAAATCTCTAAAGACTATGTATTTAACTTGACAAATATTCCTCCACAAATGGAAATCATTTCTCATTGTTATTCGTGAATCTAATTAGAAAATAGTGAATTCTACTGTAATTTTTCTTTGGGTGTATAATTGATATACAAAAAATATTTCAAAAAGAAGCGATGAGAACCAGCTTCATTGAAAGCAGACAAGATACATTTCTACGATCTTTTTAACGAACGTTGTTGATTTTCGTGCCCTATGTGTGTAAAAAACCTAAGATCATTTTCCCCTGAGGGACTTTGGTGCTTGAAACAGTTTGCCATAGGCTTAGCGAAGCACAACAGGTTCTTACGTTAAAAAATATTTTTAAACACATTGACTTGGGGCCACAATAAATGTTTGAGAATTTCTCTCCCTCGTTTAAAATTTAAAATGTTTTCGTTGATTTATACTCTTTTATTACTCCGAGTGGATGTGGGTATGGGTGTGGGTATGGGTGTGGGTGTATGAAATTGGCTCTCAATAACGGTAATCATAATTATTGACATGATTTTCAGGAGGATGTAAATACCACAAATTAAATACAATTTCCAGGCAAGCAAAGTGTGTATGAGGGAAGGAGAGCGAGTATGTGTAGGAAGTATTTTTCAAATGCAATTAACAAAATGAGTTTTGAAATAAAATTTTGGGGTTTTTTCACTTTCAACTCCTTGGAGAGAAAGAGTTATGTGGTCGGTGGTGGTGTGGTGGTGTGATGGTCTTGGGGTATTAGATTGTTTAGTTGATTTTCATATTTATTTGCACATAAAATTTCTTTTAAAAATAATCACTTTGTCTGTGTATATGTCTCTGTATATGTCTCTGTATGTGTATGTGTGCAAAGATTATTGTTGTTGTTGTCCCATAATAATAACAACGTTAAAAAGTAGTTCAATAATAAATAATTGGACATCATAAATGTTTATGGTGGTCACGTTTTAGGTCCGTTGCCATAAAAAGTCATGAACATGAACATAAGAACATAAGAACATGATTACATAAGTACATCAGGCATAATAAAAATAAAAATTAAAATGAAGGTAAAGGTGAACAAAGCGTTTAAATGTCGTAAAATTCCTGAAATCCACTTTGTCGAAAGGGGGAGAAGGGTGTGTACATCCGAGATACATATGTTTTTAAGTGTAAAATTTTA
This sequence comes from Sarcophaga peregrina, assembly GCA_014635995.1. NCBI lineage: Eukaryota > Metazoa > Arthropoda > Insecta > Diptera > Sarcophagidae > Sarcophaga > Sarcophaga peregrina. Next base: position 42,425,576 of record CM025793.1, read on the forward strand.
CAACCCATAAGCAAATGCGTTTTTTTTATGAGTCTTTTCTTGTTTTTAATGCAAAACAACATACCATCAACGGTTTTTCAATTTTCAAGAATGTTTTTTTAGTTAACACCCTACACTATATAACAGTGGCAGTGATTAGTTTCATAATGATAATGTAACATTAAGTAAAAGTTTTACGCATATTACCTGAGAGTTCATGATTCCACACTCGGCCCAGAGATCTCAACCTAAATAACATACATAATTGGCCATTACAACCCTTCAGTCAGGATTACGACCTAGCTTCTCACACCACTTATGTTGTGTGCGTTAATTTTATACACGAATGGCGGGACCTACAGTTTAAAGTCGACTCCGAACGACAGATTTTATGAGAAGCTTTTCATGGCAATTTTTACTCTCAGAGTCTTTGCCAAAAATCTTCTGAGAGGAAGTCGCCGAAGAAATATTTTTCGTTTTGATGCCTGACCTGGGATTCGAACCCGGGCCTTTCGTCTACCTACCCACTAGACTACGGCGACTTCACTCAACCTAAATAAAGCGAAATGAAAAAAGATTTCTTTCGATATCTAGCTCCTGAGAGTGTAAATAAAATTGCCATGAAAAGTATCTCAAAAATTAATATCTTGGAGTCGATATTAAATTTTAGATTAAGCAACGCTTATGGATAAAATTAACACGTTGACAGAAAAACTTTCCAAAAAACGATAATTAGATTTTTTCACATTAGTGAGTATGAGATAACGCGTACTTTGACCCCCTAAAAGGGAACCCAATCTACGAGTTATCTCGTAATCGGCAGTCAACATGTTAATACACACAAGATGGGTTGTGTGAAAAGCTAGGTTGGAAACAGAGATCAGCAATGAATCGTTTTTCCGCTACTCATAAGCACTCATGCAATTTTGAGTATGAATGATTCATTCGTACTCAGTACAACATTGATTTATAAGTATAAGTAGCAATGAGTATGAGTACAACGTTGACATCAACATTCGAAATATGTTTGATTCATACGCCTACTCATTTTGATTCATAAATTTAAAAAAAAAAATCGAGTGACTCGAATCATTCATAAGAACTACTATTTATACTACTTATTCTATTTCATAAATTTAAAAAAATACTTATAAGTGATTCGAGTGACTCGAATCATTCATAAAAATTTACTTATTCTATTTCATAAATTTAAAAAAATACTTACAAGTGATTCGAGTGACTCGAATCATTCATAAAAATTTACTTATTCTATTTCATAAATTTAAAAAAATACTTACAAGTGATTCGAGTGACTCGAATCATTCATAAAAATTTACAGCCTTTGTTGTTGTTGCATATACAAACAAAGAAGAAAGAAAAAACAAAGACAACAAGTAAATCATACACACAATCTTCTTGTGAGTATTTCTATGCTCATACGCGAATCATACTTATTTTGTACTTCGTGTAAATGTTAAGTAGAGGCGAGTCGAAATCAATAACATCATGCGTATTCTTAAGTATAAGTACGACGAGTACTTCGAACTTTGAGTAGGAGTAGTGTGAGTATCATATTAAAATAAGTATGAATGCGTATAAGTATCAGAAATTATAAGTATGACTCGAATCTAGTCATAGTTTAGAATACGCATTGCTGATCTCTGGTTGGAACCCAGTATAAATTAATTAACTATGCTTGGCAAATTAGAAATTAGGTTGTAATCCAGGCTAAATAAGTAACTTAAGTAGTGAAGTAAACAGATGTTATCCCTAAAATTCAATTCTTTCAAGCTGTTTACTTGAATCGCTATGAAGGCATTCTTTTAAACTGTTCTGCCTTTGATATAACGCGGTCCATACTATTGATCAAAATTTCTTACAGCAACTGTTTTACGAATTGGCTGCCAGTCAGGACATATTAGTTACCACGTTTGTTATTTATTTTATGCATACATACATACATAATTGGCCATTACAACCCTTCAGTCAGGATTACGACATAGCTTCTCACACCACTTATGTTGTGTGCGTTAATTTTATGCATTAGTAGCGGAACCTACAGTTTAAAGTCGACTCCGAACGACAGATTTTTGAGAAGCTTTTTATGGCAATTTTTACTCTCAGAGTCTTTGCCAGAAATCTGCTGAGAGGAAGTCGCCGAAGAAATATTTTTCGTTTTGATATCTGACCTGGGATTCGAACCCGGGCCTTTCGTCTAATAAGCCAACACACTACCCACTAGACCACGGCGACTTCATATCCTAATTCCATCAAAAGGGCTTTGTATGAAAGGGTACTAAAGGCCTTCTCAAAGTCTAGTAATGCTAAATAGTATTGAACACCACAGATACACATACATACGCCCATATTTGATCATTACAACCCTTTTAGTCAGAATGACAACCTAGTTTCTCACACCATTTATGTTGTGTAAGTTAATTTTCATACATAAGTGGCGGGAGCTACAGTTTTAAACGATTTCAATTCTTTTTCATAAACTTTTCATGGCAATTTTATTTCAACCTCAGAATTTTTGCCAGAAAACTGCTGACTGAGGAAGTCGCCAAAGAAATATTTTTCATTTTGTTTTGGGTTTTGAACTGAGGCTACTAGACTAAGGTAACTTCAGTATCAGTATTCAGTTATCGTATGCCCTTAATAACCGATTGCGGTTTAACGCTATTAAAAACTCTTTGCATTTGAAGAAAAGCAGCCAGAGTAGCAAAGGGAATACTGTGCAGAGAATTGTTAAAGGTGTCTGAACTAAGGTTTTTGAACCGAGGTATTACGTTTAATAAGCCAACACATTACCTGCAAGACTACAGCTACTTAAATTTATCCTAAGACCATTGACATGATATGTCCATGAACTTTCGTTTCTTGACTGCTGCCTACTTACTTTATCATACAGGGATGCTTCCTACATTCGGTATATTGGCCTTGAAGGTCGGATGGAGTGAAGTATTTCCTGCACCGTTTCAAAAAACCAAGGCACTTGAATGCTTCCTTCGACACTTGAAAAATGTGATCGTTCCAACGAGCATCACAACTAATTCTCATGCCCAGAACATCAAGAGCATCCGCCTCATCAATATTTACTTTACCCATAAATACAGATGACAGAACACCAGCGCCAGCATAACGCCGGTGTGTCAAAAAAACAACATTGGGTCTTGCGCGCATTGAAATCGACCCTGTTCTCGCGGCCCCCTCAGAGATTACTATCAGGTCACCTGTGAGTGCGTCATTCATGTTCGACCTCCTTGCCTCAATCTCCAAAAGGCTCGGCCTCCGATCAAATGAATATGAATGACAAATGTTGCTGTCATCCGCAAAAGAGTAAATAAGATTCGAAGTAATAAATAGAAGATCATTGAGAAAAATAAGAAAAAGGGTAGGAGAAAGAACAGAGCCCTGCGGTACCCCTGAATTTATACTGAACTCGGCGGAAAAGACGCCATCCATAACAACTCTAATAGTGCGATCTTTGAGAAAGCTCGACATAAATCGAGAGAAGTGACTACCGACACCAAAAGCAATTAACTTCGATACCAGAGCCTCATGCCAAACCCTATCAAATGCCTTTGAGATATCCAGAGCAACAACCTTGGCCTCACCAAAGCGATGAATGGAACCATTCCACCTTTCAGAGAGTAAAGCCAAAAGGTCACCAGTAGAGCGCTCTTTACAGAAACCGTACTGACATACATAATTGGTTATTAGAACCCATCAGTCAGGATTATTGACCTAGTTTCTCACACCACTTATGTTGTGGTGTGTTAATTTTATACATAAGTAGCGGGACCTACAGTTTAAAGTCGATTCCGAACGACAGATTTTATGAGAGAAGCTTTACATGGTATTTTTTGATTTACTTTTGCCAGAAATCTGCTGAGAGGAAATCACCGAAGAAATACTTTTTTGGATGTTATTTTGTTTTGATGTCTGGCCTGGGATTCGAACCCTAGCTTTTACGTCTAACAAGCCAACACACTACCTACTAGACTACGGCGACTTCTACGTTCTCTAACTTAAATACTTTCAAAATTTAATTAAGATGCGACGATCCATTCCGAAATTATAAAAAAAATCTACTTAGAATGCACATATAGTCGTATGTCGAGTGAAAACTTTAAGAGCTCATAACTCAAAATACACTTTTTCGACTTAGAATTTTACAGAACGAAGGCGTCTTAATGCCCCCTACATGTGAGTCACTTTAAAGTCGTTGTGGACAATCCAAAACTCTTTTTTCCTTTCCATTTACGCTTACTTTTCTATACCAAAAAATACCTTCACACACACACACACATAATGTTTATACATAACGGTTATATGATCCTGTATATTATTATGTCCCTTATTTAGCTTTGCTGGATCTCACTCTCTCTCTCTCTTTCTCTCTGTGTTAACATTTACGGCATCATTAAACTGTATGAACATATTTTTTATTGAGCTCATGTCACGTCATGTCATGTATTGTGTGTTCATCTATACGAAGGATTTCTCTTTTTCTAACCCTTTTTTTGCTTTCTCTCTCTGTCTCTTTTCTTTTTGTATCTCATTAAATGGATGACATTATTAGAGGCTTAACTGTTGAATGGAAAATATTTTTTTTTCTCTTTCTCTCTCTGTGTGCTTTCCTTTTCAATTTTTTATGAAAAACCAAACAAAACGCATCAAAAAAAATTTTTTTTTGATTTTTCTTTTCTTTCTCCTTTTCCGTGTTATATTGTGCTGGACCTTTTTCTTTTTTTTGGATATTTTCGAAATAAAATACAACATTTTATGGTTGGCCATAAAAAAATATAAAGAAAGTCAATTGAATTGTGGCAAAATGGCATAAAAACAAACCAAAAACAAAAGAAAAGAGAAAAAATCCGGATGAAATGAAAATTGTATGTGGTTTTTTGGGCTTTCTTCATGACCATTTGCTGTACGGAGGCAATCCTTTCGTTGATTCTACGGCCGTATTAATACAAAACACCCTCACATCTCATACACCACACACATACCACACACTCACCACACTTATTACCCACACTCTCTGTTTACAATAATAAAAACCCTTCCCCATACATAAACAAACTCAACTCTTTCCTATACATTCCCTGTTAATAAATGAATTGTTGTTAGGGCTTTTACTCTCCACTCTGCTTTGTATAAGCACACATAGGCATTGAGAAACCAAGAGAGAGAGTGTGTGTAAGAGTGTAGGGCTTAGTTTTAATGTGTCATCTCTTGTTATTTCGTTTTTAAATCTATTTTTGTAGATGAGCAAAGCTTACACACACACATGTGGTGATGGTGTGTATCAAAAGCTGGGGGATTTTTTTCTCATGATAATAATAGCAACAACAATAACAACAACAACAATAATATGTTAACAGTATAAGTATTAAACTATTGCCATAAACTATTCTCACATACCCACACACACACCCATCCATATACACTTTAAAAGTAGTCCTATTCATATTATTCGTGTAAATAGGTGTCATTGAGTTGTTGTGTTAAATAATAAAAGAGTGTGAGAGAGAAAGAGAGGCAGAGAGTGTGTGTATGTTAGGAAGGAGAGAAGCAGGCTCATTTAAAATTGTTTTTTGTTCAACTTACACGTACAGTAACACATACATACTCGTTTAACAAAAAAAACCACCACAACTATGGCTTAGTAATTCAAACAGCTTGAACTCGTGTAACGCCCTAAGATACCAGGAGATACAGTAGCGAGCACAAAAAATGCAACGTTGGGTAAAATTATCTTTAAGTGCGATAATTTTAAAAAAATGGTGACCAGTTCAAAATATTTCTTTGGGTTATTAATCCCTACAGTTATAGATACCAATTATCAATAACATTATGTAAATATTTTTAATTAATGATATATTATTTTGTCATTTATTAAAAAGAGTGCGAATTTCATGGGAGCAATAAAAATGCAACAGCATAAATTTTAATGTGTTTATTTAAATTAAATAGTAATTCTTACAAAAAAAAAAAAATCTTAAAATTAATATTTAGTGGCGTAGCCCTTATTTTTTATGACTTCTTGCAACCTAGAAGGCATAGAGTCGACTAAAGCTATTAATGTGTTAATGGATATTTTCTTTCATTCACTTTTCAAAATTTCTTCTAATTGCCTCTTATTTGACGGATGTTTCCTCTTAACTTCCCGATCTAATAGCTCCCATAGATTTTCTATGGGGTTTAGATCGGGAGACTGTGATGGCCAATCCAAAACATTGACATCATTGTCGCTTAAAAAGTTTCGAGCTAAGCGACTTGAGTGCTTTGGATCGTTATTTCACAGTACTTCTTGGCGTCCATTTTTCCTTCGATTTGAGTTAAGGGACCTACCCAATCACGGAAAAACGCACCTGTGACGTAAAATCAATAATTTTTTTTTAACATATCGTTCCTTACCCCACACCATTATTGATCCACCGCCATGTTTTACGGTTGGAAGTTGATATCTTGGAGAATATCTCTGTCCAGGCGGTCTTCGAACAAAATTTATCCCATCGGAGCCAAACAAATTAAATTTGTTTTCATCGTTTCATGGTTTTTAAGCAAGCAAAACTTCGTGACTTTCTTCTTAGCAATCTAAGGCCATGAAAAGTTGCTCAAAAATTTGTCACCATACCCTAGTAGACAGCGTATTGTCTTAAAAGTCGAGAACCCGTAGTTCAAACCATTACTTAGAGATTCCCAATAACTCCCTTCTGGCAAAATATTCAAAAGAAAAAAATATTCTCTTATCTAATGTCAATAATCGTGGTGAAATCATGTATCCTACCACTCATGGTTAAAATTAACTCATACAACATGTGGTGGTGCTAGAAACTGGGTTGTAATCCCGATTTAAGTATAGGAAGACCCCGCTTAACACGGGGGATACCTTCTAATAAGTACCAGCGCTAAATGAAACAGCATTAAACGAGGCAACTTAACACGTAACGGGTGATTTTTTAGCTATTATCTTTTTGGCAACACTGGTTTACAGTGACTTTTAACAGTGACTTTTTGTTTCTTCAATTACTTGAGGATTCTTAGAGAACCTCAAATACGACAATTTTGTTTATTAACATACCCACCGAGTGTGAAATGTGCTTCATTGTTGAAGGAAAATTTTGTTCGAAAAATTGCCGATACGTGGCTGTGGCGGAATCGGCATTTTTGTATAAGGTTTTGATAATTTGTATGCGTCTGTGTGATAGTTAAGCGATCCATTTTAGTCAATGTCAGAACTTCATACTTTTGAAATCACGAATTGGGTAGGCCTTTACAAAGCAAAGAATTATCATTTGTTGCCATGAAGCTTCGTTCCCCTCAATCTTCAGAGGGTATCCCAATAATATCTCCTTCAAGCCTATTGTCCTAACAATTTTGTAGTCCCTTTTTGGGAGCATCGTAGTGGGTGTGGGGTGGACTCAAATCGCGGAAAGAGTCTAGTTAGTAGGCTCAGTGTGAAGTTGCATTCTCAACCGGATGCCATGATCCAAAGATCGGAAGGAGTTTTAGATAGGCTTTGCTTCTAACCAAAGGAGAAGTCATGTCTAAATACATGGCTTCGAATTGGTTTTAACGGGCGATTTTTTAGCTATTATCTTTCTGGCAACACTGGTTTAAATAGTTCACGCTCGTTTCGTGTTTGATTCACTGTCAAACATCTTCAGTTTGGTTTATAATTTAACCATGAATCGTCTTAAAAACGAACAACGCATGCAAGTCATTGAATTTTATTATCAAAATGCGTGCTCTGTTAAGAAAGATCATTACGCGCTTCTTAATAGGGTTGTTATTCGCATTCCTAAAACAATCAAATAGTGGGCCTAAGTAGGTTAGTTTCGATAACAGGACGTTCAGTTGTCATCGAAATAAATATCTAGGGTTCTCAGATCCATTGTACATGCAATATCCGCAGAAAAAAATTAGAATAAGGATGGAAGAGAGGAGAAAAGGAAAATACAGAGATGGAAGACAGAGAGAAAAAGCGAAGAAAGAAAGATACAAGAGAGCAGCAAACAAACTGCCGCCAAACATCTGTTGTTATTGTTTGGAGTCGACTTTAAACTGTAGCCCCCGTCATTTATGAAAAAAAATTAAAAGGCACAACATAAGTCGGGTAAGTGGTTCGGTCGTGATCCTGACTGAAGGGTTGTAATGACCAATTATAATGGGTGATTTTTTAGCTATTATCTTTTGGGCAACACCGGTTTCAACAGTTTACGCATGTTTCGTGTTTTGTTTCACTGTCAAACATCTTCAGTTTGGTTTATAATTTAACCATGAATCGTCTTACAAACGAACAACGCTTGCGAATCATTGAATTTTACGAAAGTTCATCGCGCGCTTCTTCCATTTTATGGTCAGTTTAATAGACCAACTGAAGTGGCTATTCAGGCTATTTTGGCTAAATTTCACACCAAATTTACATTGTTGGACATAAAACCACCAACACGCTTATGCAGAGTGCGAATTGAAGAAAATATCGTAGCTTTATCGGCCAGTGTTAATAATCGCCATCAATTATCGATTCGTCGCCGTTCGCAGCAATTGGGCCTTTGTTACTCAACAACGTGGAAAATTTTGCGGAAGGATTTAGGTGTGAAGCCTTTCAAAATACAGCTGGTGCAAGAATTGAAGCCGAACGACCTACGGCAACACATAATTTTTAGTGAAATGGGCTTTTGGAAAGTTGGCCGAAGATCCACTTCTTTATTGAAAAATTGTGTTCAGCGACGAAGCTCATTTTTGGCTCAATGGATACGTAAATAAGCAGAATTGTCGATTTTGGAGTGAAGATCAGCCAGAAGCATTGCAAAAGCTACCAATGCATCCAGAAAAAGTCACAGTTTGGTGCGGTTTATGGGCTGGTGGCATCATTGGACCGTACTTCTTCAAAGATGCTGCGTATCGTAACGTAACTGTGAATGGTGAGAGCTACCGTGTGATGATGTCCAACTTTCTTTTGCCCAAAATGCAAGAGCTTGACTTGCATGACTTGTGGTTTCAACAAGACGATGTCACATACCACACAGCACGCGTAATAATGGGCTTATTGAGAGGCGAGTTCGATGAACATTTTGTTTCATTTTCGGGACCGGTGCCTAGATCGTGTGATTTAACGCCTTTAGACTATTTTTTGTGAGGCTATGTTAAAGCTCATGTTTATACAGACAAGCCCGCTTCAATTGACGCATTGGAAGACAACATTGGGGCATTTATTCATGAGATACCGGCCAAAATGTTGGAAAGTGTAAGCTTAAATTGGACTAACCAAATGGACCATTTGGGACTCAATCGTGGTCAACATGAAATAATCTTCAAACATTAAATTAAACATTATTTTCGATAGTACGGTCCTATCGATTCAAACAAAGTTTTCATGCATTTTTCAGAATTTTATGTGTTTTCTTTGAAAAATTTCTTGTAGCTCTTAAAAAATCACCCTTTATAAGAAGGCCTGTCAATGGCATTAAGATTTAAGGGTGTTTCTGTGTTTTACACAATACTTATAGGGAACCTTTGCTGTGGCGTGGCAACGAATGTTTCCTCCCCGGGCAGTCATTTCTTGCAACAGTTGTAGTAAGAAATTGTGGCCAACAGTCTGCTTGTCATTACCACAATTTTCTTATACATTATAGACAGCGTTATATCAAAGGCAGATCAGTTTAAAAAGATTTTTTTAGGGATTCAAATGAACAGCTTGAAAGAACTGAATTGTATGGATAATAAAGGTTGTAATACTGGCTAAAAGGGTTGTAGCGATATATTAGGTTAGGTTAGATTAGGTTCGAGAATGCGTAATTGTCAACTGTGACAGGAATAGTACCCGGAGGTCGAATAGACCCATTGTATAAAGTCCTAGCTTCTCACACCACTCGTGTTGTGTGTGTTAATTTTTATACTTGAGTGGCAGGACCTACAGTTTAAAGCCGACTTCGAACGATAAATTTTTTGAGAGGCTTTTCATGGCAATTTTATTTACTTTCAGAGTTTTTGCCAGAACTCTGCTGAGAAAAAGGGGCCGAAGAAATATTTTTCGTTTTGATGTCTGACCTGGGATTCGAACCCGGGCCATTTGTCTAATAAGCCAACACACGACCCACTAGACCACGGCGACTTCAATATAAGCCAACATACTACCTACTAAACTACGTCGACTTCCTAGTAATAAATTAAGTAATTAAGCTTTCTATTCCCATTTCGTATTATTTTCCATTTAGAATGGAAGTCAGTGAATTTCCTGCAAAAGTCTTTCTACGGTGTCATGTGGCATCGTCCCTCTTTTGTTAAAGATTCCTGATTCTTGCTTGATCGATATTCAATCTAAGCTACTATCCAGCCTTACATAGATTAGTATTTGCGACTAACTAACCAATTAGAAGAGGCCTAACATAGGTGTGTTAAACTCGAAAGAGAAAAACTTCTTTCTATAAAATTGTATAATAACTACGTTAAACGAGTGTTCAGTGTTTTTGTCTTGATAATAAATTTATGTGGTGTTATAAGTAATCTGGATGGAAGAGTGGTAAGAGGCAGTAAATGTTGTTGTTATTCTCGTTGTAACAGTAAAATCGTATTTCGTTAAGCACTTTAGACCGACTTCCTGTCTATTAATACTTAATCAGGAACTCTATTAACGACAACTTTTCTTACATTCTCAGCCCCCTCCTCCTTAACCCCACACTTCTTTGCTTTATCTATGAAGTTTAACTTGTAGTTTCAATGAATTTTCTTCAAAAAAAAAATTTTTTTAATTTTGTTTTTCTTTCTTTCTTTCTTTCATTCTTTTCTCCTTCGGATTGTTAAATAGTTTTGTTGTAACAAAAAAAAAACAAGAAAAGTTTATCAACTCGAAAAGGAAAACACAGTGGAAATTATAAATGTCAACTATTTAAGGAATACACAGGCATACGTAAACATATGTACACACATGTACATACGTACACACGTAAATGGAAACTTGAAGGATAATATGATTGAAATCCATTTCATTATCAAAGTGCTTCAGTTGATTAAAATGAAATCAATTCAGAATGCCAAGGCAGTTGAATTGTTGTGAAATCAATTTAAATTTGAAATTTATTTAAATACGGTAAAGGATTTCCGTAGTGTGGTCAAATCAAACACATTTAAAGCTTTGATTTCAATGAGAATAGTCTTTGAATAGCTTCTGTATTGATTGCAACAGTGGGTCCCTGTGATATTGTTTTCAAAGACTTTTCGTACATTTCGAGCAGTATAACGATGATAAGTGCAGGACACTTAGTTTTCAAATGTCTAAGCCAGAGAAGATTATCCACCTAAACATGGTTTCCTGACATAGCCTTACATACATACATACAAACATGATTGGTTATTACAACCCTTCAATCAGGCTTACATCCTAGCTTCTCACCCCACGTCTTTTGTGTGTGTTAATTTTATCCACGAATGGCGGGGCTTACAGTTTAAAATCGACGCCGAATGACAGTTTTTGAGAAGCTTTTGCTCTCAGAATTGTTGCCAGAAATCTGCTGAGAGGTTAGGTTAGGTTAGGTCGTAGTGGTAGCCCTGATATCACAAAGCTCACTTGAGCACGCATGACGGCCCGTTGTGATGCCACAGATGAAACGCAGTCTCTGTACTAACCAAGTTCCACCAAATCAGGGAAAAGGAAGACTTCCACGCACTGGAAAACCAGCCAGAAAGTTTGATGAACGAAGCTTTATCCTTCATATCAATAGATGATAGCTCCGTTAAGCTAACAAGGAATGGGGAGCCAAATAACCTATATCTACACCCAGCAAGAGACGGGCACCGGCAAAGAAAGTGAATAACGCTTTCCTCTTCCTCAGTGGACCTGCATCCACGGCAGAAGTCGTTAAAAGGGAGCCTCATTCGATCGTATCAGGATTCCAGTCATCCCTACTCGGAATCAGAGAGTGGAAACATCTATCAAGACAATGTTCAGCAGGGAAAAAGTCCATGTTTCCAGGGACCACCGGGTTAATCTCCAGAATTGTGGAGTGACCAGAAGGTACAATGTGCCAACGAGAGAGAGCATTAAGTCTCGTCGCAGCAAACTTGGCCACCTGCTTTGCGAGAAGCACAGTAGGTAGCCAGTTTAGCATTGTGAACAAGGCTTTCGTGGGGGTGGTGCGTAGAGCACCAGTTATATGATTGGCGGCAGACCTTCTGACCTTGTCAAGAAGTCTGACGTTGTATTGTCTGTCCAAAGCAGTCCACCAGAACACAGCACCGTATAAGAGGTTGGGTTCGATGACCATGGAATATATCCAACGCATGATCCTTGGGTGAAGACCCCACCTGGTTCCGACCGCCCTACTGCAGCAGTAGGCTGCACATGCCGCCTTACGTGCTCTAGCAGCCAGATTCGCCCTCCAGTTCAGTTTGGGATCAAGGATCAGGCCCAGATATTTAACCTCGGGACTCAACGTGAGTCTGGTCCCCCCTATGATGGGAAGGGAGAAGGTCGGAATTTTATATTTCCTCGTAAAAAGAATCGTATCGGTCTTAGAGGGGTTAATAGACAGTCCAAAATCCTTACACCAGTCCAACACGATTGACAGCGCCAAGTTCAGCTTGTCCGACAGTGTCTGCGGACAAATTCCCGACGCTGCAATGGCAATGTCGTCAGCGTATGCTATGACCTCATTGCCAGATTGTTCCAGCCCCCTCAGGAGTGAGTTGACTGCAAGATTCCAGAGAAGAGGTGATAGAACACCGCCCTGCGGAGTACCCTTACAAACCATTCTCTGACAATTCGAGGCCCCCACTGTGGAGGTCACTATCCTCGATTTGAGGAGAAGCTCGATGAACCTGACCAGATCCTGTCCCAGGTTCAGAGAACTGAGAGCCCTAACTATGGCGTCCGGGTTGACGTTATTGAATGCGCCCTCAATGTCCAAAAAAATGGACAAAGTGTATTCTTTAACGTGCAAGGACTTCTCCACCCGAGAGATAAGCGAGTGAAGTGCTGTTTCCACTGATTTACCTCTCGTATATGCATGTTGTGAAGTGGACAGAAGCGCTGAATCAATCGAGGCCCTAATATGAACATCGAGGACTCTTTCCAGTGTCTTCAGAAGAAAGGAACACAGACTTATGGGTCTATAATCATTTGCCCCAGTATGGGACGGTTTCCCAGCCTTGGGAATGAAAATCACCCTAGATATTCTCCAGCTCCAAGGGATGTAGAGGAGCCTGAGACTAGCGTTATAGATGGCAAGCAACCAGGGCAGGATTATCTCCTCCCCATGTTGAATGTCACCTGGAATAATACCATCCGGTCCTGGTGCCTTGAATGGTTTGAAAGACCTAACAGACCATTGCACTTGGCCAAGGGTAAGGGACAGGGGGGAATAGTTCCCAGACGGTGGTTCATTAACCTGATAAAAGGCCTGACCACCAAATGTGACGCTTCCTGGAAAGTGAGTATCAAGGAGGAGTTCAAGTCTCTCCAAGCTGGACGTAGTCCAACGTCCGTCAAGTCGTCGGATACAGTCAATTGATTTATGAGTGGAACTTAGAATTTTACGAAGACGGCCCGTTTCGGAAGAGGATTCTATGCTCGCGCAATAGTTCCTCCACGAGGCCCTCTTCGCTCGCCTCACAGCGTATTTAAGTTCCCTCTTTTTGGCCTTGTAGGTAGACCATTCACCTGTCGTCTTCGCCCTGTTAAAGAGCCTACCACAAGATCGGTGTAGATCAACGATCTCTTGGTTCCACCAGGGCGGTTTACGCTTGCCCCTATGGGCAGAGGGTCTGACGGAGGATGTGGCTGCCGCCCTAATAGCGGTTGACAGTGTGTCAGCAGCCCTATCCACGTCGAGACGGGTCGTTATAGTCGGGGGGGTAGAGGGAAGGCTGCAACGCAGTTTCTCTCTAAAAACGGTCCAATTCGTGTTCCTCCTGTTGACCGGAGGGGTCACGAAAGGAGGACACGCGTTCGTGTCAATAGTGAAGGTAATGTATCTATGGTCCGAAAAGGAGCATTCATGAGATACAAACCAGTTCTTAAGGTTAGTAGAGAAATCGGAGCTAACCAGAGTGATGTCCAGCACCTCCTTCCTAATAGAAGTCAGGAAGGTTGGCTCATCACACACTACCTACTCAATGCTAAATAAATGACAAAAAAAACTTTTGAATTTTTCTTAATTACTCTTTAGTTTTATTCAATAAAAAACGTCCAGAGTACAAACATGTGCTCATTTGTGCTCCTCACTGTATAAGATTCTCTATAATTATTTGAACAGCTGTTTAAATGGCTTTACTTCAAAGCAAATCCTGCTAGAACGGAAAACCACACCAAAGGGTGGAAATATTGTGGCTTAAGATGTATGAAATTCGCTTAAATTTCAGATTCCAGGAAGGAATTGCTCTGGTGAAGGACAGGTTCTCAGTACCTCTGTTAAGCCAACATACGCTAGTCTCTGTGTACTGAACAGTCGTACACATTATTTGGGTTTCGGAAAACAACGATATCCCGGGTAAATATAGAGCGGATGAACTAACCAGACGCGGCCCGATCATCGAACACTCCGATGAATTCTTAGGAATTGGTATAACTTTGGGGACCTACAGGCTCATGATTAATGACGAGATCAGGGACGCTGTCGTATAAGGGAGAGTGGCGTGCATGATCTTGCCCCGGCTGGATAGAAGGCGCACTGCAAGGCTACTGAAACTCCAGAGAGACATGCTCAGTGCGATTGTTGGAGTCGTGAGGGGTCATTGCATTATGGGTGTCCACGCGAAGCGCATTGGTCTGGGACACCTCGTGAACGATTTCTGTAGAAGCTGCAGGGACGAAGAGGAGGAGGAGACGGTTCTTCATCTACTGGTAACATACATACATACATAATTGGCCATTACAACCCTTCAGTCAGGATTACGACCTAGCTTCTCACACCACTTATGCTGTGTGCGTTAATTTTATACATGAGTGGCGGGACCTACAGTTTAAAGTCAAAGTCAAAGAAGGAAGAGACATTTTGGTTCATGCTACATCGATAATCTGAGTAATTTCTCGAACATTGACGTCGACAGTGTGATTCGCTTTATTGTAAGCTCTAGGTGGTTCCATAATTAGGGGATAGATAGAGCGAATTGTGGTATCACAATGGGCCATCCAATTCATTTGGAGGACGGCCATTTATACCTACCTACCTACCATATTGAACTGTCTGTCAGAATAACTGCTTCATAGATCAATATTGGTCTGATCATCATGGTATACATCGAATGCATAATTCTCGGTTTTTCCAGAATTTTCCTCCAACCCAGCAAGCACCCATAAAATTGGTGGAGCAAGTAAAGCCATTGTAATGAGTTGGTATGGCGCATGCACCAGCTTATTTGCAAAATATGGCTAGAGGAAAGTATGCCCAACGATTGGAACCACAGTGCCCTCTGCCCTGTCCTGATAAAAGGAGACCCTACGATACGTCCCAACTTAAGGGGTCTAAGCCTTCTCCCTATCGCATATAAGGTTCTTAAAGGTGTATTGTGTGAACGACTGAAGCCTCTCGTTAAAACACTGATTGGACCTTATCAGTGCGGGTTCAGACCTGGCAAGTCCACCATCGACTAAATCTTCACGCTACGCCAAATCCTGGAAAAGACCCACGAAAAACACGTCGATACACCAAATCTTTTTGTCAACTATAAGGCCTTCGAAAGCCCTATAATATGAATCGTGTTTTTGCCGCAATATCTGAGCTCGGTATACCTGCGAAACTGATAAGGTTATGCAGAATGACGTTGAGCAATTCCTGCAGCTCCGTCAAGGTAGGAATGGACCACTCCAAAACTTTACATACCATGCGAGGTTTCAGACAAGGCGATCCCTTATCATGCGACTTCTTCAACTTCATCATGCACTGATTTTCAAAAAATTGTCCGGTTGCTTACGTTCGCTGACGACATCGACATCTTAGGGCGTACCAAGTGTGAAGTAACTGCTGCCTTTAGTGGTATTGAACGGTAGTCTACTAAGATGGGTCTGGCAGTAAATGAGGGCAAAACGAAATATATGTTATCGACAAGTAGAGACGTGTGCCATATGATTCCCATATTACGGCCGATAACTATACTTTTGATACAGTCAAGAAATTCATCTACCTTGGCTCCGCCGTTACCACCAAAAATTATGCCAGTCTGGAGATCAAACACAGGATTACTTTTGCCAATAGGTTCTACTATGGCCTCAATAGGCAATTGAGTACCAGAGACCTCTCTCGTACGACAAAACTAATACTCTACAAGCACCTCATCTTCCCGGTGCTTCTTTATGGCGCAGACGCATTGAGCCTATTAAGAACGGATGCAGCTGCCTTGAGAGTATTCGAAAGAAAAGACCTACGTAAGATCTTCGGTCCAATGCGAGTTGGCGATGATTTCTGCATCCGATTCAACAGTGAGCTGTATGAGCTCCTCAACGACATAGACGTTGTGCAGTGTATTAATAGCCAGCGGCTACGCTGGCTCAGCGATGTCGTTCGTATGGAGGAGAATACTCCGGCGAGACTGGTATTTGATGCGGGGATCTGCGGAAGTCGGCAAAGAGGACGACCTTGTATCTGTTTGAAGGCCCAAATCGAGGAAGCTCTGTCATCGATTGGTGTGACCAACTGGAGTAGGCGCGCAAAAAGCAGAGGCGGCTGGAAGGAAGTGTTAAGGCAGGCCGAAATCTCTTAATCGGGTTGTTATGGCCAATTAAGGAAAGGAAGAAGTGAAGCAATTGTCAATCGTATAACGAAGGAAGGATTCTCTTTCGATCGCTGAAGACTGTTTTTGAATGCACAAAACGAGACATGAAAGTATGTCTCTATAGAAATACTGAAAATGTTCGTAAATTAAAAATGTTTGCAGGATCTAGGAAATTTTTTTGGTTCAGAATGGTGTCTGAAAGGCCAATTCAAAAGGATCTTTGATCACATTCTTGATTTAATGAGTATAAAATGATAGATTTTCTTAAATACAAACATAATTGGCCATTACAATCCTTCAGTCAGGATTACGACCTAGCTTCTCACACCACTTATGTTGTGTACGTTAATTTTATACATGAGCTGAGGGGCCTACAGTTTTAAAGTCGACTCCAAACGACAGATTTTTGAGGAGCTTTTCATGGCAATTTTTTTTTTTTACTCTCAGAGTGTTTGCCAGAAATCTGCTGAGAGGAAGTCGCCGAAGAAATATTTTTCGTTTTGATGTCTGACCTGGGAGGTTTTCTTAAATAAGAATCTTTTTTATTTTCTTTGGTGGTTGTTTGTAAAAATAATTTTCCTTTAAAAAGGAAAACCTTTAAACCCCTTTTCGAATGTAATTCATATGAAAGTTGTTGTCCTTAGTATGTAGTATGTTTGGTGTTGTTGTTGTTGTTTAGCATCTCTTAGTTTAAGGATGTCATTGTTATGGTTTTGGTGTTTCTGTGGCCACAAAATTCTAACCAAACAATCAAGCAAACACTGGGGAGTAATATGACATGAAACCCCATTCAATTGAAGCACACACACAAGAAGAATATTTAAAATCAGAACAGAACAGAACAGACCTATGGACAGAGGCGAAATGGTTAGGCGGACAGACAGACAGACGGACAAACAGACAATCAACGAAATACCACAAATCTCGACAAAAACAATAGAAGTTACTTTTTAAACAATAATAACTACAACAATATGAAATGAAGGCTCTACAAAAAAAAAATTACTAAAGAAGAGAAAATAAAAATCAAAATAAAAAAATTGTAAAGCAAAGTAAAGCAGTAACTACGGGTATAAAAATCATGCACATGTTGAATTAAAAAAAAATGTTTGAAAACAAAAGAATTGAAATACAAATAAATAAAAAAAAAATCATTCATGGAAATAATAACACAAAGATTTTATTTTAAATTATAAACAAGAAAACAAAAATAAATCAAGAGATGCTAAAACACTCTTACCACATACCACTCACCAACCACCAAACACCAGTTTCTATAATTTAAGGCACTAAGGCCTAGTCAGGCTAACGGCCAAGTTTGGTTTTCTTTTTTTTTAAATTTTTTCTTTTGTATAATAAAATGGTGGTAGAAAATAATCACAATAAAAATAATAACAACAACAACAATACAAAATAAATAAATTCTTTTTTTGTTTCAATTTTTTAAAAAAACTTTTTTTTCCTCTTTATTTTACACCCACAAACATAAATTGCATGGAGCCTTTTATATGGGCTCCATGAACACATAGAGAAGAATATAGCCAGTGTAGCATATCATTGCTACGTATTTATATGTAGCAATGCAACAAAGTATGTATGTAAAGGGTCCGCCAAAAAACTTTTTTTTTTAAATGCTTTAAATTCACACTAAGGCGACATGGGTGTTGTGAAAAGCTAGGTTGTAAGCCCGACTAAAGGATGTTAAGGACAAATTCGTTATGTAACAAACAAATAAAGGGTCCGCCAAATAACTTTTTTTTTTAAATCCTTTAAATGCACACTACCTACTAGACTAAGGCGACATGGGTGTTGTGAAAAGCTAGATTGTAAGCCCGACTAAAGGATGTTAAGGACCAATTCGGTATGTAATAAACAAATAAAGGGTCCGCCAAATAACTTTTTTTAATGCTTTAAAAAAAAAACTACAGAATATTTTCTCAAATCTCTTTTTTATTTGAAAGTACATTCCCTTCCGATTAATAATGGAAAATAAATTCATTCAGATGGCTGCCTCGACTGGCCATGCAGTAGCCTACACGATCGATCCAATTTTTAAGCACATTATCGATTGTGTGCAGCTGTATTTCACCAATGGCTTCACGAATATTGTCTTTTAAAGAGTCAAATGTCTCTGACTTGTCGGCGTAACACTTATGTTTGACGGCACCCCCACAAATAATAGTCCAACGATGTCAAATCGCAGCATCGAGATGGCCAAACGACATCAGCTCTGCGGTTGATAATGCGATCTACAAAAACAGGGTTCAAAACATCGTGTATAGCTTCGGCTGTGTGGCACGTAGGTCCATTCTGTTGAAACCAAATGTTGCCAATATCCTCCTCTTCAATTTTTGTGAACAAAAATTTATTTAACATGGCCCGATAACGCTCGCCATTGAATGTAACGGCTACTCCCTACTCACTTTCGTAGAAAAATGGCCCAATTCTGCCTCTGTACCAAAATCTGCACCAAACAGTGACTTGTTTTGGGTGCGCCGGCTTTTCAATTTATGCGTGTGAGTATTCTGTACCCCAAATGCGGCAATTTTGCTTGTTTACACATACCCGCCAAGATCAAAATGAGCTTCATCTGAAAAGATGATCTGCAAGTCGATCGCAGGCCCACTGAGGGAAGCGAAAACTCATTGGATGGTCAATTGCCTTCAACTCCTGAACCAATTGGACTTTGTATGGCGCCGTATCAAGGTCTTTATGCAAAATTCGCCTCAATAATGTCTCCAAAATTTTCAATTTTTTGTTTTTTTTTAATAAAAACCAACACTCAGGGGATGGCCCCTATTCATGCAGTGCATTGTGCAGGTTTAGGAAAATAGGTTATAGGAAGGAGGAAAGAGGGAGTAGTGTTTGTGGACATTCGATTTAAACTCACCAATATCATAATTGACGGGAAAAACTCTCGCAGGAAGATCATTCCACAAGCGAGCAGTGCGGGCAAAAAATGAATTCTCCCTGTAAAGCATTGTGCGGTTCACTGGACCATCAACCACAAAAGGATGTGCTCTATGAGAAGCTCGAGTACCACTTAAAAATATGTGGTTATCGGGAACAAAGTCGCCTATCTCTCGAGAACATCTCCCATTATAGTGCCGATAAAACAATGAAACACACGCCACATTGCGACGATGCCCCAACGAATCAATAGAGTTGGATACTCTACTGTCATTAATAAGCACATTCGCCCTCTCTTGCACGCAGTCGGGAAACTTCAAAATAGACTTTGGAGCACCGGCCCATACATGAGAGTTGTACTCCATCCGGGGTCGGATAAAGGTCCTGTAAATAGTAAGAAGGTCGGATGGAGTGAAGTATTTGCTGCAGCGTTTCAAAAAACCAAGGCACTTGAATGCTTCCTTCGACACTCGAAAAATGTGATCGTTCCAACCAGCATCACAACTAATTCTCATGCCCAGAACATCAAGAGCATCCGCCTCCTCAATATTTACATTAACCATAAATACAGATGACAGAACACCAGAGCCAGCATCATGCCGGAGCGTCAATATACAACATTGGGTCTTGCGCGTCAGAGACTGCTATGAGGTCACCTGTGGTGCGTCATTCATGTTCGACCTCCTTGCCCCAATCTAGAAAAGGCTCGGCCTCCGATCAAATGAATATGAATGACAAATGTTGCTGTCATCCGCAAAAGACTAAATAGGATTCGAAGTAATAGATAGAAGATCATTGAGAAAAATAAGAAAAAGAGTAGGAGAAAGAACGGAGCCCTGCGGTACCCCTGAATTTATACTGAACACGGCGGAAAAGACCCCATCTATAACAACTCTAATAGTGCGAACTTTGAGAAAGCTCGATATAAATCGAGAGAAGTGACTACCTACTCAAACGCCTTTGAGATATCCAGAGCAACAACCTTGGCCTCACCTAAGCGGTGAATGGAATCATTCCACCTTTCAGAGAGTAAAGCCAAAAGGTTACCAGTAGAGCGCCCTTTACGGAAACCGTACTGACATACATAATTGGTTATTAGAACCCATCAGTGGGGATTATTGACCTAGTTTCTCACACCACTTCTGTTGTGTGTGTTAATTTTATACATAAGTAGCGGGACCTACAGTTTAAAGACGATTTCGAACGACAGATTTTATGAGAGAAACTTTTCAAGGCAATTTTATTTTTTGTCAGAGTTTTGCCAGAAATCTGCTGAGAGGAAATCGCCGATCATTTAGCAAACCGTTGGACTCCAAATACCTCACAAGGTGGTGATTAATCACCTTTGAAAGAGCAGAACAAACAGCTATTGGGCGATAGTTTTCAGGGATATTAGCCTCACCCTTCTTAGGGATTGGCGTAACATTAGCAAGCTTCCAACATGAAGGAAAAATACCGGCATGATACGACAAACAGAAAAGCTTAGCTAATGGACGGGCCAACGTCGAAGAGCAGTGTTTCAGGACCAGTGCTGGTATACCATCCGGCCCAGAAGACTTGTTCACGTTGAGATCCGCAAGAACCCTCCTAATTGCACTGGCTCGAAAGAATATACTAGGCATAGTAACTGATACTCTTTCGAGTTCGGGTAGTGGTTGAGTGCTCGCCGGTAGATGAGAGTTACCTGCAAACAATCTAGCCAAAATGTTCGCCTTCTTGTTGAGAAAACGGTGACTTTCTACCGTTTCTGTAGCAATATTCTCGGGTATACGCATTAGTTTTGGCTTTTCACGCTTTGGTTTATTGATGAGGATGCCGGTTTCTTTCACTTTTCTCACAAGATAATGGACATACGGAGCTGACGGGGCTTTTCTTCTTCCAAAATCCGTAAGCAATTTTCGCACATATTCTGCCATATTACCATGATTTTCAAACTAATGTCGCAGTATTTCCCAGCATTGTTTAAGTGTATATAACCCATAATCTTTCAGTGGAAGGATAAAACAAATTATCTGTCAAATCAAACATGAGCTAAGTGTTACCATTCACTAGCACTAGTTGAAAAAAAAACGTTAGTTGGCGGACCCGATATATAGCAATTTGCTATTGTTTTCGCATTGCATTTGCTATAAAATACTTGCAACCTGCTCCTATTTCTTCTCGTTTTAGGCCTGGGATGCGTATGTTGTACTCCTGCTGTTATGATGATATACACACGGGCAGGCGATTTGTTTTCTCTTTTTTTTGTAATTTTTTTACTATCATTTGTGTTTACTACAGCTAGTGCTGCTACTGCTGCTACTGTTGCTACTCCTGCTACTCTTGCTACTCTTGCTAGTGCCGTTTCTGCTGTATTGCATATGCCTGCAAGTAATTTGCAGTTTATTGCAGCTGGACTCGTTATATGGTGGCAAGTAGAAGAGAGCGAAAAAAATGTGAAAAAAAAAAAAATACAAAAGAAAAGGTTTCAGTTTAAATTTTCCACCATTTATAAAGCGTATAGTGCCAGTTATTAACGGTGTGGTCGTTTAATATACAAAAAAGGGTGACCCAAAAAACGGTGGTAAAGAGTGTGACATTTTTAACTATGTTACTCCACGAGCTTCTTTTACTGCTTGCGACTTTGGACACTCGAAACGCATTTAATAGTCTTAGATGTTTAGGATATATTGAATGCTTTAC
Organism: Sarcophaga peregrina; assembly: GCA_014635995.1. Lineage (NCBI taxonomy): Eukaryota > Metazoa > Arthropoda > Insecta > Diptera > Sarcophagidae > Sarcophaga > Sarcophaga peregrina. Next base: position 42,447,869 of record CM025793.1, read on the forward strand.
ATCCTGGCCGTGACAAGTCGTTATCTTAGTAACAGACATCTGGTGTAAACCACAAACTCTAGCTCAAGGGTGAAAGGAGCGGCACAAGGATCTCTCCTCGGCCCCGACCCATGAAACGTTAATTACGATGGAATTCCAAAAGAGAATATGCCAGAGAAAACTTTTTTAATTGGATATGCAAATAATATTGCAGCCGTTATTAGGGCCAGGAATACGGAAGAAACACAGCAAAGGATCAAAAGAGGATATGCCAGATGGAACTTTTTTGGTTGGATATGCAAATAATATTGCAGCCGTTATTACGCCTTGGAATACTGAAGAAGAACAGCGAAAATTAAGACATATCGTGCTAAGAACGAAACCATGGTTCGATTCCCACGACCTAGGTCTGGCCATGTATAAAACAGAATTACTGCTAATCACTGGTCATCGTAAACTCCTTGCAGGTGGACAAGAGCATTGAAAACGAGATCATTAGGACCAAGAGCTCAGTAAGATACCTGATGAATATGGCTGGATCCCAGACTGACATTTTCGTATCAGATTCAGTATTCGGCTAACAAAGCCCAGAAGATCCTTGGACAGCTCAGCAAATTAATGGCGAATATTGGAGGCCCGCTACCGGCAAGATCTACCGGCAGTTTGTAAACAACTTTATCCTCCGCTAGATATTAAAAAGCAGGCAAACTCACTTGCGTATCACTTCGTCATATCGTACAGTGTCCGCCCAAGGCGTACTTGTGATAGCAGTGACAATTCCTGTGGATCTGCTGGCAGCTGAGCGGATGGAAATTTATAAGGCGAAATCGGCTAGAAATTACTTCAGGAAAACACCATTTCAGAATGGCAACGACAATGGAATGATGAATATAGAGGACGGTGGACGGCGAGACTTATTCCGGACATAAGGCCATGGATTAGTCGGAAATTTAGAGAAGTAAATTACTGCTTTACATAGATATTATCGGGTCACGGATATTTTAGAAAATATCTGCATAGTACAAGCAAGATCGCCTCTCCTTACTGTCTTTACGAGGAAGGGGAAGTAATAAGTAATTGATGATGCAGAACACAGGTCTGCTAGGCTATGGCGATATACAACAATTCCTCTTTAACTACCCATCTCTTTGAACGATAAGATTGAGGACCTCTGGTTGAGGGGTCATTTATGTTCTAGACTCTGTTTAGAGCTAACATTCGAACTCTACTGATATTTGTAATATTATTGAGTTGTTTGGCGGTAGTTTATTAGGTGATCTCTTCATATTTTCACTACGTCTTCCATCTCTCTCTCTCTCTTCCTTTTTCGACTCTCGTTGTCACTTCTTCTAAACATTTTTCTGAGGACTTTATGTTTAGAATGGGTTAGGTGGCTCCTAGGTATTGCATTTGCCTCAATGAGAAGTAAACATCCTCCAATCTAACCTAACCTTTTGAGGTCATTAGATTGTCAAATTTTGCATTATCTCCGATTAGTTCAGATTGTGTTTGTGTACAAATAACACAACTTTTTCGCTTTCACTTTCAGGTGGCGATTTGACGGTTGGTCCTGACCCCCCAGTCTGTCATCTCTATGGCCTCATCGATGGATGGGTCAGGAGGGAAGAGCAGAGACGTTGGGGGAACGGATTGGGTTGTTCTGTTTCTAGGCGTCTATGACCTGCTGTGGACAGCAAGAGGACAGAGTGGCTGCTGGGCTTGGTTAAGGCCAGCTTAAGGTTGGTTGTCGGTTTGCGAGATTAGGTCGCTGATCTGTTCCAGATCCCAGCCGGACTATTGCAGGGTATGTTGCGATGAGGAGGAGTTGGAGACTGTCGAACATCTCCTCTGCAACTGCCCAGCTCTTGGTAGGTTGAGGTTGAGGAGCCTTGGCAGGGGCTTCTTTGAGAACTTGAGTTCTGTGTCGAGAGCCGACATCAAGGCTCTCCACAGATTTATTAGCAGCTTGGGTTGGTTGAGAGGTATTAGGGCTTCATAAGTGTAGTCGCACTCTCAACCTCTGTTGTTTTGTGTCTGTTGTTTTTCATTCCTCCGTTTCTCATTCCAACTCCCCTTCCCTACTTTCCTATATCCTACTTTTCCTTCCTCCCCTAAGGACAATGTACAATGGGCCAATTTCGACCTCCGGGTACTGTGCTTGTCTTGACCGATAGGTGCACGTCCTCTAACCTAACCTAACCTAACACAACTTTTTTCCATCACCTTTAAATTTAAATTGTGATAAATTTTTCTCTTTTTTTCTCTCCGTTTGTTCTTTTTTTTTTGTTATTATTATTGTTGTAACAATTTTATTTGTTGCAAATTGTTGTTGTTGTAGTTGTGATGACAACTAACATAAGCTGTCATCGCATTACAAATGTGCTTTTCATGTTGGCCATCACATAAAAACAAAAAGAAAATTATGCACCAAAGAGTGAGAGAGAGAGTGAGAGAGAGAGAGAGTGGAAGAAATATGAACCCATTGGTTACGATTTAAAATAGAAATCCTGTATCTGCACCCTGTAATTAAAATTTGAAAAATTCAAATTTAAAATCAAATCAAAATTTTTTCTCGTATCCTATTTGCTTGGTTGGCTTAATTAAAAATGTTTGAAAATCATTTTGGCGAGTGAGTTAATGGATGCCCACTATGGCGTATGAGTGATATTCAATTCAGGAGTAAAATATTAATCATACGCTAGCAATCGTAAATGCAGAAGCTTTAAAAATTTCATTTTATTTCTGGGGGTTTTCGTTCTATTGCGATTATTAATAGAAGGAGATAAACAGCGTCAGAAGTCGCCGTGGTCTAGTGGGTAGTGTATTGGCTTATTAGACAAAACTGACTTCGGTATCGAGTTTAAACTGTATGGCCCACCACTTACAGGGTGCCTGATATATAATGCAACAAATATATTTTTTTAATTTTTTTTTTTTAAGTTTATTATTCAAAAGCAAAAAATTGTGTAAAATAAAAAAAATTTTGAATCAATTTAGATTTGTTAGTATTGAGCACCTTTCGTACGTATTATGGCCTTCAAATGGCCGACAAAGCTATCACAGGCTGCATGAAAGTGGCTCTGCGGTCCACTGACCCCCATTCCCAGCGAAACGCCGTTTTGAGATGATCGACACTTTGGTATTTTTTAGTGAGAACCTCACTCTCTAAAATTCCCCAGGTGCAAAAGTCCAAAGGATTGGAATCCGGAGATTTAGTTGACCATTGTGCTGTAGAAATGAAGTGAGGAATCTCCTTTTTAAGCCCTTCTTGGTTGACGTGTGATAAGTGCGGTGGTGCTGAGTCCTATGGGAATGTCCATGGAGTGCGGCCGAAATGTTTGTCTGCCCAGGGCTTCAATACTGTCTTTAAGACATTTTCCTGATAATATTCGGCATTTCTTTTGACCCCATGGTCAATGAATGTGAGCGGGGGAGCGACCATCGGCCATTACGGCGGCCCACACCATTACCATCGAAGGCGCTTGAGTTCTGGTGGCCGATTGCAGATATAAATTTTCAGCTGACATCTTTGGCAAGTAAACCCGATCATTTTGTTTGTTCACAAACTGCTCAATTTGGAATGGCTTCTCATCGGAGAAAACCAAATTCGGTAACTGGCCACTTTCGTGCAAGCGAATTAACTCCTTGGCTCTTTCTAGTCTAACTTTTTTCTGTCCATCGGTGAGCTCTTGCACTTTTTGGAACTTCAATGGTTTTAGTCCGAGCTCAGTTTTCAATATGTGTTGCCTCCGTTTATCCGATATGCAGTTTTTCTACTACTGCGGCGTGGATTTTGATCAAATATGCTCTTCACTTTTGGGATCATTTCTGGTGTTGTTGCCATTTTTTTTTTCGTCCACTCTTTGGACGTGATGCAACACTGCCAGTATCATGGTAACGAACCATGGTACGAGAAACAAAAGATTTATTCACATTTAAATGCTGGAGGGCTTTAACGATAGCCATCTGCCAAATATAAAGCAATCACACTATCACGCATGAATTCCATCACGAATAACTTTTTAGAAGTCGCCGTGGTCTAGTGGGTAGTGTGTTGGCTTATTAGACGAAAGGCCCGGGTTCGAATCCCAGGTCAGACATCAAAACGAAAAATATTTCTTCGGCGACTTCCTCTCAGCAGATTTCTGGCAAAGACTCTGAGAGTAAAAATTGCCATGAAAAGCTTTTCAAAAATCTGTCGTTCGGAGTCGACTTTAAACTGTAGGTCCCGCCACTCATGTATAAAATTAACGCACACAACATAAGTGGTGTGAGAAGCTAGGTCATAATCCTGACTGAAGGGTTGTAATGGCCAATTATGTATGTATGTATGTATAACTTTTTCTCTGAATGCAATAGATCAAAATGCTTTTGTAAGCTTGTAAATAATAAAATGGACTGTCACTGGAATAAATCTGTCAGCTGTCAGACGAGCGGTTTTCAAATGATAACAACCTGAAGTTGGTTGCAATACATATCAGCCACTCTGTATGTATAAAATTAATGCACACAACATAAGTGGTCTGAGAAACAAGGTCGTGATCCTGACCGAAGGGTTGTAATGACCAATTATGAATGTGAATAAGATATTAGCAGAAGGTATACTAGGCGGATACCGCCACTGACTCGCATTTCTGGAATTTTCCGTTGAAGTTTCTATTTTCGAAACCTGCTCGTAATAGATTTCCTTAACGCTGCTTATTATGTATGTGGTGACGGATACAGGCAAGATAGCTGCTCAAGCGGTTTAGGAACTCTACTTTAACTTCATGGGAATTAAGATTTGTTTTCTAAATCCTTAGTGGACATTACATTCCCGATACTTATAAGAGATGCTTTGAGCTGGGTTATAAGGCCATATGACTTTTGCAAATCCCGAAGAAACGAATAAGAGGAAGGCAAAATTGTTCTCTTCCCTTCAAGTAAATATTTAGAATTAAGTTGTAGAAAGAGAAGGACATGTTTAGGCCTCTAATCATTGATCCGGTAAGAATAGACATTGGGAGTGTAAAAGGCTTTATCAGAGGCTTTATCCGAATGGTCCTAGTGTAATGTATTGATGATGTCGGTCAAGGCAGCAATGTTGCCGGAAAATTTCAATACACACGATAGGATTGACTGGAGGATTTCAAAAGTTCTGATGCCATATCTATTATAGTGTCCACGCCTCCTCTGCTATGTGGCATGCCCCATTTTTATAAATTTTAGTTTCTTCTTTTTATTGTTTAATCCCTGTTTAAAGGCAAACATTAGGAAATATTTGCAAGAAAGACAGGGAAAACCAGGAAAACAAATGGAAATGGATGAAGGAGCAGCAACATTATTTCGTCTTTGATTTGTCACGTTTTTTTTTGTTGTTGTTTTTTCTTTGCAGCATATTGTAATTGTTATTGTTGTTGTTATTGTTGTTGTTGTAATTTTAATGGCCATAATATTTGTTGGCCATACTTCTTGGCTCATTTCCTTCTTTTCTTTTTCTCTTTTCATGTTACTATTGTTGTTGTGATTTGTTGCATTCTGAACATATTTTTTTCCCCTGGTTTTTAAAAAGAAGAAACCGTTGTGTTCTCATCTCTTCTCTCTTCTCTTCACTTCTCTTGTCTTTTTATTTTCTGTTTTTGTTCTCTCCATCTGTTGGTTTAAATGTGAATTTAGCCGTTGGGCGATTTTTTGATGAAAACTTTTGCAAAAAAAAACGAAAATTAAACAGAAAAAGTTTCTTTTACTTTTATTTCGTATCATTTTCATATCATTCTTAGGATTGTACGGAGATTTTTTTTTTAATATACATGAGGCATGTAGATAATGACAGTGGGAGCACACTCTATAATGCGCTCATTCTTCCCGTCAGTGGTGTTGTGGTAAATTTTTTTTAGCGGAGCGCGTGTATATAATTATGTAGATAGGGCCGATCGTGAGTAGGCGGCCGCTCTGTGCGGCTCGTGTCCCAATTTAACAGGTTCGGCTTGACGTATTTGTTTCGGTTCGGGTCGAGTTCCGGTTCAACAGAAAAAAGCACTGATGCAGCAGCCTTGAGAGTATTCGAGAGATTCTACGTAAGATTTTTCGGTCAGTGGTAGTTGGCGATGATTTCCACATCCGATCCGAACAGTGAGCTGTATGATCTCTTCAACAACATGAACGTTGTGCAGCGTACTAACACCCAGCAACTGCTCTGGCTCATCCATGTCGTTAGAATGAAGGAGGATGCACTGGCGATACGGGTATTTGATGCAGAGACATGCAGCAGTCGACGAAGAGGACAACCATGTTAGCGTTGTAAGGACCAGATCGAGAAAACCCTGTCATCGATTGGTGTGACCAACTGGTGAAGGCGCAAAGAAGCGAAGGTGCCTGGCTGAAATATATTAATCGAGTTCTTAATGGCCAAATGAGAAAGTAAGTAAGTAAGCAAGCATAGTACATTCGTATCTTTTCCTAGTCGCTCATACATCCAAGCTAGCATTGGTTACAGTAAGGGCTCAACAAGAAAAAGCGATGTTGAAGTATACTACAAGGAGAAATGCATAATTGGTCATTACAACCCTTCAGTCAGGATTACAACCTAACTTCTCACGCCACTGGATATTCTAAAGCCGTTTAACGAGGAGTGTTAACTTTATTAGCAGCACAAGGATACGTAAAATATTGCTAGTCTATACACACACACACTTATTTGGTCATTACAACCCTTTAGTCAGGACTACAACCATGTTTTTCACACTATTTATGTTGTGTGCGTTAATTTCATACATGAGTGCCAGGGACCTACAGTTTAAAGTCGACTCCGAACGACAGATTTTTGAGAACGTTTTCATGGCAATTTTATTTACTCTCAGAGATTTTGCCAGAAATCTGCTGAAAGGAAGGAAGTCGCCGAAGAAATATTTTCAAATTTTCGTTTTTTTGTCTGACCTAGTTTTTAAACTCGGGCCTTATGTGTAATAAATCAATACACTACCAACTAGACTACGGCGACTTCATGTACTACGAGGAGAGAAGCGTTCAAATCTATGTATCTGCAGTACCATGAGTAGCTAGAGATACCTGCTATAGCAGGCTTTAATTCAAAATATATTTTGATTACGGCGTTACATATTCTATGAATCATCTTAACTCCGAGACTTCAGTTTCTCCCCAAGAGTTTATTAGAAGCATAGAGAACGAAGTCTAGTAGATACAATATTGGCTTATTAGATGTGAGACCTTGGTTCAATCCCCAAGTCAGGCTTCTCCACCTAATCAAAACTATGAGAATTTAAATCCTTCTTTCTCAATGTTAACTGTACTAGAAGTTTGAAATCAAATTTTTAATTATAAAAGAGTGTGGAGTGCTGAAGTGCTTGAAGACAAACCTGAAACAACCGAGACTTAAAACTGGAAGAATATGAAAAAGGCAATCCTTTCAGTAAAAGAAATGCTATTCTGCCCATCGATAAAGTCTGGCATACTGTGGCTATACACAATGGAACACATGGGACTCTAGAAAAAGGAAGAAGTAAAGAATAACAAGATTCAGAGAATGAAAGAGAAATACAGGAAACAAAACAGAGAGATCAGCTATGCGAGGATAAATACTTATCCTTTAGCCAGTAGGCTAGTAGGTAGTGTGTTGGGTTATTAGACGTAAAGCCAGGGTTCGAACCCCAGGCCAGAGATCAAAACAAAAAACAGAAAATATTTCTTCGGCTTCGGATTTACTCACAGCAGATTTCTGGTAAAAACTCTGTGAGTTTAATTAATTTGTCATGCAAAAAAAGTTTCTCAAAAATCTGGCATTCGGAATCGACTTTAATCTGTAGGTTCCTGGCACTCGTAAATGAAATTAACACATACAACATAAATGGTGTGAAAAACAAAGTTGTAATCCTGAGTAAAGGATTATAATGACCAACTAAGTGTGTGTGTGTATACATACATAATTGGCCATTACAACCCTTCAGTCAGGATTACGACATAGCTTCTCACACCACTTATGTTGTGTGCGTTAATTTTATACATGAGTGGCGGGACCTACAGTTTAAAGTCGACTCCGAACGACAGATTTTTGAGAAGCTTTTCATGGCAATTTTTACTCTCAGAGACATTGCCAGAAATCTGCTGAAAGGAAGCCGCCGAAGAAATATTTTTCGTTTTGATGTCTGATCTGGGATTCGAACCCGGGCCTTTTGTCTTATAAGCCAACATACTACCCACTAGACCACGGCGACATAAGTGTGTGTGTATAGACCAGCAATATTTCACGTATCCTTGTGCTGCTAATAAAGTTAACACTTCCCGTTAAACGGCTTCAGAATATCCAGTTTAACTGAGGCCGTCGTAACTCCTATACCCAGTAACATGTCGGAGATTGTGAGCTCTATAAGAGCTATAAATAGTTCACCAGCAATATCCTTCAACACACATTATGTTTACCATTGAAGGATGCTCTGGTTAACAGAGAAATTCCCGTCATATATGGACGTTCGTTAGGAATTTGATCGCAGTTTAGTTATTGAAGCAAAATCCCTGCAATCAACATGCATTTGTTTGCTTTCATTTATGGCTCTCCTACCTTTTAATCTACCATTAATTTCAGTATTTTTGAGGCTGTTTTACATGGGCAAGGAGAAGAAAGCAACAGAATCTATGCATTGGGAATGCATTGCATTTGTCAACATCCAATTGCGAAGGTTAGGTTAGCCCATTGTAATGTATGTGACTTGAGAGCGACTTGAGCCATTTTTCTAATTGGCTTTTATTCCCTTATAAGGCTGAAGGTATTCTCCTGAAAACCAAAGCGAATAGAGTGATTCCGGATCGATGGAACGGTCACGCATTCGAAATTATGGACTCTGTAGAGGAGTGTATAGATCTTTTCAGTTTGATTCAGATGATCTGGTTGGTATTTGTCTCGATAATGAAGCATGTAAAGATCATTATTGCCTGACCTTTTCGTTTCTCTTTTTCCTACTCCTTTTCCAGCAACTACAACAATTTTAATTTCTCTCATTCTGGCTGTCTTTCTTCCTCCCCTTTTCTACAAAATAATGCACAAAATTTGTTTCTTTTTTTCTCAAAAATATTTGTATTTCTCTGGCATCACATTAGAATAGAATTTCGTCCTTTTTTCCATGCTTCCACTGTCATCTCTCTCACTCTGTTTATAACGCGGGGCCTTCGTCTTTATGATGGTGATGAAGCTTTGCCAGTGTCATCGTCATTAGAACCTTAAAGTAAAAAATATGTCGTTGTTGTTATTGTTGTTGTTGTTGTTTAGTTTTTCTCTTTATACTGACAATCATCGGTGTTACAATTTATTATTTTTCAATTTTCTCTTTTTTTATTTCTTTCTTCTCCTTAACATTAGAAAGAAATAGAAAATAATAGAAGAAGAAGAAGAAAAATAAAAAGAAGTCGACATTTTATTATTTACGGACTTTGAATTTGAAAGGTGTTTTTAATTTAGAAAATAAATACTGAACATGAAATAAAAATAATAAAAATAAATGCATAAGCAATGGGGGAGGATATAAATGTCCTTCTCATGCTGCTACTCTACGTTTCTCTTTCCCTAGTCATGTTCTCTTGCCACTCACTTAACTGATTTATATTCTCCTTCTTTATAAGGAGACCATTTCAAAACTATTTCAATCGATGCAAATATTTTAATTCACTTCGGCTTCTAAACAGCTTTACTGCTTCCAATTTCAGATATTTGTAGGCTTTCTTTTGGAATCCATTAATCACATGCTTTCTGGCAAAATTGTCTCTTGATGCTCTGAGGCTAAGGCCCTTTTATTTCTAATAGCTTTCATTTATTCAATAGATTACTTGTTTATTTGCAGTTACACTCCTTGACACCGCTTTTGGTATTACTTTGGACCCGAAAGTCCATACGATTCTGCGCTGAACACCTTGTCTTAAAGATCTGCAGTGACTTTAACCCTATTAATGTTATGGCACATAGGGGTCGCTGTGGTCTAGTAGATAGTATGCTGGCTTATTAGACATAAAACCAGGGTTCGAGTCCCAGCCCAGACATTAAAAAATAAAAAAAAAAAAATACAAAAATACAATAAAAGTATTTTATCGGCGATTTCTTCTCTTTCTCTTCTTGTTTCTCAAAAATCTGTCGTTTGGAGTCGTCTTTAAACAGTGGGTCCCGCCACTTCTGTATAAAATTAACACACACAACATAAGTGGTCTGAGAAACTGTGGGCTTCTTGGGGACGATTGCTGTAGACTGTCTAATGGTGAAGGTATAGCACTAGCCATTTTATAGTCACCAGCAGCAACTCGTTTCCTTTCAGTTCGCATCTTCCCTCTTTCCACCTTTTTCTAAACCTGCACAATGCACTGCATGAGTAGGGGTCATCCCCTGAGTGCTGCTTTTATAAAAAAAAAAAATATGGTCTTACAGCCACAAAGAATAATAGCCTTGACACTTCATATGAAAGACATTTAATAGCTGACAAACTTACCAGATTAAACGGTTTCAAGTCTTGAATCAAAACATCTTATGGCCTTACGTCTCCTAAGTACAATGTAACCAGCTTCAGTCAAGGTAAAGGTTTTTAATCAAATGTGAACAATAATTGCCCACAAAAGGAAGTTTTCTCTCTCACTTAATGTTGTAGTCACACTCTCTTGTGTCTTGTTTTTCCTCCGGCTCCTTCTCCTCTCTCTCTTTCTTTCTCTCTCTCTCTCTCTCTCTCTTTAGGACGTATTACAATTTTTATTTCTTTGTAGGCCGAGAAGGACTTCTTGTGCCTACACCGGTGACTATGGTGGTATTACTTCGGAATGGAATCCTTTGGGCCCTTTGGCCTCAGCTTTCTCATATCCGCGTCCGGATCGCATATCGAAAGTTGAGGAGACTTCTAAGTGTCTCCACTATTTCTTTCGTCTAGGTTCCCGTTTGGAATTTCGTTTGACACGTGTGCCAGTGTCATCTATGCCGTCGTGCCTACATTTTCTGCAGCCTCAAGATCTATCTTCTTCAGTCTTAGGACGCGCTCCACGTAATTCGCCACTGAGGCCCAATACTCTCTACTCGCAAATCATTGCGGCCGTAATCAGTACACAGCTGTTGCACTTATTTGAGTCCTTAAAAAACTGTATGGGAATAAGTATACAAAATACAATCAGAGAAGGACGTATTACAATGGATCATTTGAACCTTCTAGCATTTTACTTGTCACAATGGCAAGTACATGTCCTCAAACTTAACCTAACCTAACCTAACCTAACCTAACCTAGTTTTCTCCCTACTACTTTTTTATTTTTTTTTATAAAACCAACACTCAGGGGATGGCCCCTATTCATGCAGTGCATTGTGCAGGTTTAGGAAAATAGGTTATAGGAAGGAGGAAAGAGGGAGTAGTGTTTATGGATATTCGATTTAAATTCACCAATATCGTAATTGACGGGAAAAACTCGCGCAGGAAGATCATTCCACAAGCGAGCAGTGCGGAAACAAAATGAATTCTCCCTGTAATACATTGTGCGGTTCATTGGACAATCAACCACAAAAGGATGTGCTCTGTGAGAAGCTCGAGTACCACGTAAAAATATGAGGTTATCGGGAATCAAGCCCCCTATCTCTCGAAAACACCTCCCATTATAGTACCGATAGAATGAAACGCATGCCACATTGCGACGATGCTCCAACGAATCAATAGAGTTGGATACCCTACTGTCATTAATAAGCACCTTCGCCCTCTCCTGTACGCGGTCGAGAAGCTTCAAAATAGACTTTGGAGCATCGGCCCATACATGAGAGTTGTACTCCACCGGGTTCGGATAAAGGTCCTGTAAATAGTAAGAAGGTCGGATGGAGTGAAGTATTTCCTGTACCGTTTCAAAAAACCAAGGCACTTGAATGCTTCCTTCGACACTTGAAAAATGTAATCGTTCCAACGAGCATCACAACTAATTCTCATGCCCAGAACATCAAGAGCATCCGCCTCCTCAATATTTACATTAACCATAAATACAGATGACAGAACACCAGAGCCAGCATCACGCCGGTGCGTCAAAAAACAACATTGGGTCTAGCGCGCATCGAAATCGACCCTGTTCGCGCGGCCCCACTTAGAGATTGCTATCAGGTCACCTATGAGTGTTCGACCTCCTTGCCCCAATCTTCAAAAGGCTCGGCCTCCGATCAAATGAATATGAATGACAAATGTTGCTGTCATCCGCAAAAGAGTAAATAGGATTCGAAGTAATAGATAGAAGATCATTGAGAAAAATAAGAAAAAGAGTACGAGAAAGAACAGAGCCCTGTGGTACCCCTGAATTTATACTGAGTGAGGCCATGTAGCACAGTCTTTAAAAATAATGGAATTGTTGGCAGACTTAAACGAAAGCAGACAAATGCTTGATGTCTGCTAAGATTTTGCTTCCACAGCTGGACTGCACTCAAGTTCCTAACAAACTTCCGGTTAATCGTCCATCTATTCCGGAAAATTTCTCAGATAAACTGAATATTGATTTTGCACTACTACTGGGCTATTTAGGATTGATTTAGGGATCACAATCTTGGGCTGGTTACCGGGCTTAGAACTTCCGATTGCTTCAGTAAAATTGGTTATACCGGAGTCGTTTTACGGAGACGGTTATCTTCCTTAGCAATACAATAATACAAGAAAATTTGCTACCATCTGTTAGAGAGAAACGGATAAGAAAAGGACTTAACCATCCATTTCACTATGTTCCTTTCAGGCCACAGTCTATTTCGAAGACATGCCGACAAAATTTGTAGTCCCTTGACCGACTACGGCATGAGTTATGGATCTGAGAAGAAGAAAGATTTTATCCTTCGGCTAATTTGGCAACGCCCTGCTCTTTCTATCAAGAAGAAAGATTTTTGACCTTAAATCGCATGGCCATTCATCGCACATTTAACCTTCTCTCAGGCCACAGTCCATTTGGAAGACATGCCGATAAAATTGGTATTCCCTTGAACGATTTCTGCATGAGACATCAGGTAATATTGCAACGGCCTGCTTTTTCTATGAAGAGGCGGAGATTTTTGACCTTAAATCGCATGGCCATCCATCACATATTCGGTTTTCTCTCAGCCCACAATGCATTTGTAATGCATGCCGATAAAATTGGTATTTTCTTGAAGGATCTGAAGTCGCCGTGGTCTAGTGGATATTGTGTTGGCTTATTAAACAAAAGGCCCGGGTTCAAGTTCCAGGTTCAGACATCAAAACGAAAAAAGTATATCTTCGGCGACATGCTCTCAGCAGGTTTCTGGCAAAGACTCTGGGAGTAAAAATTGCCATGAAAAGCTTCTCAAAAAATCTGTCGTTCGGAGTCGACTTTAAACTGTAGGTCCCGCCACTTATGTATAAAATTAACGCGCACAACATAAGTGGTGTGAGAAGCTAGGTCGTAATCCTGACTGAAGGGTTGTAATGGCCAATTATGTATGTATGTATGGATCAGAGATAAAGAAAGATTTTATCCTTCAGCTCATATTGCAACGCCCTCCTCTTTTCTTAAATCGCATGGCAATCCATTGCACATTTGGAATACCTGCCGATAAAATTGGTATTTTCTTGAAGGACTTTTGCAGGAGCTGGGGATCTGAGAAGTAGGAAGATTTTAACTTTCATCCCTTGTGACAGTGCCCTGCTCTTTCTACCAAAAGGCAAAGGCTCTTGACCTCTGTCATCTATGACATCTGTCTCTGTAAGACAAAAAAATTAACGCAATTTTAAGATTTTGATTGCAATATTCGAGAAGGCTATCCATATAGACTGTTTGATCGCCTTTTGCTTCAGTTGGCCTTCCAATAACCCACCTAACCTAACCCATCATGCTTTCAAAATATGTTTTAGAGGTTGCCAGCATCTCAAAATTTGTCTCTCTATATAGAAGCGCTGCTTTCTTTCTCTCTGAAATTTAAAATCGTATTAAAATTCTGTCCTCCGCCGATTAAAACGCATCCAAGTATTGCAATTAAGACGTTTTTGTCAATCGCTAACACATGACTTTTGCTTTGCTTTTATAAGTTTTTCTTGTTATTGTTGTTGTTGTTGTTCTATTATTTAATTTTCTTTCATTTTTTGTTTTTGTTTTTTAGTTTTTTTTTTTAGTTTCAAGAAGTTTGTTTTTTTGTTGTCGTTTTAATTTTTAAAACTTTTCAAAATGTCAGAAATTGTTGTTGCTGCTGTCGTTTTGCCATCATAAACGTCAACATTAGACATGCTTTTGTTAAATAAGACATCTAAATACGTACGTATGTATGCGAATGTATGCGTGAGTGTATATGTGTATGTGTGCCTGAGTAAAAGTGTATGGCTACGTGAGAGTATCATGGCGTTTAACTGTGAGTAACGGTGTTGAAACAATGGCTGCATGTGCAATGCTTTAATATTTGTTGATGTACAGCGAGTGTAGATGTATTAGTGTTGACATGTGATGTGCGTTAGTTTTGTTTGTGTTGATGTTGTTGTTATGGTTGTTGTCGTTATTATTACTATTTTTAGTTTGTCACTTATGACAACCAGGCATGACACTTATTTTTTTAAGTAAAACAAAAGAATACTAAACACATACACACGTGGGCACACTTATGCATACACATACACGCGTGTAATAAAGATGTTTATTAAACGTATTAAATCCTCTTAGAAGTTCATTAAACATGTTGCATATGCTTAAGGCAATTTATTTACGAATTTTATGTTGTTGTCTTTGTCTTTGTCATTGACTGGGTTTTTTTAACGATTCGAGGTAATTGTACAGTGACATGCAATATTTTAAGAAGTTCAAAGAATTCTTCAACTTTTATTACGAAAGTACCACTACTGTGGCATTATTATGATAACAACAGTGGGGCTTATAATGGATGACTACTAACAGTACAACAAAACCTAACTTACAAACTGGCATACATAATATGGTATTTGGCGAGGCCTAACCAGTGTCAAGCAGTCTACTAATCATGGAAGTCCAGTGGCTGCGAAATTAAAATCTTGGGCGGAGTTAAAAGGATGCTAAGTTTGCACCTTATGACCGCTATTCTAGTGGCGAGCAAAATTCTGTCGACACTTGGAAAACTTTTGAAATTTCGCTCTTGAGGTCCGTAACGAAATGGGAATTTTTTTGGGTATTCGCACACGTACAAGACGATGCCACTAACATTACAACAAAAACTAACTTATGGCACTTAATAATGAGTTCGCCGTGGTCTAGTAAGTAGTGTTTTGGCTTATTAGATGAAAGACCCGAGTTCGAATCCCAGGTCAGACATCAAAACGAAAATTTGAAAATAATTTTTCGGTGACTTCCCCTCAGCAGATTTCTGGCAAAAACTCTGAGAGTAAAAAATTGCCATGGAATGCTTTTCAAAAAATGTGTGCTTCGGAGTCGACTTTAAACTATAGGTCCCGCCACTCATGTATAAAATTAACGCACACAACATAAGTAGTGTGAAAAGCTAGGACGTAGTACAATGGGTCAATTTGACCACCGAGTTCTGTACTTGTCAGTAACCTAAACTAACCTAACCTATGGCACATAATACAGTACTTCGCGAGGCCTAACCAGTGTCAAGCTGTCTACTAATCATTGAAGTCCAGTGGCTGGAAAATTAAAATCTTTACGGAGTTAGAAGGATGCTAAGTTTGTAGTTTATGACCACCGTTCTAGTGCCGAGTAAAATTCCGTTGACGCTTGGAAAACTTCTGAAATGTCTCTCCCTCAACGAAATGGAAGTTTGTTAGATATTCGCACACGCACAAGATTGATACCCTCACTATGCCAAATGGAGTCGAGTTTTTCACTATTTTCTAAGGGAAATTATTTGGACACTATCCGAGGCAGTAAACTGCTCTCGAAAGAAAATATCGTGGAAAGGGTGAAAAAGGGTTTGAATTTTTTTTTCCAGTTTTTATTGCTAGAAGTTGAGACAATTCATTACATTTATTAAACATTACTTCCTAAGTAGGCCTTAGTCTAGTAGGTAGTATATTGGCCTCAAAACGAAAAAATATTTCTTATCAGCAGATTACTGCCAAAAACCCTGAAAGTAAATAAAATATTGTTACGAAAGTGGAAATGGTGTTATTAAAATAATAAACAACAGCTCCAAAACGAACACAATGGACTTGATCACGTATGAAATGATAAAGATAAGTTGGAAAAACAAAACAATGGACCTAATCACGTGATCAACGAATATGCAAAAAAATATGGCAACAAAAATAATGGTTTGTTTACAAGATCGATGAATAAACAATAAATAATGGATAAAAGATATAAACAGCGAACAACAAAATGCAACGAACAATGAAGTAAACAAGCAAAAACAAACAACAATAATGCAAACAACTTGTTTACATTTTCAGATCCTTCCCGAAGGCCATCGTCCTTCTTCAAGACAACTATTAATCCTGCGATATAAAAGACAGGGCAAATCGGACAATGGAGTAGTTCGAATTAAGTCAGTCGTGTGTGACGATGTCACGTTCGTTTGAGTGAGAAATCAATCAGTTGTGTTTGAAGCCGCAAGATTGAGAATGATAATTCAGTCAGTCTTGTGCGCAGACGCAGTGTGTGAAGAAAACAGTTGTTAATGTTGTGCTTACAAACAGGTTGTGAGTAAAGAAGAATAACGTATAGTGTTGTTGCTTACAAAAAGTTTGTAAGCAGAGAAATATAACGATCAAGCACATATGTGATAATTATTGTTGGGCAAGTAGTATAAGTTCTAACAGTGGCATAAAAGTAGTGCAAGTAA
The DNA here is from genome assembly GCA_014635995.1 of Sarcophaga peregrina. Classification (NCBI taxonomy): domain Eukaryota; kingdom Metazoa; phylum Arthropoda; class Insecta; order Diptera; family Sarcophagidae; genus Sarcophaga; species Sarcophaga peregrina. The sequence continues at coordinate 42,464,589 of CM025793.1, forward strand.
TAAAGAGTGTAACTGAAATTAAACACATATTTATTTTTATTTTATTTGCAATCTATGAACTCATATTTTTAATGTTTTTAAAAAGATAAAAATATAACAATATTACTAAATTACTCAAAATCTGTCGTTCGGAGACCTACACTCATAAAGAAAATTAACACACACAACCTAAGTCCAGAAAGAAGTTTGGTTATAATCCTGACTGAAGGATTTTAATAACCGATTATCTATGTATGTTGTTCCCTCAATTTATACGTATAGCTGTATTGTTTAATGGAAGGCCTATGATGGGAGTTTTTACCATGGGTCTGGAATAAGATTCCACGAATTACATCTTTAAGTGTTACTAAAGAATGGAAGAGTTCTTCTCATTTTGCTCTTGCTCCTTAATCTCTTTCTGACTTTGCTTGTCTTATAGGTCAAACGCTGCGCGGCGTATTTGTATTAAACAAAGACCGAGCGATTACATTTACATTCGGAAAGTCTCTTCACTGATGATAGTCTAATGCGTATTACCATCGACAATATGGCTCATGAGGTTGTGTTTAATTATCATTGCTTTGTGGAACAGTGAAATACTTCCAATACGGTAGTCCCATTGTCACAGAGTATCAAAATTGAATGGGAATATTGAAACTGCAATCTTGGACTGGAGCTTTAAGCGAAGATGAGATTATCGTTGCCAGCCCTTTAGATGATATGATCACACTTGTATTAATTTCGAGTAGCATGTGACGATAACAACACCATAAAACTATTTTGACTGGACCCCACGACAGCCTATCAACTAGTTTGCCGATGAAACTTAAAAACCTAAGTGAGATCAGTAACTGTGTTCTCTACAACGCTGATATCTCTTCGCTTATTTATTAAGATGGCAAAGATTTGTAATAAAAGATATCACCTTGGCAAATTATTTCTCTGAGGGTATAAACCCTCTGTCGTAAACGTATACATAAATTGGCCATTACAACCCTTCGGTCAGGATTATTGACCTAGTTTCTGGCACAACTTATCTTGTGTGTGTTAATTCATACGTAAGTGGAGGGACCTACAGTTTAAAGTCGACTCCGAAAGACAGATTTTTCTGAGAAACTTTTCATGGCAATTTTATCTATTCTCAGAGTTTTTGCCAAAAAGTTTCTTAAAAATCTGTCATTCGGAATCGACTTTAGTCTGTAGGTCCCTGGCACTCGTATATGAAATGAACACACGCAACATAAATGATGTGAAAAAAAGGTTGTTGTCCTGAGTAAAGGATTATAATGACCATCTAAGTGTGTGTGTGTATAGACTAGCAATATTTCACGTATTCTTGTGCTGCTAATGAAGTTAACACTCCCCGTTAAACTGCTTCAGAATATTCAGTTTAACTGAGGCCGTCATAACTCCTGTACCCAGTAACATATTGGAGATTGTGAGATCTATAAGAGCTATAAATAGTTCAGCAGCAATATCCTGCAACACGCATTATGTTTACCATTGAATGATGTGACTTGAGAGCGACTTGAGCCATTTTTCTAATTGGCTTTTATTCCCTTAAAAGGCTGAAGGTATTATCCTGAAAACCAAATCGAATCTTAAGAAACTTTTCATGCTAATTTTATTTACTCTCAAAGTTTTTGCCAGAAATCTGCTGAGAGGAAATCGCCGAAGAAATACTTTCTTTTTTTTGTTTTGATCTCTGGCCTGGGGTTCGAACCCTGGCTTTACGTCTAATAAGCCAACACACTACCTACTAGACTACAGGCTAAGGGATAAGTATTTATCCTCTCATAGCTGATCTCTCTGTTTTGTTTTCTGTATTTCTCTTTCATTCTCTGAATTTTGTTTTTCTTTACTTCTTCCTTTTCTAGAGTCCCACGTGTGCCATCGAGTATAGCCACAGTATGCCAGACCTCATCGTTTGGCAGAACAGCATTTCTTTCATATTCTTCTAGTTTTAAGTCTCGGTTGTTTCAGGTTTGCCTTCAAGCACTTCAGCACTCCACACTATTTTATAATTAAAAATTTTATTTAAAACTTCTAGTACAGTTAACATTGAGAAAGAAGAATTTAAATCTTCATTCGCTGTAGGCTATGCGCAAGTACGTCCATCTTAAATCCATGCCAAGAGAGAATCGCCTAGCCTTAAAACGTACATGGCTCCTTCAAGACTTTACAAGAGCCTCCAGACTTCTCTATATTCATGCAAGTATCCATCTGTTATGTTGAGCCAGTAGCTTAATTTAATCTATTTTTCTTATCATCCTTTTAAGGGCTACAAAGCAACTGGGCTTACGAATATTTTTTTTATTTATTTTATAATAATTTTAAATTTAATGTCCATTTTTTTATTGTCCAATTAAATTTTATTAACAAATAAAAGCAACAAATGAAAAATAAATCACTTTCAAAAATAAAAATAAAAATAACGAATAAAACTAATCTTTAATTGCCAACTAAATGCTTAAAAGTATTAAGCAAATGACACCCTGTATTCAAAATATTTCGTTTTTTATTTCGCACTTAATCGCATAAAAAAATTAATGGCTGCTCTTACCATCATTGTATTTCCTTTCTCTCTCCCTCTCTCTCTCTTTTACTTGCTTGTATGGTATGGTAGAAACGACAAATGACGACCTTATGCGGAAGTCAACCATAGAAAACGAGGTAATATTTAAATAAGCTCTCGTACACAACACATCGCAGACACACACAGCTTAAATGCAAACCCAATTATAATGGAAACACATTTCAAAACCTACACACCTACAACAACAGATTGACAAACAAAAATTCAACGAAATAAACGAAAGGAAAAAAATAACAACGACAACGAGGATGACGATGACGATGACGACGACAAAAAAACGAGAGTATAAAAGCCACACGTTTAGCGCTAATTAGCCTCACGGGCAAGCGAACACAACACAGCACAGCACACGTACATACTACATATGCAAAGGAGAACAGAACGAATAAACATTTTGAAACCGAAAAAATAATATGCCCGAGGAGGTAATGTGCTGCTCTCTATCAAACAAATGTTTACAGTTAAAAAATTTTGCGAGTAATCCTGTACAAGAGTCTTAATTTAAATAACAGAGAGAGAGGGAGAGAGAGAGAGATCAGTGGGTGAGTGTAGAAGGCATGACCCATTATATGGATGAAGTAATAATAACAACAAAAATGTGTTTTTTTTTAAACTCACACACACTGCTACAGCATGGCCTTTTGCCAGCACAACAGAACACAACACAGCACAACACAGCACAACACAGAGTGTAATATATAAGAAAAGAAGAAGACCATCAAGATTTCGGCTGGTAAACTTCATAAATAAACGCTTGTGTAACGCATAATTAGACTGGCTTAGATCTTTTGTTACAACAACAGCACCACCAGCAGCAAATTGAAATCCTTAAGTAGCCACTTGGGTAAAAAGCAACACGGCAACAGCATCATTCTATTTCTATAACAGAGACTCTGTCTCCTTCTCTCTCTCTCTCTCTCCTACTCCTCATTAGAAAAATATTTCGATGTGATTTCCATGAGATTTCCATGAGATTTCTATGGGATTTCTGTGGGATTTCTGTTTGGATTTGTGTTTTGTATTTAACGGTATATTTATTGTTATTTGTTTGTCACATTTGTTGCGAGTATTAATTCCACCTTTAAGGATAATAAGGATTTGCCGGCAAACAAATCTTTTGTATGCCCCGCTCTGTATTCATATTAAATTTCATGTTCATAAAGAGACGAATTAATGATTAAAATTAAGAGCGATTACATTGAAATTCATAGAAATTCATAGACTTTATAGAAGGAACATCATAATTTTGGATGTTCATTAAGGATTATGAAAGGATTAATAGACGGTTTTTATACGCCATGAAGGATTTCTGGATTTCTACAGGATCAGAAACTATTTCAAGAACAGGGCTCTACCACTTATTTGAAAAAGTAGGGAGATTAACTGAAAGAAAAATTGTTAGGAGAAAGGGAAGTAAAGGGTTATCCATTTTGTGGTTTCAAAAGTATGGGACTGGAATTCGACATCTGTCAAACTAAATTGTGTCTGTGTTTGTTCTTTTCAATTGAAAGCCTAACGAATTGATGAAAATGGATTGCTTTACTATCAAACAACGCATAAAAATGATCAAAACCCACTACAAAAATTGTGATTCTGCCACAGCTACGTATCGTCCTTCAACAGGAGATTATGGTTTACATAATCGTCCAACTACGCAAGCAATTGGCAAAATTGTGAAGAAATTTGTAAGGCCTGTGCATCATCGTTTCGCTTGTTCTGCTGCAAATATCGCTATCGTAACTGAAGTAAGTGAAAGTGTTGCCGAAAACCCAAATGTGTCTATTCCTCGTCGTGCTCAGGAATTACAACTTTCTTACGTCACATAATAGCGAATTTTGCATTTATATCTACGCCTACTTACTTACTTAATTGGCCATAACAACCCGATTAACGGATTTCGGCCTGCCGCAACTCATCCTTCCAGGTGCTTCTGCTTCTTGCGCGCTTACGCCAATTGGTTACACCTATCGATGACTGGACTTCCTCGATTTGGTCCTTCCAACGAATACTAGGACGTCCTCTTTGCCGACTTCTGCAGATCCCCGCATCAAATACCAGACTCGCCGGAGCATCCTCCTCCATACGAACGTTATGACCGAGCCAGCGCAGCCGCTGGATATTAATACGCTGCACAATGTCTATGTCGTTGAGGAACGCATACAGCTCACAGTAGGATAGGATAAGGAAATCATCGCCAACTCGTACTGGACCGAAGATCCTACGTAGGACTTTTCTCTCGAATACTCTCAAGGCAGCTGCATCAGTTCTTAATAGGGTCCATGCTTCTGCGCCATAAAGAAGCACGGGTATGATGAGCGTCTTGTAGAGTATTAGTTTCTACGCCTACATCCATAGAAAGTCTAGCTCACGCAACAACTGAAACCAGCTGACCATTCACAACGCCGTATATACGTGAAATGGGTGCTGGAACAACAGGCGGTGGACAGGAATTTTTCGAAAAAAATTTAATTCAGCGATGAAACACATTTCACATGTCGGTGGGTATGTTAATAAACAAAATTGTCGTATTTTCTGTCGTAATCTGAGAATCCTCAAGTAATTGAAGAGAGGCCATTACATCCAGAAAAAGTCGCTGTTTGGTGAGCTCTTTTGTCCGAAAATGTGACTGGACCTTACTTCTTCGATAACGACGATGGAAAGACTCTCAACATACAATTCGGAGCATTATGGTCGTATGTTAACCGACTTTTTTTTTACCTGCTATTGAAGAATACGACTTGGAGAATATGTGGTTTCAACAAGACGGTGCAACATGCCACATAACTCGAGCGAATATGGCTTTATTACAAGAGACATATCCAGGCCGCGTAATTTCTTGTCGTAGCGATATCTGGCCACCAAGATCATGCGATTTGACACCATTAGACTATTTTTTGTGGGGCTACGCGAAAGACCGTGTTTATGCAGATAAACCTTCAACTCTTGAGCACTTAAAACCCAACATTCGTCAAGGAATAAAGGAATAACCATACGATATCGACAAAGTGTCAGTATCAGGCAGCAGCTTTAAATCCAAAGTGAAGATTTTTTGAAAAATGATTGCTTAAGTGTCGGATTAAAAAAATTAATAAGAATGTAGTTCCAATTAATACGTAAATTCCAATGGCTGAGATACCGCCCAATATGTGTCAAAAAGTGGTCGAAAATTACCTCAAAAGAAACAATGCTTGCAACACTTCGTGTGGAGGTCATTTATATTATGGTCAGACATGCATTTTTTTTAAATCAATATTCGGTTTATTGAGAACAATATTTTTAGCGTTCAGACATACAATAAACGAAAATTTATATGACAGCTGTTCAACAACATTGCTTTTAATTTAATCGCTAAAATTAGTGTCAAAAATTTTTTTTTAGAAAAAATGGAAAACAATTTATCTTTGGAAATGGTATTTGGTAATGATAAACCGAAACGCCGAGCTGTTGCGGTTAATAGGGACTACTTGTGACTCCAATGTGGCTTTCCTCAGAAAGATGAGAAATAAAAATTTGATAATATTGGATAGCTAGCAGGATAGAAAACTGTCGTTGTTTACATTTAAGTTGTCAAATATCAATAGAAAGTGTTCGGAAAAATGTAATATGCTCACTAAACGTACTTATGACAGTGTTGTATTTAAAGTTTTAATCAATATTATAACAATTTATGAATTTATTGATCAATAATTAATTGAAATTTTATATGAAATATTGAGATCAATAATGCCGTTTATTGCGATTTACACAATATAAGTGGATGTCTGAACATAGTATTAAATGATGTAGTGTTTCACACGTAATGTCAACGTTCAAACTTTACAATAAAAAAAAAATATCATGAAAGAACTATTTTGCATGCGATTTATTTACGTTTACTTTTGAAACCACGAAATGGATAACCCGGTACTTCAAAAGTGACGTGAGAAATAAAGAGAACCGCAAGTATGGAAGAAAGGAAACGTAAAACAACTCATGTCTAGTCGGTAATATCCCTTAGTCTAGTGAATACACAGTATATTGGCCTATTAGACATAAGGCCACGGTTCAAATTCCAGGTCAGAGCTCTTTAACAGAACGAAATATAAAAAAAAAATATTTCTTAGGCGACTTCCTCTCAACAGATATCTGGCAAAAAGTTTGAGAACAAATAAAATTGACTTGAAAAGTTTCTCAAAAATCTGTCACTCTTCACTCATACATGAAATTAACACACCTCTTAAGTGGTATAAGAAAGCTAAGGCTGTAATCCTGACTAAAGCATTGTAATAACCAATTATGTTGCGTACGTAAGAGAATTCACTGTTTGGTAAGCCTTTAACCTAGCTATCAAAGATTAATGGCTTTAAAACATCAAACAGCGACAAAAATGTACTTTGTACTCCTATTTCAATCTGCACAATAAGAAAAAAACTTAGGAAAATGCAGTCAGGGGACACAGCTGTCGAAAATTGGCCCTATTCAGCAAAGGGAATGTACCAGGTAAACTGGAGCCAATATCACCAGTGATTACATTGAATAAGAACGAGATATTTAACATAGTTCTGCGACTTTTAAGTGTGGAAAGTTTGATTAAAGCTAGTCTGGCAGAATAAGATGATAAGCTAGTGGGATTAAAATTCAGTCCTCGTAGATAAAATATCAGAAATTGCTTTTGGACAGATTCGATGACGTCAGGAATATTTTTTATGATAGAGGATCCCATATTATGGATTCCATACTCTAGTATAGGTCCTCACAAGAGATGTGTAGAGCGATTTAGCAACATAAGGATCGTTAAATTCTTTTATAAAACCAAGTACGCTTCTTGCTTTATTCACTGTCATAGCTATGTGCGGAATAAAATTTAGTTTGGGATCAAGTAAAACTCCTAGATCCAGGAAGTTATCTACAAGCTCAAGATCGTATCCATCAAAAGCATATTTTGCAGAAATCGGATTCTTCCTTACAAATCTCATGTATTTACATTTTTTTATATTAAGCTGCATTAAATTTAAATTACAGCATAAGTGAAACGAATTTAGGTCCTTTTGAAGCAGTTTCTGATCGGAAATTCGGCGATAACTTAGGAAAATTTTTTACGTCATCAGCGTACATTAGGATGTTGGAATAGCGAATCATATCAGGTAAGTCGTTAATAAACAATGAAAACAGAAGCGGTCCAAGATGGCTATCCTGAAGAACACCAGAAAGGACATTAATACTACTGGAACAGCAGTTTTTAAAAAGGTCCGGTTTGTTTTCTGTTAGTTAAATATGAGTAAATCCATTTTAAACTAAGATCGATAAATCCCATTAAATGAAGTTTCCTCTTCAAAAGGACATGGTTAACTTTATCAAAAGCCTTGCTGAAATCCATGTAGTTAACGTCTGTTTGTTGCTGATGAAAAAATCCACGGTAAACAACTGTTGAAAGATGAAGCAGCAAGTGTTTGTTGTAGTTGAACACTTCTTCCTGAAACCGTGCTGATAAGGTGATATCAAGCTAGAAACCTGATAACATAAATCATCAGTAATCATTTTTTCAAATAGTTTTGCAATACCACAATAATTTGTAACATCGGATTTATTTCCTGACTTGAACAAAGGAATAATGAATGAATCCTTCCAAACGTTGGGAAAATAACCACATTTAATCGGTTTGTTGAATAAGTATGATAGTGGAACAGCTATGGCGTCGGTGCAATTAATTAAGATGTTACTAGGAGTGCTATCAGGTCCAAAGTTATAGGAGAACTTTAGCTTTCTTAATTCCATAGAAATAGCAGGAACGTTGATTAAAGATATAGACACAGTGGAATTTGTATTTATTTTAAAGGGATAATCAATGGAATCGTTATAAGTTGAATCCGAATAAGTTGTGGAAAAGAAATTGGCAAATAAATCGCTTATAATGCTGTTATCGCTAGATTCAATCTGCTGAAATCTCATGGAAGATGAAAAACATGCGTCCATGAACTTGATTGTCATACGCGGCATACTCTTGATCGCCCGTAATCATAGGCTTCAGGAATGAAACACGATCCTTCTGTTTTAATAATTAATCTCATATTGAAATTTAGTTCAATACACTATTAACTCATGTAGCAGCCCAGCATGAGTTACTTTATATTCTTTATATCTTTCAGACAATTGATAACATTTTTGAGCCTGTCTTAATTTTCTCCTAATTTCATTGAATTTTATATGAAAAACCTATTTCACGCCTGTTTTCCTGGTTATGGCTTCGTCTTCGAGTAAATTAAAAATTCTCATCAGTACCCTCAACTCTATAGTAACAATTCGAGTATAAAAAAAACAAAATATGACAGTAATGTTACGAATTTTCAATAATTTCCAAAGAATTCTAAGGCCTGAATAAAGTTTTCTAATAGAGAAAGGCTTAAAATGTCCCCTTTTCCAGAAAACTGGCCAAAAGATATCAATTTCATTTTTTCACATTAATAAATACGAATTAACTCGTAGTTTGGCGCCCTAGAAGGGAACGCAATCTACGAGTTATTTCGTAGTCAGCAGTCAACGTGTTAACTGTTCTATTGATGCCTTAAGTGTTGCCAGATGCTGTTAATATTACGGGAGGCAATAAATTTCAGAGCCATCTATCAACAAATTTTAAGTCTGACTTAAAACAATTCCTAAGTGCCCCCTAAAACATGCAACATTATTTTTTTTATTATTCAATGCTAGAAACTCGGCTCAAGATGTGATTTATAAGCATAGTTTAAGCCGACTTTTATAATTTTTAATTTAACTTAAAATATTGTGCACAAAAACGCCTAAATTTATAAAAATAATTCGGAGTAACTGTTGGGAATAAAAAATACCGAAAAAAATATTCTTGGGGACCTGATTATAAAAGTTCACGGTTTGAAGACAGCAATTAGTTACCAAGATCATGCGATTTGATCTTGTTAAACCATTTTTTATGAGAATAAACTAAAGACCGACTCTGCGGGAATAAAATTTGGATTATTAATAATAAAATTCCGTTTGAAATATCAAAAAAAGTTATTGAAAATTACCTTAAAAAATACGATTACTTAGTCACTTACTTACTCAATTGGCCATTAACAACGCGAGTAAGGGATTTCGGCCTGCCGCAACACATCCTTCCAGGCGCCTCTGCTTTTTGCACGGCTACGCCAGTTAGTCCTGCCAATCGATGGCAGGGCTTCCTCGATTTGGTTCTTCTAATGGATACAAGATCGTCCTCTTCGCCGACCACCGCAAGTCCCCGCATCAAATACCCATTTAGCACCCCAAAATATACGATTGCGAACATCAATCCAGAAGCTTTAAACGACTTTGTATTTCCTAAATAATCGCCTGGCCTTCGTATTGCAATGAAGTAAAGATTTCATATCAAAATCACAGCATTTTTGAATATTTTATTTAACTTTACATAGTCATTTAAAAAAAAAAATTAAAAACCGAGCAACAATTCAGCATTATTTTTCACAATTTTTTTCTTTTAACTTCTTTGAAACAAAAAAATTCTCTAACTTGGCTTTTGAAACAACAAAAAAGAAAGCAAATATTCAACATTAACAGATAAAAATGAAATGAAATGAGAGAGAAAAAAATTAAAACAAAAGCCTAAAGGAAGTGAAAAAAAAAGAGGAACTGACAGTCAGTGAGTATTTTGAAAAACAATGAATAACGGTGAAATGCAACAACAATAACAGCAAATACTACACACAATTGCAAAAAAAAAAGAAAACACACACACGCATTGGTTTAAATAAAGGGTGATTTTTTTTAGCTATTATCTATTTGGCAATACTGGTTTAAACAGCTCACGCACGAATTCGTGTTTTGTTTCAACATCAAACTGTCGAATATCTTCAGTTTGGTTTATAATTTAACCATGAATCGTCTTATAAACGAACAACGTTTGCAAATCATTGAATTTTATTATCAAATGGGTTTCTGCTACTCAACAACGTGCAAAATTTTCCAGAAGCATTTAGGTGTGAAGCCTTTCAAAACATAAATGGTGCAAGGAATGAAGCCGAACGACCTACCGCAATGCAGAATTTTTGGTGAAATGGGCTCTTGGAAAGTTGGCCGAAGATTCACTTCTTTATTGAAAAATTCTGTTCAGCGGCGAAGCTTACTTATTTGCTCAATTGATACGTAAATAAGCAGAATTGTCGATTTTGGAGTGAAGATCAGCCAGAAGCATTGCAAAACTTACTAATGCATCCAGAAAAAGTCAAAGTTTGTTGTGATTTATGGGCTGGTGGCATCATTGGGCCGTACTTCTTCAAAGATGCTGCGTATCGTAACGTAACTGTGAATGTTGAGCGCTACCGTAAGATGATATTCAACTTTTGTTTTGCCCAAAACGCAAGAGCTTTACTTGCATGACTTGTAGTTTCAATAAGACGGTGCCATATGCCACACAGCACGCATAACAATGGACTCATTGAGAGGCGAGTTCGGCGAACATTTTATTTCACCTTCGGGACTGTAGTTCAATTGGCCGCCTAGATCGTATGATTTAACACCTTAGGACTATTTTCTGTAGGGCTACGTTAAAGCTCATGTCTATACAGACAAGCCCGCTTGAATTGACGCATTGGAAGACAACATTGAAATATTTATTCGTGACATACCGGCCGAAATGTTGGAAAGAGTATGCCAAAATTGCAGTAAGCGGATGAAGTTGCCGTGGTCTAATAGGTAGTGTGTTGGCTTATTAAACGTAACAGCCAGGATTCGAGTCCCAGGCCAGACATCAAAACAAAATACAAGAAGAATTAGGTTAGAGGACGTGCACCTGTCGGTCAAGATAAGCACAGTACCCGGAGGTAGAAATTGACCCATTGTACAAGAAAAATTTCTACGGCGATTTCCTTTCAGCAGATTTCTGGCAAAAACGGTGAGAGTAAATAAAATTGCAATGAAAAGTTTCTCATAAAATCTGTCGTTCGGAGTCGACTTTAAACTATAGAACCCACTACTTATGTATAAAATTAACACACACAATATAAGTGGTATGAGAAACTAGGTCAATAATCCTGACTGATAGGTTCTAATGACCAATTATGTATGTAGGTATGTGGATGGACCATCTGCGGCGCAATCGCGGTACACATTTGCATGAAATAAGTTTTAAACATTAAATTATGTGGACCATACTATCGATTCAAATACAAAATTCATGCATTTTTCTGAATTTTATGTGTTTTTTTTTTTATTTTCCTATAGCTCTTAAAAAATCACCCTTTAAAAAGAAAAAAGAAACTCATGAATATAGTGGTGCATAAGCAAAAGGCGGCTGCTGTACCGTAAATGTATGCCTACACTAATAAGTAAGTGTATGAGTGTGTATTTGAACATATAAAATCAATGATTTTATATTGTGCATGCTTGTATGTATTTGTATAAGAGTAGCAATCAACTTTTAAATACTCAACTACGAAGCGAAAAAGAGAGGGAGAGACAGAGAAACGACGGACGGCAATAATGGCAACACAACAAAATAATGATTGACGCGTTTGAAAGATGAAACAAAACAAAACAAAATAATAAAGCAACAACAACAAAAAAACAATATCATACTAAAAAAAAAAAATATTGTACATTTCATATCAACAACAATAAAAAACAACGTTACAAACACTATAACAACAACAAAAAGAAAAAACTCAAATCAAAACAAAACAGAACAACACTATGACAAAAGCAATTCAAACAATACAACACACAGTTAAAATACAACAAATAAACTCCGCACCACAAAAAAAAAACAAGAGCAAAATCAACTGTAAAACTATATTACATATAAAGGGGTAAGGGGGGTTAAGGAGTAAGCAAAAATAGAAGAAGAAATTTACAATGAGAATGAGTAAGCATGTGAGGACGACACATACGAATATCATATTGATTTGAATACAAAACCAAGTACTAGTAGCAGCATAACAATAATAAAATGTGTTAGAAGAGGGTACAGAGAGAGAGAGAGAGAGAGGAGAGTATAGTAGTAGTATTACTACTATTACTATCTGTTATAGTATATGTTTTGTTACACTTATTGCATGGACTGCCATCAATAATAATTAACAAAACGTTGCTACATACCCTTACCAACACCATCACCATCACTACTATCAAGGCTGTCAGAGCTGGATAATCGTAAAGTGATGATGACAAAAGAACAAAAAAAAAGAAGAATTTTTATGGGGGACAATAATTTGTTTTTTTTTCAACGTTTTTTTTTTTCGCATGTGTTTTAATGCAGTAGTAACGCAGTAAGGCTGGCTGGCATTAAAAATAAATAAAAAAAACAAAATATTTATGGAAAAACAAAGAAGATCAGAAAAAAAGAAACAAATTATAACTGTAATCATTAACCCTTTATAGACAGTGCTCGTGAAATATATTTCAAGTATTTTCGGTTTTTTTTACCACTAAATAAGGTTGATGTCCTTCTTTTTTTTTTGCCATGTGAGCTAGGGTTCGAAATGCCTTCGCACTTATAGTAACCGTCGTCAAATGTGTCGAGTAGTTCACATACATAATTGGCCATTACAATCCTTCAGTCAGGATTACGACCTAGCTTCTCACACCACTTATTTTGTGTGCGTTAATTTTAAACATGAGTGGCGGGGGACCTACAGTTTAAAGTCGACTCTGAACGACAGATTTTTGAGAAGCTTTTCACGGCAATTTTTATCCTCACAGTCTTTGCCAGAAATCTGCTGAGAGGAAGTCGCCGAAGAAATATTTTTCGTTTTGATGTCTGACCTGGTATACGAACCCGGGCCTTTCGTCTAATAAGCCAACACAATACCCACTAGACCACGGCGACTTCATGACATTCCTTGTTATGTCGTCTAATGGCTTTCGGAGAGTATGCCAAATCCATCCCCACTTGCGTCTCCTTATTTCCATCACAATTGGTTGCTGGTATTTATCTGACCAGAGTTGGACAATGGATATTACAGCAGGCCAGTACACATGCATGATTCTACACAGGCGAGTGGTGCTTCCACTAAAACAATCTCTCCTCCTCCTCTTCTGGGGATACTGCCTTCCCGGCACGGCTATCTGCATTACTTAGGGAAGGGACTAGAACGACGTTCCAGGACGAAGGATCATTGTCTACTCTCCCACGCCAGGGTAAGCCATATTTAAAGCCAGTTTCATGTTATTGGCTCGTCTTCTTATATATAATTTCGTTGTATTGTGTCAACCTTCGACCTTCTTCCTACGGAGTATACATTCAACGCTCCATTTCGTCTCGCTTTCGAATATTTCGTTCACAATGCTGTCGGATGTAAATTCACCCAACTTGCTCTATCAGCATGTTCTACTCGTTTTGGCAATTAATACAATGGAAGAATATCATTTCTTTGCAATAAATGCAGCCAGGATCAATCACCTTGTCCAAGCGGTATACAGTGGCGAGCAGAAGTGAGTGCATGTTCGCAATACTGAGTTTCGTCATCCACAAAAACAAAACCATACAAGCAAAAACGTATTATCTGGTCTGATAAGTCCAAATGTGACCCCTTTCAGTAAGATTTAAAGCACAAATGGTATCGAAGATCCGGGGAATGCGTTCAAAGATATCATGTGAAGCAAACTCTTAAACATGGGATGCTTAATATGGCGCTCTCTTTAGACGAAAGGCCCGGGTTCGAATCCCAGGTCAGACATCAAAACGAAAAATATTTCTTCGGCGACTTCCTCTCAGCAGATTTTGGCAAAGACTCTGAGAGTAAAAATTGCCATGAAAAGCTTCTCAAAAATCTGTCGTTCGGAGTCGACTTTAAACTGTAGGTCCCGCCACTCATTTATAAAATTAACCCACACAACATAAGTGGTGTGAGAAGCTAGGTCGTAATCCTGACTGAAGGGTTGTAATGGCCAATTATGTATGTATTAGGGATGCCAATCGGGAAATCCCGAATCCCGAAATCCCAGGATTTTCGGGAATCACAAAATCCCGATTCCCTGGGATTTTTAAAAGCTTGTCCCGGGATTTTTCGGGATTTTCGGGATTGTGAATTCATATGTATTTTGACCCTACAAAAGGTCCTGAAAAAAATTCTATATCACTTGACTTCGATAATAGCATGTCAGGTGAGGAAAACCCTACTTCCATTGAAAAAAAATTATTTGATGGCATCGGAGAATGCAAAAGCCCTATAAAATGAATTAAACTATCAACTGTCCAAAGAAATAGATTTATTTACATCAGAAGGTGGTAGAGGTGAATATTTACAAGCTGCATACAGCTATCTTGGGAACTATTTTACTAACAAATGTTGATTGCGAGAAATGTTTTTCAACGGCAGCATATGTTGATAACAAAATTCGTTCAAGCCTATCAGATCACATGGTAAATGCTTTAATCTTTTTCTGGGAATCCAAATAATTTATTACTGTTTTTATATTTTATTTTTAATGACATATAATTCTGATATACATAATTGGAATACAAATGATTTTGTTAACAAAATATTTTTATTATTGAGAGAAAATCGCCATTTTTCCCGTGATTTTATGGGATTATCCCGAAATATCCCGGGATTTCGGGATCGGGATTTACAAAATCCCGAATCCCGGGATTTTTAAAAATCGATCCCGTTTGGCATCCCCTAGTATGTATGTAGGTGATGGATCTACTTTTGTAAGTTCTAGAAAGACTTGGTTGCCATTTATCTCAATGAAACTGTATTGTGATGTAATATTGTGGATTGCATTTAGAAGTCTCGACTTATTTAAATAAACTGTTGATCTGAACTTGGCGCTATTTGGCCATTCTTTCTTGATTATTATCAATGGCGTTAGGTGTCATCTCTGGCTGCATCCCGATTGTATTGTTTTTCTGTCTTTCCTATATTCAAAACAGGATTGCCCAAGTATTTAGGGACTCAAGTTCTCGATCTCAAAAACTTATTACGGAGGGATTAGTCCCTTAAGTGATTTCCTTAAAGTTTTCAGGGGAATAAAAAATGTTTTCAATTACTTTTCCTAGACAAAAACCCTTTAAAAATTTGATTTTAGTTGGTGTTCTTAAGCTAAAGCGTAGGCCTTCATATTGAAAAATCATTTCAGTTGTAACAATAAAATCGTTTTTAATTGTATGCACATATGGAATGAGAACAGAGAGAAGGCATTGTAATACTCATTCCTTACAAAAAAAAACAACGCATACAACCTCACCGATCTATTGTTAAAAGGATGGGAACGTCAAAATGACTACTGGCATCCACCTCCTCCTTAGAGAGGCCTGTTGATGCCAAAAGCTTAGTACAAAAATGTAACGTCAATGGTTAGGGTGGATGAGTTTGCATAGATTAAAAAAGAGGAGAAAAAAATTGAATGAATGAATGAATGAATGATTGCATGGATATGAGAAGAAGATGGAGGATATGAATGGAGATGAAGATGGTAATGGTAATGGTGTATAGAATATTTTCAAATATCATGGCATTTAATTTATTGTACTTGCAAGTATTAAAAATTCATAAACAATTATGCAAAATCGATTACAATGCAATTGTTGTTGCTGTTGTTGTTGTTGTTGTCGATTTTGAAATTTTATTTTTCAAACAATTTTTTCTTTTTTTCTTCCCTTTTTCGTTAAATCAGCAGAAAAATTTTTTTTTGTAATGAAAACCCCAATAGAAGAGGAGAATACCAGAATGCCAGCATTTGAAGCAATAAGGCAGAGAGGAGGAGGAGGGGTATGTTTATGAATTTAAAAATCCTCTTGTAAATGGAATCAAATGAACAAAAAAATATTAATTTTACGTCGCACAAGCTTTAAGAGCTATGAAGAAGAGCTTAAAACCTCTCATGACGTAAAATTGGAATTTGAACGGCTAAATAGTAATCGATTAGACGGCCTAAGACCCTTTTACAGTCAAGCATGATTTAAAAAAAAACAAAAAAATTAATTTAAAATAAAATTTAAATTGTTGTCATCGTCTTACTTAAAATCACCAGACAATTTTTATTTTCCGGATTATCGCAACAACGTTATAATATATCTGCGCTCTGTGGTCGTATGGTTGTATGGATGTTGAGTAGTATTAAGACGACGTGTTCTTTAATTATGGGTTGCTTGCGAAATGAGCTGATCTTCTAAGTAGACAAGCAATCACAATCAATTTTTTTTTAAATAAAAATAAAAAAAACTGCTTAAGTTTCATTTTCTTTTTTTCTTTGATTGCAATACTACACTCACATCATATTCTTTATGATTTTTTTTTTGTTCTTTCAAGACCAAAAAATTTTTTAATCGGCGGGGGCCTGTCTACTAAGGTACAAGAACAAAAAAAAAAAATACTGATTAAGTGGTTTGTTATTATGGAAAACAAAATTGAATTATCACTTCTACTACGTGACAATAATTCAAAAATTAATCAAAAATTTAGGAAATATTAAGTCTTCATAGATTTTTTTTAAGCAAATTATTTAAAATAATATAAAGTTTGGTTAGGTTAGGTTAGATGCAAACTCCCCTTTGATATTAAAGGTCCATTGTAATACCACAATCAATATTTAACCAGGGGATCAAATATTCTCTAAAATAAACTAATACGAAGTCGAAATAAATCTTGCTATTGCAGCAATCTTTACATATGAGTGTCCGGGTCAAGGATGTCTGTCAGTGACAGGTCAAAAATCTTAGGACACTGACACATAAGGTAAAAGACAGTCTATTCTTCCATCCTTCCTTTACTAGAATGCCAAATCTTTCGTCATGCCTACTAAAAGCATAGTGGAGCATGCGTAAGTATTTCTATGTTGCAATGTATGGCCGTATGATTTAAGTTCAGAAGTGAATCAGTCCTCTTCATATCCATACGTATTCAGCAAAATTAAGCAATATAGCACATACACTTCAGCTGGCAACGTGACTGTGCATCAGAGATCAGCAACGATTATTTATAACGATGAGTAGATTCGAGTTACTTATAAATTCTAATACTTATATGCATTCATACTTATTTAAATATGATAGTCATACTACTAATACTCAAAGTTGGAAGTACTCGTCGCACTATAACTTAACAATACGCGTGATATTATTGACTTCAACTCGCCTCTACTTAACATTTACATGAAGTACAAAAAAAGTATGATTCGCATACGAGCACTGCAATACTCACAAGAAAATTGTGTGTATTCTTTGCTTGTTATCTTTGTCTTTCCTTTCGTCTTTGTTTGTATATGCAACAACAACAAAGGTTGTAAGCTTTTAAGAATGATTCGAGTCACTCGTTTTATTTTTTTTTAATTTATGAATCAGAATGAGTACGCGTATGAATCAAACATATTTCGAATGTTGTGAGTTTGATGTCAATGTTGTACTCATATTTGTTGCAGCCTGTACTTACAGAAGTCGCCGTGGTCTAGTAAGTAGTGTGTTGGCTTATTAGAAAAAATTCCCGGGTTCGAATCCCAGGTCAGACATCGAAACGAAAAAATATTTCTTCGACGACTTCCTCTCAGCAGATTTCTGGCAAAGACTCTGAGAGTAAAAATTGCCATGAAAAGCTTCTCAAAAATCTGTCGTTCGAAGTCGACTTTAAACTATAGGTCCCGCCACTCATGTATAAAATTAACGCACACAACATAAGTGGTGTGAGAAGCTAGGTCGGAATCCTGACTCAAGGGTTGTAATGGCCAATTATGTATGTATGTACACGCATGGTATTATTGACTCATCTCTACTTAACATTTACATGGAGAACAAAATAAGTATGATTCGCATACGAGCACTGCAATACTCACAAGAAGATTGTGTGTATGCTTTGCATGTTGTCTTTCTCTTTCCTTTCTTCTTTGTTTGTATATGCAACAACAACAAAAGCTGTAAATTTTTATGATTGATTCGAATCACTCGAATCTCTTATAAATATTATAAGCATTTTTCTAAATTTATGAATCAACATATTTCGAATGTTGTGAGTATAATGTCAAAGTTGTACTCATACTACTTGGAACCTGTACTTATAGTAGTATACTTATATAGTTGAATTTCAATTCTGCTGATTCATTCATACTTAAAATTACGTGAGTACTTATGAGTAGTTGAAAAATGATTCATTGCTGATCTCTGTTATCCATCCCCATAAAACGAGTAAAAAACATCCGAATTAACAAAAGCAAACGGAAAAGTCGCTGTAGTCTAGTAAGTTGCCTTATTAGACGTGACGCCTCCAGCTGAACAACGTATGAAAAAATATTTCTTCGGCAACTTCCTCACAATAGATTTCAGGCAAAAACTCTGAGATTTAATAAAAAAAAAAATGTCTCGCAAAGTTTCTCATAAATATGTCATTCGTAGTCGAATTTAAACTGCAGGTTTCGTCACTCATGTCTAAAATTAACACACACAACATAAGTGGTGTAAGAAGCTAGGTCGTAATTCTAACTATGTAGGGGATCAGTTCTCTTAAGTTTTCTACTCCATAAGTGTTCCGCAAAGTATTGCAAAGTAGCACATACCCTCGTGGCGCCAATGTGATTAAATTTCCTTGTAAAATGAGTGGAAAACATGCCCTCTTAACCAAGTCACAAAAATTCTGTTAATTGATAACCACCACCACCTATTTGTTTTTCATAAATTTTTAATTCAACGGAATTTTTTCATAATGTTTCTTGCTCTTTCCATATCAGCCAGTAAGCAAGAGTTTTCATTCATTAGGTTTGTGAATATTGCGTATCAGGCGGGGTTAATAATTTATTTGACAAAAAAAAATGTTGTCAACCACAGATAAGAGCGACGTGGTCGTATCACACTGCAACTATGGGAAAGACGTTTAGCATGCTGCAAGCTTCAGGTATGAGGAAGTTGTTGTATTTAAAAACAATTTTTTTTGAAAACAAACAAAAACCTTGCTTAGCTTATATGTGACTCTTCCAATTTGAATTTAAAAAGAAAAAGTCTCATCAACGATACAACTGAGAAGCGTTTTGTTTTAGTTTTGTTCAAGTTGTTTGAAATGGGGTTTGAACCACCAGCTCGCATCTAATAATCTACTAGATTACGGTGACTTCAGTTAGTACGGTTTAGTAGAGGACCTGCATTAAGAGAATCCTGTTTATCCAGGAGATTGTGCAAAAAAAAATCATTGCTGTGACACCAGAGTAGGCTCCGGATAATGTATAATGCCGAAAGAGCTGTGCGGGCTTTATTAAACACTAGATATAGCACTGTTCCAGGTACAAAATTCAAAACATTCAAAACCTAGAGAATGTCAGTAGAAGTGAAGGGCCCATAACAATGGCCGATGAACTACGATCTTAAATCCTGTTTCCAAATGAGGATTACAAGACATATGGCGAACTGAATTATTTTATGGACCATAACTATCTTGTCGTGATCTTGCTGCTTCGTACAGTAACTGCTGCGATATATGGCTAAACATACCGGACAAATTGAAAAACACGAAACACATAACTTCCTAGTACAATAGATTAGCCAAAGAACATCGTGTATTTGATGAGGTTTTTGACTACAGACCAACCCTTGTAAGTCTAATTACCGGAATATGCCAATCGTCTGAGAAATGGAATGTTAGACAACTATTTGCCGGACGAATTTTACACATACTCGTCGTAATCTAGAAAAAGTACAGAGAACTAGAACTACTAGAATTACAACTACTAGAACTACAAACACTAGACTAGAACTACTAGAACTACAACTACTAGAACTAGAAATACTAGAGCTACAACTACTTGAACTAGAACCACTAGAACTACTAGAACTAGAACTGCAACTACTAAAACTAGAACTACAACTATTAGAACGAGAAATACTGGAACTACTAGAATTAGAACTACAACTGCTAAAACTAGAAATACTAGAACTACTACTACTAGAACTAGAACTACAACTACTAGAACTAGAACTACTAGAACTACAACTACTAGAACTACAACTATTAGAACTACAACTACTAGAACTACAACTACCAGAACTAGAACTAGAACTACTAGAACTAGAACTGCAACTACTAAAACTAGAAATACTTGAGCTACAACTACTAGAACCCCTAGTATTAGAACTACAACTATTAGAACGTGAAATACTAGAACTATTAGAACTAAACTACAACTGCTAAAACTAGAAATACTAGAACTACTACTACTAGAACTCGAACTACAAATACTAGAACTAGATCTACAAGAACTTCAACTACTAGAACTACAACTATTAGAACTACAACTACTAGAACTAGAACTACAACTATTAGAACTACTAGAACTAGGAATAGAACTACAACCACAAGATCTACAACTACTAGATCTAAAACCACTAGAACTACAACTACTTTAACTTCAACTACTAGAACTACAACTACTAGAACTACAACTATTAGAAATACAATTACTAGAACTAGAACTACTAGAACTAGAACTACAACTACTAGAACTAGAACTACTAGAACTAGAACTAGAACCACAACTACTAGAACTACATCTACTAGAACTAGAACTAGAACTATAACTACTAGAACTAGAACTACAACTACTAGAACAAGAACTACTAGAACTAGAACTACAACTACTAGAACTATAACTACTAAAACTATAATTACTAGAACTACAACTACTAGAATAAGAACTATAACTACTAGAACTACAACTACTAGAGCTATAAAACCTAGCTACATTGACAGCTGATCAGGCGGATGTTTCAGGAAGACGATAATCGTTTAGAAACAACTGAACCATAACGAATATAACATTTGATCAGTATAATCAGTTATCCTACCAAAATCCTACCCAAATAGAGGGTGAAAGGCTATTATCAACAGGTGTTGTCAAATGATTTATTCTCGTTAAAAAAATAGGTGCTTGAATCTTGCATATAAGAATAGTTTCAGATCTTTAAATGAAATATTTCAAGTGAACATTTGAACAAAGAAATCGTTTCAGAGGGAAATTAGGCGCCTAACAAGTGTTTGGTGGTTTTAATGAAATCCAACAACTTACTGAGGTTTGCAGATTAGAAGTTGTAACGTCAATCGAAATTTCTCAGTTCATTTGCACTTCTCTGCGAGCACAAAATGTGTTCTCAATGGCTTTTTTTATAATTCTAGAAGGCGAATAGATTATTTTGTATTTGAAACTAAACGCGTGCCTTAATAGGTGATAAAAAATGTGATTTTAAAGACAAAATGCTAAGTACCTAGTCATTGGTTATTCGGAAATTTAAATCACCGGGGTGAAGGAAAGTGAAATTTAAATTTGATTACGGATTTCAAATAAATCAATCAAACAAATTATCGGACAAATTCAGTTTCAATTAGCAAAACAAATTCAAATCAATGAATAAAGTCAGGAGATTTAATTTTTGATTTCAATTTTAATTTCAAAGTGACGACAAATATTTTGTTGTGATATTTGCAAGGCGCAGAGACTATTTTTTTAATCACCTACGGAAACGCAACCTGTTAGTACCGGTATTCAGTGTTTAATTGTTCTTAAAACATCAACAGTAACTTGATAATGAGGGGGAGATGATTATCTTAGAGAAACAAAAAAAAAATTCAAAAAAAAAAGCAAACGAAACAACACGCTTTCAAATGTATTTAATGATAAGCGCAATCGCTTGTTGATCGTTTCACAAAAATACAAGAATAAACGATTTTAACATTCATTCATTAAAGAAATCTAAACGCGCACAGTTCTTAATTTAATCCCACAAAAGAAAAACTCGAACAGAAAACAGAAAAGCCATGATCCTAACACGTCAAGCCTTAAAACAATTTGCCCGCAGCCTAAATAAACAATGGCAGGCAAAGAGATCCTTAAGTGCCACCCTACAACCCAATGAACAATTGGTGGTAATCAGTGAACAAGACAATACAGTCGGTGATAAAAATTTAAAATTTCCTGGCATATGGTTACGCGATAATTGCATGTGTGATCAATGCTTTCACAAGGACTCGTTAAGTCGTAAGCCATTGCGTTGGAATAATTTCGATTGTGATGTTAAAGTGGAAAAAATCAATATCGACCATAAGTCCCAACAGGTCCATATCAATTGGTCCGATAAACACGAGTCCACCTTCACTTTGGAATGGCTAAAGGAGCACAGTTTCTGTAAAGAACGTCACAATGAATATATTGATACATGGTATAGGCCCAGACCTAAGCCCTGGAGTAAAGAAGAATTTCCAAAAATATTGAAAAAATTCCAATACAAGGATATCATGGAAAATGATGAGGGTAAGCTGGGGGAAATTCACCAGAAATTAAGGAGAATTAAAAAAAATTTTTTCATTTTCTTCTTGCAGCTCTTAAGGAATGGCTGGAAACATTGGCTGTGGAGGGCGTTAGCATGTTGAAGAATTCTCCTCTGGATATTGGCACCGTTAAGACCATTTGTAATCGTGTTGGTTTCATTCGGAAGACAACCTATGGGTAAGTGATTAGTTTTTCTTTTTAATTTTAAGAGGTTTTTGAGAAAGTGATAAAGGAAAGGAAGTGTTTTAAATCGAATTAAATTTCTAGTGAAAAAAAAAAAATTAAATCACTTGATAAGCTCTTAAAAATCAGCGATCATATCTGTGCAACAGCTGAACACCTCACACAGACAACACTTATATCCGACGTTCCTATTTTTAAATACCAAGTTAAACATTTAACTGTGATTTTGCCGTGGTCTAGTAGGTAGTGTGTTGGTTTATTAGACTTAAAGCCAGGGTTCGAGTCCCAGGCCAGACATCAAAAAAAATAAAAAGAAAAATACAAAAAAAGTATTTTTTTTGGCGATTTCTTCTCTTTCTCTTCTTGAAAAGTCAAACTTAAACTGTATGTCCCTCCACTTCTGTATAAAATTAACACATACAACATAAATGGGTATGAGAAACTGGTCAGGTATAGCACTGGCCATTTTATAGTCACCAACAGCAACTCGTTTCCTTACCGCTCCGATCTTCCCTCTTTCCACCTTTTTCTAAACCTGCACAATGCACTGCATGAGTAGGGGTCATCCCCTGAGTGCTGGTTTAATAAAAAAAAAAAATAACTGATCATTACAACCCTGCAATCAGGAATAGGATCTAGCTTCTTGAAACACTTATGTTGTGTATGATAATTTGTATACCAAAGTGGCGGTACCTACAGTTTAAAGTCGATTCCAAACGACAGATTTTTGAGATCCCTTTCCATGGCCATTCTATTTAACTCTCAGAGTTTTTAACAGAAATCTGCTGAGAGACAGTTGAATCACGGACTCTCATCTAGTATGCTAACACACTATCTACTAGTCAATTTTTTTTTTCTTTCGCCGAGGAGGAGTAAATGGACCTAACCGCATTATAAAGGAAGTCGTCACATCCTCCGTGTGTGGAGCCCTCACCCACTCAATTTCGCCCTCAACTCGTGGACGTCTTGTGCAAGCTCCGGAACTACGATTGTATTACTTCGGAGTAGAGTCATTTTGGCCCCTTGGCCTCTGCGTGCTCATATCCGTGTCCGGATTACGTATTATTAGTTGAATAGACATCTATGTGTCCCCATTATTCCTTTCGTCCAGGATCCTGTTTCGAATTTCGTTTGACTCGTGTGCCAGTATTATCTATGTCGGCGTGCCTACATGTTCAGCAGCCTCAAGATCTCTCTTCTCCAGTCTCAGAATGCGCGCCACGTAATTCGCCACTGAGGCCCAATTCTCCCTGCTCGCAATCATAACCCCGATCAAGATCTCTATTTTTTATGACAACGGGTCTTATTATACTTCCTTTAATAATATCGGGAAGGTAAACAGAGACCGTGAATAGTATAATGGCTTACCAGATAGAATTCAAAACTTTGTTTGGAAAAAAATTTCTTTCATATTGGGTCCGCCAAATAACTTTTTTTCTTTTTTGAAAATGCTTTCAACAAAACTTCTGAATATTTTCTCAAATTTCGCTTTTTATTTGAAAGTACATTGCTTCCGCTTAATAATGGCAAATAATTTAATTCAAATGGCTGCCTCGGCTGGCCATGCAGTAGCCTACACAACCGATTAAATTTGTAAGCACATTATCGATTGTGTGCAGCTGTATTTCACCATTGGCTTCACGAATATTGTCCTTTAAAACGATAATTGTCTCCGGGTTGTAGGCGTAATACTTGTCTTTGACGGCATTCCGCAAAAAATAGTCCAACGGTATTAAATCGCAGCTCCGAGGTGGCCAAACGACATCAGCTCTGCGGCTGATAATGCGGTCTTCAAAAACTGAAACAAAACACCGAGTGTAGCTTTGGCTGCGTGGCACGTAGCGCTGTCCTGTTGGAACCAAATGTTCCTCCAATATCCTCCTCTTCCATTTTTGTGAACAAAAATTCATTCAACATGGACCGATAAAGATCACCATTGCCCGATACAGCCACTCCTTGCTTATTTTCGAAGAAAAATGGCCCAATTGTGCCTCTGGACCAGAATCCTTACCAAACAGTGACTCGATTTGGGTGCGTGGGTGCTTTTCAATGTTTGCGTGCGGGATTTCTATGCCACAAATGCGACAATTTTGCCTGTTTACATACCCGCCAAGATCAAAATGAGGTTCATCTGAAAAGATGTTTTTTTTGCCATAATCGGCATCTTTTGTAAGTCAATCGCAAAGCGAAAACGCATTGGATGGTCAATATTCGTTCAGCGGTAGGATAAAACTAATTATCTGTCAAATCAGACATGAGCCACTTCTGTATAAAATTAACACACACACAACATAAGTGGTGTGAGAAACTGCGGGCTTCTTGGACACGATTGCTTTAGACTGTCTAATGGTGAAGGTAGCAAGCACTGGCCATTTTATAGTCACCAGCAGCAACTCGTTTCTTTACCGTTCACATCTTCCCTCTTTCCACCTTTCCTAAAACCTGCACAATGCACTGCATGAGTAGGGGTCATCCCCTGAGTGCAGGTTTAAAAGTAAAAAAAAAATCAGACATGAGCCAAGTGTTACCATTCACGAAATAAACACTAGTTGAAAAAAAAAACCTTAGATAGTGGATCCGATATATTGGCTTACTAACCAACTGCTGAGATCGCCGTGGTCTAGTAGGTAGTGTGCTGCCTTATTAGACGTAAAGCCAGGGTTCGAATCCCAGGCCAGATATCGTAATAAAATATAAAAAGAGAGTAAATAAAATTGCCATGAAAAGTTTCTCAAAAAATCTGTCGTTCGGAGTCGACTTTAAACTGTAGGTCCCGCCACTTATGTATAAAATTAACACACACAACATAAGTAGTGTGAGAAACTAGGTCAATAATCCTGATTGAAGGGTTGTAATGACCAATTATGTATGTACGTAGCCAACAGCTTTAAAATTCAAAACTTTGCTTGAAAAAATTTTTTTTTGCAATCGACAGTTATTCAATGGCTTTAATAATTCCCTCCAAATAAGGCGACCAGGAAATTCGTGGCTCTTCAGAGAATACATGTAACATCAATAAACACCATCGTTAAGCCCTGTCTCTTGAAAAACCGTAGTAATTATGTGGCACAGTACAGGAGGAAGTACTTTTGAAAGTACTTGCAAGGTGTATATATCTCCTTATATTGACATTGTCCCTGGATAGTATACTGAAGTGAGGCAGGGGGGAGGGAGTTTTTCATATTTAGTAATATTTTAAATCTTGAATTTCATCATTTAAACAATTGTGAAGTGATAATATTTGCTAAGAATATTTCATAAGACCAGACTTATTAGGTTAATGCACTGTTCAGCAGACTTTTAAACGTAATTTCCAAAAAAAACAATCAAAATAATTATTATTTCTAATATTTCAATAACAATTTGTTTATCGATTCGATTAATCAATAGCACGTGAATTGACAAAAACATCGAAATCGTATTCAAATTAATTGTGGCCAAAACAAATCAATTATTCAATGGCTTGAAACAGGTTCCTAGCAAATCAATGGCCTATTAAAACGATTTCTTAGCTTTTTCTCTTGTTTTTTTTTCTGTTTGTTTTGATTATTAATTATGCAAATTAATTAAAATTAAGAAAAAAAAAAACAAAATTATTTAATTAAAACAAACAATAGAGAAACGATGAGTGTGACACATCTTTCTGTGAAGCGTAGTAGATGCAGGCATTTCGAAAAGTGGCTTGGATTAGAAAATAATGCGCGCATGTGTACATTTTTAATTAAAATCAAAATTCTTATGCATATGCAGAGTTGCCAAACAACTTTATATTCAATTTGTTTTTATTTTTTTTTTTTTTTTGTTATTCATACAGCGAAGAATTCAGTGTTAAATCACGTCCTGGTGCCAAAAACTACTCTTACCTTGCTGCCCCATTGCCGCTGCACACAGACTTGCCATATTACGAATACAAGCCCAGTGTTACCATATTGCATTGTTTGGAACAATCACAATCGACTGGCGGCTGGAATCTCTTAACAGATGGTTTTCATGTTGCCGATCAATTGAAAGAAAAACATCCCGAATATTTTAAAATTTTAACAGAAACTTTAGTGGACTGGTGTGACATAGGTCAGGATGAAGACCGTTCATTCCATAATATACTTCGTATGCCAGTCATCAAGTAAGTTTTCTTTACTTTACTTTACTTTGTGGCCTTTAATTTTAATAAAAAAACATCATCTAATCTTTTCCAGCATCGATAAGGATGGCCGTTATGTACGCATTAATCACAGTGTACCACAACGTGACAGTCATTTCACCATTGATCTGGATAAGGTAGTGCCCTGGTACCGAGCCAATGCCCATTTTGTGCGTACGGCTAATGAACAATCGGTGAAATTTAAGACCGAACCCGGAGATGTTTTAACATTCAACAATTTACGCATGTTGCATGGTCGCACCGGCTACGATGATACCGAAAACAATGTCCGCCATATTGTGGGCGGCTTTGTCGACTGGGATATTATCTATTCCAAATTGAGAGTACTTAAAACGGCCTTAAAGGCAAAACAGTAAATATCCTAGTAAATAGAAAATCATTTTCTAAGCCTGCCATTTGAAACCAATACAAGGAAGGGAAGTTTTTCTTCTTTGGAACCTGTATATGGTCTTTGATTTTTATTGTAATTATAGCTTAAGTATTAAAATCACAATTAAATTAAGTTTTAGGGCTTATTCTTCAATAGAATAAATGTTATGATTAAGGTTTTTGAAAAAGAAAAATAAAAAAAAAATTTTAATTCAAATAGCCTCTTTCAGTGTCTTGCATAAATTGATTAAGCACAGTGGGCCATTTGCTGTAAAGTATGAAACAAATATAATTTTTAAATCTATAAATAATATCTCCATTATGTTCTCGCCTTTTTCAAAAACAAGAATTTGCTTTGATTTGCTCTATTTGTAGTTGTTTTATCTTTGCTTTGTCAACTTCTAGATTATTTCTGTTGATTTGTTATTGTTTTTCATTTTCTATGTAGAATTGTTATTGTAATTTAATTTTTGCATATCCTTGTTCTTATTATTTCTTTGTTTGTTTTGTTATTATTTTTAAATTCATTAGGGGTTTTCATAATCTAAGCCTATGATTGGGTGACAGTGCCCTCTTCAACTGACCCCTAGACAGAACCAGTAGGCGCTATGAAATTAATAAGTGCTTCGCAGCGAGACTTGGTAACAAAAATTTAAGAAATAGCCTAGAACATAATTGGTCATTATAACCCTTCAGTCAGGATTACGACCTAGCTTCTCACACCGTTTATGTTGTGTGTTAATTTTATATATGAGTGTCCGAACGACAGATTTTTGAGAAGCTTTTCATGGCAATTTTATTTACTCTTAGAGTTTTTGCCAGAAAACTGCTGAGAGGAAGTCGCCGGAGAAATATTTTCGTTTTAATATCTGACCTGGGGTTTGAACTCGGGCCTTTACTCTTATAAGCCAACATACTACCTACTAGACTACGGCAGTAGTCTGGAAGCTGGGGGAGCGGGTATGTAACTGCAAGGCAACGCCACTGTCCGGTTTTAACTTGGCAAAACCCAGTGATATCCTTGCAGGTACATGCCAAGCAGCTCACAGCCTCCGTATCTTAGATCAGGCACTCCCCGGGTACTGGTACTCAGCATCCGCTGGGTACTTGCTAATGTGAGAAGGCGAGATTGACGATTTGGCGCGACCTTGGCTATGTTTGGAAGATCGATTGTGAAGATGACGCAAGTGGGTTGACGTTTGTTGCATTCTGTTACCTGAGTACACCGGATGAAAACTGGTCGAAATGGCTTTCAGGTTAATGTTGCAGACGCCTCCGTTCCGTTAAACCCTTGGTAGGGCTTCAAGTACGTTCAATTATCGTCGCCATTTAGTTGGCCATGCAGTTTAGTTTACTCTCTTAAAAAAGAAACTATTTTGTGGTTTACACAACGATCCAGAACGTATGCTGGAACAGAATCAAGAGTTTTTGCTTCCACAAAGAAATAATCCGCGCCCATTAAGAACCTTGCGACTATTTCTTCAGGCGACAATTCGAGTACTTGGCTCTTACTGAATATTCTTGCCATAAAGCAAGCAAATGAGCATGACTAAAGGGAGGCCCCACGCTGTGGTGTGGGGCGGATTTTTGGAAGAGGATGCCTAACACATTCTTTATCATATCTTCACACATCACATATCTTTAGCTGAACAGCTTGAGTTAGAGGTGGTTAGCAATGGCATTGCTGAGCTTAGGGCATAGCACAATGAAGATCTGACTACTGAAGACCTTGTGAAATTGCAGTGTGCTTTAGAACAAGATGTTGAGCAGTCAACTTTATCGGACGAGGAGTTAACAGAAGAACCCGCAATCGTCTAGTGCATTCAGAGAAATTCTGAATTCAATGGAGTCTGTGACATCCTACATTAAAAAGCATTACCCCAATCAGACAGTGGCTATACATGCAACAGAATTATTTAACGATAATGCGCGTGTCTCATTTTCAACAAATTTTGAATCGATGTCAGAAATAAACGACACTGGACAGTTTTTTGTTAAAAGAAAATTAAATATGCATGTATCAGATTCAACAATGAATCGTTTTTCCGGTACTCATAAGTACTCATGTAATTTTGAGTATGAGTGAATCAACAGAATTGAAATTCAACTACTCTGATTCATTCGTACTCGCTACAACATTGATTTATAAGTACGGGTTACAAGAAGTATGAGTACAACATTGACATCAAACTCACAACATTCGAAATTTGTTTGATTCATACGCCTACTCATTCTGAGCATAAGATCGGTAGGAATTTATTTCTGATTTTAATTTATTTTAAGTAGGGTTCTGACCAGAGAATCGTTTTTCCGATACTCATAAGTACTCACGCAATTTTGAGTATGAGTGAATCAACAGAATTGAAATTCAACTATTCTGATTTATTCGTACTCGCTACAACTTTTGATTTATAAGTACAGGTTGCAATAAGTATGAGTACAACGTTGACATCAAACTCACAACATTCGAAATATGTTTGATTCATACACCTACTCATTCTGATTCATAAATTTAGAAAAATACTTATAATACTTATAACTGATTCGAGTGATTTAGTATTGAGTATTGCAGTGCTCGAACATGAATCATACTTATTTTATGCTCCGTGTAAATGTTAAGTAGAGACGAGTGGTAGTCAATAACATCATGAGTATTATTAAGTATGATTACGACGAGTACTTCCAACTTTGAATATGAGTAGTATGAGTATCATATTAAAATAAGTATGAATGCGTATCAGTATCTGAAATTATAAGTATGACTCGAATCTACTCATCGTTTTGAGTACTTATTGCTAATCTCTGGTACACAGATCGACATTCTAAGTCGAAAAAGTGTGTTTTGTGCTCCGTGTAAATGTTAAGTAGAGATGAGTCGTTGTCAATAACATCATGAGTATTGTTAAGTATGAGTACGACGAGTACTTCCAACTTTGAATATGAGTAGTATGAGTATCATATTAAAATAAGTATGAATACGTCTAAGTATCAGAAATTAAAAATATGACTCGAATCTACTCATCGTTTTGAATACTCGTTGCTGATCTCTGGCATGTATCAATTATAAAATAAATTATTTTCGTTATTTTACGGATTATTTACTTGGCTCTTACAAGGTTAAATCAAAGATAAAATGGAACTGTCTAAAGTGAATCAGTTAAGCAGAATAAGGTTGCCTAATAATGTATTCTAGTTCAAATGGACGTTCTTGACATGAAGCATGCAAAAGAGCTTGAAAAAAGGAAAGCCTTCTCGCCGTTAATGAGGCCAGAACCTGTCAAGTGGGGCGGATGTTTGGAAAAGGGTGCCAAATACAAGGGAAGATAAACAGAAGCAAATAATCTTCTCAAGCCAAGTGGGTTTAAGCTGGAAAATCCCATAAGAGGAGATCTAAGTCATGCATCAGACTTTCCAGGAATAACTTAAGGTTTGCGACTAGTCCTTTGACTGGGCAGTGTATTCTCTGGCTACAGTTATTGAGAATGGAGGGTTGTCTTGAGAGAATGTTTTGGAAAAGGATGAAACGATAAAGAAAGGCAAAGACTTTTCTCAAACCATTTTGGTATTCTCAAACTACACTTAATCAGGATGAGGATGTAAGTTCTGTAACGATGAAATTAATCATAGAAAGCAATCCTTGAAACCAGAAGGATATACCTAGTGTACGTACCAGATGCTGCCTTAAAATAATTTTCTACAATCTGGTCTTTGACTCTACTGTACACGATTGATTTTTATTTCTAATGTTTGGGTTCAATGGACCAACCCCCTATCTAAGCTAATCTTTGTTTTTTTTTTTGTTTGTCATTCTCGTATAAAAGATCGAATGATTCTATTCTAGTTCTTCTTCTTTTTTTGTATTTCTATTAAAAAAAATCAACATTTTTTATATACAAATTCCTACTTCTTATCAGTTTACCTATTCACAAAGCTGTATGGATCTCGTGGGAATTTTATAGAGCGGCTTACAAACTGGTTTCGCTAATCAGCGAAAGTGTTTTGATTTTTTTCCCCGTTTTTCGTTTCTCGTTTTGTCGTTTTTGTTCAAGTGAAAATATTTATTTTGTAATGACCGAACGATTACCCATTAAAATTTTAATGATGAATCACGGTGACGATAAGAATTGAAATTGAAATTGTAGTTTCGAAGGGATTTTATTTTGTTTCTAAGCTCCTACATTGTTTGAGCTTTTGTTGTCTAAAATTAATTACGAAACTGAAATGCGTCTTTGTATTTAAAAAAATTCACTTAAAAATAGAATTTCAACGATTTGTTATTGAAAATTTTATTTTTGCTTCATAATCTAATCGAAACCTCTTCTGGACTAGGGATGCCAAACGGAATCGATTTTTAAAAACCCCGTGGATTCGGAATTTTGTGATACATTTGTAAGCAATAAATTTCAGTTTTTTCCGCTGAGGAGGAGTAACCGCACCATAGGGGAAGTCGTGACTATCCCCCATGTGTGGGGTCCTTACCTACTAAATCTCTGCTCCTATTTTGGGCTCTTTTTGCTCTCTCTGGAACTACTGTAATATTACATCGATGTGGAGTCTTCCTAGCCATTTGATCCCTTTATGCATCCGCGTCCATTTCTCACAATGTAAGAAAGTGTGTTCCATTATCATAAACGAAATTTGGTCATACTGTCTTCCCCATTTTAAACAGATATCTACAAAAATAACCGTGACTTAGACATAGTTCTATACAATGATGCCACCCTAGGTTAGGTTAGGTCGGAGTGGTAGCTCTGATATCACAAAGCTCACTTGATCACGCATAACAGCTCGTTTTGTGATGCCAAGGGTGAACGCAGTCCCTGTACTGACCAAGTTCCACCAAAATCAAGGATAAGGAAGGATTTGGTCAGCGCAAGGGCTGCACAACGAAAAGCATTACTACCCCGCACTGTAATACCAGCCAGAAAGTTTGATAAACGAAGTTATTTCCATGATATCAATAGATCATAGGTCCGTTAAGCTAATAAGCAATGGAAATAACCTATATCTACATCTAACAAGAGACCGGCACTGGCAAAGAATGTGAATAACAGTCTCCTCTTTCTCATGACCTGCATCCACGGCAGAAGTCGTTAAAAGGAAGCCTCATTCTTTCTACGTGTCTACCCGTAACGCAATGACCTGTAAGCATGGCCATTGTAGTCGAGATGACGTCGCGAACAAGACCAAGTAATTAGTTGGTACGCCTTCTATCTATCAAGGGCCACTTTAGTATAGCATTGCAGCAGGATTCCTCATTGACCCAGGATAGGTTGGTGTCCTGAAAGAATTTCCACGCAATGGTCAACTTAACCGAGGCAAGTGGCATATCTAATTCAAAAGAAGAAGATTCCAGAAGGAGCGCAATAGTCAAATTAACCGAGGCAAGTGGCATACCTAATTCAACAGAAGAGGATTCCAGAAGGAGTGCAATGTTCAGCTGGACCGAGACAAGTGGCATATCCAATTCAATAGAAGAGAATTCCGAAAGTAGAGCACCAGCTATGGCGAGGTCGTCGACCCAACCATTTCCCGGATTGTCATTGTACCCGGTGACTCACAACAGTAAGACACTGGTGAAGCGCCCAGAAAAACGGTCAAGACAGCGGCGATATTCCCTAACAATCCCAGAGCTATTCATAAAACCCGATAGAGATCTTATCGCGGCCTGACTATCAGAAAAAACCGACACGCGAGTGAAAGGAGGAGCATCATTACGATGATCGATTGAGCGGCCCGGCAAATTGCCATCACCTTCGCCTGAAACACGCTGCAGTAGTGCTGCAAACCGAGAAGCATTGGCTTCTCTAAGGCCGCATGTAGGTTTACACGAATTTTAACAATATCGGGCAGGTTTGGTACTTTGCCGGCGACCAAATTTTGTACGACATTTTTGTGCAATTTCCGATCAACCGTCTTTGTTTTGAAAATAAATTTTCCCAAGCGTAAGTAGATTATAGGAGACAATATAGTCCACCCTCGGTTAACGAACGTCCCGCATAACGAACATTTCATATAACGAACACTTTTTTATGAAAAAAATTTTCGCTTAACGAACGAAGTTTCGCATAACGATCATGTAAAATTTCTTTCAATTTATAGCAACAAAACAGGGGAAGTCCCGAATATAAATTGACGTTACTAAGAGAACACTTGAATCTTCCTGGAAAAAGACTTTGGCCGGAACACTTTGTTAAAACTACATTTGAAGAACTCGACACAGTATCCACTGTTCCAATAACCAACGAAATTATATCTTTAGCTGAACAGGTTGAGTTAGAGGTGGTTAGCAATGACATTGCTGAGCTTAGGGCATAGCACAATGAAGATCTGACTACTGAAGACCTTGTGAAATTGCAGTGTGCTTTAGAACAAGATGTTGAGCAGTCAACTTTATCGGACGAGGTGATAACAGAAACAGAACATAGAAATTTTGAATTCATGGGAGTCTGTGACATCCTGCATTAAAAAGCATTACCCCAATCAGAAAGTGACTACACGTGCAACAGAATTATTTAACGATAATTCGCGCGTCTCATTTTCAACAAATTTTAAATCGATGTCAGAAATAAACGACATGTACCAGATTCAACAATGAATCGTTTTTCCAGTACTCATAAGTACTCATGTAATTTTGAGTATGTGTGAATCAACAGAATTGAAACTCAACTACTATGATTCATTCGTACTCGCTATAACATTGATTTAAAAATATTGGTTACAATGAGTATGAGTACAACGTTGACATCAATTCATACGCCTGCGCATTCTGATTCATAAATTTAGAAAAATACTTATAATACTTATAACTGATTCGAGTGATTCAGTATTGAGTATTGCAGTGCTCGTACGTGAATCCTACTTATTTTGTGCTCCGTGTAAATGTTAAGTAGAGACGAGTCGTAGTCAATAACATCATGATTATTCTTAAGTATGAGTACGACGAGTACTTCCAACTTTGAATATGAGTAGTATGAGTATCATATTAAAATAAGTATGAATGCGTATCAGTATCAGAAATTTAAAGTATGACTCGAATCTACTCATCGTTTTGAGTACTTATTGCTGATCTCTGGTACACAGATCGACATTCTAAGTCGAAAAAGTGTATTTTGTGCTCCGTGTAAATGTTAAGTAGAGACGAGTCGTAGTCAATAATATCATGAGTATTATTAAGTATGAGTACGACGAGTACTTCCAACTTTAAATATCTGAAATTATAGGTATGACTCGAATCTACTCATCGTTTTGAGTACCAATTGCTGATCTCTGGTACACAGATCGACATTCTAAGCCGAAAAAGTGTATTTTGTGCTTCGTGTAAATGTTAATTAAAGCCGAGTCGTAGTCAATAACATCATGACTATTGTTAAGTATGAGTACGACGAGTACTTCCAACTTTGAATATGAGTAGTATGAGTATCTATTAATATAAGTATGAATGCGTATCAGTATCACAAAATTTAAAGTATGACTCGAATCTACTCATCGTTTTGAATACTCGTTGCTGATCTCTGGCATGTATCCGTTATAAAAAAAATTATTTTCTATATTTTACAGATTATTTACATTATTTTTTCCGTTTTTAAAAATTTGGAAATATTTTCTGTAACTTTCTTTTAAATAAAAGTCGGAACTAGTCGTTTTGCTGAACGAACAGAGGGTCCACTTTATATTGAATTTTGTGACAGAATAGCA
Source organism: Sarcophaga peregrina (assembly GCA_014635995.1). Taxonomy (NCBI): domain Eukaryota; kingdom Metazoa; phylum Arthropoda; class Insecta; order Diptera; family Sarcophagidae; genus Sarcophaga; species Sarcophaga peregrina. Next base: position 42,499,802 of record CM025793.1, read on the forward strand.
ATAACCAATGATTTAAATTTAAAGCGATAGATTATCGATAACTTACATTTCTTTTATCAGTTTAATGGCAAGATATTTACCTGCGTTTACTATTGTATTTCAATTACATTTGCTCCACATATGAAAAGATTTTCCGCAATATTCTCCATCTATTTTAATTCTCTTAAATTTTTGCTGTCATAATTATTTCCAAAATATCCAAAATCGATTTAACTTTCAGAAATAATCACCATTATTTGACAAATATGATGACCTTTTACGTTTCAATTTCGTTGGCCAATTTAAGGCAGAAAAAAACAGAAAAAAAGTGAAATTTGAACCCAGGAACCCTTTAATTTTGTGTCTCTCTTTATTGGTTTTTCTTTCTCTTCTGCAACATTTCACTTTTACAACCGGTAATACCCATAATTCCTTTAGATGTTGCTGGTGCTGTTGTTGTTGTTGTTGTCTCAAATAGTAATAGCAATAGCAAGCAGCCAGCCAGGTAGCCAGGCAGCCACAATACAACACATCACATCACATTTTAGCTTATTAGAAATCGTGTACTCTTGAGTCCAATAAATTTATTTCTTTAGCTTCATCATCAAACTAGAGGCAAGAAGGATGGTGGTGGTGGCCAAAAGCCAACAAGGCCAACATATACATAGGATATGTACATACTTTTGTAGCTGAAGCTGAAATGATGATGCCCGTGTAATAATCTGTATCAACAAACAACCCCTTTTTACCCCCTTACAAAATCCTTAAACTGTTTAGCCAGCTTAAGTGCAATAGACTGGGTACGTAGTACAATATGTGGTACGGGTTGGCGAAAAGTTTATCACCGTCTTGTCGTCATTTTCCATTTACGAAATGGATTTTCAACATATTAAATTTGTTTTTATTTCAATTTTTCCTCTTTTCTTTTTTCAAGTGAAAATTTCTTACATTTTGATCAACAAAACTTTCTTTCATATGAAGGGATGCATATGCTGGGAAACCAATATTTGAATGTGCGTTTATTTCTATAGGTTAAAAAATTCATATGTTGTATACCAATACACTTGTATAGGGTAACAGAAAATTATTCCAACAATACCTAATAAAAAGCGAGAGTGAAATCCCAATCATTGGCATAATACACTCAACTAAAGTGCTCTTTAAAAGCCATTGCAAAGTGCTGCTTAAATGTACTGCCTAGATTCTTTAGCTTTCCCTATCTACTTGTATGAATAATTACTTGTCACCCTGGCCTTCTATAGATATGTACCATTCATATGATGTGCAAAAATCACATCGTAAAACTGTCCAAATAGCTGTAAAGCTCATAAGTCGTATCGTATATGGGTTTTTACAACAAACAACCGAAACCAATAACAACACCAACAACAATAACAACAATACTAAAAAACATATTGAAAAAGAGAATAAAAACAATAAAAACAAAAAACATTAAATATTTTCACCTTTAAATGCGTTCTCATGCTCATGCCCTCTCACACTCCAAATACTCACTCAGGTAAACAGTTACCTAGGGCAGACAACCCCATAAGCATTTGGATGTCTGCCAGTATTGTCAGTATGGCCAGTATTTCAGTATGGCCAGTATTTCTAGAAGATAAATTTCGGTTATAAATCTGTGCCTAGGAATAAAGAAATAAGCGACCCTATTACCTTTGAAAGGCACAGCTTCGTTTTCCCAATACAACCGTAGGTAGTCGCAGAATATTGCATTAATCACCCTATGGATGGTCAAAACTCCTATCTGCAAGACCCTTAAGTGACCTGAGATTTTGTAAGAGTCCCTGATTCTCCATATTTTCGATATACTCCGCAACCGCATTTTTCAACAAACTTCTAGCAAGTCGCCGTGGTCTAGTAGGTAATGTGTTGGCTTATTAGACGAAAGGCCCGGGTTCGAATCCCAGGTCAGACATCAAAACGAAAAATATTTCTTCGGCGACTTCCTCTCAGCAGATTTCTAGCAAAGACTCCGAGAGTAAAAAATTGTCAT